>CM076262.1:10248279-11448279 GCA_038380795.1 Pyrocephalus nanus | reverse complement strand
TCTCTTTTGTTTTGTTTAAGTAAATAGGGGTGTTTATTTTTGTTTGGGTTTTTTTTTAGCACAAAATAGAACTTAACAACAATGGCCCTTAGGTTTGTAAAATTCCTAGCATGTATAATTTGTTGATTTGCTTCTCATCTTTTTTTGCAAAAGTATTGCGAAGGCACGTACTTTGACCTCTAATCTTCTTCATTCTTGATTATTTTTGCTAAGTTGAGAGGGGAGCAACAAATGCATAGAAAATGAATGGTATATTTGAAGCTCATTGCAGAAAGCATATAATTAATGATAAGTAAAATATAAGAAAGGGAAGCACCTCTGAATTTTTCTTAAGAAGAAGAACTTGATTATTATTATGAGTTTTTGTAATATCCTAAAAATATTGATTCAGAAACTGTATTATACATTCATCCGTTTCACGTTAGCGTTTTGATGTTTTTTTCTCCTTTAACATGAAAACCTTTATCAAAAAGCCCCAGTAGTATTTCAGTTGTGAATAATCTTTGGTGGTTCTGCGTGCTGAGTTTCCCTTTCTGGAACTCTTGTCTTCTCAAGTTTTCCAGTACAAGCAGAAAACTCCTTTACTTCAAACTGGCTGTTGTGCTCGGATCGGATAAACGTAGAAACCGTCGCTGCAGTTTCAATATCCAGGCCGGTAATTGCTCAGGAAAATGAGTCCTCTGGGGTGTCCTCCTGTGGGGTCAACAAGTCGCTACTGCCAACAGCGGCAGCGGATTCAAAACTTTAACCTCCTTGGGGAGGTGGTTGTGATCCATGATAAACACTACAGATGAACAAAAGGTAAATGATTAGTGCTGTCTTACTGGGATGCTTCAGCCTTTTCTTTTCCAAAGAAAAAGGAGCAGCTAGAGGAACACAGTAAGACATAACTTGTGTATCTATGTTAATGCTTTATTTATTTAGAAGGCTTACTTTACAGGAGTTAGATTCACATTTTATTACAGGTAGTGTTAGAAATCCTAAAGATTTCATTTGTATAATTATACTCTGTAAATGCTTGGACTCGTTTCCATTCTAGGAGTAATTCTCTTAGTGACAGTTTTTAGTGTTGCCTAATGTATAGGTATTGTTGCATTTATACTTCATCCATTAACAGTTTTCTGTCCTCATCTCCTGCCTTTGTGGATTATAGTCAACACAGTATCTAGGCATGCCATCAGAATGGTGCAATAATATTAATTAGAAAATTTCTACTGATTGGAATAGTTAAGACTTTTTCCTTTCTCTGTCTTCTTTTCAGTTTTGTTTGTTTGTTTGTTTGTTTTTTGTTGTTATCCTGTTTATCTTCTTCAACAAAAAATTTTATAGTCAGGAATTTGCAGAAAGACAATTTTACACTGGACCCTCAGGTCAAACTTAAATTTCAGTCACCTTTCAGAAGCACATGCCACAGTTCAGAATAGAATGTCCCCAAGTGTTGCCTTCATCCCAGATAGTGTCAATATGATAACATTCTTGTAATTGAGAAGACTTATTCCCTAAGCTGCATAGCTTTTATGACTACAATGAAAAAAAAAAAAAAAAAAAAAAGGTAATAGAGAGCACAAGAGCACGAGGCTCTTGTGATGTTCTGCTCACTCTTAAGCAGATGTTCTTGGGATCTTATCAAGCATTTCTGTACATTTTCTTTCAATGATTGAGTTAGAAATCCCTTTCCTAAAGTGACAGATTCTGGATTGCTAATTTTGCTTTTAATAGGAAGAGGCAAATGCACTCTCTTGTGCTGTTTAATGTAGAAAAAGGTTGCCTATGGCACCCTTACTTAATTTTTACTATAATTGTCAAGGAATTAAACTTCACACTGACACCAGCAAATGGCAGGCAGATCCCGTCAGTGGAGAGCAAGGCAAGGTTTTTATAAAAAGTATGAGATACTTCTTCCTCAGATACTTCTTGGGATTTTTTTGGATGAAAAGTCGCAAAAAAAAAAATCTTTATTGCTGCACAAGAAGCATCCTGACATAAGGCTTAAGGACAAATTTCTTCCCACTCACTTAGAAGGTTTCCTGAAAGGGTCCTGAAATCTTTGGCTGCAAGGCCACATGAGATTTCTAAGCAGGCTGATGCCAGACTGACAGAATGATGGAGTTTTCAGGCTTCCCCCAGAACCATGAAGGACAGCATAATTACACACACACACAGTGCAGCCTTTGGTGACTATTTTTAAAGGGCACAGTGGACCAAATTCAGACCTGGTAGAAGGAAATGTGATTCTCCTAAAGATATTGGAGTTTTACTATGTTTTATTGTCCCTGGATATGAAGAAACAAAATCCCAGCATACTAAATCTATAAGAATTTTTAGCTCCTTATAGGTTCTTTAAGATCTTCTATTTCCTCTGAAGCTAGATCTTTCTCTGGCTATTCATTTCTGTGTCTTTATCAGTGAGGTCTTAACACACTGTATAACAGTATCTCAATGAATGTGTTCTGATCCCTGGCTCAAGCATGTTTAAGTGAATGTATTTTGATTTTATGCTTGCTAATTTTCCTCAGTAACAACAGTTAGTGTTATCCCTGTAACTCAGGGTCACCAACTTAGGCAAGGAGTTTTGCACTCTTTATGCCATCCTAATGGATCACTAGGGTCCCTCACGACAGCCTCTCTGTTTTAGCAGCAACTCCTGTCTCATTTACTTAGGATCCTCAGACCAGGCTGTCTCAGTGTAGGGACAGCTTCAAAGCTCCAAACCAATTCTTGTCAGGTGTGCCATGGCTGGAGTGAGCCAGTCTGGGGTACAGAAGAAAAAGTGCTCACATCTCTTATATCTCCATATGTCTCCTCTCAAGACATCTCTCTATTTCAATGGTAAAGTTGAAGCAGTGTTGCCATCACTGAGGATGTCTGTCTAATGCAAGAAGAAGCAAAGAGAAGAAGATTTTGCATTTTGAAAATGCCAGGGTACAAAGGCTAATTTAAATTGAAGAATTCTATACTTTCAGCCTAATTAAAGATCAGCCTTGTGGTAAGAGCAGATCTCAGTTGATTCATCAAGACCTGACAATGCCATTAGTGTAGAAAAAGTGAGAAAAAGAGGGGAAAAGCAGAAAAACACTCAGTACTGATGGAAAAATCAAATTTATAGTGAAAAAAGAAAGCAAATGTTTTATAGTTTTTGGAAACAGGAGATTTGAACCTAAATTATTTCCTGGGCGACATTCCACTGACTTCACAAGAAGGATCTGAACTTGAGGAAACTTTTAAATTTCACTAGAGTTCTAACACAGAGAAAGAAAATGCTTCAGTGATATAGTTTGCCTCTGCTGGGAATCATAGTGTCCTCTGACTCACAGGAGGAAGTTTTAGGAAATTCAAGCGTGGGTAATATATCCAGAATGCTTCTCTTTTGATCTCAGAAACCACTAACCAAAATTAAAGTTGTATAATTTCACTATGTCTCACTCATTCTTCACCTTCAGGGAGAAATGCTAATATAGTATTCAAAATGAATCTTCATTGTGCAAATCCAACATCTCATTCTTTAAAGGTGCATCATGCCTAATGTTTGACTTTTGTTTTTAAGGTAATGATTGTAATATCTTAAACACTGTGGCTTGTCCAAGGAATTTAGTCAAAAACCTCTGGAACCCATTTTGAGTGTAGTTGAGGAAAGGTGGTGCTTTGCTAATAAGCAGCATTTAAGGTACTTAAATGTACCTTTGGACTTACTGTGTATTGTGATGCAAGTAGATCACACAGATTACTGTTGGGGGGGGGGGGAAGACAATTAGTGGAGAGTCCCAGAGATGAGTCTTCTTGAGAACTAAATGTTTTGAGCAAGGCATTAATTTGAACTGGTTTTGTTTTTCAGACATTGCAAATGGATGTAAACAAGCTGAATATCACATTGCTTCGGATATTTCGCCAAGGAGTGGCAGCAGCACTGGGACTGTTACCTCAGCAAGTTCATATCAACAGACTCATTGTAAGCACAAAAGCACTGTGTATAATAAAATGCACCTGTTTATTTAAATTCTCTTATATTTATTTTTATTTTCCTGTCAGTATGGAAAAGTGCAATCAAATAGGACAGAAAAATAATTTTTTCCTTTTTTTTTTTAAACTGCACTACAGAAAAATAGATCTCCAATACAAAACCATTTAAATTTTCTTTTGAAAAGAAACCATTCTCAGCTATAGTAAAAAAAAAGTCAGATAAGTCTCTTTTGTATCCTATTCATAAGCAGATTGCATATCCTTTAGTTTTCATTCTAATGCAGTTCTACATCATATTCATTAAGAGACACTTATCCATGTTTTGTTTCTCAAAGGTTGAATATTGCTTAAAAAATACACGTGTTTCTTTCTTTCAAAGGCATCTTCACAATGTGACCTCAGACTTTCCATTAGTAAATTAAATACCTTCTCACAATATTAATATTCGTGCTTTGTTATTCTGCTGTAATAATCCATGCTCTGACATGGTCTTGTAGACTATGGTATCCTATTTGCAAAAGATAGCGATAAATTTGCTTCCAGCAACAAAGACTTTTAAATTGATTGTCATTTTATGGTTTTCTGTGTAAGTATTCTTAACACTGTTGTCTTTTTATGACAGTTTTACCATGAAGCAAGAGTACCCAACATCATGTGTATAGTGCTAGCCTTCAATTCACTTTGCAGAGGGAAGAAGAGTTATTTTATTTTGTATGCAGGTTGAATATTAGAGAAGAAAACTGATAAGTTCAGCATAAAAGTATTTCCTATCTTGAAAGCTTGATAGGATTGTATGCATCAAAAAGGATTATAAAACTCCTTCAAACAGTGTCTCTGTGAGAAAGGATCTCACAAAAAATACAGCAAAAAAGATCAATAGGAATGCGATGCAGCCCTTTTTATGTTCATCAGGGATGTCACTCATTCGCGACAAGTGATGCTATATCTCCTTTGTCCCCATTGACCAGAATGAAAGGTTTAAAGACATATTTAGAGAAAAGCACAATTAAATGAAAAATGTTCTAGAGTCTGGGATATTTCTGGAGTATTTCAACATAGTTCTATCCCTGTCAGAGACTGAGTAGAACCACAGCTTCACTTCAGTTTCTTCATCTCCCGCCAGTAGCCAGTGTCCTTGTCAATCTTACTGAGCAGATGGACCAGCAGCACATGTGAGAGCACAGAGATTTAGGGCAAACATGTTTGAAAGAGTCCCTTTCTGTGCAGTTCTAGTTCTCAATGCAAAGCTAGATATTTTAAGAATAGCAAAAGATGTCATTTTTTTCACTTCAGTGGAGATAATGGTGCACATTCAAAGTGATGTGCAAAGTGATGGGAAGGAGGCAGGGGAAATCAGTATTATCCCAGTTTGAACTGATCTCTCCTGTCCCATAAGGATGAATAGCAAATTACCAGACCGGTGAAGTTCCTGCCTGCACAGGCACCAATGAAGGTAGCAGCTCCATGCCTACCTCATCTGTGTGGAATCCCCCACATCTGGAGTTTACCTAACAGTGTCAGCTATGCTGGCCATAGCCCTGGGAAAACAGGGTTCCCACAACCTCTTTGGACATCAGTGCTGTCTGGAGCACTGGTCTCAGGTGCTGTTCCAGTCTATCACAACCAAACTCTCTGGTAGTCTCTCCTTTTGCTCCCTAGCAACAGAATGAGTATCGCTGACATTTCCCTCTTAGACTGCCAGGACTGCATCAAAGACATCAGGGCAAGAGTTAATAGATGGGAGAGTGGACATTCTCAGCTTACCCATTACGTGTACAAAAAGCCTTCCTGGTCCTTTCATTTTGTTGTGCCATTTTTAGGAGTTGCACTGCAGTTGACTAAAAGGACTTTATACTTTGCTGTGGTATGTATCTGTAATGTGTTAAAAAGGGGTTAGAAAGCAATATCCAAATATCACAGCATATCCTAAGCATTCCTATTTCAGCTAAGCTCAGCTCAACTATCTGTTAAATCCCTGGTATCACATTGCCCTTGACCCCATCCCATGGCTTCTCCCATCATCATGTTACATTGACCTGTCTTATTTAATGGTACTAGACTCAAGAAGAGTCTACCTTGTCAATAGTGATCAAGACAAAGCACACTACACACATATAGTATTTGCATGTTCTTGCATAGTCACCTGGGATTTACAGAGACAAGGAAAAGGTATGGTCTCCTCACAAAGAGGAGGTTACAGCCTTTATATTTCATACTTTTGTTTTTGGAATTATACTTGAATAATCTACAGACAGCAGAGATTATCTAACGTCAGACTCTTCCTATGATTTTCCTTTTTTTTTTTTTTTCCCTAGGGGAAGAAGAATTGTGTAGAACTGTTTGTGTCCCCACTGCACAGGAAGCCAGGAATTTCTGAGGCACTCCCATCTGAAGAAGTGCTACGTTCCCTAAATATCAATATTTTGCATCAGAGTTTATCTCAGTTTGGAATAACAGAGGTCTCCCCTGAGGTTGGTTATCAATTTTCTAACCTGTACTTTGATACAGATTAGGCAGTTATTACATCCCTAGTAGTTTTCAGGCTGAGATTCTCAAGCATGAAGCAGAAAATGTATAGGCTAACTGATGTGATAGCGTCACTACGATAAGGCAATTACCACAGAATCATAGAATAGTTTGGGTTGCAAATGACTTTAAAGATCATCTAGTTCCAACCCCTCTGCCGTGGTCTGGGACACCTTTCACTAGACCAGATTGCTCAGAGCCCCATCCAACTAGCCCTGTTAAATTACTTTTGTGGTGCTTCATAAGGCTATTTACTCTTTAACATCCAGGTCCTCCTCCCACAGCTCAGCTACCACTGAAATCAGAGTTGAGATCCTAAGCATTCATCAATTGACTAAAAGGAAGTGGGAATGAGGACTTTCATTCTATTAGTGTGAGTGAGCAGGTATAAGAATTTCAGTAGAGTGATAAATGCAATGAAGATATTAGGTATGAGCATTACTACCCATGTAACTTGTGTTTGAAATTATTTTGAAAACTGAATTTTTACATTATAATCCACGCTTCTTTCTATTTTCAGGAGAGGTGAGGGGTTTATTTTCTTTACCTGCTTCAAAAAGACGGCAAAAAACCTTGTAGCTATTATTTGTATGACTTCATCAATTTTTTGGGAAAAAAATGTATTTCAAAGCAGAGACTGCATCATCCTCTCCAGAGTGTCTGAGATATTATTAGTGAGATGGACATTAACTCTGATCTGATCATTTTAGGTATGCACAACAAATGAAAAAAAAGCAAAGGCCTTTAGGAAAGGAAACCACTGAGCTCACAGAGATGGTCAAATCACATTGCATTTTATTTACCATTTTATTAGAAGCCCTTACCTACATATAAAGACCTTCAGAATTCAGTGCAGGGCCAAGCAGCTTCAACTACGTTATCAAGAATCAGAATTTTCAGTGGAAACTCCCATTTGGACAGAGGAGATGTCTATGTCCAAAAGAGTGGGGGAAAAAAATTAAATACTCTGATGAGCTCTGTTTCTCTGTATAGATGAAGAATTCCTGGGGGTTTTTGCATTCAAACCTATGTTTGAGCCACTGCTGAATTACTACTGCTGTTATGCTCACCTATATTTTCACTGATTAGAAATTGTTTTGCTGATTTTAAGTATGCTAGCTCTAAGAATCTGGAATGTCTTTGTTACAAAAAATGAAATACAAAACCAAGGCCAGTTCATGTTCTACTGCAGCAACCTACTGCTATAAAAATTTAGCAGATTCACAGCTGTTCGCTGTCCTAATACAAAACAAAGTAGTGCTGTCCAAATGTCAAATCAGGTCTTTATATCACCCATTAGCAACTTGAGCTAAGCTTTCTTTAAATTAGAATTTCCTTTGTAATTGAAGCATATGAGTCTGACAGTTGGGATAGATGCAAGTATCTGTTCTAGGTATTTCAGTTACAAATAACACTTCGTGTAGACATAGGGCAAGAACATATACAAATAATAGATAAACAGAGAAATGTCATCAAGATATGAAGAGATGCTGGGAAAAAACAACACTAAACTCAAGATCTCACCTTGAGTTACCTATAGTTCAATAAGCTGGAGTGTTCAGATATTTGAATTTTCTCTTAAAAAAACATAGACAAGCAGATGGAATCATTTAGAAAAGAATTATTAGAATCAAAGTTGTGCAGACTCTAGCTCCTTCTAACACTGTTGGAGAAACAAGAGATTCTTTTCATATTTCAGTTGATAGTAGATTATACAGCTAAGGCACCGATTCCAAAAAATCATGCAGTTTTGCACTAACAGGTGTTCCTTTTGTATCTCAATAGTTTACATGTGTAAGGCTTCTCGGAAAATAACAACTAGAAGGCAACAACATACAATCTTTACTTGGTCAGCTACTACTTACTTATTTACTCTTCTCACAACTTGTTCTAAGAACAAATTGCACCAAACAAAGTAACAGCAAAACAAAACAGGAAAACCTTTGAAGGAAGATACAGTTATACAAAGCTTTACATAGCTTTGACACATTATTTTTCCCATTGTGTGTGTGTATTTTGGAGGTATCAATCCTAATTAAATCATGAGCTAATAAATTGTACACTCTACTGTCAAAAATCTGAGTGCTTCACAAGGAGTATTGTATGTGGACTATCAGTGTGTCTGTGCAGAAAGGAAGCAGTACCCTCATCTTTCTAGGTGGGTGGCTGACACAGAGGTGTTAGGGCTGAAATTTGTCTTCTTTTTCAGCTGTATATTCAGTATGAGCTGTCTAAAGCTTGAAAGTCTGCTGGCCCTCTTTCTACAGTAAACAGAAAGAAAGAGATGTGTTCAAGAGGCAGTTTATCCCATTTCTGAGACACCTTTCCTGAGACTGTGTGGTTGACTCTTTTTAACAAGGTTTAACTTAAACTAGACCCCGAGCTGTAGAGGGTTAATGATGGGTGAGATTAGCTTGTCTGAAGAAATATTACCAAGATTATGTAGGAAAACCCATGTGGGAAACTTAAGTTTTCTGCTCAAAGTCTCAACCCCTGCAATACCATGAACAGCAAAAGTCTGAGTGGATGTAGGTAGCTGGAACTACATTTCTATTCATTACAGAAATAATTTGCTGGTTCATATCTGCTGATACATTGATCACTGATCTATTTTCAATTAAATTGCCTGCCTAAAAGTTTATAACCCCATTTCTTATTCTGCAGTAGCTGAAAGAGCAGTTCCCCTATATGTTTTTGCTGTAGGAACCACTAGAGTACTTTGCTGCCTGGTGTAGAATGAGATATGTACCTGTGGGAATGTGAAAATTTAAAGGACTCGTTGCTATTTCAGGGTCCAGGGCAACGTCAGTACCTTTCATATGTCCTTGCTCTTCTAATGGCTTACTGTAGTTGTAGTGTTTGCTCTTTTGTTATGGTTTAAAGTTTGTGTATGAAGTGGGATTAAGGATTGTGTTCTGTTCCATGGTGGGTACAGGTTCAGGAGCAGACTTCTCCAGAACAAAGCACCAAATAGGTGCTTGATGGTAGCACTAAATTCAATGACTTAGGCAGTCCCTGTTATTATGGCGTGGGAATCCTGATATCCTAATGTCTTTAAATTTGTTTAGAGAAAAAAAAGAAAATACTACTGGATTTCAGAGCTTACTAGAATGAAAGAAAACTTGAAGTGGTTTTAAATGACATAAGTAACTGAAGCTACGGTAAGTAAAATAAGGGTTACATTTTTTGAGAGTTAAGCTATCTGCCAGCTGGAGATGTGTCACTGAAGGAGAAATTCTGAGTTCGTTCCAAAATTGTGCAATCCCAAAATGTATCATTAAAGCTTCCTTGCACAAAGCTTCTGTTGGTTGCCTTTGAAGTGTGTGATATTAACTTATTAGAGAAGAAATCAAAGGAAGCAATCATGCACTTAAAGCATACAAAAACTATAAGGACAAGTGATCAAAAGCAATATCTTAGAAATTGCAACAGCCTGGACTGACAGAGGCACAGGAACAAAACAGAGCACAAGGACATGCTCCTGTGATCAGGCAAGGCAGGCGTAGTGTTACACCTGCACAGCTGCACCCAGAACACTCCACCAGGGACAGGAGCCCTGCAGGCTTGCCAGCCTGGGTGTAAAATCACAGCACTTCATCATACATGTGCCTAAGGTAGAGTCTTGGGGGAGGCTTATCGTGGGATACATGGTTAAGTGGCTATTATCCTGTGAGCCTGAGCATTTCTGCATGTTTTCACTGGGGGTGGAAGTGATTTCTTGGCAGCCTTTCCTAACATGCCTTAGCAGAAAAAAACAAAGTTATTGTGAACTTTCATGAACCCTTTTTCATCTTGAGTTCAATCCCCAGCTTCCTGTAAGCTTTCCTCTGAGCTCAGACCTACAGCTTGCTGTGGTCTCATTAGTGTTTCAGCTCAAGGAACTAATTGGGGTTATCTGACCCAATTTGCAAATTCACCTATTTTGCAATGAAGATTTACCTTTCCTGGCAGGTCCTGATACCATGGCAAGGTCTTTCAGTCACAGATTTCATAGTGACTACTTCAGGTCAATGTCTTTCCTGTTAATATTAAAAGCTGGCTGCTCATTTTATTTGCTTATAGAAATACTCTACTGTTTTTCTGTAGTAAAGCCAGAAAGCCCAGAGTGGATTTCTAGTGTCTTTAAAAAAAAAACCCAAAAGTTTAAAAAAATTGTTTTTTCTAAACATATTTGTTCCAGTTCAGAGCAGAGCAGATACCTCTGTGTGCAGGTGCTCTTCATTAACTTCAGTAAGGTTACTGACTGAATGGCATTGTTGATTCTTCCACACCTTGAATTATGCTGAATTTAAACAGTTTAAATTAACCTGGCTAATTCTATCATAAAGACTCACCTGATTGTGGGGACTCCTTAGGGAATGGAATCAAACATTAGGGAATGATGCCTTCCTCCTTGTACCCAGGTTTGCTCTGGGACCTGATGCTGCCTGAGCTACTGGAATTCCCCTGCCACTCCACCTTCTCTGATATTTCTCCACCTTTACTAGCTGTACATTTTTGCAAATTAGTTTGAGTATATCTTCCACCCTGTGGTGGATATGTAGAATATGTAGTGGTACATTCCACTCCTCAAAACTGTCTGAATGTCTTGGCGGATTTCTGAGGCAGGAAAGGTTTCCAGCTGAGGGAGAGAAATGTGGAGTAACATCAGTTAATTGAGACACAGCACATCTTCCTGCAGGAGGCTTATCGCCTGTGGTTCTGGACAAGAGTCCTCTCTTTTTTGTCTAGCATTTGGCCATCCTGCAAGCTTTTTTCCTGGGTGTCAGCAATTTGTAGTGAGTGTGGCCACTGCTCTCCCTCTTATCAGTTTTCCCAGACAAAGGAACAAAGTTCTGAATGAGCAGCACTAATGTGTCAGAAGGCAGTTCCTTATCATGGGTGTGAGTTACTGGAGGTCACAGCTTCTTCCGTCACTAGGGAGCAGCTTAAGCAATGATTCTGCTGTCCACCAGTTAGATCTAGGGGAAAGATTTCCTTGGTTAGGTGAAGGTACTACTGAAGTGTTTCAAAATGGTGTGTCAAGTAAGTTTAAGTTGAGCTATACATTTTTTACCGAATCTGTTAATATTCTTTGTTATTGTTAGAAAGATAAATGAGGGAAAGATGTATCCTGAACACACATAGCATTAGACAAGCATTGTAGAGATTCATTCTCAGACTGAATTGTGTATAGAATGTCCATTATAAAATATTTTGAAAGTGTTGTAACACTAATGAATTAAAGTTTTTTTTAAGTCTCTGATCCATTGAGACTCAAAATCCCATTAGGTCTTCATTTACTCTTTAGTGTATTAGTCCTTTGAGCGAAGAAGTTTAAAAACTCAGCATTTATTCACTTACAATTGGTCAGCATGGCCAATTCTCCTTCAGCTCCTACTTTTTATCTAGATTTCCTCCTGAGAGATACAAAACACCAGAAGGCCATCAGGTAACCCACTCAGGGTCAAATACTGAGTTCAAAGCTAATGGGCCACAGCTGCATCTGCTGCTGTTGCCCCTGAATTACCATGGAGCTCAACGGGAGCAGTTCTGAATTCAGAGCAGCTGCAGATTTGGGCTCTGTGCCAGTATTGGGACCCAAGTCTTGTGCCATGAGTGCAGCAGAGTAATCTTGTTGTGCTTCGGTAGCAGATTGCATGGAGAGCTGCACCCTGCTACAGTGGCAGCAGAGTTTAAACATGTCTAGGAACAAATTTTACGGACATATTGAGCAAGATTTCCAGCTTCCCTTCGAAAGCCCTGGCTTTTAAGTTGCTCATTAAACATCAGACTGACACTTACAAACCTTTTCAAACTGTCAATATCTGCAATAATTTAAAGCCCAGACCATGACATTATATTAATCTGCATGATTATACAGACACAAATATACTAATTTTACAAGGTTGGTTTCTGTAGTTGCTCAGAAGGAGATAAAGGATTTCCATTCTGGTCCCCAGGGCTATGACTTACAAAGAAAACTCTTTATTATGCTTTCAGTTCTAAAGCAGTCAACTCCCAGTTACACATGTGCATTCCTTTTAGCAGGCAAGTCTCTGTACATTGGCCATGCTACTGAATTCCTCTCTAAATGTTTCCATTTTGTGGCAGTATGATCTGTGGATTGTCTTGCATCTGCATTGTCCTGAACCTTTTCAAAGCAAGCAGGGCACAAAGGAGGACCATGAAAACTGTATTGGGATCCAGCACCCAGCAGATTTTTTGTCAGCTGGTCCTCTCTTCCTTAAACTGTGATCTCCTGCTCCTCAGGAAGCTTTTCCACATTAATTTATCATCAGGATTTTCTGTGTTTGGAAGGCTGATGAAGACAAACTGTTTGCTTTATATATTAAGTGTCCAAAAGAGCAGGCTAATCAGTGGCTATGCAAACATTGGAGCATGAAGAACCCATGTAAGTGCTACAGGGTTCTTGCAGTTACTGAGCAGCTGCTCACCTTTAAACAGAGGACCTCTTCTCTGTGAAAAACTGCCACTCCTCTTACACAATGTCCCCAGAGGGGAAAAAGGCCACCTTGGCATGGGAAGACAATTCACTACTTAAACAAGAAGTTTGATTAAAGCCTTTAGGGAATTTTAGTGAAGACGAAACACCAAGACCTTGAATATTTACAGTGGAAACCAGAATTTAAGAAGTTGTTTTTACTCAGTCTGAGAATTGTACTGAAAATAATTAAGAAAAAAAAGCAAGCAGCTGAAAATTGGGAGCACAGTCTCTACTGAACTGTGGTCACAAAAATACAAGACAGCATACTTTATTCCAAATAGTATATTGCAGTTAGTCTGAGGGTATATTTGAAAACATAGTGAAATTCTGGTAATTAATAGTCCAGCCAAATCTTCACACTGCCATAAGGGCAAAAATAAATGCTTTTACAATTATAATTATTTCATAATCCCCAGAAGTTTTAGTGTGCACAGCTGTTTCAGAAATGTACTGTCAGCAGGAAACCAAAGATAATGAGATTAGGCATAATCAGAATTATAGATAGATAATGAGATTATTTTCATAAAAATGAGTATTTTTTTCATATGTGTGTGTTATGTAGAGGTGACAGTGTCATGGCTTCCTGGCTCATGAAGGTAAAACCAGCAAGTCACCTGCTCTTTGCTCCTGTGTCAGGTGTAAGCAGTGGGAAGGTGGTGCGTGAGTGCTGGGGCCAGAGATAAGCACTGGGAGGAAACAGGCAGGGCGAGCGCTTCTTCCCAAAGCCCAGGCGGGAGCACTGCTGTTTCATTAACGACCAGGTAGTTTCCGGGAAAGACCGTGGGTCTTGTGTGCTTACCTTCAACAAGCCTCAAACTCCTGCTGGAGGGTTACCTCGGCAGCCACGTAGAATCTTAGATCCTGCGTGTACTGTGGGGAGCCCCGCGTCACACCCGCTCCGACAGACAGCGAGCAGGCAGGGTGCGTGCCCAGGGCAAGTGTGCAAATAGAAACGTTCAAAGTGAGTGCCATATACTGTGGAATGTAAACTGTGACAAAGCTAGGGGGGTGATTAATGCCCAACGAGAGCTATTTAATCTGCACATGCTACTGTGTAACTTTTTTTCTCCTTCTCTTTCTTTGCTTAAAAAAGAAAAATGTTTTGCAAGACCAGCATGAAGCAGACAAAATCTGGAGCAAAGAAGGATTTTATGCAGTTGTCATATTTCTCAGCATCTTTGTCATTCTAGTGACTTGTTTAATGGTAAGTTTCCTTTTTACTGTCTTTTTCCTGGGTTTTGCATCATGGTTTTCTCAGTCTGAAGGACAGGGTCACACATTCTTTACAGCAGAAGTGTTTTCTCAAAGCTCTTAAAAACTCAGCTACAAGGTAAGAGTTGGTCTCTCTCATAGTGCTGAGAAACCAAAGTTTGAAGAACCACATTTCTTGATGTATTTTAAGTCCAATAGAAGAATATAACTAGAAGGAAGCTGAAGAAATAAATAACAGGCTCTTAAATCTGCAGAGTAATTCTGTAGAGACAGAACTGATGACTTCTCAAGCTTCTTACTAAGGGTCCCAAGATCCCTAAGTCTTACCTGCCTGTATTTCAGTTTTATAGGATAGTAAAAGCAACACCACATTGATACAAAATTGTCAGTGCACAGTTGTTAGAGTATGTGTCAGTATTCATGTATCAAATATACAAATTTTACATTGAAATGACTAATAAGTATATGAAGGAGTAATCATATTTTTGAGCAACTTGCCTTTGATGTTGTATGAGTACAGTGGCCAGGCTTCTGAGCATTAGACATACTTCTAGTATGTTGAGTATGAGATGTGCAATGGTCACACAGAAGATGAACAACACTACAATACCACTGACTTTTATAGGGTAATTTTTGCATTTTTTTCCAATGTTGTATCTTACATGTTTTCCATCTCTGAATTGTGTAATTCTTCTGTGGTGCATAAATAAAAGTGTTAACTGAATTCTCTGACAATTATTAGCATTTATGAACACATAGTATCTTGGAGTCTTTTGATATATTTTACTTTCAAACACAATTTTCTTTAACTTCAATGGATTTCCCACTTACAACCTCAAGATGGAAGGAATGCTTAAACTAAAGGTATTAAAAAATCATCTCATTTATAAAGAAATGTTATTTAATCTTTTTAAATTAATTAAGATTTGAAAAGCACTTATTTTACCACAGAAAATTGTTGCTTTGTATAATATCTACTTCCTTGTCATCTCCATTTCTCCATACCATCTCACTCAAAAATAAAAGGGTAACTCTAAAAGTAGTAACTTTTTCCTTTGGAGAAGAGATATTTTGGTCTTTACTGACTGATAAACTGGAAGGGTATAGAAAATGCTGCCTGTGATTGTCCTAGTGCTACACAATATTTTTATTCATGATCCAGAATGCACAGACGGTAAACATTGTGTAGGGCAATATCAGAACTTCAAATATTATTAAGGTGCCATAGGAAAGATGGGAAGGACAAAGAATGCTGCTTGGCAGGTACAAGAGCTCTAATCATGTACATCAATACAATGTAGGAAATATGTGGCAAAGCAACAGTTCTTTAGAAAAGGTTTCATCAATATCAGAGAACATATACTTGGGTATATGATGTATATGATACTCATTTACTTAGGTAAATGAGTAACATCCCAGTGTTGCAAAAAAATACACTTCTTACCCTGGGATATATGAATGAGGATATGATCTCTAAGACCTGAATTCAACTTGGCTCTGGTAATAATTTGGTTGTAGTATTGTGTCTTATTCTCTGTGGTCTCTCTCTACCACACTTGTGAAAAATGTCAGGCAATTATAGGAGGAAAGAGATGCAAGATCAGAGACACAGAAGACATGAAATTATTTGGTTTATTTATGACAGGGAAAAGAAGAGCAAGCAGAAACATGACAGTTCCCAAACATGTAAAGATTTCAAAGGCTATGATAAGAAAGAATATAATACTTTCTCAATTGGGGATTGGAAAAGGAGCAAATTTTTCTGAGGGTAATTTGGCTGACTCATTAGAGAGATTATGGTTATTGCATGTGTCACTAGACCCTGAATTGCATTGCTTGGGGAAGCTCAGGAGTTTTCAGCCATTAAGAAATCATCTGTCAGAAACAGTTTGGGTGTAGCTGATGTGAACTTCAGGCAGAGGTAAATACTAGTAGACTCCTTGAATTTCCTTCCAGATGGAATTACTATGATGCTGTGGTCTTCTCTGCAGGCATTCACCCTTCTATTGCCTCCCAAGTCCAACCTGTATCTTTTTTATGTGTGCTACTGTTTAGACTGTGCAAATGGACTCTGTCTCAGATTTTGCTGAGACCTGCTGATACATGGAGTATGTGCAATCTGTAAAGCTAAAAAACAGCTCACATTGTTTTTCGTCCCACTTAATGTGTGTCAGAGTGGCAGATTATGAAAAGTAGTAATTCAGTATTTCAAATTCAGCCATTGCAGTCTATCACACCATAAGGCATTTGGCTCATCCTGAGTAGCTTTGGCTCTAGCAAGCATATGAGACTGCCAAAATTAAAGTTACAGGGTAGGCACCTATTTGTTGATAGGTGGTTATTTGCAGTTCAAGGAGTCCTAAAGCAGAAAGCTTAGCCTGCATCTGTAGATGACTTGAAAGTGTCCTTTAAAGTGTGGAGTAGGAAGTACTTTAGTGATGATAGCCCCATCACGCTTTCTGAGGGAAGTGTGTTAGCACTTATATCAATTGTGGTTCTTTAGATTTTTTTTCAACTTCTGCTACTCTCAAGCTATCCTTTTTACCTAGGGTCTAATAATAGATTATTAAAAAGGATATGAAATAATATATGTCCATATTTTGGAAGTCAAAATTACAATTCCTTGTGTCTTCAAGGAGTGAAACTATGTCAAAACATATCAGTGACAAGAAGATATGGTGAGCATTGTCACAGCCATGAATATCAGAGCTGTTTATCTGTGGATTACCAGAAACAAATTAAACCAAAGCAATCAGTGGAATAAAAGAGAATAAAGTATTTCAAGCCCTCATTTTGTCTTTACTGATACCTGTGCCTTTGCTTCGCAGTAGGGCTGCTTTTTCTGCAAAATAATGGCAAAGGGATCTTATCTATGCAATTCTAAACTCTTCCGAATCAACAGATGGTTTACTTTCCTAAGTCTTGTTTAATGGGTGTATTGCTAATGACATTAGGTTAGTTCCCAGCTAAACCTCTAATGCTAATCCTTGAACAAACAAACGCATCAGATATATCCAGTCTTCACTGGTAAGCTATGGATTGATAGATCTTTATGCACAGTAGTGGGGCAACAGCTGTCAAAGAGCGTCTGACTTGCAGAGGAAAAAATGCTTTGGTCTAGACTTTGTCATTATTCAAGGATTCAAGTCAAATGCTTTACAGGAACAGATAAGGTAGAGTGGGAGTATAAAGATATCTGCGGACACCTTCAAAAAACTGTATAAGTGCCTTCCACCTCACGCAATATTTATGATAGTAATTCTCATAAGTATCATAGGTTGTAAGGCACATGTCGAACATGACACAACTGCAGCTCAGAAATCATTTTTGCAATTGTCCTCCAAAGAGATGTGTTAAACAGGTGTAACATGGGTTTCTCTGGAGTGATATTACCAAGCACATGCTACCCTCCAGCCCTCTCCCAGCAACATTAGTGTGGAGTTTGATAGAAAAAGATCAGTACAACTTCTGAAAACCTTTTATTGCAGATTTCTGACATCCATGGTCCTAAGCAATAGGTGGACAGAGAATGCTGGTATTACAGTATGTTCTAGGTAATTATAAAGCAAGCTTTTCTGAACAGATGCTTAAATAACTTCATAGGCCACTCATCACTTCAGCTTTATTCCAGAATAAGTAGTGTTTCTCTGAGGATATTAGGGCATATCCTTATCCTGAGGAGTATTTCAGAGTAATAGATGCCTACCATTACAAAAATGACATAGTAAAGTTCAAGCATCATCTCCATGCCAGATGAGTAAGTGCTTTCAAAAACATCTGCTTTAAAACAAATTGAGGCTGCTATAATTAGAAATTTGCACATGAACATGTCATGAACATCTATTTTTTTTTGTACCACTGCTTCTCTTGTGTTAAAATGCTCAAAAAATATTCGGCATTTACTCTGTCATTACTTCTGTCTTCACAGTATCTTTTGTGACCAATTTCTATTCTATGTTATTTGCCCCTTTAATATGTATTACATATATATTACAAATAATTACTGACTCACAGTGAGAACTGTTAGAATCCCTACTGCCCACATGTACACTCTGCAGTTTACATAATGGAAATATTTATCTGGTTGTGGAAAATGCTGTGTAACACAACTTGTGACTTACCTTCTAGGAATGCAAGCCACGCATAGAAATTTTACCCAGCATTTGTGATACGTTCCTTGCCTTGTTTACTAGTCAATTGAGATTGGGCTGTCCTCTTTATTTATCTAGGTTCTGTACAGATTAAAGGAGAAGATCCAGTTGTCACTGAGACAAGAGAAAGAAAAGAAGCAGGAGATCCACCTGTCGCCCCTTCCCCTGCAGACATCTCAGTCTAAGACCACTAACAGCATGGTCCAGCCTCAACAGGCTCCAAAGGTTGTCAATGTTGTAGTGGACCCTCAAGGCCAGTGTGTTCCTGAGCTCAAACCTCCCCTGTGTGTCAGTCCATCTCCTTTCAGAATGAAACCTGTGGGGCTCCAGGAAAGGTAGGATGGTGCCTAGCGTGTTCAGGGTTTATTCTGCTTTTTTATACTTATGCGTCATGATTTCATGTTTCTCTTCTGCCAGTGAATGGGAGGCTTTGCCATATGGGCATCTGAGAAGTGGGATTTTGGTGTGTTAATATCTATCTCATGAGTATTCTCTCTCTCCTTCCCTTTTCATATGATCAGAGGTTCAGGTCATATGAAAAGGTTCAGGTTTGGGCTGATATTAACCACATTAGTGGCATTCTTTTTGCTAATTAGTTTTTTCCTCTTTCCAATAATTTAATAATTTTTCTTTTTCCATTGTTTTGATCCTGGAGATCCTGGCAGATGGCTCATGGGCTGGTTATGTATTCTCAGCAAAGGATGTTCTCATTGTCAGGGAGTCCCTAGCACATGGGAAACT
This sequence comes from Pyrocephalus nanus, assembly GCA_038380795.1. NCBI lineage: Eukaryota > Metazoa > Chordata > Aves > Passeriformes > Tyrannidae > Pyrocephalus > Pyrocephalus nanus. The sequence goes on along the minus strand of CM076262.1, from coordinate 11,429,205 downwards.
TAGAAAGAAGAAATATTTACACTGAGTGCATTTAGCAATCTCATACAGTGTTTCCATTATCACCTTTAGGTAATTTTTCTTCTGAAATCCAGCCTTCCATGATGGTTGGTATACAGTTCAAAGTCTACAGGCTTTACAGAAAAGAGGAAGAATTGATTAATAATGAAACCAACCCTTGTATGCAGTTCCTCATAAATACTTGGACACCAAACCTTGTCACTCATGGTACCTTTCAAAAAAATTGGGCTAGTGCTCTTTTTATAAAACCAGTTATTCTTCCCACAGGAGGATGCACACTGACATCTGTCTCTCCTCTGTTCAAAACCTATATAATTTTTTGTCTGATGGCTTCAGGCCGCTTTCATAAAGTATCAGTGCTCTGAATAGCTAACGTAGCATGCAGCCATGCAACTGAACTCTTCTGCCCTGGCACAGACAAGAAACGAAAGAACAGACGCCATGTGGAGACCAAGCAGAAACTCATCCGTAAAGACTCTCAGCTGAGCTGTAACCCTGATTCAGCTCAAACCATAGGAGATGACAGAGATTTTATCAATGGATTTATGAAAGACATAGCTCAGGGAGGGGGACTGATTCTTTTATCGGCAAAAGATGCTGAAAGGCAGAGCTGTCATAACATATCTAGTCATATCACATAACATATCTAGTCATATCACTGCAGGAAAAAAAAAAAAAAAAAGGAATGGAGGAAGCCAGTAAACACATTTTGATAGTTTCTTTCTTTTCTCAAGACCCTAAAAATAAACTCCACAAGCAGGAGAATCACCTAGCTAGTTTGTAATGCTTAGTACCTAACATAGCATTTGTAGTAGTTGAGAGGGATTAGGGGAAAGGAATTTGTAGAGGTAGTTTGTATTTAAGGACAAACAAAGAAAGTAAAAACTATTGATCTAAGATATTAATTTTCACCCACACAGATAGAGACTCTGCATTTAATACTCCTAAACCTAATTTCATCCTTTGGAAGGACAAAGTTCTGAGTCAGGTTTGTCAAAATTGAGAGCTGAGATACAAACCTCATGTTTGGTCAAATAAACCAGGCATTTCAGCTTACTCCTAAGGAAAAAGAAGTTGAAGGAACCTAGCACTTCAGTTTCTGCTGTAAAAGAACACTAATCAACCACCCTGGAAAAGTGAAAGTCATTGTGATAACATCCCATTGTGCAGTTCTTTTTGTCATGTTTAATGCAGTTAGACTTTATCAGCACAAGTCCATTTCTAAGAAATTGGTGATTTAAGTTTATTTCAAGCTCAGTGATACAAAGATCTGGGGATGTGAGGGAGAGAACTTTAGGGAATAGTTTATCTTCAGTTCCTCTTACATAAGCAGCTATTATTGCATATATTTCTCATTTATTTACTATAATCTGTATTATGAACAAATTTGTACATATTTTGACACTCAAAAGCATTGGAGGCAAAAAGTACTAATGCACCAACACATTTTGCCTCAGATGTCATCTGATGACCAGGTAAGTGGACAGCTGAAAACTCCTTTCCACCTTTCTGCCCCAACAGAAACCTTGCACTAGGCAACCTTGGGCCATCCTCATTACACACTGCAAGCAGCAAACCATGCACTAAACAGTCTACTGGCAGCTCTTTTTCTGTCAATATGGAGTGGGATCAACCCTGGAGGACCTCTCCTGATCAAAGCCACAGTTTGAGGGTACTCATTCAATAATTTTTGCTGCTGTTATTTTGGTTTCTGCCAGGGGAAGAAGCTCTTGGCAGGGTAGAGTGGATATGGGGCTCCTTGAAAAACTTAGCATGGAGATTCCGTTGGTCCCTGGTTTGATTCCTTAAGTGTGATCCATAGTCATGAAATGCTTAGTATGATCCAGACCAGACTGTATCTGTTGAAATAGAAATCAATGGTCCATGGTGTAAACCAGTGAGTGTGCCAACCACTGTGCCTAGCCATCTAGGTGGAAGTTTGTGACAAATTTTCTGAAGCAGGAGACAGAAAAGTCACATGATGCAACCTGATCTAGTTGCTCATTGTAGAGGGGAGTTGGACTAGATGACCTTAAAAAGTCTCTTTCAGGCCGAACAGCATTCTAAGATGCTGTGATTCTATGCTTGCCCCTCAAGCTCTCCCTGCTCTGCACACTAAGTGCTGCTTTGAGAGGCATACCCTTGACAGGAGAAGAGATGATGATTTTTAACTGAAGGGGGGTAGATTTAGATTAGATAAAAGGAACAAGTTTTTTACAATGAGGATGAAACACTGGAACAGTTTGCACAAGAGGTGCTAGATGCCTCATCCCTGGAAGCATTCAAGGTAAGGTTGGATAGGACTCTGAGCAACCTGATTTAGTTGCAGCTGCCCCTGCCTGTGGCAAGGAAGTGGGATTAGGTGACCTCTAAAGGTCCCTTCCAACCCAAACTATTCTATGATTCTATAATCTAAATGCAAAAATACAGGGGAACTGAATTTTCACAAAGCACCACATCAGAGAGCCTCGGGCTCTCTGAACCTTTCCATTTTTAGTAGGAATAGCATTGGCCAGTACAGAGGCAAACAAATTGTTAATGGACAACTGCATGGATAAAAATGTTTCTGGGAGTTTGTCCAGCTTCTTAAACTCTACTGTGCTTCTGACTACTAGAGCCAAGTCCATGAACATATTTTTCTGCCTGTCTGGAAAGGCTCTTACTCAGCTATATCTATAAGGCTCAGACACCCAGCAGATTATGCAGCGTTTGCACTATCAAATGTGTAGAATGCCGCAGATGATTTGTGTGACACACAGACGTGCAGGCACACGCCTTGCTGGATGCGGCTCTGCGTGAGCGCGGGCGCGGAGAGGGTGACACCTAGAGCCGGCGGGCAGCGCTGCCCCGCATCCCCCGCATCCCCCGCATCCCCCGCATCCCCCGCATCCCCCGCACCGGCAGCGCGGCGCACGGCACGTTTATCCTTTGGCTGTAGCTCTTGGAGGAGGGAAGGTGATCACGTAGTCAGAATAACTGCCCCAGTGGCCTCGGGAGACGATTCTGCTCCCGATTCTGCTCCACTCTTATGAGACCACCTGGAGTGCTGCACTGAGTTCCAGGGCCCCCAGCATAACAAGGATGTGGACTTTTCGGAGCAAGGAGGGCCACGAAAATGACCTGAGGGCTGGAACGGCTCTCATATGATGACAGACAGAGAGTTAGGGTTGTTCAGCCTGGAAAAGAAAAGGCTCCAGAGAGACCTTGTTGCGGCCTTTCAGTACTTAAATGGGGCTTATGAGAAAGATTGAAAAAAACTTTTTTTGGAGGGCCTGTTGCAGTAGGACAAAGGGTAATGGCTTCGAACTGAAGGAAGGTAGATTTAGATTAGATATAAGTTGATTATAGGTTTCCTAGAGAGCTGTGTATGCCCCATCCCTGGAAACCTTTGCGGTCAGGTTGAATGAGGTTCTGAGCAACCTAACCTAATCAAAGCTGTTGCTACCCATGGCAAGGGAGTGGGACTAGGTGACCTTTAAAGGTCTCTTCTAACCCAAACTGTTCTCTATGATTTTCCTAGATGATGATCAGGGATGTGTGCCCATGTGCAGCTTGCAGTTGGGAAAGGGATGGAACAGTGGTGGCCAAGAGCAAAGAATGAACTGACAGGTGTGGAGGTGAGAGGACTGTCAGAACAAAGAGGCACTGCCCCCTTTCTATTACAATTAATGACTGATGTTGAGGCAGGCAAGTGAAGAGCTGTCTTCACAGCCTCCTGGCATCCTCTGGATTGTTCAGTACAGAATACTTTGACGTTGCTCTCTTATGGTGTTTTCATGACTGCTGCTCCTTTGCAGCAAAGGCCTTCTCCGATGTCAACCCACACCATCCTGTTACTGACCAAAGGAGCAGTAGAGTGAGTGTTCTCTTGTGGGTGTCTTCAGTGATGAACTATCACAATATCATAGTGCTGATGCCTGAATTTAGGATGTAAGCGATCCTTTTCTCTTCTGTGAGCACATCCATGAATATTGAATCAGTGTTTATTTTTCTACTTAGATCTTTATAAGTTTATATGAATAATATATACTTTTTCCTTTAGCAGAGTAAGGCTTCCTTTTATTCTATTTGTTGGCCCAAAATTCATCTTGATATGAATGGTTCCCACCAAAAGCAGAATCTGGTGAAGTGGAATGTGATATTTTAAATTTCATTCTGATATACCAGCATTGAAAATCCTTAGTACAAGCAGCGAGTTATTAAATCACCAAATGGTGGATATAAATAGAAATGTTGCCACACCAACACAGTATTACAACTGGATTTACATTTCCTCTGGCCTTTGCTGCAGTGAGTTTTAGTCCCAGTATTATTTCTGACTAGGAAAACTGTATTCCAACTAACTAGTGCACAATATGGTGTTATTATTATATATTAGTTACTATGTAAAAATACATGGAAGAAAAGAAAATGTGGAAAATATCTTTTCTACTGTGTGTTGAAAACCACAAACAGCACTTTGGAAATTTTTCTCAAGCATTGTATTCCATCCTAGCCACAAAGACCTAAAACTCTGGCTATTACATCTAAATAATCAGTGGGGAAAATCACAGCACTGTGTTTTCTTAGTCTGTTACATATTCATCAGAAAATTTTTCTATCTAAAAGGAAGAGCTCCTCATGTTCACATATCAGGATGCCATAGGCACACAGGACTCTCCTTCAGAGCAGGTAACATTTTACATTTGCTTTGGGCTCATTTTTTTCTTTGCTAGTAAATACAAGAGAGTGAAGACTATAATAGAAAGAAGCTTGGCAAATAGAGCAAAAACCTGGCAGATAAGTGAAGTAATAAAATATTTTTAAAATATGAACTAAAATAATTGTGCAATGGAGATATAGCTGTGGCACAGGAAAATAGAAGTTACTCTGTGAAAGGGAAGAGCCAGCAAGGACAAAACTGAAGGGGAGGGGGCTGCTTACTGGCATCGTTCAACAGACACTGTGCAGCCAAGTCTGCAGCCTCTGGAGAAAATCAGTAGACATCAGAATAGTAGGGGGAAAATCACCTAAATCAGTCAAGTGTAGCTCCCTACAAACATAACAGATGAGTGAATTTTGGCTTGAGCTCTGATCGTGAGATGTTACTTTTCCCCACAGAGCAGAGTAATATTATAAAGACTCTGTGCCTCAGTTGACTGTAACCAGTGAGATTTCTCTTACCATTCTGAAGATCCTAAATTCTTTCTCCAGTTCTAAGAAGCATTCAGTAGCCATGCAGTGAGTACAGCTCACTGTAAGTATAATGAAATTAAAGTGAAAATAATGTGCATTATAATGCTGCTAAATGCTCATCTCTGTCTGCTTCCCTATAACATAAGAAAAAGAGATACTCTGATGGAAAGGAAAGGCAATATAATTTTTATATCATTTAAGCAGATAGATTCAGATAACCCATAGGAGAGTCTGTAGAACTCACTGCCAAAGGAAAAAGTTTGAAACAGGAATGCATTAGCAGAAGATATACACACATATAATCACACAAATAATGAGAGCAATTATTGTTCTCTGTCTGATTTCAGCGTCCTTCCTCAGAAACATCTTGTATTTGATACCTTTACAAAGAAAATCTTGAATAGTTTGGGCTTTGAGTTTGGAGGTGGAAGAAAAATCACACTTAATATTGGTAACTATTGTCTTTGCTTAGTCATTCTACATAGACACACAAACTATTAAACTATAGATCCGGCCACTTATGCAATTTCTGTGCCCCATCAGTCGCCCTGTGGATGACAAACCCTAACTGTAATCCCTTTTTCTCTAGTTTTAGAAAATCAGTATTCATTAAAATGAATCATTATCTTAACAATACTGTATACCAAATAAAACTTCATAAAAAATATTAAAACCAGGGTAAAAAGTCTGATATGCTCTTTTCTTCATTAATAAAACCTCTGCTGCACTTCAGGATATCACTGTTCAACTGCATGCTCTAATAGATAACAAAAATTTCCAACAATTATCCCTGGCTCTGTTCTGATTTTTAGATCAGAGAGCACAATTGCTACAAAAATGTAATTATGGTGTTTCTGATCCATTATCGTTATACAAAACCATCCTTTGTGAGTAATCATTTCAAGTAACGCTCAGAGAGTAGCACCTTGCAGTTGGACCACTGTAAACATGCCAGGTTTTGTAGTTTATTGCACAAGCATGGGAACTTAATATATTTACAGGAAGGGGCCTTGAATTTCCTGACTAAAATATACTAGCTTTGCAGAGATTTGAAGGATAAATTTGCCCTATTGTGTGGTGCTGAATATGCTTTCTGCATTCTTAATTTAAATCCTAGGGATTGTTTTCAGGAAAATGTCATTGTAATTATTTGAACACAGCTAGGTGCCAACACAAAAGTATGAGCTGGAGAACAGTTTCATGGTGATATCCTATCAGAAGGAATTTGCAAAGCACCAGGGACTGGTAAACTGAGTTTGAGGTGGAAGGCAGGAATTTTTGTGCTCTGGTGTGTCTCTGGCACCAACTCATTAGACCACCTTGGACCTGGCATATAAACCTCCTCCAGCCATACTCCTGACCACTGGATTGAGGATGGCTGGGTGTTGTGTCCATCTGAAGAGATGTAGCGAAGAGGAGAACCTTAACATGAGGTACAGTAAAAGTCCTACTTGCTACTATTTGTCCACATCTTTTAAGAAGAGTGAGAGAATACAATTACAAAGCCAACAAACAAACAAAAAAATCCCACTTTCTCAAGGGCTTAAAAATACATTTCTCTCATTTGTCAGACTTCTCAGCTATATCCTGTCCTGGTCTGTAAGGTAACAGAATCATAGAACCATAAAATGGTTTTGTCTGGAAGGAAACTTGAAGAAAATCTAGTTCCAGACTCCCTGCCATGGGCAAGGACACCTTCCACTGGATCAAGTTGCTCAAAGTCCTATTCAACCTGGCCTTGAACACTTCCAGGGATGTGACATCCACTTATAAATTCAATACACCCAGAAACACTTACTGCACTGAGGCTGCCTGGCAGAAATTAGTTTGTGTCCATACTGCCAAGCTCGCTTTACCTACAAAAGAGTGGGGAATGGATGCAGACTAAGAGAATGGTTTGTACACATGCTTGTTCCCAAATTGTGACAGTGAATTGCTTTGGAGTGCTCTTGTTGTTAAAGGCTAAAAACAAAACAGGGCTGCAAGGCTTGTTACGCAGCACTGTCATTCAGTGCTGGAATTGTTTCCTGGCACTGATTTTTTTTTTTAAGGTTTAGCTTGCACTTAAAGAAGTGCACAGCTGGTGTAGCAGCTGACATGAGGGGAGCAGTCCTGATTGTGGGCAGTTGCTTATGGCCTTTTAGTAATTCTCTCTCCAGTGCAGGGTCTCCCTGCAGCCCTACATTGTGGCTTCCTTCCTCCTCAGACCATCTCAGCTAGCTGGAAAGCCACACTCTGACTACTGGCACCTGCACTCTGGGTAACAGGGTAAGAACAAGGGCTGAAAATCTGGCTTACTGAGGTGGGAGAAGCCACCTCTAAGTAACAGGGAACATGAGGTGGGATCCTACTTCTAGGGTCTCCTGCTCAGTGCCTGAGAGATCTGAGGTGTTAGCATGTAGATTCATCTCTCAAGAGAGAATAATTCTGTGCCTGCAACTTGGATTTTGTGAAACATTTCTGTTAGGGCACAGTCACACTGAAAACTTTCTGCGTGTGCCGGACCTTTGAGTTGCACAAATGTCTATTTTGTCCAGCCCATTACAGATGTCTTTGCTTATCTGCAGTGTAGGAAGAGGGCAGGAATGTTCCCCTTTCTCTGGAGGGGAAGTGAACTCAGGCACCAGCCTAACAAAGACTGTTTTAAAAATGTTTTTTAACTATTTGACTCCTGGATGGTTGGAAAGCTGTTTTGGCTGTGGTTAGAGCTCTTTGAAGCAAAACTCTGTGGGAGTTGCAATCTAATTAAATAAATGCAAATCTGTACTGTTGCCCAAACTTACACCCACAGTCCATTTCCCTCTGTCTCTGGCACATCATACAAATAACTTCAGATTAGTGTGGATTAGACATATATCCACTCCTGTTTCCAACTCTGTTTTAAATTGTCCCACATCCCTTTTTGTTTCTCTTGCAAAGAACTAAAAGCTCTTCAGAGAATGTGACTTTCACTTCTGGTAGTGGATGATTCAGGCAAATTAGCCCACCCTTATTTAGAAAATATTTTCTGATGCAGCTTCATGGTCCTCTGCTCTCATATACTAAGCAGTGCTGCATTTAGTGTGCAGTCCATGCTTACCCTTGGTTTTGCCTTTACTGTCTTCTGTGGTTTAGTCAGAAATTTTATAATAATTTTATTGTCTTCCCAGGTCTCTTATCTGGCATTTATTCTTGTTACTTCAGTTGCTACTGGTTTTAGCTTGTACACAGGAAACTGCAGTGCCAATCAGTGTCGTTCCCAAGGTGACAGGAAACCCTATTTGGTCGGATGTTGACTGTGCTTGTCTTTACAGCTCCACCCATCACACTTTTTTCCTTTTTGGCTTAAGTTGAGAAAAATTAATCAGTGACTGCCATCTGGTAGACAGTTTTGGTGGTTTTGCAGTGATTAGTCCAGCCGATCTTTTGAAAAGTCACACGTGGCACAAGAAACCAAGGAAAAATATCCATGTTAATATTTAAATGCTTCTTGAGGCTTAGATTTACAGGGACCATTGTTGCCCTTAGCATATTAGTAATTTGAGTTGTATGAATAATCCCCTTGTCTTTTTGAGCAGCAGGTTTGGGATTTTAAGTGCTGTTTGGTCAGGGGGTTAAACTCTGATGCAGCTTTCCAGTGACTGATTTCCTCAGCTCCTCTCTGCCTCCAATTCTTTTCTGTGCTTGACCATCCAGACATGGCTTCTGTTACTGCTTCACCAGCTGTCCTAATGTGCAGGCAGAGTTGGACATGTGGGAAAATGAGGAGATGCACGTTAGCTGGGCTTGAATTCTCTGAGCATCTTGTCTCAGCCCATAGCAGGCTGTGTCCGTCTGTGACGTTTGCAAACAAGTATATTGCCTTTCGACAATGGTGGGTTGCAAATTCCCTGCTAAGGGGCAAAGTGCAAGAGAAGAGCACCAGTTTCTTTCTGAGATTGCTTTGTAAGCAGGAAATATCTCATGAGCCCTTGACTAGTACCAACAAGTACTGATTTTGGGAAAACAGTGTGGGAGGAGGCAACCATGTCAGATATACAGAGTTTTGATATTTAGAAGGCAGGTTGATCTTTCACATTTGGGGGTCTAATAGAAAAGTTTCCTTGAGTGTTCCCATTAATGTCTGAAAAATTTTAATTCTTCAAGTTAAAACAAAAATACTCACCTTTTTTCTTGTTTTGGAATGCATTTATCTGTGATCATGCCATTTCTTCTACAGGGCAACCTAAAGCTGAACTTAACTCAGTTCCCCTTAATTTGAAATGTTAGGAAAAGACACAGAAAATAGTTAAAGAAAAGAAAAACATCAAAGTGGCTTCAAAACGGCAATGTAAGATATCCAAGTATTCTTTGACTTGCAAGAAGCCATGTGCTGGAAGTGCTTGCATCCAGCTTATATTGGAGTGATCAGTTAATGTTCCAGACTATAAATCTCTTCTTTGAGTGCAATCATAATTCATTTTATTTCTGTGCAGTGTCAGAACAGTTGACTAATTATACTGCTTCTTTTTTGAAGAATGCAGTTCTGGATATTCAGAAGAGATCTTTTACATAGTCAGAGCTAGTATGTACAGAAATCTTAACATTGTTAGATAGCAGAAATGTCCTTTGTTTGCAAAGACACTTCTGCTCAAAGAAAACTGCATGTAAATCTGTCGATCAGATTATTTCTCAGCTCTTGTGGGAAATTCTCTTCAGCATTGTTATTAATAAAGCACCTGAGAGCCTTGGTCACAGATCAGGATCCCCATGTACAAGACTCCATATGTTCATGAAAATGAAATGTTCTATCCAAAAGACCTACATTCTAAACATCAGACAAGATAGTAAAAAGATAGTAAATGTGTACAGACAATCAAACATGCCTCAGGAAATGGAGAAGCAATAGCATCATGGCAGAGATGAGGATGCCCAAAGTATACTGTGAGAATGGCTTGGCCAAAGAAATACTGCCCAGAGGCAGTAGCTGATTCCATACGACACTGACATTTCAGCCAGGCTCTCGCTAGACTTATTTGTCTGCTTTGATATCATCATATCCGAGCTGATGAACCAGTTTAGTTTGACTTTGAACCTTAGTTGAGTATGGCCAAGACATTTCAGAAACTCTTTTCATGATTTTCATACTAAGACAAGTGGGACATTAATGGGTTAAGTGACTGATCCAAGATAGTATTTCAAATCAGTGCCTGTCTTCATAAAGTACCTGGGCTCTTGAACTCTCCCTTCATTTCTCTAACCAGAGGAGTCTATAAGAAGCTATAAAAGTGATATTTCTTTCTAGGTTAGGGACTTCCCTTATGTTCTCTATCAAAGAATATACTTCGATGCTTAACAAACAGTGTATTGTTGCTACTAATTTATGGTACCTATAATTATCCTTGTTATGTTAATACTGTGATTTGATAACAAGAGCAAAACAGAACACAGCAACTTCAAATGACCGCTCAAATATGCGATAGGCATCAGAAGGGGAAGTTTTGTATATAATTCCCACACAGAAAAATGTCGTGAAGTACAATGTTTCTCTAGGGAACTCAGTCCTGACGGTTCAGGATGACCAATAGTAGCTCCCTGGAAAACTCTGCTGCCAGTGAGAGACAGGGTTGGTGCTGGGCAGGAGGCAGCTGAGTTTGCCCCTCTGCCAGGGCTGGCATTTCCGCTTCCCACCATCCCCCAACAGCTGCATCTCCTGTTTTTGAGATGTCTCAAATCCTTCCTGAGTTGTAACAAATTCTGCCAGAGGACTGCTGTATATAGTCCAGAGGCTTTCAGTTACTCTCCCTGGATTTGATAGTGGACCTAAAAGCATAATCTTACAACAAATTAAGGAAAACAATCAGAAGGGCAGAAAAATAGCCAGTGGTTAATAAATACTATTTGCATGGGCTTCTTTCATTTTAAACTCTGTTTAGCTTGTTTTTCCTCAGTGGATTTATAGAGGTATTTGGGAAGAGAGTTTGGCCCACAGACCACAATACTGAATAGGTTTGCAAAAGAAGTTTGCGAAAGATAGGTTTGCATTGTGAAAAGCCAAAAGCTGGTATTGTAATTAATCCCCAAGTTAATCCTCTGGCTACAGAGAATACATTTGCAATTTACTGATAAAATTAAAGTAAAATAAATGTTTTCTGCTTCATCACAAGGATTTCCACAAATGCAGATGGTTTAAATACTTCTCTAGTCCCCATGTACAGTGTTCACTATTACCTGGCTCCGAGCTACTGAGCTCATCATCCTGGGTTAGTGCAGAGTTCATAAGACTAAGAAAGATGTCTGTAGAAAAAAACATACAAGAGAAGACACCAGGCACAAAGATGGGGAAGCACTCTTTGGTTCAGGACATTCCTAAACCACGGAGTGCCGGAAGATGGAGGACGAACTAAAAATTAGTGACACTATTAATTAAGTAATGAGTCATTCCTGCTTGCTTTTTTCTTGCATTCTTTCCTAAAGCCTCTTCTTGCTGGCCATTATTGAAAACAGGATACTGCTCAACCTTTGGCTTTACACAGTATACCAAATTTATGTTCATAATTCTACAGAACTGTCTTCAATGTATGTTAAACGTGACCCATGTTACATCATTAGCTGTATGAAGCCCTGTGTGTTGAGAGGGTTTGTACCAAGATAGATGGGGTGGAGGTCAGATTAGGAGTGAGTTTGGTTTACCTTTCAGATATGACCTATCTCCTTTCTCTTTATTTCATAATGCAATATGCATTTAGAGGAAACTACTTTTGTCAGAATCCTCACATTTCCATTTCCTATGCAAATTCATAGAAGTGAATTTAAGTCAAGATGTTTAAGTTTCTTAATGTCATGAATCTTTTGCTAATAGAAGACTATTAATCTGAAGCAACTGTCATATATCACTCTAAATTTTTTTATCTATACTGACTCACTGATGGTGTGTATGAGAAAGTAGATCCAGAAAGCCTTTGCTCTGGCCTTTGTCTCTGGGCACAGGTACAGATACATTTCCCTGCTCTATGCCCGTCCTATAGAATGTCTTTGATGAAAGCAGGCAGTGGCCAGGGCTGTTAAGCTCTGTAGAAAAGAGCTTGAGATCTCTTACCTGTCTATTCCAAATCAGTGCTTCAGTTCTAAATGGGTCCTTTTAAGCATCTATCTAAGCTCTGAAGTGCAAGATAAAGTACATCTTGGTATGCAGACATTTATAGCTTTCTTAAAAGCATTCAAGCATTACTCTGTTTCAAATTGCAAGCCTAAATGGATTTCCTAAACTTTATTTTCAAAGGGAATTCAGGCACTTTTTACATTAATATACTTGTTTGAGCAAGCCTTCCTATAGAAAACAAGGCTGGAAAGCCAGATAATGAAAGTGGGTAAAAAAAAAAAGCTGGAAGGAGTGCAAGGTTTATATACCTAGCTTAGGTGTCAGCTCTGGAGACTTTAGAAGCAGCTAAATGGCAGATCTAAATGCCCATAGAGGGGTCCTAAGGTCCTAAATCCCATCAGTTCATAGAACAACTTAGGCATATAAGTCATCCTGGAAATGGAACTGTGTGTTCCAAAGTGTATGAGCTACAAGGATTTGGGGTCTGTACAGGCAGTCTTAGATGGTGTGACTGAGCGGAGCCATTCTGCCAGCTCCCTTTGGAAATGTCCATAGATGGCGCAGCTCTGTTGAGCAACAACATGGGTCTGGAGGTTTTACATTCTTCAGAAACTGCTGCTGTTCAGTAATTTCTTCAAAGTGCACTAACAATTCATTTGTCTGCTTAGAAATCTTCCGTGTGACACTTGCAGTAGTTTAAAGATAAATGAAGACCAAGTCAAATAAACAAGGAATGTGCTTTTTTATCTTAAGGTTGACAGGGTGTAGTAAACGCCTCTTTTCCCAGATGTTCCTTCCTGTCTTTCCCAAATGGCAAACTCACCAGGAAAGAACTCATTGTACTGATTAGTCTTCAAGTCACAGTAAAAAATAATTTTCTCTTACTGATACTGTCTGAAGATACTGCCCATTTACATTGCAATTATTCCTGCCCATGTCTTTTTCCAGGTCAGCTGGTTATCTTTAAAACCTCAAAAGAGTATTGAAGGACATTAATGTGTGAATAGATTATATATTTGCTTGTTTGGATTTAAGGGTAGTAAGTGATATTCCTTACATGAGCAGCAGTTGCAGGAGGGAAGTAGAGTTTGTGCTTAAGAGATTATTACGGAATACATGAAGCTAAATGAACTTACATATTAAAAAAAACACAACATTTTTTCTATCTAAAAGATGAAAAATCTAAGATCCATTATTCATTTGTGCAACCATATGGCTGACCAATTAAATAGCAAAGAATCTCAGTTAAGCAATCTTTAAAAAACACTTCCTAGAAGCTATTGTGGTAGTGTTGCACCTCTCCATCCTCATTGATGGGATCAGTTCTCCTAGGTAGGCTGTTCTCTGTACAGTGCAGGCAAGCACCCTCTGGGCATGCTGCAGTGCTCACCAAAGAAGTGAGCCTTCCATGTGCTGGGAAAAGTAATCTAGCTTTGCACGTGGACAAGATATCTAAATTGACAATGACAGTACGTGGCTACAGCTCCTCCAGGATGTCACGGAGGTACTTATGAACTGAAATACTAGAGGGGTAACTCATACAAGTATGACAAAAGTATTTTGCAGATTGCTTTTTTCCTTAGTTTTCAAGGAAAATATACAGCAGACAGAATATGTGGGAGGTTTTTAACAGTTCTTCTTGGCTTACCTTAAATAAATGCTTTATCTGAGCTCCTTGAATTTTGCATTTTTTTAATATGTGGAGCCCTAGCAGTCAATTCTTATTATTCTCCATTCTCTTTTTCATTTTCCTATTCTTTTAATCCCTTTTGTTTAAATTCATTGTATCTTGGTTTAAATTAGCCTGTGCATTAATCAGAGAGAGAACAGGTCATCTAGGACATGAGGCCTCCAGTTTGAAATAGAGCAATGCTGCAGTGCAAGAAGATAATAATAGCAATAAACAAAACTGCATTCAATTAAAGCTCTCCCGTCTAAAGAGAATTAACCACAAATTAGTAAACATTTGTTCAGCTCTTTGAATAAACAGCTCAAATAAGCACAACAAATTGGCATCTTCACTTATTTTTACTTCTGAACATTTGACTCAATTTTCAGTCATGCTGGAGACACATATATGTGACTATGAATGAGAAACAGAGCTTTATGTTGCCATTCAAACTTTATTGCTATTCAAATTTTATTGAAGAGAGAAGTTTGCGTGACAAAATGCAATTTGATTGTACAAATAATCTACAGGAAAAGATGGGAGGTTGTATAAGCTTTGCATTTTTGAACAGTCAGTTCCCGTAGCTGAGCAGTGTAGCCTTATCGAGGGCAGAACAGGAGTGAATTGGCAGTACATTAGAAGGCCTGATTAAAAGAGGGAAAGTTGAAACTACATTCATGTCAGCTGTTTTCCTCTACAGGATATTGAGCCATTCCTGTCCTAACCAGATACTGATTGCTTAAAACTTAATCCAGAAGTCCTTGTCAAAACCGTTTCCTCAGCTCGTTTTAACCTGCTGAGCTGTGAGTAGATCCTTAGAATTTTTTCCAATTTAGTGCTAGAGGTATTGTCCTGCTCTTGCTCATGGCTGTGGGGACAAGATCAGACCATCTGGAGAGAACATGAAGTGCCTCCAGTTTCCAGAAAAGCTATTTGAAACTTTATAGCTGAGGCTCCTGATCAGTTTCTGTGGACTCAAAGAGGGCTGGATTATGCTGCCAGGAGGTTTCTTGTAGCTAGGAAGCTGCAGAGGACTGGAAGTCTATCCTCACAGCAGACATATATCCCTCTTCTCCTTTCAGTAGGCACACAGCTTGCTGTCATCACTTCTATACCCCTTCCTCAGAGTCAGAGGAATCCTCAGACTTTGAGGAAACATCAGTTTTTCAAGTGATAAATAAGTGGAGAAAAATAAAAATGAAGCACCGGAATCTTATGAGGAGAACTGTGTGGCAGAGCAAACATGAGCAGAAGTGGCAGCTCAGGAATATTCTTTCCAAGATGCATGCTTCATCCTATTGCCTCCCTCACAGCCCTGAGCTTAAATATATTCAATCTATGGCTATCTGGTGATAGGTACTAGCTTCAGTGTTATGTCCACACTACCCCCTGTAAATGAGGTCCTCTGTTTGGTGAGATGAGGCTGCCCATACCTATGGCTACAGGACTTGTGTCAGGTGCAGAGAACTGTGAGTCAGAGTAGAAATAATACAAATATCAGTAATATGAACCATTTAATTGTTAAGTGTGGTTGTAGAATATTTGGCTAGTATCTACCTATCTGTCCAGGATCTCCTTTTTGGAGAGGAAAAATCAGAGCCAGAGGAAGATTAATCTATGGAAGGAATAAGGCTTTGGAAACTAGACCAGGAGCCTATAGAGGAAGAGAGATCTACTGTTCCCACACATGACAGGAGGTCAGTAGGTAATTTCTGGTGGTTTAAGTAGCACTGGTATGTCAGGGGATAGCAGGAGAGAGGGGAAGGTCAAGTTTTGACCACTTGCACATTCAAATGCTGAAGGTAGAACTCAGGTCTTGAATTTTTTGTTTCATGCATCGTAAAGTTTCTGCAAAGTGGCCAAACATGAGCTAAGCAGAATAGATCCTTCAAGGTAACAGTATAAATTTAGACTGGCCATAATGCAAGGTAAATCAGTCACTTTATATTCATAGTTGCAGATTTTCTATCAAAATCAGTTTGTATTCCTCTGTAACTGTTTTTTTTAAGTGAATGATAGACATAAAGAGTACTGAATCTTCAAGTCAGTTAAAGAGCAATTTCCTTCAGAGAAGACTACCTATGGCGTTTAATTGCCAAATTGCTTAAGATAACTTAAGAAATAACACAGATTTAGGGAACTTTGGGTTTTAGCGCTGCTTCTAACACTAATTCTCCTTTGGCCTTTTTAATTGGTTGATTGCAACTTCTGATCTTTGAGTACTTCAGCCTGGTTGTGATATAGATTTGGTTTGTGGAAAAGTATTGATAGCCCAAATTCTGAGTGGGTTCCTAAAAACTGCAGCCCTTGCTTAAGTGAAAATGAGCAGCAACCCAGAATTGTAAGCAGGTAAAGCAGAGAGTATTTGGGAAACTGAGTTTTCATCACGGGTCACCCATAGCATCTGTATAACAGTGCTTCATAGGGGACCTATGAGTGTAAAAATGAAAAGTACAGTATGTGGAATAAGTACTGTTTGAAAATATTAGGATGACATTTATATAATTACCTAATGATTTTTAATTATTTTCTCAAATTAATAGTGATGATATTGATTGTCCTTTGTTGAAATTAAGAGTAAATAGGAGGATAATTGTATTAATGAGTATTGTATATAATCAGAACTCATGGGGTTTTCTATCAGGATATTCTTTAATATGTGCTGCAGCATAACAGAAAACTGAAACTTATGAGCTCTAAATTTCTAAGAAAAGAACATATACCTAAGAAAAAATGCAACTTCATTTTTCAAATTGAGTTGATCAATAATGGATTTTTACTGCATGCTTAGAAGACTTGTTTGAGATAGTATGCTCATGGTCAGAAAAAAAAAATCAAGAGATCATCACACCCATTAATATAACCATACTCTCATTCATCTCTACTTTCCCAAGATGACCAGTTATATCAGCAATGCATAGTGGATATGTATTTCAGGATAGCAAGCACAGAACAATAATCATATGTATGCAATTTGAAAAATACACAAAGTGTTCTTACACTTGTTAGAAGCAATTATTTAACAATACTGTTAATGTTACTTTAAAATTTATCATATTATATTTCACTTCAAATGAGAGCTATCTCGTAACCTTCTGAGGACTGTCTATAATGGATATTATAGATCTTCATTTTGAAGAAATGTCTCAGTTGTTTATCAGAAGATCTATATTAGTGTTTGCTTGAGGCTGGAAGAAAACAGCAGCATATTCAGTCCTTTACAAAGATTATTTTAACCTCTCTGTTCTTCTGCCTTTCTACTTTTTCTTTTTTCAACACTGATTTTTCTTGATGAAGTCACAGTTTGCTGTTTTTATTTATTTCATATCGAAATACATGATTTATACCAACATTAATTCCTTTACTCGGTTACTCTGCTTTTCACACATCTTTCACACAGCTTTACATATTAGTTCATCTATGTGACTGTGGTTTCTCTTAGCTATTTTGCTAAAAGCAGCAAGAAAGCTGAGACCACTATTTTTTTTTATTGTTTATAAGTTTACTTTTTTTTCTTTGAATCGCTCTACGGAAACATAAAACAAGATATGCAGGTGGAGTCTGGCACCAGTAAGGTAGTAAGTGCTGGAAAGCATGTGCCTAGTTGTGCTCTCCTGGTGCAATCACATCAGTGCAAACCCACCTGCATTCAGTGTGTTTGCAGATGAGAAGGAGCAGCAAGGTGAGAGATTCAGAACCCATGTCTAGGCCTCGTCTGTGAGCACCACAGAAGCAAAACACACAGGGGAATTGGGGTGTTTTTCCCTTCAGTAAAACCCAGGGAGAGTATCCCTGCAGAGTGTTCCTTGGTACAAGTGGGATCTGAAGGCCCAAAGCAAACTCCCTCACCAGCAGCCACAGCCAGCGCCACTCTTTGTGTTAATTAATGGCTTTCTTCCACCCACACGCCTGACACAGCTCCCCCTCGGCTGCACCTCCCGTGTCCACAGTGCTGGGGTCAGAGGGCAATGGCTTTTGGATGGCAGCAGCCACCACCGCTGCTTCCAAAACCGCTAGAGAGAAGGAGAAGCAGAGCCTCAGGAATCTGGGTGTTGCATTTTTCAGGAGTGCTGAATAAACAGGGAAATGTGTATTTAAAGAAACTACCTAGCCTAAACAAACAACTGGGAAACAAGTCGGGCCATTGGATTTTCATAATCACCATCTATGGCTTAATTTTAGGGTCAGGGAAGACCCGGAAATGACCTCACTAATGATTAATAGGCTTTAGTAACCTGTTGGCCCTCTGAGGTGGACAGGTGGAGTTTCCTTTTGGGAGTGTTCAAACAAATACTGCATTTTTTTTTTTTTATCATGATCTGTAATAAAATCTGCTTCTATAAATGTGTGATTTAAAATACTCCTGGGAATTCTCATCAGTGGACTTGTTCATATTATCCAATTGAAAAGAGGGCTGTGACTATGTAATAAGACCCCTCTCTGGGATTCTAGACAATACACAGACACAAGTGGTTTCCTGACTGCACTTACGTACCCAGTAAGGTGGCTGTCCCAGCTGCTAAAACTTCAGAAGAGTTAGTCTCATGATGATTTTAGTATAATGTTATTGCAAATGTTTACCATTCCTCAGACTCTTCACATGGTGCTCTTCCCCTCAAGACACAACTAGAGAGGATGCTGGGAGAGGTGTGCTGTAACAGTCTTCTCTAATTTGGTCCATACTATTAACATGGGGAACACGAAGAATATAAAATTATTTAAATTTAATTTTAAATTAAATTTCAGATGTAAAAAATGTAGAAAATATTAATAAATAAGAGAAACCCCATGTATGGCTCCCTTACTTTAATTTGAAGTGGAAAAATACCTGTATGTAGTTAGGAGATATACACATACACACATACATACATACATATATATATATGAATATGTATATGTATATATGCATGTATATATACATACATACATACATATATATATATAGTATGTATCTCCAAGAA
Source organism: Pyrocephalus nanus (assembly GCA_038380795.1). Lineage (NCBI taxonomy): Eukaryota > Metazoa > Chordata > Aves > Passeriformes > Tyrannidae > Pyrocephalus > Pyrocephalus nanus. The sequence goes on along the minus strand of CM076262.1, from coordinate 11,410,322 downwards.
AAATGAATTGTCTAACTTGAAGTGTCACTGGTATGACTGATTTCTTTATTCAAAACCTATTGTAGACGAGATGCTTACTAAAAATGGGCTCCTTGTTGCTCTGTGGCCAGCCTTGTGCAATCCCTTTCAATAAGATGGGAAAAGGTGAGCTCACTACATAACTTCTTTACATCAAGGTAGTAAAAGAGAAGAGAATTTTTGCTTTCTATTCTTCAACAGAAAGCGAAGACTTTAATTGTTGGAGGAACATAGAGAATCCAAGGACTCCAGGGGAGGATCTGAGATTATAAGCATCTTCTATTAGAACATATAAGCATATGATGGGTTCAGACCTTCCCCCATCTTTCAAGACAATCCAGTATGTCTTGTTTTCAGCCCTGTTCCGTAGCATAAAGAATGCAATAAAGAAGTTATTGCATTATTTTTATATATATATTTTTTTATATATTTATATTAAAAAGGTAAATTATTAATGCTAATATTGGTAATAGTATTGCTAATGTATGTAAACATTATTAAAAAAAATCATTAACTGAAGCATGCTTCAAAAGGGTTCTTTGAGATGCCCGTATTTATGGAAGGATTACTTTTAGGGCTATTTTCTATTGAATATCCTCTTATGGACTTTCTAAAAAGATTGCTATCTTTCAGATAACTGTTTCCTGCCCTATATTCAGATTTTATGCTGTCAAAAAATCTAGCTTTGAATGGATTAAATATGTACCTAAAAACTAGTTCTTCTTACCAGAGAAAGTTATTTGATCCTCAACACCAGTATTCACCAATAATCCCCATAAATGGTAAAAGCTATAAACTCACAGTTATAATTAGATCAGGTATATTTTTTGTTGTTGTTAAAAAGGAAATAGCCTTTTTGCCAAGACTGTCAGTTATAACAATGTAAAAGCCAAAGAAAATATTAACATTTTCACTGTACTTTGTTACTGGACAATGGGAATACTTTTCCTCTATATTAGGAAATCCCAGTAGGCTCTCTCAGAAGTATGTCTGGGTCTAAATTGCTACCCGTTTCTCAACCAAAGGTAGCCTAAACAGTTTCACATAGATTCATTGCACAGCTCTTGTGTGGATTTCTGGATGGTTTTCAAAAGATTGGATTTGCGATATGTACCCTCAGAGCCACCTGTTTGAGAGACTGCCTTTTTCCATGGAATAAATTGCTAGTCACACTCAGAAGAGGTGCTTGTGCAGGAGTGTTTTTATGACAGAGAGATCTAACAGGATGTTTTCCTTGAGAAATGGCCTGGTGCTGGGGACTGACTTCTCCCCAAAGGCAGGGGCAGTCCCCAGGGAAATGGCGTGGGTATGTGAGCTAGCACCCTCCTGCAGGGTCCAGCTGAGAGTGGCCACCATAGCCAGTTCATGGTGTGCCCACCTCCCACACTGTCATGGCTCTGGATTTGGGTATCAGTGCTGGTCCTGCAAGCTGGGGCTTCAGTACCATGTAGGGTGTGTAGCAAGTCACAGAGCAATATTGTTAGCTTGTGCTATATCAGTTCCTCGGCATTTCGGCTAAGGATGCTACTTCACTTCTGCCTACCTTTTAGCAAAATAGCAGAGTCATAACCCACACACTTTCTTGTGACAACAGAAATTGTCTCCATCTACCCCTGGAGGCAGCCAGACACCTGCAGCCACCTCAGCTCCCTCTTGCCCCTTCCACCTCCACTTCCATCACTGACTCACAGTTACCATCTGTCCACCCATCACCTAAGCTGAAGTGGGCTTGTGAACACAATGGCACAATGTGAGATTCACTGATTCCACCAGGTGGCCTTGTCTCCTGGGCATTGTTGCTTTGTGCTGTGCTAAGTGACAGGTGAGTGACTGGAGTAATTTCTATTCAAGCAGACTGACATGATATAATTCTTTTAATTTAAAATAAAATTACTGCTGACATGTATAAGAGGGAGAAAGTTGCATCCAAGTTGTGCCTGAACAAAAAAAATGTGTTAATGCTCTTACGGTTACATTGCTCAAATGTGCATGCAAACAAATACCTGTGGGCCAGAGATAAATAATAAAAGGGCACTAAAATGCAAGTATTAACACAAGCAACTTTTGATGTAGACCAATGGTGAATGGTGCTACATCCAGTTGGCAGCTGGTCACAAGTGGGGTTCCCCAGGGCTCAATACTGAAGCAAGTCCTGTTTAATATCTTTACTGATGATGTGGATGAGGGGATTGAGTGCAGTTTCAGAGTTCACAGATGACACTAAGTTGGGCAGGAGGGTTGATCTGCTGGAGGGTAGGAGAGCTCTGCAGAGGGATCTGGACAAGGTGGATCGATGGACTGAGGCCAAAGATATGAGGTTCAATAAGGCAAAGGGCCTGGTCCTGCACTTGAGTCACAACAATCCCGGGCAATGCTACAGATTTGGGGAAGAGTGACTGGAAAGGGGTCCAGCAGAAAAGTACCTGGGGGTGCTGGTCAACAGCCAGCTGAACGTGAGCCAGCAGTGTGTTTTGGTGGACAAGAAGGCCAATGTCATCCTGGCTTCTACAAAAAATAACGTGGCCAGCAGGACCAGGGCAATGATTCTTCCCCTCTACTCAGCACTGGTGAGGCTGCACCTCAGCAGTCAAATGTTGTGTTGAGTTCTAGGCCTCTCACTTCAAGAAAGATGATGAGGTGCTGGAGCCTGTCCAGAGAAGGCAAAAAAAGCTGGTGAAGAGTCTGGAACACACATTCTGTGAGAGGTGGCTGAGGGAACTGTGGGTCTTTAGCCTGGAGAAAAGGAGGCTCAGGGGAAACCTTATTGCTCTCTACAACCACCTGAAAGGAGGTTGTAGCAAGGTGAGAGTCAGCCTCTTCTCCCGGGCAACCATCAGAAGGCAAGAGGAAATGGCCTCACGTTGTACCAGGGGAGGTCCAGGTTGGATATAAGACAGAATTTCTTCACTGAAAGAGTTGTCAAGAACTGGAACAGGGTGCTCAGGGAAGTGGTGGAGTCATGGTCCCTGGAAGCATTCAAGAAACAGGTGGATGTGGCACTTAGTGCTATGGTTTAGTTGACATGGTGGTGTTTGGTTGGACTCAGTGATCTTGAAGGTCTTTTCCAACCTTAATGATTCTGTGATTCTATGGAGGAAAACATTCCCCCAATATTAATAGCACTTGCCTCACAGGTAGTATCTGATAATGTCTGCATCATATTTATAATAACTTGTGGTATTACTGTAAAAGGGACAGTTGTATCTTAACAACACTCCAGTGTCCAGTGAGGTGTGCAGTCACACTCAGCCAGCAGAGTTCTGCAGGTAAGAAATACACCCCACCAAGCAGAGTTCCAACATAAAAACAAATTACTGGATAATAGTTTATCCAGTGGGCAAAGTGTAGAGTTGCATTCTGATCTGGCAGGATGACTATTAGGAAAGACTTGAGACAGTCTTGTGTTTGTATATATCTGAGCACGGTAGAGCAGCTAGAATCCAAAGAACTTCCTCAGAAGAATACATGAATGGAGAGGTGATAATATGCAGAGGAAGGAATCAAACTGGCTATCTCTGTAAGGGCATAGCTGCTTGGTAAATGTTAGAGACTTTTACACTGAGCTGAGCAACTTTACTCCAGTTCAGACAGCTAAGTCTGTCAGTCTTATAGTACTGATTTCTGCTTAGTAAATACAAAAACTTTGATTAATACCTACAGATTTGTGTCATCACAACTCACAGAACAGGGATCTATTGCAATCAGTATGCCTAAAATTAGAAGTTGAGTAGATAACATTTGATTGATGTTGAAACTATGAAAAAAGAAGTTTTCTTAAGTGTTGTTTGGAGAAAACCACAAAAAGAATAGGGTTCATCCCAAGCACGCTGGAGTGTGCTCTATTTGCATTTTTACAGCTCTGAGTTGCTGTTGAATCCAACTTTATTTTCCTGTAGAAATTGAAATGTTATGAATTTGATCGTCCTGCAAGAGACTTTTGGCATTTCCAAATAACCCCTCTAAGCCTGTGACCATTCCTCCTCCTGGGACATAGCTTCTTTATTGTGGTTTATTGCCTCGCCCTTCCCTCCTACCTAATATGACACATTTTCTGCTGTTTTGGTACTCACAATGTTCGCGCTGTCTTTCCACTTATTTCTGCTGATTTTATCACTTTTTCTCCCTCCATTCTATATATTTCAGTAGATTCTTAAAAATACACCTGACATAACTGTGAAATTTATTTCAGGTTTTTATATGTATCAATTAGAAATATATAGAATATATATTTCTTGATTTTTTTCTGTGAAACATTTCTTCCTTACTGAGATACCACTTTCACATTTGACGTTCATAATGATAAGGTAGCATATAGGGAACAGTTTCTGCTTCTAAGAATAATCCAAAGAGTTGCTCCCTAGTACACTGTTTTTGCAGGTTGTTAGATTGAACGGGTAGTATGTTTAATCTTGGTTTTCTGGCCACTCAGTGCTACCAGTGAAACCACTCTTGCATTCTTTGCATACCCAAATCTATCAGGGACTATACAGAAAGTCGGGGTGCATAAATAATTCAGGATCAGCTGCATAAAAATGGGACTTCTGGTAACACAGATCTCATATAACTGTGTTAATTATTTTCTAATGCAGACGAGGGTCCAATGTCTCACTGACTTTGGACATGAGCAGCTTGGGAAGTGTTGAACCTTTCATCACTGTGCCAACCCCACGAGAAAAAGTAGCGATGGAATACCTACAGTCAGCTGGCCGCGTCCTGACACGGCAGCAGCTTCAAGACGCAGTTGCATGTTCTCATTTACTTCAAACAGAATTCATGGTGAGTTTAACAATAAGCTTTAAATGAGGATTTTTGACATAACTGAAACAACAAAAATTGTGCAGAAAAAATATCGGGCAACACTTTAATGTCAAGGTACAACTAATTTCCACAGGGCGGATTAGATAGTTTCAAGGTGGTGTTTTATGTTTATGTTTTATGTCAGTCATATCCATGGATAGTACAGATTCCTCTGGGTTTGAAATTCCATTCATAGACAGGATAAGTTTCATATTAGAGCTACAGTACAAACAGCCATAACTGTAACACTGTGACAGTTTCAAAGAGATCATGAAAGCTGTGGTGACACAAAGCACAGTAATAATTGGAGATTTTGTTTATTTCCATGTAAACGTCATATATGTTTCCAATTTGAGCACTAAATTTTTGGTCACTATAAATTACTTTTTGGAGCAGACAGAGGCACCCACGATCCCTGTCCAAAAGGGACTTTTGTCTGAAGGTCCAAATATCTGTAACAAGCATGCCATACAACGGCCTAATATACTCAAGACCAAAAAAACTGAAGTGCTTTACAAGTGTACTTATTAGTGAACAGGGTAAGAATCTAAAATGAAGAAAGTGGCTAGGTAGAAACAAGTTAAAGCAGAAAAACTCAATCAGGGAAAGCACATTACAACATATTAATTGGAGTTGAAGCTGCCCAGAAATGTGGGGGACAATAAAAAGAGTTTTTCAAGTACATTAATGGCAATAGGCAGTACAGAAATATCATCGACCTGTTACAGCGTGAGGATGGTCACCTCACAAACAAGGACAGAGATAAGGCAGAGGTGTTTAACTCTTTCTTTGCCTCTGTCTTCAATATGAATGATGGAGCAAGGGGGTCACAGTGCCCTGAGCTGGAGGACCATGACTGCAAGAATGATCAACTACCTGTCAACCCTGAAATTGTATAGGATCTGCTGCTTCAGCTGGATCCTTTCAAATCTATGGGGCCTGATGGGATTCATCCCAGAATCCTCAAAGAGCTGCTTGATGTCATGGCAAAACCTCTCTCAATGATTTTTGAGCAGTTTTGAGCATCCAGAGAGGTCGCAGATGGAAAACATTGTCCCTGTTTCAAGCAGGGCAAGAAGGAGAATGCCAGAAACTACAGGCTTGTCAGTTTCATGTCAGTGCCTGGTAAAGTTATGGAGAATAATATTATTCTGGAAGGTATTGAAAGACACCTAAAAGACAATGCAGTCATTGGTCACAGTCAGCACTTCTCTGTTAAAGGAAAGTCCTGCTTATCCAACCTGAATTCCTTTAATGACAAGGTAACACACCTAGTTGATCAAGGGAAGCCAGGTGATGTCATCTTTTTGGATTTCAGTAAAGCTTTCGATACCATCTCTCACAGGATCCTTCTGGACAAAATGTCCAGCACACAACTGGATAAACACATCATGTGGTGGGTGAGCAATTGGCTCAGGGGTCGAGCTCAGAGGGCAATAGTGAATGGGGTGACATCAGACTGGTTACCTGTCACTAGTGGGGTTCCACAGGGCTCATCTTGGGCCCTGTGCTCTTCAACATCTTCATAAATTACTTAGATCCAGGACTGGAAGGGATGCAAGTTTGCAGATGCGACAAAACTGGGAAGGCAGGGATGCCCTGCAGAGAGGCCTCAACAAATCAGAGGACTGGGCAATCACCAACTCTAGAGAGTTCAACAAGGGAAAGTGCTGGATTCTGCACCTGGAATGGGGCAACCCAGGATCTTTGTGCAGACATGGGAATGAGATGCTGGAAAGCAGTGCCACGGAAAGGGACCTGGAGGTTCTGGTTGACAGCAGGTTGAATATGAGTCAGCAGTACCCTGGCAGCCAGGAGGGCCAACTATGTCCTGGGGGGGCATCAGGCAAAGCATCGCCAGCTGGTCAAGAGAGGGGATTGTCCTGCTCTGCTCTGCACTGGGGCAGCCTCACCTTGAACACTGTGTGCAGTTTTGGGCACCACAATGTAAGAAATATATTAAGCCATTAGAGAGTGTCCAAAGGAGGGCAACAAAGATGGTAAAGGGCCTTGAGGGGAAGCCATGTGAGGAGCAGCTGAAGTGTCTGTGTCTGTTCAGTCTGGAGAAGACTGAGGGGAGACCTCATTGCAGTTATCATTTCCTTGTGAGAGGAAGAAGAGGGGCAGGCACTGATCTCTTCTCTGTAATGACCAGTGACAGGACCTCTGGAAATGGCCTGAAGTTGTGTCAGGGGAGGTTTAGGTTGGATATTAGCAAGAGGTTCTTCACCTAGAGGGTGGTTGGGCACTGGAACAGGCTCCCCAGGGAAGTGGTCACAATACCAAGGCTGACAGAGTTCAAGAAGCCTTTGGATGATACTCTCAGGGACAAGTATGACTCTTGGGGAGGGTCCTGTGCAGGGCTAAGAGTATGACTTGATCCTTGTGAGTCCTTTCCAACTTGCCATATTCTGTGATTCTGTGATTCTGAAAAAGATTGGTAATGCAAACCACCCAAATGAAAGAAGCTATCAGAAGAAAGGACACATCTTTTACAAGGGAAATAGAAAAGAACATAAACTGACGCCAGTTGAATGGGAAAGCTGAGTAAGGCAGGCCAAAACAGACTTTGAATTAAAAGCATCATAACTTCATTTTTAAACAGATCAAAAGCACAAAACTTACCAAAGGATACAAGGATCAACTGATGATCAAAATGGCAGAAAAGTGATCTGGAGAAGTTGAAGCAGTAGATGAGAAGTGACTGCATTATTTGCATCTGTGTTGGCTTTAGAAGAACTTAGGGAACTTCTTACATCTGTGTCAAGAATAGGTTTAAGCAGATCACTGCCTCCAGTGATCTGTCTGAAAATGAAGTGTTAATGGAAAAGATTATAGAACAAATCAACAAAATTAATAAAAGTTACTCACTGAAGTAAGCTAGTGGTCACTCAGGAACCCTAAAGGAGTTTACTGATGTATTAACTGGCCAAGTGTAACCAACACTTGTGCTTCAGCAGGTGAGGAATCAGAGGGCTGGAGGTAGCAGTTTTTCAGAAGGACTCCAGAAGAGATTCAGAGAACTGCATGCCTAGAAATCTGATGTCTAAATCAGAGAAACTGGAACGAATTCAAATAAAGAGAGAAGCCCATAGATATATGAATAAATGCAACTGAGTGATGAATAATCAATACAGTGCAGCACCAGAAGGATTGGTTGCTTCTCCATGTAAAAGGAGGTCACAAGTGGAGTCCCAGAGGCATCTGTTCTGGAGCTGATACTGAGAAAGATGCTCATAAGTCATCTGGCACATGGAATAAATAGTTAGATAGTGAAGTTTGATGATGACACTGGATTAACAAGGGTAGTAAAATTAAAAATAGACTTCAAAGAAATTACAGAAGGATTTTACGATGGTGATGAGGCAGAAGAAATACGAGGTTGGTAAATAAAATGTTATGCATTTGGGAGAAAATAATTTGGTATGTTTTTATGTGTTCTGAAATAGAAAGCTAAGAATCTTGGGAAAATAACTACAGGATAATATAGAAAACATCTTTATGGGATTGGAAAAAATCTATAATGCATTCACAACTGCAGGCTGCTCCAGTCTCCCCATCTCAAAGCACATACAGAATATGGTGAGCATAACTAGAGTAGAGCAGCTTCTGTATCAGGAGATACTAAATTGACCGGGAATTCCTTTCTGTCTAGAAAAGAGAGCCTGTGAGAGGCTGTAACTAATTGCAAATCCTAATTGCAAGGAGAAGGGGAATATGGAGTGATTATGGTTTTTCATGCCAAATGAGCAGTATCAAATGACCAATGCTATACAAAGAAAAGCTTATCCTGTTCTAGTTCCCTCAGATGCCTTGCTACCAGCTCCTATCAGAGGATACCAGAGAGGAGGAACCTAACGTGATCAGCTACACAACCTAAGCCTAATTTTTTTTGCTTTTACAAGTATTACCTAGCAAGGCATGTAAGAGCTGGAAGACCTGTACAACTCCTTGAGCAGACTACAGGTCTAGCAAAGACATACAAACAATGCACTTCTTATTAAACATGCCAGAGCACATGATCCCTTGGGTTTCATTTTTTTTTCCAATTTGCATGTAAGTCAATAGACTATAAATGCCACTTTACTCTAAAAATCACTTTTCATTGTGAATAATGTCATCCCACAAAGCAGCCCTTTTATTAATCTTCAAAAAACCAAGGTTTATAGTATAAGTCATTTGCTTAAGAAAAATAAATTCCTCAATTCTTTTAACAAATTGGTCAGACAGTGTATATAGAAAAAAATTACAAGAATCCAAAATACTTTTATCACCAGTTATGCCATAGGTTCTCTGCCATGCTTCTGCTTGGGCAGGAAAGTCACAAGAAATAACTTCATCATGCTTACACCTCCCATGTTAGAAGACAGTTTGTACAGACAACTTGGCACCTCACAGAATCCTGTTTACCCGAATCCTCTCACACAGCACTTGTGCACAGCTTTGGGTAGATAGAGAGTCACATTTTATTTGTCTCTCAGTGCGGCACAACACGACTTCGGCCGTTCGCTGTTTCCACAGAATTTTATGAGATCATGACTTGCCTGCTCCATTTTTAAACCATTTTTTGCAACATGTTTCAAGATGAAGCTGTTGAATTGTATCTGTTTACTATCTTCCTTGCTACAGATAATAGCTTTAGTAGGAACTCGAGGCATGCAAAGAACGCCATATATAAGCCTCGCCCATTCTGCTCACTCAGCTTGTTTTAACTAGCTAAAGAAATACAGTAAGACAGTCTTTTGGACATTAGAATTATTAGCTCCCATGAAAAACTTCCAAGTGTGAAAAAAGCGGAAAAATATTCAGAGTATCTGTGGAAAATTAAATATGAGCAGTTTCAGGTTATTTTGATTTCTTTAATTAGAATCTAATTTTTTATTATCAATTATGGAGACATTACTTATTTTTATTGTAAAAAATTTTAAATTACTTGCAAAATATTTTTCGTAATATTTATTAAGCTATATTCCTTTTTTTTTAAATAATGCTGACAAAAAATTGGGGTATTTTTATCTGGGAGAATATACCTGATTTGCACAGAGGAAGAAATATAAGTTACCGAGCATATACTTATTTAGTAGCCTGAGCTGCTACTATTCAAAAGACAGAATATCCAAAGTTAGTGATAAAAGATAAAATTTATTATTCCTAAAATACTGGAATGTCAGGAAATACAATCCTGAATGGAAAAGTAACAGATTGTTAAATTTATAAAAATTGGTCCACACAAAAATAAAGGTATCAGTATAATGACTACCTGCCTCAATTTTCCAAAATTTTGCCACATTTTCTTTCAGAGGCCCAAATAATATGTCTTCAAGTGTATGAACAGTTGTAGCATTGAAAGGCTGATGTGAGCCAGAATAGCTGTTATTAGAAGAGTATTGCTCAGAGAGGGAGAGTAACCCATGAACAGTATGCACACCCATCTATAATTGCATGCAAGTGACTGAGCACATGAATGTGTGCAGCTTATACATTATTTGCAAGTATTTAATTAAATATATGTATTTTATAAAACAATTCTGTATATATAGCCTATACAGCTACAGACTTTGTACACTAATTTGCACATGTTCATGTTATTTGCTCCCCTGTTAGCAGGAATGTTATCCCAATAATAAATAAAAATTCTGATTTATTTTTTTCTAGAATAATCTCTTGTTTCTCACAGCCAGTTTCCGAATAAGTGACTTGTCTGTGGCTGTGATGCACGATGTATTTCCACATGTATTTCCACAAGTTTTTGTCTGTGCCCTTGGCCTCACAAGTGCTTACAACTGGGAGGAGCCCACTGATTAGAAAGTGTTTACAGGATGTAAGTGGTGAATATTATTAATGGACCTTGTTGGCCCAGAGAAATGTGTTTCTGTTTTCAGCCTGATGGCATCTGTCAGTAACTGGCCAAATGATGAACTATTTAAAAATTTCAGCAGGCATAGCAAGGGAGACAGCCAGGCAGCTGGAAGAGCCTTACTGACCACCATCACTGGCTGGGCAGGCAGAGGACTCTCTCTTCGTCACACATCTTTTTCCAGTCTCTGTAGATGACAGACATAGATCACATTAAACACAGGCTAAGCATCTTGCTCTCTCTCGATATATAGTTCAGCAGGGAAACCTTTCAGAAGCCATTCACTGGTGGTCTTTATACTCACCCAGAACTGAGCCAGGGAAGCTCTAGGTCAGGCATGTGGAACAATTTGGAGCCCAAGGGCCAAGGGTAAAATCTCACAGAGATCACCATTGGGAAGTGGTGAAAGTCAGAGATAAATAGGAGGAGGGTGTGGGAGGTCATTTTGTAGTTTTGTAGAGGAAGAAGTGGCATTAGAAGCAGGACAGAAGTGAGATGGTTTGACCTAAGGTAATAGGGATGAAATTTATGCAGGAATGAGTCTTATAAGTGAGAAGATCTCACATATAGCAAAAGCATCATATAGATGGCAGTACAGGGAGCTGAAAAAGGACGGGGTGAAGTACCTGCAAGGAAGGAGTATCTTAGCAGCACCACTTTGGCTAGCCTGACACAGCATGTCTTTCTTCTGAGGAGTCAGCTGAAAAGCAAAGAAGAAACTGAGGAAGAACAGGGAGAATAAAGAAGATCCACAAAGTGCATCCACGTCAGGCAGAGAAGGCAGAAAAATAAGAATCAACACAGACTCACATATATCATGTTCAGAGCCAAGCTGAGAAGCAGAAATGAATCACAGCATTTCATTGTAAACCATCTAAATTTTACTTAATTTTGCCATCTCTTTAAGCAGAAAAGTGAGAGGGGAGCTCTCCCTGCTTGGTGAACCTGAGTAAAGATCTGCTGTTGGGTGCATCCTTGGTTAGAGGCCTCATCACTGTTCCTCTAAAAAAAAAACTTGCAGAAGTCAGTTACACTGAGCCTGACCAGAGCTTGTGTCTGAAGGACAGCGGCCATGCATCTCATCTGTGCCAAAGTCCTGGGCAGGGCTGCACCTCTAGAGCTAGAAACCACCTGATTTTGGAGGAAAATATTTTAGTAGATTTTCCAGTGATTGAATCCAAAAGATCCTCTTCACATTCCCATGTGTCTGTAAGAGGCAATTATTTAATATGCCGCTGTCTCTTAGGATAAATGTCCGAGGCTAGCATGAAATTTCCAAATCTCTAGTAATTACTGTTCTTTTAAGTAGAAGTATTGATTTACTGAAGATCAAATTCCAGCTTACTCTAAGGTAATTTAAATAATGGTGGCCAAAAAAAAACCCTAGTAAAAAGATGAAGATTTGAGTCAGCTGAATCATTTTTAATGTGATTTTGCCAGATTGTTTTGGTTAGTAAAACATCCCCCACAATCAGGAAAAAAAAACCCTACATGTTTCATTTTGCCATTTTAAAAGGGTTGTTTTTATTCAACTGTAAAAACACTGTTTTGGGACCTCAAAATCAAAATTATTCTTACCCTCCCTTAAAAGAAGTTAAACATCTTGTTCATGCAAAACTGGGGGATTTCTACTTTTCATGCTGACAAATAACTTGAAAAACATTAGTTCATCAGGAGTTTATCATTTGTATATTTTTGAAACTTCAAGAAAACTGTCACATTAGTTACTTGCACATTTGCATATTTAAAGAGGACGGTGCAAATCAGTCACTAAAAGGTCAAAATGAGAAGCAAGAGAAATAGATTTAGATTTTTATTAATTTTGAGTCATTGAAGCAAAAGACTAAGGCACTTCATTCTAGTAGTTTAAATAAAAGGCAAGTGAAGTCTTTGAAAAGATGTCAGTAAGGGCTTAGCACAACATTTTAAAAAAATGTTTCCTGTAAATTCATATTCAATTATTTTCAAAGTTCCTCTTCCAGTTATGTAAAATATTGCTCTTTTCTGACACAGTACTGCACTTTTGAACTCCACTTTTCTAGAACTATTGTGCATTTTAACCTTGCTCCTAATTCCATAAAAACTTTTTCTTTAATAATTCATCAGAAGTGTTCTTTGGAAGTCACCCCTTCAGTATGCAACTCCTTGTGTTTATTAAAGGAAGGGTGTTGACAGGCTTGAGGTGGGAACCACTTTTTTTCTTAATACCTTTGATGTCAAAAGACAGTTGTGTACCAGCAGATGGCCTTCTGGTGATAATTTCCTGCATGACTCCTTTGGAAACATCGATCTGATTTAATTTATTTTTTATAGGAAATACCAATGAATTTTGTGGATCCCAAAGAAATTGACATCCCAAGTCATGGAACTAAAAATCGCTATAAAACAATTTTGCCAAGTAAGTGAGTTAGTTCATGGTTTCCTATATGACATTTAGTCCTGCTTTGAGAACTTATTGGTGTGAATATCCAGCTGTCTTTATATTTGCTTGTTGTGTACCCATTCATACTTGTATTTATAATCTGTGTAGAAAGATAACAGAAGCCCAGTGCTGTAGAAATGTCAAATGCAGAACTCTCATTGGATGCCTTAGTAGGTACACATGTTGGCAGCATCCCAGTCATGTTCTGAAGTGCATGATGATTCTCTCTGAAAGGCAGCTCAGGCAGATGAGTAGAGAGAGATGTGCCATGCCTCACAGTAGCTCATCCATCACAGCCCAAATTGTCTTGCAGTCTGGTTGGAGGAAGCTACTTGGGACTAAAAAAAGCTCAGACTACAAAAAACAGGTGCTACTTATCCTTTGTTCTAGTGGGCTTCCATCTTTATAAATCCTCGGGTGGTTGGGTTTTTTTTTCTTCTCAGTGTGCTAAATTGTCTTTGGGGAAATCTGCTTGCAGGAGTAAGAAAACCACTGTCGCACAGTGCTGTCTCTTTGTTGCTGTAAACTTATTGCCGCTTTCTGTACTGCTTCTGCATTTTCATTGGCCCAAATTCACATAACAGTTGCTTTGTTATAATCAGAGGTGATTGAAAACTTTTCAGTGGAATAATTTTCCTTCAAAATACATCTCTCTGAAATGCAGCTATTTTCATAGGATTTGTTGGCAGATAATAAGATATTCCATTTCTCTTTTAATAAGCATTATGTTTTGTGTTCTGTTTCAAAATAGGCTGCAGAAGTTTTAACATTGCACTAAATATAGACATGAATAGTTTTATCAGTTTTGACATCACCAAAGTGAAAAAGTTTAGTGATTCAAATTTTACAGAACACTCCCACAGAAAAATGTAAACACATCCCTTTGCTTATGTTTGGAACGAAGAATACTTTTAAAATGACAGCATATCCTATCAACTAGAAATTTGTTTTCTAATCATCTCTAGATTGTCCTTGTGGGCCTATGTTATGTTAGTAATTCAAATTCAAATGATGAAGTTTCTCTCACCAAGCCTGAATGCACTGTAATTTGTTCACATCATGCAATGGCCTTGCATTAAAATTAATGACAACTGGTGGCCTTCAGCCTCTAGAATTTTCTCAGAAATGTGATATGTAGCTGGGACAGAAACTTGTGTAGAGTCCTTGTTTCTTCTTCAGCCTCCAGTAAAATTTCCATTGTATTTAAGCTTAGTTCATCTATTGCAACCAATAGCTGTGTGCATTTGAGTGCAGTCAAGAAATGTTGAAAGGAATAAAAGAAAGAAAGTAACTTAATGCAAGTTATATACCTAACAGTCAGAAAATTCAGCATCCCTTAGAGTCTGGCCCAGTGTCAACAGGACGTACGTGGAAGGTGAAATCCTGACCCCTTTGACGACAGCAGGACTTTTGCCATCAGCTGCAGTGGAGACAAGATATCACCAGGCCTCTCTTCACCTGACTGGCAGATCTTTGAAAGAAGTTCTCCCTTCCCTTAAAATCTCATGTCCCAGCTGCCTCAACCAGCATCAGGTTCACCCTCAGCAATGCCTGGCAAATGTGATGAGTCCTATTTCACTGCAGTACATGTTTTGAACTGAGATGCAACAGCTGGGCTGTGGTTAATGCTAAGGAGCTTTGAGAGCCGGCATGCCTGTGTGTCTTCACCTCCAGTTAACTGGGATGTGCTGCCAGCTCCATGGCACATTTTGAATCCAAGCATGCTGCTGGTATGCACCACAGCTACTCACTGACAGTCACTTTGTAACTGTCCTTGACAGAAATCAAAAGGTCTGTTAGCACCAGATTTTTAGAAAGAAAAAAGGTATTTTGAGGATTGAGGCACATACTCACAATAAATACTCGCACATCCCACACCCAGTCTAAGAGGGTTTGGAAATTATTTGAATTATTAAATAGAACAGCTTTTCTGGTTTCCTGCTCAGATGATATCAACCTGCTGCTTTATATACCCGCATCAGCTTTTCCATTCCCAGCACTGGGTGCGTCTCCTGAATCGGGGCACCTGTGATGACAAGTGACGTTTGAGCTGATGGATTATCTCCTAAAAATACCCAGTCTTGCCAGCTCCACCCTCTATGCTGTGGAGGATGTTCTCATTTTCTAAAAGATAATTCTGTGACAGGGTGCAGATACTACCCAGCCAGACACACTCGTGTGAAATAAAACTAACGCCTATTGAAAATTATTCCATATAGAAAACTATAAACTGCAGGATATGTTACAACGCTTTGAAAGATGTTTCAGTCATTATAACATAGCCAACACTCTTATGGAAACACTAGGATGGCACTTTAAGTTTTCTAAGTGTTATTTGCATTATAATAATATTCTAATTCAACTAATGAGGGGCCAGTTGGGATCAGAGGCAAGTGGCTAAGCAGTTTCTTAAAATCACTGTTTCTCCATCCTTCCTCCTGACTGTGACCCTACCCATTGCTCCTTTTAAACCCTGCTCCATACCTTCAGCTGCATTCCCTCCGCCACCAGTCTATAGTATTTCTCCCTCCCTCTGAGCAGGTTCCCAATCCTGCACACAGGTTTCCCAGTCTCTCACCTGTGGCATAATACCAGCCCTGCTGCTTCTTCCTCATTCTCTTACTCTACATCTTCACCTTTGCCTGCATGTTTCCTGCAGCTCCCACTACATATCTCTGAAGAAGGACCTTAGCTTCAAAGACCTCTATCTTTTCTACTTCCTGTCTCACTTTTCTGCATCAAACCACAAGCAGAATTCCTGTGGTGCTTCAGAGTATATATGGACTTTTGCTTACAAAGGAGCAAGTGGCTTAACACTAATCTGTGGGTATCTTTGTGTGTGCAGTACATCCAAGGTATCTGGTTACCATTCCCTATCCCTTTCCAAAGAGTAACCTCATGTCAAAAGTCTTCATGAAAACACCTTGGACAAAACAGCAGATTCACAGTAACATGAAGATAGAAAGCACTTGGGGGGTCAGACCTTATAAAGTCCATAAGCTCTTGCTTGGAGTACTTGTGCTAAAACTGCCTCTGGTACTCCGGCTGAAGGCAGGTGGAAAGTTAAATTAAAATCATATGAACTAGGTAATTTATTATGAAAGCATATAGACAGATGCTAGAAAACCGTTTTCTTGATGCCGAGAATTTTCAAGATCCCTTGCACTCCCTGGTCCTGACTACAAACAGTCATATTTGCTCCAGTCCTGCTCCGCAGTGAAGGCAAAAGGCCAGCAGTACACTTTCAGAGACTAAAGAAAAAAAGTCATATATACAAATCAGAAGAGAAAAATAGTTGAATCTTAATGGAATTCAACAAGGGTTCATCAAAGCATTTTCCATATCCACGTCAGTCAACAAAATGTGTCCTAATGGGGGTCACCAGTATCATAGCATGTATAGTATTTGTAAATAGCAAGTATTATAATAATTGATCTATATTAGACTGCATAGTTAAAAATGTAAATGGATATTAAGCATACCATATTTTTAGTAGGTAAGAAAGATTCACCTCACATGGATGAAACTTTGTTTTGTAATGCTGAAGCATGTTTTAAATGCAGAAGCACTAACAACGATATATCCGTTAAGTTTTCAATTGAAAAATCCTGGATTATATTGGAATAACAGGAAATAATTCAGTTGAGATTAAAAAATGGTGCATAGTTTAAGGTGTTTTATACATGAGTTGTTTTGAAGCAGCTGCATTATTTGCAAGTCTAATAGCCTATTCCCTACCTGGCAGAGATTGGGAATTCAGTCTAGTATGATTCTTCAATGTTCTGTATTACAATATTTGCCAAGTAATACCAGCACCTATAATTTATTTATAGACTGCAAGCAAAACTAGGCAAAATAGAGAAGAACGAATTTCAGAATGTTTCAATATCTGAAAAATTTATGACCTTTCGGGCTGTAAGTGTGAGAGCAGTCTGCCTCACAAAAATTTTGTCTTCCTTTCCTGCTAAAAAACCCCCAGAAACAGCTTAAGGACAGCCTTTCTCTCAGTATTTCTATCTTGCTGTTGTTTAGGCAACTAGGATTGGACTAGGAGTAACAAATTACTTACCTTGGGAATGCTACAAATGCAAACATACCCATGCCCTAAAGAATTCAGGACATAGTAGTTGAAATAGAAGAAGGAAAAATGACCACAGCACATTATACCCACCATACAAGGAACACAGCCTTTGCAATGGGACAAAATCCCATGCCTTCATAACAAAGTGACATCATGGAGTGGATGGTCCTCCAGAATCTGTGGCATTGCAGGAGGTTGTCAAGCCCTGATTTTTCCCCGCACTGGGCATACTCGTGGGGGCAAGTTACAACCCCTTTAAGACCTTCCTCTTGCTCCATTGTGGTAAGTTCAGGACAATACTGATTTGTTAAAGATGGAGTTAGAAAAAGCTTCTTCTATTCTTATGGGAGAACTATTCCAATCTTCTTAGATACATGAAAGAATACAGGAGTAATTTTGCCTCAGTTAAAGTTGTAGAAGATGTATTTTATTAGTAATTTGAAGTGCTTAAGACCTCTGCTGCATTTCAAGATGCTTTACAAACATTGATTAATTCAGCCTTCCAGCCACCATCTGTCTTTCTCCTGTAACTTCAGACTCTCAGACTTTGCCATCCTTGAGGAAAAGATTAGGACCTCCAAGGTATTTGTCATTCAGGAGGAAGCTAATGACTTCCATTTACATCTGTTGATTGCTTAGTGGCTCTGGATCTTTAGCACTGCTCAGGTTTTCCTCATCTCAGAGCTCAGTTTACAGCACTTGCCTATTTCGTAACTGATCATGACTGTTAATTTATAAAAGATTCCTGTTCGGAAGCAGTGTTTGTTTCGTTGATTGGAGTTGGAAGGAGGTCTCAGAAACTGTGAAACTGATTTAGCTGCTCCCTAGTAACAGAGGGATTTATCTCAAGACATGGTAATTAAACTGGATGTTGAGGCTGCTTGGAAGAGGTTTTTTAAGGTAGAGGTCAAGTGACACTAGAATCAGAGGCATTGTGTGAGCTAGAGGAAGCGGGTGTTTTTTCAAGGCCACGTAGCCTGAGGCATTTGTGGAAATGGCTAATAATCACTCTGCTGAAAAGGAATGAGAAGTTTCCTGTCCTCATATTGTTAAGAGAAAAAAAAGCTCAAAGTGAAAAAAAAGTTGCAAAAGCTAGTACAAAGAGATTTTAACACAGGCTAATTGGGGTTCACTTAGTGCTACTAACTGCAGAAGACAAGACTTCCATGTACGGACTTTGAATTAGAAGTCATGCAGTCATTTGCATATTTTAAGAAACATACTTTCAAAGCATCAGCCTGAGTTCCACAAAGGCTCCATTCCTGTTCAAGATGCTCCTGTGACATCCAGTGGGAAATTTATGTTTGGCATCATCCCTCCTCTTCCTTTGATTTTCAACGGTTTTATCTAGTTCTTAGGAACAGGATGAAAAGTCACAAAATAAATCCCAAAACAACTCTGAAAATACCAATTTTTGCTACAGCATATGTACATCAACTGTATATATCTTGTGTTAACAGCAAAACCACACCATAAATAGTGTTTTCTTATCACTTTCCAGCTCAGCATCCATGTATGTATCTTTAAACACATAGCCTAGACTGCACTTAGCAAAGCAGCTATCCAGAGACTATTTCCAAACCAACAGGTGTCTATATACTGTCAAAAACCCACTGATTCTAATTAATTATTTAGGCAAATTGCCAGAAGAGAAGTTACTTTGTCAGCACAGACATATTTCCATATCGTTTTTTTAATAGTAGAATTTTTTTTTCAGAAAAGGTGTGAAGTCAAATTGTGTCCCTAGACAGCCACAACATAGGCATCTCACTCCCCTTCTGCTTACCCCTTTCTTTTATATTATGTACTTGAGAATTTACTGGCTTTAATTCCAAAATGGTATTACATGGGGGATCACATAAGGAAAATGAGCAAGCAAAACCTTCCTTTGCAGGAGGGATTTAGTAACCCCTCTACTAAGGGTAGAGTAAGCTCTCTACTCAACAGAACTGACCCCTACTCCATTCTAGATCATCCAAGACTGAAGGAAAGAATAGAGTGAAGATAAATGTTCCTGTATTTTGGCATTGTGTCTCGAGTCCAGTGCACATGAATGATCACAAATTGTGTCAGATGAGGACACAAGACTGAAGGGAATTATATGGATTACCTAGTCCAGGCCCTTACTTGAATTGGTATAAACTTGAATTGGTATAAAAAACACATATTTGATTTCATCCCAGGAAGAGGGAACTTTTCTTAATTTAAGTCCAACTATCCAATGTAGTCATTGAACACTATAGCTTCAGGCAAAGATACCAAAGTCAAATCCAAAGGACTTGGTGTAATTGAACAATGATATGACACAGGTTTCATAGTCTCAGTCTAGGCAGGTCAGCTTGATACTCAGCGTGGGCAGACTAGACCTTGCTGAACGTTGCCTGGACCTTATAATGCTGCTTCAATGTGTAAAGCTTGCTGAGATGGTTCTCCACAGCCCAGCATTGTGCAATATACGGGTACCTTAGCTACATGTGGTGATCCTTTGCAGAGGGAAGAATTTGATGCATAATGCTTTACTTCTTGGCAACCCTGAGTAATTGTAGATTCTTTTCTTCAGCAAGACTTTGATGCTCTGTAGAAGCCTTCTAACTATGGGTTTTCTTTTCACTTTCTATCTTCCTTATACTCTTAGATCCTCTAAGCAGAGTGTATTTGAAACCAAAAAATCCATCTGACTCCTTGAGTACCTACATAAATGCTAACTACATTAGGGTAAGTAAATGTACACTCTTCATGAACTTTTGAGACAATATTTTATTCTCCATGTGAATAGCTGACTTTTCCAGGTGCCACTCACTTTATTCCTACCCATCATCATTCATAATTCCAAATCTGTCTACATAGATGTGATAGATATAGTTTCATGAGCCATTTGTAACAAAGACCTCATAGCCATGAATGTACTAACATGGTTGCAATAAAAAAAACAATTTATCAAAGAGTTTATAAAAACATTAAGAAATACATGCATTACTATTTGTTTAGTTTAGTATTTACTGTTTAATATTGTCTTAGTGCCTTATAATAAAGAAAAGAGGGTTACCTTTTCACAGTATTTTCAATATATCAGTTGATATTCCTGAAATCAACAGTTAAGTAATTAAACACTGTAATAAGTTTGTGAAAATGAGCATAAACAGATACATTAAATGTGCACATGTGCCCACAACAGACACAGTTGTTCACATTTTACTCCCTATATCGGTCACATGACACAAACACTTCACCAGCGGGAACCCTGTTGGAAAGCATTATTTCTAAGTGTCACCTATGTTATAATCCTTGGTCCCACACACATACAGAGCTTTCTTGAACTCATGACGCAGTGTATGCTAAATAGACTACTAAGAAACTACTTCAGTCATGTTTTAGGACTGTAGTCTTCCACCTGCAAAATTAAATGTTTTGGTTAGAGTTATTATCCCGACCCTCAGCTGGAATAAATGTAATAATGCAATGGAAATTTGGTCCCAGAGCTCTACAGTGATGTTGCTTATTTAAATAACAGTACATTAATATATACGTACATCCTCCATACATCCCCCATGCCCCTTACCCTGCCTTTCTTTGCATCCTGGAATTTCAGCATTTTGTAAGACATTATCATGTAACGAAACAGAGCAGTTCTCTTTGGAGAGCAGCTCTTCCGTGAGACAGTCATGTTTTGAGTCCTCTGAGGTCTCCCTTTTCCCCATGTCACCACTCTTCAGGCCCAAATACGGTGATTTCTCCTGCTACTAACACCAGTTGAACTGCTGGAATAACCCAGCAATTAAATGAAATTTCCCACCCATGTATGGAAAATCATTAGACTTGCTGGATCCTGACAGACCTGGCTTGGACAAAGTATGTTCAGGCAGGCTGGTGAGTAAGACAGCTGAGAATCTATCCCATTGGTTTGTGCACTGAGTAAAAGCTGTCAGGAAGAAAGGCATCCAAAAGACCCAAGGCTAGAGGCTTCACACCATCTCCAGTTGTTCTCCATTCACTCATTCCCTTCAGACATTGCCAGGATCTCTAGCATTACTGTTGGGGTCTCTGTTATGGCACAAACTCATAACTTCTCCTTTTCACCCAAAGAATAAGAATTCGTTGTCTTGTTTTTCCCATTTCTTCTTGGCTTTTCTTCTCCTCTGCTTTCCCACTGTTTGCCTGACCTTTCTTTGACCTCCTACACACTTGTGTCTGTCTTGGGACTCCCTATTCTGATACGTTGTCCTTCCTATAAAGTCTCATTTAAAGGCACTTCTCCCTTAGCAAAGATGCATAACAGAACCTTTGACTCCACAAGCATTCATGTATTTTAAATCTTTTTTTTCTGTCATAGATCTTTGTAGAAACCAGTTTTATAGTTCTCGTTTTCTTTCCTGTGGCTTGTTGACTATAAGCTGTCTTGTAAATACTGCTGCAATATAAGTCATAGTTTAAAGTGATGGGTGGTGGAAAGCCCCAGCAACTTGGAGAATGGAGTAAGCCAAAAGAAACCAAGTAAGCAACGAAATTTGAGAGGGTTGATGTATTCTCGAGACCATTTAAGTTCAACAAATCCGTAGTTTCCAGAGCAAAAACTGTTCTACTGAAAAATTTCTGATCTGCTCTACTATTAGTCATAACTGCTTTCAGTTCAAATAACCTTTTTTTTTTTTAATTTCAGATTAATTTTTCTGCTCTTTTAGAACATTCACCTGCAATATTGATTGACCACATGAATTTAAATTAAATGCTTTTGTGTTTGTTTCTAAACCAGGGATACGGAGGTAAAGAGAAAGCTTTCATTGCAACTCAGGGACCCATGATTAATACCGTGAATGATTTCTGGCAGATGGTTTGGCAAGAAGACAGCCCTGTCATTGTTATGATCACAAAGCTGAAAGAAAAAAATGAGGTATGACAACTATAAAAGCTGAGAAATTATTCCTATGGCTGCATATAGTAGAAGGGCCTTAGCAGATATGGAAGGAAGCTAGCAGATAACCAGCTCTTAAAGGATCTGTTTATAGGCTATGGTGGGGTAGCCAAATACACCAAGTGCAATCACATAGACACCATAAGAGATATATTAAAAGAACACAAAAAGGAATTCCGTTTTCTAGATCTGTGTTTTTGGATTTGTATATTTATAAGAAACACCTCATTTATCTGTTGGTCACTTCTGTACTTCTTTTTACTTCCTTGTATAGAAAGACTAGATGGTTAATGTTATGAGTAGAGTTTTCCTGACATGGTGGAAGTTTGCACTTTGCTATAATGTCAGGTTTTTAATCCATTCCAAATGTTACAAATCATCTGGACCATCCCAGAAATACAGTTTGGGCTCCCAGATGTCAACACCATGGAGGAGCTTAGCCAGAATGGAAATACATAGCTCTTTACTTTAGTACCAGTTAGAACTGACAATTGCATTTTAATGGTTAATGGCCAACTAATTGCCTGTTATACATTCTGTGGCTTCTGCATACATTCCAAACTATATCTTCTATAGCTTTAATTAATATTCATGTAAATTTTTGTCAGGTTTTCCTTTTTTGTGACAGAGTCCATATTTCTGACTACCAAACATTAGAAACAAAAATGACTCTCCCATGCAGAGGGCCAACACAAAACTGTTCTGGAAGACTGAATGTTAAAGGAGTGGTTTACAGGGCTTGCCAACAAGAGTGAGATAGAAATAAAGGAGTTGGACTTTTCTCTTGAGTCCAAACTGCTAGACTTGGTAACAATTCCCAGCTCTAGGTAGGTGCCTCAATCAAGTCTCAGCACCTTGCCAGGTAAGCACCAGGGCTGTGTTGACCCTGCTACACTCACACTCCTGCTCTTCAAACTCAGATGCATGTGATGATAGAGCAACAGTGTTTATTCAAGCAAAGTTTCCAGTCTGAGTGACCAAGGAACCAAGAGTATAAGTGTGTTCTCAGGGCTCAAACTCACTGCCCCATTTAAATGTGGACTCGGTAGACGTAACCTTCTCATCCTCTTCACCGCTGCTTCACTCTTTGTCACTGTGAGTTTGCACTTCTAACATGAACTTAAAATTCAGAGGATTTTAAGAAACCTGTGTAAAAAGTAGGCTGGTCCTGTAAAATGTCCCAGGATGTGTTTCCAATTCAGGTGCCATTTTGCACTAGACTGTTCAAACAAGTCTCCAGAAGTCTGCATTTAAGATTAATCATGAAAGCATAGCAAACTTAGCCCAGCCTAAGAGACCAAAAGAGTAAGTATTTCACGGAGGAAATGCTGACTGTTTAAACACTCACATCTGACACTGTGTAAGAAGAATGACTTGAAAGAAGTGCCCAGTGGTTTTCATCATGTCAGGAAGCGCTGTGTTTACCTGAGTTACGCAGGCTCTAGGCACTGGTGTTTATCGGCATTGTTGTGCCTGGCAATGGTAATTTCCTCCTAATAGAAAGGGTGAGGAATCTCAAGGCGTTCCCAGGCTATATAGAGAGGCTGTGTTTGTGCAAGCTGTTCTGCCCTGTCTAGAAATCTAAGGAACTCTCCCACTGTTAGCAGGTTCCTCCTGAAACTTTGCTTGCTATTGAAAAGAAAACATCTTAGTTATTGGGCATGCTCGGCATATTATCTTCACTGTTAAAATATTGCTTTCTATAAAGAAGGCAAGATCAGATGTTATTTAGCATGATAACACTTGATATTTTTTCTTCTCCATGGTCTGCTTTATTTCCATTATTTTCAGGGAGGTACATCTGCAATATACGCACATATCTGAAAGCATGTTCATCCACATCCACCCCTGAACAAATAAACCTCTATACCTGACTCTCATGTATAAGTCATATTCCTCAGTTGCTATAATACCAGTCAGCCTCCATTTGAGCTATAATGTACTGTAATGTATGAAATAACGTATAATGAAGGAGCTCTCAAATGAGAGACACGTGAAAAACATTAATCTCAACAATAAATTTATTTATTTTACAAAAGTCAAATTTTTTGGACATTAGTGTCCTAGTTCAATATATCAGTGTAACAAATTTGTGTTAGCAACAGGAATTGTGTGAAATGATGATGAATAAAGGTTTCTATAGATTTAATTCCAGCTATCAGTTGAAAAAATGGTTAAGACTTGCTGTAGTAACACTTTTTGCAGGATGGATGAAGTTATAATATGAAGGTCAAGTGCTGAGCAAAATAATAATTTCAGCTATACAAAGAAAACATGCAGCATTAAATTATTGGATTTTCTTTTTCATTCTGAAGTCTGATTAAAAAAAGAGGATTGATTTGTAAGGAAGGATAATGCTGAAAGAACTATAGGTGCTCTGATATTTTAATCAGAATTTGTTAAACCTATCCTCAAAACTACACAATGTCTGAAAAAAAATGAAGATCTACCTGTGCAAGGAGAGTCCACAGCAAAGGAGCTTCTGAATGACTAGTGAGCTGCCTGAATAACTAGGGAGAAACTTGGAAATCTAGGCTGTAATTTTAGGATTAATACTAGGAAAAACACATCTCATCTAGCAGTCTAGGTACCCTCCCTGGTCACTGAAGAGCAGTAGTCATCTCCAGAGTGTGATCCATCCCACTCTTAAGAGGATGAGATGAATCACTAATTGAAGGCTACCATCTGTAATTCCATAGTAATATTTTAAGACACAGTCCTACAAAGCTTCACCCACAAGGCAGATATAATCTTCATATATTACTGAGTTTAGTCAAGACAACTCAGCTGGTTTTTGTAGTTATGCTATGTACTCCATAAATATTATGCATTTAGTCTGCCTTCAAAACTTAAAGCAACTTTACCTGTTAACCAGGAAACATATTTTGGGAAGCATAAATAAAGAATACTGTGCAGCATTCTGCAAGAAGAAAGGACTAATATTGACAGATGCATGTTTATTCAACTCAGATAATGTAAATTTTTTTAGCAGTCAGTATCTGTCTTGGATGATCTTGTTAACTCACTGTTCAAAGCTCATATATGTCATGTAACACTTTGTCCCTCAGTTAGTCTATAGGCATGCTTATGCATGCACAGCCAAGTAGATTTTGGAATTTGGAAATCCTACCTTTTACCTTTTACACATAAGCCTCTTTGAAAGTTACTTATTAGTTTAGTATTGCTACCATAGATATGTCCTAAGTTTTAGAAGAACTTAAAAAGATTTGGTCCGAACTCTGAGGATTTTAGCATATGGAAGCAAATCCTGCAAGCCCTCTTGAAGTATACCTCTCCTACTTGAGTTAGTATGACAGTAAATAGAGGGTAGGAGTAAAAAAGGGATTCTGGAACTGAAGTTTTGTTGCTATTATTTGTTACTTGCGTGTGTTGTCCTGGTTATTGGGACTTTTAATGTGTAAATTTGTAGGCATAGCTATCTGGAAAAATACACAAGAAGCAGAGTTGAAGTAAAGCAATTGCACATTTAAGAACTGTTAAAGCCATTTTGTTCAGGGTCCACATCCAGAGAATGTAAAGCAGGTAAATGTGCCACCTGAGAGAGCCTTCCTCCATCCAGCAGAATTAGGGACCAGGATGCAATAGAATCACTTCTGGCACATTAAAAACAGACTGTGGCAAATTGCAGGTGCCAGCCCCAGATCGAGGCAGGGCCAGATCCCACTCAGTTATGGAGATCCAGTTCAGGAGTAGTCCCATGAAGCTTGGTACCCGCAAGCATGGGATAGGGCATGCCAGGAAACAGGACAGGGAATGCAGGGAGCCTAAACCTGCAACCCTGACACAGAGGGAAGGACAAAGGCTGAAATCAATTAAAAGTCATATGAGATACTGTATCTTGTATAAACTTCCTGTTTGTCAGGGAATTTTGGTTTATTTCAAAAAAAAAAAAAAAAAGGTCAGGCACTAGTTCGGAAATAACTAATCATTTATTACCATAAAGCTAACAATTCTGAAAGATGGCAGGAAGATGAAAATTTCCACATCAAAGTTAGAAGATTCCCAGTCTTTTGGGTGCTTTGGTAGTTGGTTAGGATTTGTCTTTTCTTTTTTTAACTAAAGTATCTTTCAAATAATCCTGCCCATAGCTGTTATATGTTTGCTGACTACAGAAGGAATTGTACATTCAACCCCAACTAACAAAATATGTGACCTATTTACCTAGTTAGAAAGTGCTGTATAAATCAATATGCTGAAAGGGAAACTGCGGTCTGAAAGTAGAACAAGGAATAGAATCAGGACCAGCAGAAAGGGCAGAAAAAGACAGTGTGATTATAAGAACAGGTGATTTCTTCCTTTTTTCTGATATATACAATAAGCAATGAGTTTTTACTGGTTGTGGACATGAGGCTGGACACCAGACTTCTCATCCACTGTGTTTAACTTTTGAACAGGTTTAAAATATATCTACTGGAGACCTTTAGAATTTTCTTTTATGTTCAAGTTTCAACTTGAGGCAGTTTACTGGTTTTTTTGGACAATGGTCCTGAGATTTATCTCAGGATCTCTTTGGACAATGGTCTTTAGATTTATCTCAGACTTATGATCCAGACATATCCATATGTCTGGTAACTTTATCCCTCCCATCTCCATCTCTATCCCTTTTTTCTGCAGTTAACTTTCAAAAGCATTTAAATTCCCCCAATACCTGTCTCCTTAGAAGTGCCTGAACCACTTTATTGAACCTGTGTTTTCAAGGCTATTTTTGAAAGCAGTAACAAACAGTATTCTTAAAAGATGCACGGCAACAGGGTTAAAAATAATCCATTGTATCTCACTAAATGTAGATGAACTGTTAAATGAAAGTTATTTTAATGAACAGCCACATTTCATTGTCCACCCAGCACAAGTTGCCAATTCCATTTCTGGGAAAGAGTCAAGAAAAACACTCTTCTGGAGTGCCTGAAGGCTTTGTAGTGAGCAGTTGCTGTTCACATTTATCAAGAAGTCTCAGGAGTTTACTCAACTATTGTTGATTGTCAGGGTACAATTGTGTATTTTAGACTTTTCTTTTTCCCATATTAGCACTGAATACTACACTCCCAGGGAGGGGCATGAACTGCAGATCTGGCAGATGATAGTAGCTATACATGTCACATGGGTAGATTGTGGAACTTGTGAACATTCTTTTTCATACAAATTTCTGAGTATTTTGTTGCCATTCTTGATCTCTTCGGGGAGACAGCAAATTTAGGATGTTCGAGTAATTCTGCAAAAGACAGGATTTGAACGAAACCAGTCAGAATGGTCAGCGTTATTTCAGAAAATTTGGCTTTCACACACCTTACACTATTAAGGTAATGAGCATCTATTTATAGAAAAGTATTTATAAACAGAGGTGATTCAGTTCAATCTGCTATTGGGTTATCCAGTGGAGTAGCAGCTTAAATATTACACCTGGTGGTAAAGCCTTGCATTTCACTGATTGTTTTTCTGGATCATTTTTAGCAGGATTTACTGGGAAATATGCTTTATGGAAATTAATTATATTAAAGAGATTGTTTCATTTTTATGCATAATGTAAGCTTCTGTCTACATGTATACCAATTGCTTCAGCAACAGTTTGTGAGGAAGTACAGACAAGTTCTTTCTGGGATTCTTAATGTTCTCTTAGTGTTTTGTTTGTTTGGTTTGTTTGGGTTTGTTTTTTTTTTTACCTGTGCATTGGATATTAAACCAGAATGTTTTCTTTTATTATTGGGGTATTTTTCTTATTTAATGAACAAGTCAGACTGGCCAGCATTATTTCAGAAAATATGACTTTCAAACATCTTACACTCTAAAGGAAATAAGCATCTGTTTTTAGAGAAGCATTTATACAAGAGGGATATATGATTTCACATAGCTTATAGAGATACTCTAATTGAAATGAATATGAAGTTGCTGTTGACTTGAATATAAACTATTTCAGGGGGAAAATAAATTGGTTCATATTATAAATACTATTTCTTCATCTTCTTTTTAGTAGATGCTTTTCAGATACATTGCTGAAATAGTGTAATGCTACTGATTCATTAAGAATTCTATATACAGTTTTGTGTAGCTCTAGCAAGACTGATGGATTTTCTCAACATTCATTTCCAGAAAGTTCTGGTAAACAACTCAGATTCTTCAAAATACTTTACCATGCACATTAAATCCCACTGAACTCAGTAAGATCTAAGGGCACGTTTACATGATTTTTTGTATCAGGGCTCAGGAGAGTAAAGAGGATAAAAAGTTTTGTGAGAAAAATCCTGAACCTCTTGCTCAGAAGGAAATACCATTTGGAGAGAGAAAATTGTATAAGTTTAATATTATGGATTAAAGAATTTTCTAGGAATTTTGAATATGGAAAATAATTCCTTTAACTGAACTTCATTGAGTTTTTAGGAATAAAAACAGTTCAATGTGTTCAGTGATAGAGATCTATATTTGAAAACCTCAAATCCTGAAAACCAGGCCCACATCAAGGACCCTCCAATATCTTATTTTGGAATACTTGAGACATGAATAACACCTCACTTGAATTCATCTGAACTTTTCAGAAAAATACATTCTGTGTGAAAATTAGATATGAATATGGCTCCAGGATCCAGTTTGTTGATGACACTGATGGTTGCTTTACAGAAATGTGTGCTTTATTGGCCAGAAAAAAGAGGAATCTATGGGAAGGTTGAAGTCCTTGTTAACAGTGTGCAAGAATGCAAGAACTACACTGTCCGTCAGCTTACAATAAAGGTAACAATCTGCATCTGAGAGACATCATTCATAACGCTGTTTTTTTTTAATGTTAAATGATTTAAAGTGTTGGCTTGTTTAAAGGGCATACATTTTTGAAGGAGGAGTAACCGAGCTATGAAGCTCACAGCTGCAAGGTATTGTTGGGACCAAAGTACTGGAATACTTATGATATTGCCACTTTGTATCACTCTGGCAACAGAAAAGGCTTCAAAAAGAGTGCAAGTTTCATTCTCATTAATTACTTGTGTTTTGGGGCCCTTTCAGCATTGCCAAGGCAATGTAAAGGGATTTTAGTTACTGAAAGGACTAATATCTAAAAAAGATACACTGCTCATGTTGTATGCTGAGTACATCTGTAACCCATTTGAGAACCTAAAAATACAAGTAGTATATAAGGAAATCTTCATGCTTTCATAATTCTGACTAAACATTAATTGTGCAAAATAAGGCAGATGCTCCTATTCTGGATTACTCTCCATATTACGCTTACATGCTATTAGACTGATCTGCTGCTCCTCACATAGCATTACAATATGAAATGGATTGGGAAAATTTATTTGGTGTTGCAGCCCTAGCAGTGAGAAGTGAGCAGAACCCATATTGCCCAACAGAAATTACCCTAGGCCATATTTAGCCCCTTTGCTTGTTGAAGTAAGAGGTAGCAGCTTCTATTGGAGAAAATAACTGGACAGACTGGGATGTCTGAATAATCTAGAAGGGCAGTTCATCTACACCTTTATCTTAAATACTCCTTTAATTTTAATATCAAACCATTAGGATACTGACCTTAAAAGGTAGAAATATATAATAATTTAGAAATTCAGAAGCTCAGATCAAGCTATTCTTTCTAGGTATTACTGCTGATACAACACATTCCTCTGACAATTCCCAGTTGAAAATACAGTCATGAAGTCAGTAGTTAGATGGACAAAGCAGAACTTACACAGCTGTTAAAAAAACAAGTTTTGAGGTGCACAAACCCTTCTTACAATTGGGTCCCTGGAAGCATATCTGTTCCCTGCAGTTGCATCCTCCAAGTCTAATATAAAAAAAATTGTTAAATCCCTCTTAATACTTTTACTGTCCTTTTACTATAACATTGAAAGAAATAGAAGGAATTATTCACTACCAATGTTCATATACAATCTTCATGTTATTTTCAGCAAGGGAGTCAGTCCCGGAGTGTGAAACACTACTGGTACACGTCCTGGCCAGACCACAAAACGCCTGACAGCGCTCAGCCTCTGCTGCAGCTCATGCTGGATGTGGAAGAAGACAGGGTGGAATCACCGGGCAGAGGGCCTGTTGTTGTGCATTGCAGGTAGTTTGCCAATCCTTCTCTTAAATGACTGCCCAAAGCAAGGCCACAACAAATCACATCAAACAGTCCTCCTAAGCAAAGAATGTATTTGAGGGAGAGTAAAATTCCCCAGTTCTTCCTCATGCTAATTGATTTTTTTCAGTTCATATTTGAGGATTTGAGTTTTGGAGAGAATTCCCTTGTTGCTAGCAAATCGCTTCTGAACTGTTCCCTGTTTCTGCTACTGAACGCTGCTGAAAGATCAGCTGGAAAAATTATTTCCCTTTTGTTTCTTATTTATGATTTGCCTACTTTTTTTGTGCTGTTGCATGATTACATGTCTAATTCAGATGCAGTGTCCTGTAACAGGTTGGCTAAAACATTGCAAAGAAAGTCAATTTTAAAGAGCAAACATCAGGTACAAATTTGAAGACCAAAACACATCAGTACTACAATTTGTGAATGTTTTCACAAAGGTAGTTGATTGGATATTCAAAAGCAAAATGTTATTCAGTACTCAAGAGCAGAGTGTAACTCACAAAAATTTTAATGCACCAGAGAATGTCCTTCTAATAATTCTAATTTAATTCCTTTTTATTGCTTTATATTGATTCATTGCCCCATGTTGCAATTTAAGAAGTAGGAAGTAGCACTGGATTTGTGATACTGGTGAAAAGAAGTAGAGGAAGCAAAATAGAAAGTAAAAATAAAATCAGTGTTTCCTTACTTGCTTTGTCACGTAGCTGTGATGATACATCTCTTACAGTTGGGATAGTACCTTTTTTTTCCTAAAAGTACATTAGAGCAGAACTTGCCATCTTGAACAACTTCTTTTCAACTCCATATTTAGGAGATTTGGAGAAATGGAAGCCAGATTTGAACAACCCATCATTTTCAAATTTTCAAGGCTAGAATGTGATGAATAAGCAGATTTCCCAAAGTTTATGCAGCTGTTTTTATCAGGAATTGTAGTTTTCCTGAACAATGCACAAGACCACGGATGGCTATTGAAAGTCCCGTTTTCCTAGTAAGGATCTTCAGTAATGAAGGTCTTCAGGAGAACGGCATGTCTCTCTGAGTGATATGACAGTAAAGTCAGTAATCATGACCAGGTATTTATTAATGATTAAATACAGGTATCATCTCAGTTGTGATTAAAATTCATAACTCTTCAGTCACAACTCAGCAATCTATATATTCACTACACTATGGTCTACAAACCTCAGTCACACTCCATTTTCTAGTCAGTTTCTTCCCTTTCTAAGTGGGAGGGCTATGAAGATCTGGAGCCCAACTCCATGTTTAACTATTTACCCCATATTTTCCTGCCATTCAGCATGACAGCGATGTGCTATACTAAATTCCCCATTACTTAAGCAAGAAACAGAGTGGGGCAGAGATTCCCAAAAGTGTTGAAGGGATAAAAATAATGCCAAAATGCCTGTTTCCCAGCAGGCATCAAGAAAACCTGGAGAGCTACAGCACCAAATCCTTCTGCCTCCTGCAGAGTCACAGTTAATTTCATCATCATGGGTCTAGGTTTTTTTGCCTTCATGGTTAGAGATATGGTTAGCAGAACTCCTGTATAGTTTGAGGACTTTAAACATAAAGCCCCACTGACTTTTGCCTTTAGATGGGCTTTTCCCCCGTAATGATGTGCATATCTCCATCATTTGCTTGGACTGGGCCAGAGAATACTTGGACTTTGTGGTGCTAATGAAGATTGTTTTCCTTACCATACACTTGCATGCAAACTGGAAAAATGTAAGTCTCACAATTACCCACAACAACCAGACTGCTGGAACAGTGCACACTTCCATTTCTCTCTAAGAAAGTGAGCTGAGAAGTCAGCCTTGCTGGTCATGCACCCAGGAACTGTGGGTTCTAGCAATTCCATGTGTCATATATTTAGTGTTTTCATATCTATTTAGTGTTTTGCACTTAACTCCTTGATTTGTGAATGCCATTCCTCTATTAAATATGCCTTCTTTTCAGTGCTGGTATAGGCAGAACTGGATGTTTTATTGCCACGGCCATTGGTTGTCAGCAGTTGAAGGAAGAGGGAGTTGTAGATGCATTGAGCATTGTCTGCCAGCTACGAGTGGATCGGTGAGTTCCAGAAGAACCATAAATCAGTGGTCATTCTAAAATGATTCTGAAATCATTACTGAAATTATTTAGTAATGATCAGTAATGATTCTGAAAACCTTTTCACAGTTGAATGTTGCTTTACATTCTGCTGTATGCATCATCTCACTAGGACACAAGACATGTGGGGCTATCTGGAGATAAAGGATTATCTTCAAGCCCGGGTTGACAGGGACATCCAGGCTCACTGGGTGTGTAGTTTCTTTGAGCATCAGAGAAAGGCAAATCTGGTGCTGTTGCTATTCCCTCAGCTGTGCTGGGGGTCCTTTCGAATTGAGTCGGCAGATTTCCTCAACCTAAGAAAATAGCAAGGCATTTGTTGCACAGTTTTCTTAAGTCAGTTCAATTCCCTGGCTGAATTTACAGCTTGGGAGCAGGAACTGTGTAAGCCACCATTGTAGCATAGTGCTTTGTTTTATGAAACCATGGCTGAAGAGACATTTGTGTTGGAAAGGAGGATGTGGGTATTGTACACGATGGAAACTGTTGGTTTGGTTGTACTTTTCTTTCTTATTCTGCTCGGGGAAACAGGATTTTTTATAAAGTAAATAAACAGGATTGCAACAAGAGTAGAGAAGTTTCCTCTCCTGCTATAGGTACCAGGTCATATAATCTCCTTTCAAGTACCTTAACTGCTCCTGTCATGCATTTCTTCTTTAAATGGAAACAATCCATATGAATGCAAATGCTGAAAAACAGCTTAGGTCAAAGGGGCAATACAGAATTTTTGTGTTCTGAAGAGCTCTGAAAGGTACTGGAACCATGAATTGCAGAAGGACAGGAATCCATATAGTTGACTGTGTTTATGGATCACCTCCTCTGCCTTCCCCTCTCATGCGACTTCATCGTAATAGAGATTGTAATGCAATCTTTACAGGCAACATGAGCCACTTGGAGTGTAAAATTCTCCAGGGGAAGTTACTGACCTAAAAATCTCAGCAACCAAATAAGATGGAAATGCTGAGGGAAAAATGCCTACTCTGTTTTAAATTATCAACTCCAAATTTCCAACACTCTTTTATGATTATTTGTTCACCTTATTGAAAAAGGTTTGTAGTGTTCTTCTGTTTTAGTATTTCTATTATGAGATAACCTTTTTCTTATTGCTTTTACACTCCATTGTAGAGAAGTGGAAGCAAACTCTGGTCTCAGCTGCATCATTTTAATGTCATTATTTCAGACATAAAAAAATAAGCCAAATTTTCAGCATTATAACTGACAACACAATTTTACTGAGTGGATCTGACTAAAGAACTTTCTTATGCATATTAGTATCCTAGATAAACTTAGAAAGAAAATGAAAATCTGACCCAAATAAAACATTCATAACAGCAATCTCCGTGACACAAAGCTTGTTATAAAGCATTGGTTTTTTGCAGATTTCTGTATTTTTTCAAGTTTCAGATTATATAAATAGACTCCAGAAATCTTGCTTAGAGTGCTTCATATTCTCAAGCATTGCCTGAGATGAAGTGTATGTCTCTGTTATAATTTTTAAGGACATTTTTCTGGGTAAAACTCAGTAACCAAAACCTCTTTTTTCTTTTCTTTTTTTTCAACTGGCCATATTGCAGAATGAATCTCACTCACTTGGCAGTCAGTTTATAGCAAGGATTACTAAAGCAAAGCTTAGCAGCCCCTAAGACTACAGTAGCCACTGCCAGCCCTACCAGACTGCAGGTCCATAAAGTGGCCAAGTATCGCTGTTGCATGGACAAAGCTCAATAGGATCAGCTTCCCCTGATGTCCCAGTCCTGGCACGGTGGATATTGGCAGGTGGTGTATGAGACAGAGTGTTTACATGTGTCATGAAGCTGGCAAATGAACTTAAAGCCCACTAGACTTGTCTGCAAGAGCTGGCTGTGGCCGTAGCTGTGTGGCACTTTACGTACCAGCATGGCCAACATTAGCAATGGACTAGAGCGGGAGCAGCTGAGGTTGTCTTCTTCACTGTGCTGGCGAGCAGCTAAGCTCCAGTTTATTCTTTGTGCATCAGATTGCCCTTAGAAAACAGAAAAAAAGAGAGTTCAGCAGAAATAATGGTTTTATCTGACCACCTGGGATCCAGAAGCCTGGCTAAGAGGTACACTGACTATTTAATCCATGACATCTGATCCAAAATAGGTTTCTAGACAGGCTGACTCATGCTCAGAGCTTCACCATCCAAACGCAGTTTACTGATGTAATGAGCACACTCAGGCATATCCACTTGTGTGTGACTTTTTATCACATGGCTCCATGCCCACATTTCTATCAAAGAGAACCAAGCAATAGGAGAAAAGAGCTGTGCTTGAGGGACTCACAGTGATGCCGTAGTGACTTACCAAAACATTTCTATTATCCAGGATATTCAGTGAAAACCAAACAAGCATCCACACAAATTGCATACGGTGGCAAAAAGTTATGCTGCAAAATAGTTTAGCTATATACCCTCCCTGGAAACAAAGTTTTAAATAAGGCTCCAATAGGGAATGAGACAGGACAGAACTCTTCCTAGGTAGGTTTGTCCAGGTACCACTTTCTTCTTAGCTCTTCAGTGTAATTTAAGGGGTGAACAAATCTGACAGTAATGGTCAATGCTTAGCTAACATGAGGAAATGGACCACCCACTCAAAATCTTTACCCAGGATGGAAATATGGCCACGCTCTGTGTGAATTTGTAGAAAGACAGACACACAGGTCTGCTCAGCTTGCTTTTTTTTTCCCCAATTCATTTCTAATGTTTTGCAACAGAAACAGGAAATGTTTGATGTGAGGCATCTTGAAGACTTACTGTGACATCGAGAAACTTTGCACATTCTTAACCTTAAAGGCACATTCTTGGAATGACATCCGATAACTTTGCTCTTGGCTCCTCAGACAGGATGAAAAGTTTCCAGTGTGCGTCAATTCATTGTTGAAGTGCTTTGACTAATCGCTTCAGGTTAAAAAATATTAATCCCAAACTCTGCATCACATCCATTCTGGAGCAGACTGCATCCAACTGCACTAGCAGCAAGCCAGAGGGCAGGTTAAAGGACCCTTTACACACCCAGTGCTACCCAAGCAGAGCTGGTCCTGGTCCCTGAGCCCTCAGGATACCAGGGGCTTTCTTTTTAGCACCAGCTCAAATAGTCCCAAAGAAGCCGAAAGCCCAACAGCTCACAGAGGAGCTGGCAGTGCAGGCTGGCAAAAGGACGAAGGCTGCAAACCCAGAGGTGCTGTACTGTTGGTATATCCCTTCTAGGCACTAGGGACATGGGAGAGGAAACCTCCCTCCTTGAGCAGATTTCCTCCTGAAGTTCTGTTCCACACAGCTATTTGCACAAACTGATGTCTTGGGGTCACAGGTAATTCCCTGCTATTAGATGTGAGCCTTGCAGAAGAACAAAGGAGAGAAGAACTTAGGGATAGTGGTAGATGAAAAATTGGACATGAGCCGGCAATGTGCACTTGCAGCCCAGAAATCCAGCTTTGGGGTCCCCAGGACAAAAAAGGCATGGACCTTCTACAGTGGATCCAGAGAAGGGCCATGAAAATGGTCAGAGGGATGGAACATCTCTCCTGTGAAGGAAGTCTGAGAGAGATGGGGCTGTTCAGCCTGAGAAGAGCAGGATCCAGGGACATATTTTTGCAGCCTTTAAATATAAGAAGGGGCTTATAAGAAAGACAAAGAAAGCCTTTTTACCATGATCTGTAGTGATAGGATGAGTGGTAATGGTTTTAAACTAAAAGAGAGTAAATTTGCATTGGGTATTGGGAAGAAATTCTTTACTGTGAGGGTGCCTGGAGAAGCTGTGGTTACCCCATCCCTAGAAGTGTTCAAAGCTGGGTTGGATGGGCCTCTGAGCAACTTTCTGACTTAGTGGAAGGTGTTCCTGCCCATGGCCAGGGGTTTGGAACTAGGTGGTCTTGAAGGTCCCTTCCAACCCAAATAATTCTGTGATGCCATGGTTCTATGAATCCCATGTATAATGGCACTGACAAGGCTAAGTTGTCTGAACCTCTGTATGAGACTCAAATGCCCTTAAGCTGACAGAGATGTGCACTGGTTTGCCTATACAAGGTTCAGAAGCATCATAACATTTTGGCTATGCTTGCTAACACAGAGCAAATGAGGTAGTGCTGGGCTCAGCCCAAGCCAGTCTTATACATGCCTTCTTGGCATGTACTTCAACAGAAGTAAGGAAGAGGAAGGAGCAAGGATCACCACCTCAAACAGCCTAGTGCAGCCAAACTTGTTTTAATCTGCCCTTCCTGCTGAGTCCTTCTGCCTGAATATGTTTCCTTCCTGCAGCCATTCCACACAGCTAATCTAACCTGGGAAATGCACTCCCTTAGAGAATATCTTGGGGGAACATCGATGGGGGAGACAGAGAGGGAAGCTGGCTGGAAAGGGATTGCATGGGCAGAGCAGGGCACAGCAGTGATGAGGAAGAAAGGAGACTAGGCAGCACAGAGGACCAGAGCAAAAGCCCTCCCATCACCTTCAGTCTCTGGCTGGATCTCTGGGCAGGGGACAAGCACAGAGCCAAGCAGCTGAAGGCAACAGGCAGCCAAGAGTTATGAATCTGTGGATGTCTTTGTTGGCAAAGCTAAGAATCTGCTGCATTTTACAGAATCACAGAATATGCCAAGTTAGAAGGGACCCACAAGGATCATCAAGCCCTATGCAGGACCATTCCCAAGAGTCACACCATTCTTGAACTCTATCAGGTTTGGTGCTGTGACCACTTCTCTGGGGAGCCTGTTCCAGTGCCCAACCTGAGCGAAGAACCTCTTTCTAACCTAAACTTCCCTTGACACAACTTCAGGCCATTCCCTTGGGTCCTGTCACTGGTCATGAGAGTGAAGAAATCAGTGCCTGCCCTCCTCTTCCCCTCACAAGGAAGCTGTAACTGCAATGAGGTGTCCACTCAGTGTCCTCTTCTTCAGGCTGAATAGACAAAGTGACCTCAGCCACTCCTCATATGGCTTCCCGTATTTTGTGCCAGATGCAACCATTTAAGGGTCTGTGATTTTGTTCCTAGGAATAGAATATCATAATAGACATGCAGTTCACTAAAGGACATTTACATTTGCCTGAGCTCATTGGGGGTGAGCTCATTGACATATGGGATCCTCATACTTGGAGCTGAAAAAGGGATTGTTATCAGGTCAATGTATAAAATGTAGGCATTTAATCCAAGCTGGCTGTAACTAGTCCTTTCTGTGGTCAAGTTAAACTCTTTTGTATTGTTGGTGGTGAAATGATTCACTGCTGTAAAGTTTCTTAGGTGGCTGCTGTTTAGACAGGATGCATTGTAGGCATTAGAAAGAGGACAGGAAGAGCTGTTCTCTGCACAGGAGATCTGTAGGTCACCAAAGGTTACATTTTTAGTAAAGGACAAAAATGACAGGCCAGATTCTGACTACTTCCTTGCTCCATCAGTGGTAATGCTACATCCATGTGTCTGGCCTTCTTTGCCCAAGTGATTGAGAAAAATTCTCTTTGAATGTAATGAATTTGAAATTTACATTTTAATAATGTAGATGCCAGATGTTTTCTTCTCTAGTTCTTACTCTGATGGAACTAGGAATGCTTCTTGCTGGGCACGTGCTGGATAGCATAAGCTATGAAGAAAGTACTTCTGCTTACCCAAATCTTCCACTTACGTGTGTAAACTCTAAGCCAAAAATTGAGAAAAGGGTTTTGTATTATCTGGTGGTCATGGGGCTGTCAGGGGCTGGAAGTTGTTACATTCTTAACAAATAAGATTTCAGCCCAGTGTGTTTCCTTTCCAGGGGTGGAATGGTTCAGACCAGTGAGCAGTATGAATTTGTGCACCATGCGCTGAGTCTGTATGAAAGCAGACTTTCTGCAGAAGCTGTCCAGTGAAGCCAAGGAGAGTAAAACTGAATGTCAGTCTCTTGAGGTAATTTGTTTCATTACCTACCAGCAGCTTCTTCAAGGAGTTTACTGCAGTGTGAAAGACGGCTTTGAGGCCAACTTCTGAAAGGATTGTGGACGGTTTGGCAAAAGTATGGAGATAGCTGGACCCTTACTATGTATGAATGTATCATGAGCTTCCCAAAAATGATTTATAAAGAAGGTAGTGTCCTGAAACTACACACGGATTTTGTGTATGTATCTAAAGGTGGGTTTAATTCTGTAATGCTGATATCTGCCATATGGAATGTATGTATGTGCTACTACTGCAGTCAGATGGACATTGGGACTTCTACAGAAGAAATGTTTAACAAGTGTATAAATGCTTTGACGTTTGCAAACTGTCTTGTGAATGGACTGTCAACTGTAATGTAAAGTGCTATTACTGATTATGTGGTGAGCTTGTTTCTTGGCCACATAATATTCTTGCTGCTAAAATTGCAAGTGTTCAATTATGGATTTAAAAAAAGATGAGATAATAAAAAATTAAACATCTTGTTTTTGAAAATATTCAAAAGCAGTTAATATTTTGTATGGAAATATATGTTCTTCATACTGTTAACTATTAAATGTGTATTTACTGTAGGTCTTACAGAGCAGCTGCAGAGCACAATGTCTGTTCTTCAGTGTGTTTGTATTTACCCTATATTGTTGACTGTCTTAGAACATGCTTCTGCTACAGACCCAAATCCAGTGTATTTGTAAATTGTGTAAGTCATTCTACTTTTAAAAGAAACTTTGTAGCATATATTAAATGGTAAGAATTTTAAATATTTGTCTGTCTTTTATTAATACGGAAATTTTTGCATATGTTGTTTATCTGCTCTATCTCTTCCAGTAAGAGGTAGATGCCTTTAGTGATATGGACTGTTCCATGACAGGTTATACAAGAAAGAAAATGCTGCTATGACTGTTTCCTTTACTGTTCAGTAAGAGTTTGTTTTTAAGAGATATGCAAAGTTGGCATTTTGACTTACAGCACTGGGAGGTCTGTTTACAGGGTATAATGAGTTTTTAATGCAGTGATGTTGACTTTGCTTCATACTGCTAATAAATTAAACTTGATATAAAATATTAACTGGAGTCTCTGTTCTTGCCTACAGTAGTTAATGCCCCATACGCTCTTGTACCTCCATAAACAGGCTCAGCCCAGCACAGTTTGGTTGGCCTCCACCATAGCTTCATACCTCTTGGGAACCAATCCAGAGGACACAGGCAGTAGCAATATCCCACGGACATGGAGCAAGGTGCACCACCTGATGGGAAGGCAAACCCAGCATCATTTGATTCCTCATGGGGAGCTTCTTTAAGACCTGATACAGATCCCAGAGGTTTGCCTCCTCTTCCTCCACCCTCCACTTGGCTTTTAGAGCTTGTGGAGTTAGAAGTATCAATATTGATATTTTGCTTGATTATGTATAGTTACAAAGAATATGTATTTGTTCCCAGAATATTACAGGATATATTTACCCTGCAACATCCAGGTGACCTGCAAACTTGCAATGTTTCACAGGCAACGAATTAACAAAAGTATAATCTCCTTTCTTTTAGTCTAAAGAGATTCAATATATTTTCTATTAGTTTCCCAGGTGTTTGAAAATATCTCTGTTGCTTGTATTTTTTCAAAATAAACCTATTAGTAAACTCTGAAGAATCATATAAAAGGACAAAGTGCTGTAAAACTCCCCAAAACAATTGAATAGAAGGAAGTGCTCGTCACTGACTTTTTCCCCCTCTGAAGGCACATTTCCTTCCTAGCCTTCGCTTCACTTATCTGGGGTGGGTTTTTTTAAGAGAAGCATGGGGAGTTGCTAGAGGGAAAATGGATTCTTTATTTCACGTCCTGGTTTCTACCTGTCTTGCCTTGACATTCTCAGGTAAGTGTCTCCTTCCCCTCCTCTGTGTTGCTCTTTCTGGCACTGAGCAGAGCTCTCCAGCACAGCCAGTGACTTAAAAAAAATGAGTCACCTCTTCGCTGTGGTTCATATAAGAGGAATGGGGGGCAGGGCCAACATAGCCAGTTCTGTTTAGATTTCTTTCCAAAGGAAAACAAACTGTCTCCTTCTATGCTGGAGATACTTCTTCTTCTTTTAAGAAGATCTCCTGATAGACAATCCAGGATATGAGTTTTGGGAAAAATTCTTTAAAGGGGAGATTCCTATCTTTTATTTAAACTTAGTGCAACTTCAGAGACAGGAGCTTTCTGTGACGCTTAGTTAGAAAATACCTAGGTCTGTACAAATATCAACCGAGGGAAATAAATACATATTTGGTTTGGCACTTTGTGACTAATGAGGCTGGAAATGTTTGAGTAACTGAGATTATAAAAAGCGAAAAACCCAAACATGATATGGTAGAGAGGCTACGTTTTAAATAACCAGTTCTGTATTCTGTAACTTTGTGGGATTTTGATGAATGCATTGTAGTTCTCTTCATTTGATTATCTAGTGTTGATCTTTAAGTGTGGTGACACAGAGAGCTAACCGTACATGAATTGGAATGGTCACAAAACTAACAGCTAGAGACGTTGGAGTAAATCCAGTAACATAGATGTACTTCCTATCAGTAAAGAACCTCCATTCCTTTAATGACACAGGCACTGAGAGGCACACAGATTTGTGAATATGTTTTCTTACATGTTTCTTATATGTTTTCTTCAGAAACACTTTGAATTTTACTAAAACAACTCCCAGGCAGTAAATTATATTTTAAAATGTCTGTGTTGTAAAACTGAAAAAGAGACTGAGAACTTGTTTAGATCTTTGTGTGCTTTCAAGCAGAGGAAACGAGGTATTTAGAATTGGTATTTGAAGAAAATAGTTCTTGGCTTTCTTTTATATCTGGTTTAATTTTTTCTTCATTTTTATACATGATGAAGGCCATAATGACCTTACCACCATAGTTTGCTTTTTGCATTCTCGTAATTTACATTACTAGCACTTGCATCATGTGGCTAGTGTGTTTGTTTGGTTTTTTTTTTAATAAGTTCAACTTATAGAATGTTGCATGAAAAGTTCAACACATAGAAAATGGGAAGAGAGATTTAATTGCCAATGTATTTTAAATAATCAAGAATTTGTTTTTTTGTTAAATACCCATGTGTAATCTATTGTATTTTTCTGGAATTTTGCTTTTCCAGAAGGGTTTCTGATTATCCATGTCCAGAAACAGCAGTGTCTTTCAGAAAAGAGAGGAGTCATTATGGAAAAGTGCAATATGACAAACCTCAACCAGAAGTGGCAGTGGATGGCAGATGACAGGCTCCTCCATGTGAAATCTGCCCAGTGCCTGAGCATCTCTACGCGCTCTGCTCTGTCCTCTCGCAGCATCATTGTTGATTGTCCCCAGGCAGTTAGGTGGACTTGCCATGAGGATGGGCTCTTGAAGGTGGCAAACAGCTCTCTTTTTCTCACAAAGCAAGGTCAGAAGGTAATGGCTAAGCAGAGTAAAAAATACCTTCATACATGGATGCAGCTAGAAGCCAGTGAGACAGGAAAACCTGTTTATGTAAATCTGTGCTCAAAGCAAGGTGAGTTACTCCTTCAATGAAGTATCCTGGAAGTTTTGGCAACAAAAGTGTCTCTGTTATGCTAACTCAAATGTAAAAAATTCTGATGTTTTATTCATACAGAAAAATGCTTTTCATAGTTGAAAATCGTTTAGAGAACTATAAATGAACAACTGAGATGATTGCTGTCTTTGTCACAATTGGTGGAGTTTTTAAGCCATTTCATATTTTCAGGATGTCTCTCCTTTTCTCTACTCCCAATCTTTGGATCAAAGTGCTTTTGTGTAAGCTCAGCTCACTATTATTGTGTCATTTCCTTTTTTAATTTCTAAACAGAATTGTGGGTGGTTGTAAGTCCTTTTAAAAAATGTGGATGTTTAAAAGTTCTCCTCCCCATTCA
Organism: Pyrocephalus nanus; assembly: GCA_038380795.1. Lineage (NCBI taxonomy): Eukaryota > Metazoa > Chordata > Aves > Passeriformes > Tyrannidae > Pyrocephalus > Pyrocephalus nanus. The sequence continues at coordinate 11,368,230 of CM076262.1, read as the reverse complement.
TTTTATCATACAAATCCAGATTCGATCTGTCAAGAGCAAGAAGACATCTAAAAATCAAACACATGCACAATTATTTCTCTGAGTAACCCAAATGCATGATTAGAACAGACATGGCTTACACATTTGTGTGTTTTCTCGATGTCTTTTTGCCCTTAGATGCCATATTAATGAGAACACTCAAAATCCTGAAAATAATGAACTGAATCAAAAATCTCCAAAATTCTTGTAATAGTAGCTTGAGGTGCAGAAGTCTGTGCACATTACAGACACATACCTGTGTAGTTATGAGTTTCCATATCCATGGCAATATGGAAGGTAAAATGGTTTGAATGCTGCTTAACAACACTTTCTTCAATGTTCTGTTGTCAGTCCTTCCCGGCAATCCCACTGACATTGAAGAATTAAGCAATTCTTCATACTAAATAAGAACAACCTACAGACTTAAGCTTTTTATTGGAGAACACGCAGTTTATTCTTGCCTTTACAAGATTAAAAAAAAAGTTTTATGACCTAATACTTTTGCATGTAGCCAAGTTTTCAGAATGTCTAAAGCAAATCCTCATTCTTTCTAACCTCCTAGTTGTAAGGCAAGGTATCATTATTTTCAGCAAATTTGCACTTGGAGAGCTCTGCTCAAAGGATTAGGACTATTCACCTTAGTGAAGGTCTGAAAGGACAATTTAGAGAATCAGGGAATGGAAAAGTGGCCAAGATGCCATCCTAGCCCTCCCATACATGTTAGAGATTAAAAAGGCAAAATGATTTGAAGTCCTGTGTGGCGAGTATGGCTTACTTATTCAGAGACACTGTGAATGGTTCAGATGAGGTATGCAGGCAGTGTTATTTCCTTTAGATAGCTGGATGAAGTGTGGCCTAGGAAGGTTAAAGTAACCTTACATCCTTTTCTTAATCATCCATCAGAGAAGAGGCAATTTAAGACCAATAAACACTAAGACAATTGACATGAGATATGAAAACACCCTCTCATCTATTTACTGTGCTCAGTCATTAAATTAATTTACCTTAATTTTCCTGAAATTCCCTCCATAGACAGGCTGTAAATTCTCTTTTAAGTGTGTCACTTATCTCATTTTCGACAGTTCTGAGAAGCTCTACTGAGAAATCAACAGAACTTTATAATCCTCAATAGCTACTAAGAATCTCAGGAATGTAAGAAACTCATAAAGATTGAAAGTAGTGCAAAGATAATAATTTATGAAATAATAATAAGTACTACAAGAACAAAATCTAATGCTCCCAGTTCTGGTCTTAGCATCCATTCCATGTCAAAATTTTCAACGCTGAATGTGCAAAATTAGTCTTCCAAGAATGTCTATCTGTTTTCAGTAAAAGCAGCAGTGGATTAGCCCAAAATAACATATTTGGTCTATACTTTGATAAGATAGTAAAAACTGAGCAAAATCTTTGGAGCTGAGATGGCTGATTTTCTACTCCTGACTAACACCATATTTTGATATAATTTACCCTCTGTTTTCATAGTACTCATAAAAATAATTATATTTTGGCATAGGAGTAACTCAGTGAATTGCATCCTAAACACCTTATCAGCCCAGATAGCGTACAAGCTCCAAACTCAACAACTGCAACTATCTTTTATTCTGGACCTTACTCTCAAATGTCAAACCTGATTTTTCTGAGCCTGGGGATGTACACATTTTGCAGCAGTCCTGACCTAAATGACCATTTGTGGAAATCAGGTTCAGTTTGGTGATGTGTCCCATCTCTGTTCACTCAGAGATGATTTTAAATCAAACAGCCAACAGTCCTTCTCACACAAACCCATGTTTGAATCTAACCTTCAGCTGAAACAGCTAACATTAAGAAGGGTCATGAGATATCCATCTCCCTTGAGAAAGTAAGACTTTGGTTCCCATCAAATTCATGAGGAGATTCTGGGCAGAGAGAGAAATAGACTCAGTAGCGCTAAGGCCTTCTTTTCACCAGCCCACTGCTGGGGTCAGAGCTTCTTTAAGCCCAGGAAACAGGAGAAGGGACAGGAATGGAAATAGGGAGGAGGAAAAGATGAGGGAGGTGAAGAGGTAGAAGGCAGGATGATGAAGACTGTTCCAGGTAAATAACATTTGCAGAACAAATGCCTCCTCTTTTCTGGGAAGCACCCAGAGCACCACTAATGGTGACACACTTACACTGATGCCACTCCTGACTTGTGTAAGCAATTCTTACAAGCTTCTTTTGTTCCAGGTAGGTTAATTTCAATAAAATATCCAATTAAAGAACAGATGCAATGCTATGTGGCACCTTGAATATTGCCAACACGCCTCAAAACCACTGATGACCAAAAATTATTCACTAAGTGGAGAATTACTTCATATAGGGAAACACAATGCCAAGCTGTATGCTGCAGTTATGCAGAGATCTAGAGACTGTCACACAGCCTGTAGAGCAGTCTAGATGCAGAGGGTGACATGAACTGTTTTTTTATATGATGCTCTTCATTACATTTCTCTTCTGTCATATCGTACATGATAGGGACAATCCTAGAGCTGTGGATATCAAGACATTCAAAACGGTAGCTGATTTTGTGGAGGAGAAAGTTTTTATTACTTACTGTTACATGCCAAGCACTTAAGAACCAAAGTGGGTTCTACAAAGATATAAAACATGTAGGACAAGGAATTCAAATAGCAACTAGAGCATCTTTCTCTCTCTTGTTTTGTTTTCATGCGAAAATAGACTAAATGTCAGATACTCTGTATGAGCCGAAGTCTGCTGTGCGATCTGACGTTCACACTGTTCTTTCTTCCTTTTCTACCCTTCTTTCTTGCCCAGTATCTTCTCTTTCATGTGGTCTTCTCTCTTCCCCTTATCCCCTTTTAAGTTTACCTACTTCATAATCAGAATGTGAGCTTATCGAGTTTACATCCCACTGTTGATGCTTCAGTGGCTGAGATGGAGCACAGAAGATACCAGAGCAATGTACACTCCAAGCACGCTCCAAACCACTGGAGCAGCAGTAGCAACTGCAGAACATGGAAAGGCAAGACACATCCGTCTTCTTGGGATTCTTGGGAAGGTGGAAGAACACCAAGGAAAGGTGGCAGAAGCACAGAAAAGGCAGCAATTCTTACCCGTTTTTAAGATCATGTAAATATCTTTAGACTTTAATTTTTCCACACCTTTAGTGTTTGTAGTGACTGCAAGAATCCATCCATAAGTTCGCTAGACATTGGGTTTTGTGTGTGTATCTTTTACAAATTTCTCCAGGATAAATTAGAACAGTGATAATCAATATTTTCATTCCACCTTCAAGATGACCCAAAACATTTTTCCTAAAAAAAATCACTCAAATCCACTTGTATCTCTCTGAAATATTATTTTATAGGGTTTTTTAAATAAAAGAGTTTGCTAACATCTATGTGAACCCATGAAATATCAAATATTAACTGAATTTTCTTTCTTTGGTCGAAGAAATACATGGCTGACCACTTTTGCTGAGCTTCATCTGGACAAAGAGAGGCCTCAATATCAAATCCTTATATAATTACAAAATTTTGTACACAATCCAATATCATACTAACAGAAGCTATCACCAATTTTTCTTATCATTTTTTGTGACAAAATTTTTTCATTTGACAAACACTCATTTCCCCCTAACATTTCAACATTAAAAAAAATTCACAAGATAAAGATAAATGTGGATTTAGATTTTCTAAAAAGAAATTGAGAAATCTGCAGTGTAGCTAAGTCTCTGGATTTTGTAAATTCTCAAAGTCTCAGTGAGACACAGCACAGAGAATATAGAACTAAATCAGCTCAGGTACCTTCATAGGGAAAAAATGGAACAGTAGGAACAGCTTCTCAGAGCAATCAAGAGTAAGACAAGTCCTGCTTTATGATTTCATCTTCTTGTGCAAGGGCAAACAAAGATGCCTATTCCAGACAACCCTACTGGTATTTTTCATTTTTACATTCTGTCCCTTTATTTTGTGTGAACCTCTCTGTAGCAGCTGGAGTGGGTTTGAGGTATCTAATGTAGGTGTCTGAAGGAAGGGCTTATTTCAGTTGTCTCAACATAGGTGCTTTTTGTCATTTGAGATGCTCCAGGATATTCCACCTGATCTCTGACTGCCAACCCCAAATATATAAGTGTCCCATAGGTGTTATGAGAGCCCTGAGCAGAGGGCCTGAGGGCAGCTCATATTCTACTAAGTTTAGGCAACTGAACCAAGCCCTAGGTATCCACATAGAGGTAACTTTCTGAACTCTCTTGAGTAGATGTGTATGTAATACATGGAGTTAATGCAGTCTAGATGCCCTTTAGTGACCAAAAATCCACTGCAGGGTGAGTTGGAACTATCCAGAGTGTCAAAAATAGGGCTGGTACAGCAGTAGTGTTATGATCAAAGATGTACCTGGGATGTTCTGCTACCGCTGGTGTTGCAAGAGCCTCTAAGTGTGTACTTCAGCATTTCCAAAACAAACAAGTAAAAGAGCAGCTCAGGATTAGACTGGAGTGGACACATTTGACCTCTGACATGAGATAGAAATATTGCTAACTTCTACAACATTCAAATAAAGAAGGTAAAAAACTTTCATGCAGCACAAATTTTGCAGTTTTTGAAAGGTCTGCATTGAATGGCAAAGAAAGGACATTTAGTGGATTTTGTTCTTCTGTCATACTTTTACATACAACAGAAATCTGAAGTTTTTTCTTTAAATAGTATTTATTTTTGCACTATTTACAAGCAGTTAGCTAAAAAAATAAAGGGACCTTAAAGCAACCCCTTCTAGTTCCAACTCTTGCTGTGAGTTCTACTAAGTCTTACAGAGTATTTTGTTTCTTATACACTAGATATCTGATTAATTTATGTTTCACTAGCAGTTCAGCCTTAGTTTTCTGAAACTGTGCTTTAATAAGGTAGGTAGATTGGTGAAAAGCAAGCTACTTCAGAAAGGTGCACATTGCCAGCTTGGTCTGAAGGCACCACTGTAGGTGGTTCAAGTTCTCAGTACTTGACAACTAATCAGTGCTCTTGCTAATCATAAATGAAAAATATATGGACTTCCTTTTCTTGTAAGCAGCCTGCTGCTGTGCAGACGGATGCAGTTTGCAGTACGCCCCATGGATGAAATATGCACTTAGTCAGAATGTCATAATTTCTCCTGGGTGTGCTACTGGTGATTACAATGTTATGTTCACACACTGTATATCATTCAGCCACTAGTGATCAACATCAGTGTCACTGCTGCTGTTCTGTTCCCATGAACAGTTTTATGACTGATTTCCAAAGAGACTTCTAGAACAATGCTAAACACTTCTGAAAAATCCCACTGTTGAGATTTCTGTGTACTTTATACTAATGTCCAGACAGGAGGTGAGTTTTTTCTGGTTAAAAAATTTGTAATTCAAGTTGTGTAGGAATCTGCTTACATGGACCTTTTAATATGCTTTTTTTTTTTTTTAAGTGCCTGCTATTGAAGAAGGACTATGAGGGTCCTTCTGCTAGGACCATACTAGTGGTTTTACTTAGAAAGAGAATATAAACGTGGATTCTGACTTTCTTGAAGTGAGGGCAGATAGGAACCCTATTAGTCAGTTCTGGAGGATCTATGGGAAATGCTGATACATACATCTGAAGTTCCAGCGTGGCATAGTGCTATACACATCCATATGTTACAGGTAAGGGACTGTAGTCAGTCTTTGCTGGAAAAGATTCTTTATCTGGAAACCCAGAAGAGCCCCAAGCTCTAATGAGAGAAGCTGGGCTGTGCAGTGACCAAATGTTTGTTTCTGGTACCTCCTTGGGCTGGTGGAACTTTCCTGAGGACCAAGCGTTTCATTTCGAGGACAGTTGAGCTCTCCCCTTGTCTCCTGCACCAAGAATAGCAGTTATCCCCTGGCTGCTGAGTCCCACAAATGTTGCTGGCAGCACCAGCTTCCCTTTTATGGAGGAGCAGCTCTCCTAAAGCACAATTGTCCTGGAATGCAAAAGCCTTCCTGTTGGAATCACAGATATTTGTCTGTAATTTAAGCCAAGATTTTTTCTTTAATTTTTTTTTTTTTTTAAGTTGGGTGTGTCAATTTATATTTAGGAACCCAGCTGTGGCCTTTTTTCCTGAGCCATTGCTTACCGCTCAGGTACTTCTTTAGTTATCTTCCTATCATTAGGTTCTACTCCCTACTGAACTCAGAAACTTCTGGGAGGCACAGAGGTACAGGCCTAATTCCAAGTCCTCGGGGCTAGGATTTCTAGTTGCCTATTGCAGACTTTCAGAGACCCACAAGTAATAGGAGATCCCCAGAAACAGCGACTGATAGGGAATTTAGACTAAGTCTGGGCTTGTGTCAGCTAATGGGTTTGTCGCAGGAGATGATGAGAGCTTGAGCACAATTAGATAAAAGGAGGGTAAACATTTAATCTGAGTATCAACCCATTCCAGCAAACGAACACTTTTCAAAAAGATCCAGAACCACTGTGAATGCACTGGTACGTGTCAAGCACAGGAAATAGTTGCATGAAAGTGTCTCATACTAAAGTCAACAATCTCAGTTTTCTTTCTCAGTGCAAATGAGAGTGCTGCAAATTTCTCTATATAAATGTGTTAACATATGTATTTATATGTATATAAGAAAAAGCATCATGTTGATTTCATGGATGCTCATCTACTGATCCTTTGAGTAAGAGGTAAACACACACTGGCCTGCTAAGACATCATAATTTCATACCAAGTAATTGCATTTGAAAGCTTCTACTGCAATTTAACCCAGTAATTTCTTTGTTTTTAGAGGGTTTGTAAACTAAAATTGTTACAAATGGCAACCAGCCCAGTGGCTCAGCAGCAAACAAGGTTCTGCCAGGCTGGAGACCCCAGTTCAAGGACTGACAAAGTGTCTTGGGCACTGAGCCAATGCACACTCGCTGTGCTACAGCAGTGGCAGGGCAGCTTTTTGTGAGATGAGGCCAGTGAGTAATTCCAATTGCTTAGCTGAAATGTGATGCTACCAGATGTAGAGGCCACCACAGCTTGAACCCTGCCCTCACAGCCACAAAGAAAGGATATTAAATGCATACCAATGGGGAGGAAGAGCCATGAAAATGGGGAGGAAAAATGTGTAGTAAAATCTTTCCTGAGCTTTAATTGCAGCTTTGGCTTTCTCTGAAGGGTACGTGACTGAAAAAGCAAATCCACCATCATATTTGCAGATATTTCAGTTAAGTGATAGATTGTTATCTGAGCCTTGGAAAGGCAGCAGTCAGGGCCTAGCATGGTCTCTGCATAGGACTGATTTTCAAAAGCAAAAGGAATGTGGGCACAAGGAACTTATCTTGGGCAAATATCTCAAACAAAAAAAAAAATTATCTTGAATAAATCATCTTGAAAGATTATCCTGAACAAAGCTATGTTTTAAACTTACACCAACAGAAAGCAGATGAGAATCTGGCCTGTGCACTTAGAAAGGGGGGAGAGGGTAGGCAACATAAAGCTGATCCTGTGTGCCATTCAATAGGTCCAAGCAAGTGAAAAACTCTGAGTGAAAACATTGTGCTGTTAATGACAAAGTACAACCTCCCTTCACTTCAGAATCCCTGATGGATTATCCTTAAAATGAATGGTATGAATGTTCAGGGAAATTTTTTTTCTGTTTTGCACAGACTTTGGTATTGATGCAAAAATACATGTTTGCATAAAAACAAACAAGCAAAAAAACTATAGAACTTACAGGTGCACTTGAACTACTTAGAGGTTGTATCAGCCACATTTATTGGATCTACTTAATTGTTTATAAAAATGTAGAGCTGATTTTAATTACTTCTCCTTGTTTGTCTTAGATCTCCAAGATGCAGACACTTCTGTATGGAGTAGTAGAACTACATTCCCCTCTTCAAATGCTGTTACTTCTAGACCTGAAAATATGCTGAAGAGTAGCACAGAGATGTTCATCAGAAATGTGACTGAACACTTCAGTAAAAATTCCATTGAAAAGCTCTACTTTGACTTGAAATCTGCAGTAACAGAGAATGCCTGGATTCCAACAACCACTCTTCAATACTATAGCACTACAGAAGAGGTAAGACAGACGAATGACTGATTTTTATTAAGCCGCCTCCACTCTGTGCAGCCTGACAGCTATTACAGGTGGATGTTTTGTGGGCATAAAAAACCAAAACAAAACAAAAAACCAAACCAAACCAAAATGAAACAAAACAAAAACAAATTAAAAACCCAAAAAACAAAAACAAAAAACACCATCCCCCCCCAAAAAAACCACCTACAGGAAAGTTTCGTTCTTTTTTTGGTGGGATGCTTTGTTTTGATGTTCATGCTGACAGTGCCCTTTACTAGGAGCATAGCTGCAGAAAAATTCTGCCTCTTCTGTTACAGCCCAATCTTGGTATGCACAATGCATTGGGAAAATCTCTAAGCTCAAGGGATTTTATCAGGATATGAGGAGCAGTGGAAAGCTCACGGATGTGGCAGGAGCCACAGGAGCCTGGGTATCTGCTCTCAGTGACTCAGGCTCTGTCACTGGTTTGTTGCATGATGTGAGGGTCTAGCTCTAATAACACACTAAAAATTACATTATGCAATGACTTTATTTATGGATAATTGAGTCCTAAAATTACAGACATTGTTTACAGATCAAAGCAAGAGAAATCTGAATACTTTAACTTGCATTAAAATGAATCCTGGCCTTGGCCTTGGCCATGGCCAGCTTATCTACTGAGTGATATCTACTGAGAATGAAGACACACAGGTGCTTCTTGGTCTCTGCTCTGCTGAACCACAAACAGCCCTGGCAGAGCAGGGGAATTGAGCTGCCAGCCCCACCTATAGGAGGAGAAATGACAGGCATTCAATACCTCCAGATCAATTTCCAGTCTTCCTTTTTTGCAAGACTCAGTTCAGTAATCTGAGAGTAAACCTGGAATCACCATTGGCAAAATGTGCACGGGCAGTTAAAGCTAAAGCATGCAGGACATTATTGGTCACTGTATCACTATCATCACATAGTGGTTTAGAACTGAAAATCCCTAAATTCCCTGGTGCTTCCCTTCCAGGAGACCACACTACTCTCAGTGTATTGGGGCAGGCAAACATGTTTCGGTTACTGTGTGTTGCTGTGGATAAAGACTAAGAAATGTGTTTTGTATTTGGGAAGGCGGAGGAGAGTGTCAGAGTCTGTAAACTCGATGGTTTATGGACCCTGACACTGCTGCTCTAGTGCTGGTGGTGGGAAGGGGCTGAGCTGATGATGGAAGCACTGCACCCCATTCCATCGCTGATGTAGGCAGTCCGTGTAAAATATGATTATTCTGGAGGCAGGCTGAGCTTATTTCCTCATGCCTTCTGTCCATATAGCATACCTCCTGCACTGAATATTGGTTCCTTTCAAATGGAAATGTCCTATAAAATCTGGTAGCAGCCAGACTGCCTCCGGCACTCCTACTAAATAATACAACCAGAGCTAGAGAAATGGCACCGGTTGAACTGCAGAAACTACTGTTACCCTACTTCACCTCCTGGTGACACCATTTGCACTGAGCAATTGCTTAGGTTAAAACTTTCAAACTAGAATTCTGATAATACATGTATCAATGAAAAAAAGAATAATCGCTTTCCCTTGGAGCCTCCAGCTGGCTCTGGACATTTGAATCTAGATATATCAATCAGATAAATCAATGCACAAACTTAAAATCTGTGGCCTCCATCTCTGTTTCCCAGTCTTTAGAATGGAGTCAAAAACATTTTTTGTCAAACTAGCAGGGACGTTTAGAGGATTAACTGGATTTAACACAGTACTTTGAAAACACATAGACTGAGTGCTGAGTATTGCTGTGAGGAAGACAATACCTTCTATGAACTGCTTTTGCCCAAGCTAGGTCCTCTTGTTTGTAAAAGTAAAGGCTTGATATTATTTGGCTGTGCGCATACCCGTTTTAGGAGGACAATAGTGGCATTTCAATTGAACAAAATGTTGGTTTAGAGCTGCCTTGGAGTTCAAGTAAAACTGCAGCTTGCACTTTGAATCTACGACAAAAGCTATGCAAAGCCCATTTCCTCTTGATTAGAGAGACAGAGAGGTTGGTGTTAAAAAAAAAACCCAACTCAGGAAACCTTGGGAAAGTGTCTGAAAGGGACTTTGGAGCCTGCTATTAGAGACATGTCCGGTAACTCCCAAAACTCACTTCCAGTTCTTTTTTCTTTTTTAATTAGTTTCTTGGCTTGCCACACAGATCAGTAAGTGTTAAAGGCTATGTGACTGCTGATCTACTAAAATGCTATTTATCCAGTACCAATCTGGAAATAATTACTTGCATTATGTTGGCTATTCTATATAAATATATCGCCACCACTAAATGATGGACCTGTCATGTTTTATTTCAGTGCTGGTATAGGCATCTGTGTCAGACCTTACCCTTGCAGCAGCTTTTGCTGGATAACATACAGAAGAAAGTCTCAAAACCAGTAATAAACCAGTCCTTTCCTACTAATACAAAAAGATAAAGATCCTATGATAGCAAGGATAAGACTAATAAAGTATGAACTTCTAAATTATGAGCACTTGTGAGAAGCAGTAGCATCATTTTCCTCCACACATTATCTTGCATTAGCTGGAAGAGATAAACAAATATGTCTTTCCAATAGTCTTTAAATTTTTACTTCTGGTAGGTTCCACTTTTTTTCCTGAATTTTATGTTTTCAGTGTTGAGTATTTTTTTTCCCTTTCACATATTACATCTGCTTAAAAAACTTACACTTAAATATCCAAGTTATATCTTCCCTGCAAATTCAGATTATGGATGTTTTCAAAACTCCTTAAAATAACATGAGCTCTGCTTTTGAAGAAAAGGCAAGTTACTCGCAATCTTATAATTACAGAGAGGAGTTTGAAGTAATCCAAACATCCCAATAAGCCTTCAGATCTCTGCTTCTCTAGTGCTGGAAAAATATTGGTGTGGTTTATGCCATTAGGTCCAAAAACCATGATCATCTAAAGATGGAATCACACTGTAAAACTCTCTCACCTTGAATGATTACCAGACATCTATGTAATTTGAATCCCAGTTCAGATCTAAGAAACCCACCTTGTGTTTCCCATCATTGCTATGTTTATCCCTGTGCTAGCTCTTTGGGGCTTGGTCCCTCCTCCTGTCTGAAGTATGTAAAACATCTCTTCCAAGGGAGATTGTGTTCTGTGATGGACTTGAGAATGGCATAATAATCAACACATATTTATATTGTCACTTAAAGTGATGTTCATACAGTTAATAATCAGCCTAAGCTTTGCAGGATAGAGCTCAGCACTTTCAGTACCGTGTACCTAGGACCATGGAGCTCCCCTGGGACAGATGAAATTTTCTGTAAGTGTGGGTAACACCCTTGAGTGCTCAGACATTTGGTTTCAGAACAGAAGAAGGAGAGCTAAGGTTTTTCAGACATTTGTATCTTGCTTGACAGGCTGACTGCCCAGAAAAATCCTAGAGCAGCAGCTCCCCTAAAAGGCAGACTAGCACCTGTAAACCTAGAACGTTTTTCTCCTTAAAATGGGGCAAAAGTGATAGAGACAGTGTTGAATTTGCTTGAGGTATTGCATTTAAAAGTTAAAATCCCACATGCCTCATGCAATACAGGAAGACACAGAAATGTGTCATTCCCATTGAAGAAAATAAATGTCAAATTCCTTCCCCTTTATGCAATCCTAAATTCACTCCATGGGTGCGATTTGAATATCTGAAAAGTGCAAAACACTTCTAGCTACATTTCTTCTCCCTCACCCTACATACACATATATATGATTTTTAAGATGATGAAACCTGAACAAGGAGGAAATGGATATGCATGGCAGAAATTGCAAGTTTCCATTTTTTGCAGCAGCCAACTCGTAGTTGCGCACAGTTTTTTTGGTGCAGTGTGAAAACAGAGAAACTTTCTTGCTTTCCATGGTGTGTGCAATTTTAGCTTGGGAGTTATTTGGGGGATGTGGGAAGGAATTGTTTCAAGGACACAAGTTGATGCAGAACAAAACAAAAAGCTGAGATGACTGCTCACAGATAGACTACTCTTCTGCTGCAGGGAGCAGCTCGGTATCAGGCTCTGCTGGGACTCTCTTGGACACAAGGCCTCTGTTCGCAATGCCATAGGACCAGGGAGACCATGGAGGACTTGGTGGTCCATGGCTAACCCCTAAAAACATCAGTTTTTAGGATACAGGATACAGGAGCTGGAATGGTGGGTTAGTGATGGCTGAGGCCAAGAGGAGGGTGAGCTAGGAGGTGGGGTGGCTGTGAAGAGTGGCAGGCGTGAGGAGAGCAGGCAGGGGAGAAGAGGTGGCCATGGAGCGAGGCAGGTGTGAATTGAGGTGACCATGAGGAGTGGCAGGTGTGACGAGGAGGCACATGAGGCAAGGCAGCTGAGAGGCAAGATGAGCATGAGACAAGGCAGATGCAAGGTGAGGAGGTCGTGAGGCAATGCAACCATGAGACAATGCAAGGCAGCGTCAAGTGAGGTGCAGGCAGCATTAGGCGAGAGTGCCGCCCCGCAGCAACAACGGCACCGCCTGGGGGGCCGAGGGGCCCCCATGCGCCTGGAGGAACGCTTGGGAAGACAAGACCCAGGGGAGAGCCGGCATGCAGAGGAAGCATTGAGGAAGGAAGGGAGGTGGGGTGGGAGAGGAGCCGGGAGGAAGGTGGGATCCATAAGGAGCGAGGGGCGGCACCCCGGGGCCGATCGGCTGCTCGGGGGGCGGCAGGTCCCGGATCGCTGCGCTTCGCCCCCCGCAGCGAGACGCGAGGAAATCGCCTCTTGATTGCGGAAGTCGGCGGGAAGGGCTCCGGCAGAGTCAGCCCGGGTCAGAATGGCAGCGTGGGAAGCGGCGGCCGCCTCCCCCGCCTCCCCGCTCCTCCTCAGCCGCGGGCGGGCAGCCCCCCCACCCAGGCCGGTGTCAGGGAGGCGGCTCGGCGGCCGGGGCAGCCCCGAGCGCATGCAGCAGGCGGGCGGCCCGGCACAGGGCTCGGAGCCCGGCGGGGAGCGGGGGCCCCCGGGGCCCGCCGCCGCCACTTCGCTTCGTCGGACCCCCCCACCCCACCCCACCGTCCCTTCTCTGCTTCCCCTCCCCGCGAGGGTTTTCGGGGTTAAAAACTGCCGGCGATGCTGAGCTATGGAGCGGGATTCGCCCTGTGGACGGCGCTGGCCCTGACCAAGGTGAGCTGCCGGGAGGAGGGGGGCGGTGCAGGGTCTCCCTTCGCTCGAGACATACGGGAGGGTTTGCGCCGGACCGGCACAGCTCGGGGACGGGGCTGGGGGCTGAGCCCGGGGGGCGCCGGCGGGTGTCTCAGAGCTGTCCCCGCTCTCCGCAGGCCGCGCCGGAGCAGGCGGGATGCAGCGCGAACCTGACGGAGCAGCGCGTCTTCGGGCAGAGCGTCCGGCTGCGCTGGAGCGCCGCGGGCAGCGCCTGCAACTTCAGCCTGAGCGGGCGCTCCGAGGACGGGGAGGCGGCCGGCTGCCTGCCCGCCCCCGCGGGCAACGGGACCTACGGCTGCACCCTGCAGGGCCTCCAGGCCGGGACCTGGTACCGCCTCCGCATCGAGCCGCTCGCCGGCGGGGAGGCTCTCAACATCTCCGTGCAGACAGGTACGGGCGCGGCAGGTGCGCGGGGAAGGACGCCGGGCTTTTCCTTCCCGTCCCCTTGTTTAGCCCTGCTCCAAGAGGAGGTGAGCGATGCATTTACAGCTACGGCAAACGGACAGTGTTTGCTGAATACAGCAGCCCTGCGCTTGGGTTCTCTTTAGCCCACTGCTAGAAGAAAACGCTGCCAACAGTTAACCCAGCAGGTTTGAAATGAGAGGGTGCTGTGAGGAGACTTGGTCAGAAGAATGCTTTAAGAAGTATTAGACTATAACATTCTTTGTGTTCATGCAACCTCATTGTCTTCATAGTTACTCAAGTGACAGGTTATTTACTGTGTTTAAAATACAGTCTATTTCATAGCAGGTAGATCCTCTTCAAGAACAACTTACTGTTTAAGCCCATTTCCATACTTTTATTTTGTGTAACCACAATTTAAAAGTCAGAAAGTCTGAAACTTGTTGCTTCTATCTTTTCCTTGGATGTCACCGGTGAGGTGTTATGATGTACAGTTGTGTACAGAGCACTTACAGTGTCACATCTGTGACTGGCTGTAAAAATGTGCCAGTAGTCTGACAGAGTGCTGCCAAGGAAAGCTCCCTTTCTGTATTTGTGGTTTTGTGTGCATGTGAACAATTTAGCTGTGAAGCAATGGACATCATAGAGCCAACAGCTGCAGTGACAGAACTGAACTCTTTCTACCTGTATCAGTGGGGGTTTTTTTTATAATGATGAAATATAACATTATCCAACCTCTTAATGGTGGTAGTTCAAGACCCCAAACAGGGATGTCTTTAAAGGAGGTCCATCATTAAATATCTCCCTGATTTGCTCCCAAAGTGTTAGTTTCAGAGAAGTACTTTGCAGTATTAGTATTGAAGATTACAGCAACCAAATACTTAGCAATTACCTGTTCACAGACATCACTTTCTGTCAGAGCTTTTACCCTGCATTAACTGTACAAATGCACTAAATACACTCCATTAATTTGCTTTGGTATCTCACGTTAAAAAAACTCTAGTGACAAGTCTGCTGGTGTGATTGCTACACATTGAGCACAAGTCACGTTACTTGGTAAAAATGAAAAAAGGTTTCTCTGCAGACAGTGATTTAAATCAGTGTTGTGCATCATGCCAACTGCTTTTAATATTGATGACTTGTAATGTAAAAATCGAAAGAGTAGATCAACCATTATCAGTGATGGGTACAAATCATCATCATTTCTGTACAGTAAAGTTCTATTATTGAACACTTGCATAGAAGTAGAGAAAAAGATACCACTTTAGAACGTATTTTGATTAACGCATAATCATTTAGACAGAAGCTTGTATATGCCGTTTATTAATTTTTTATCACTGAATAGATTTTGGAAGGCTGTAAGGTGAAAGTGATTGAAAGCAACTGATGATTAGTCATATTACATAGCTGACATCAAAGTGAAAAGTGATTTAAATTGAAATACCGCAGATTAGTGGACCATAGTTGAAGTGAGGTTTGTGTTTGATTTTGGATAGCAGAGATCAGTGAAAAGCAAGAAATAAGAAGAACCATGAAGGTTCCCTGCAGAAAGAGGTACTCATATTGCTCTGTGGTTCCATGCTTCCCTTGATTCAATCACAAGTTGCATTGCTTGATGGTGTAAAATACACAAAATCCAAAATTTGTCATTTTTTTTCCTAAAGAACGGTTTTGTTATGCCTGTCAACAACCCATATTGTACTGTCCAGCTTTTCGATGCAGAATGAGGGAGAATTATTCCTCTGTATGTTTCCACTAGGGGCAGCATTTTAAACCAGTTTTCTTGAAGCTCTGATGTCAGTAGTTTTAGTTTATGATCTGCTGAGCCTGAGTGTCCATAGGCATGTGTTTCTGGAAATTGTCCTGTGAATATGGAAGTGTAAGCCATATGTTCAGCCATATTGTAAACAAAATTCCCACTGATTTCAACGGTAGCAGAACTGAGCTCTCATGGGCCATCTAAAAATATGATGTTTGACCTTGGTACTCAGTGCGGTTCCCTTTCTGAGCTCTTTTTCTAAGGAAGATGGGCGAAGGTGCCCAGCTTTCTCCTCTGACTATCAAAGGAAGCTAGGTTAAACCAGGAACTTGAAGTTTAGTTGGTTGAAAGGAGAGGAATCCCATCTCATGTGTTTATCTTTTGCAAAATTAGGTTTGAACGTCTATATCATCTTGATACAATAAATGCAGACAGAAGAAGTTTCAGATTTGTTTATGTACCTAGTTCAGAAACTAGCTTTTTGCTCAGATCCAATCCTGTTAAAATCTTCATGCACCAGTTCTGAGTTCAGTTTTCATCACATTTCTTATACAAAGGGCTTGAGTAGCTAAGCCCATAAAATTCAAAACATTTTGTTAAATTTTGTGTGTAAACTTTTCTGATTAAGAGCTCAAGTGAAAGTGATAAATAATGTATACTGTAGTTGCAGTGGTACTGTGAAGGCTTGGAGAGGATCAAATCTCTAACTTCATTTAGCCTTTGGAGTATGTAATATCACATTAAAATCACAGTTCATGTTGTTTGGAAGCTTGATGTTCCAGTAGAATAATGGTGCAGGTCACCAAGATGGCCTAAACTCTCAAGTAACACCAGATTCACCTTTGTGAATCGTTGGGTAGAAAACCAGCTTTTAGTTCCCTTGTGGATGCAGAGATGTGAAATATAATAATGTGCGGAATGCTGGTACTACAATCCACATTGGACCACTAAAGTAGACTCTCTTTACTCAAGAAATTTTGATTTATGAGTTTTCAAGAAAGCAAGTATTTAATCCTGTAGAGCAGAACTCAAATAGATCATCCAAAACAATGCACAATACAGTCACATGTGCACTTTATAAGCCAGGTATACACAGACATGCAAACACACACAGTGGGGACAGTTGTGATATTTTAGTAGAATAGGAAAGAAAGAAAAAACTGATAACACCATTTATCAGCTCTGAGCTACAGACTAATTTTCCACTGCAAACCTGAGATTACAGATGTTAGTAGGCACAAGTTTGCATATTTGATTCATGTTAATATTTACAATTACAGTTTGTTATGGGTTTTTTTAATATACATATATACATGGAGCATCACATAACACTATACAACCAGTCAGCATGCTTGACATTGTAAAGTTGGGATAACACATGCACCTATTGGTCCTTTCATCTTATATTCTTTATTGTTCTCAGTAAAACTATTTCTGTGACTGAGAGCTGCTCAATGACAAAAGATGGTAGAGTCATGTCTTTCCTGATTTCAGATAAAATACATTTTAAGTTCGTAACTCTCTAAATGTCTGTGCACCAGTGTAACTGTGTATTTCAGTGAATGACTAGGTCTTTAATTAAAATTCTAGTTAAAAACAATAGTCTATGAACAGATCCTAAATTAGTTAAATTTCTGAATTCAAATTCAGATTTGAAATACCAGTCTTGAGAGCCATGAAAAACAGCTTTCAAATATGTCTTCTAAAATAGGCTTATAAATGCCATTTTCAAAATTGTTTTCTACAAAAATATTGCTGTGATATATTAAGTTACTGCCTAATCCAAGCCTCCTGTACTGAGAGAACTGATGGGTAAATAAGTTTTTGTTAGAAAAACCATTAAATATTTGAATAAAGAGAATTTAATAATTCTACCTTCTAAAGCACAGAACGGTAGAGTGTTTTTTCATTGTAATATGTAACTCTGTAAATGCCAGAGGCATGCCTTGGCCATGTATTCACTCCTGTAAATTTCAAATTATTTGAGACAAATCTGATTTGTTAGCCATCTGTAGGAGCCATATGCGACATAGCTCTAACTATGGACTGCGTAATTCTATCATCCGTAATCATGTAATGGTTATGACGATAGTTTCAAAAGGCAGAGTACAAGAAGCAAATAAATATGTTTTAAAGATTTTTAAGGTTGCATATCATCTCAAAGAAATGGATATTTGTACTTAAGATGATGCAATCAACCCTGTTTACTTAATCTTCAGAAAAGTCCATATGAAGTAGGTTACTGTTTTATGGAGAGGGAAAACTAGGAAAGAAATTGATAATTTGGTAGGAAGATGGCTGAGACTGGCAGGAATTTCTCAGTGCTCAGTCTTGGGCTCATATCTCCCAGTTAATTTTTTCTCCTGCATTATGTGGGTGTGTTTATGTGCTTACAGGCTGCGTTTGGGAGTCATGTCATTGAGATTGGACATAACCATATCTATCGTGTCTGTAAATTGGATCTGCAGCAGCTGTGCACACAAAGCGTATCCTCTTCCCAAAAAGTGAAAATGGAGTTGCAATATAATTCAAACACCATTAAGTCTTCTGAAAGATGCCTTTGTAGACTAGGGGACATTAATTCATATATTATCAAATTGTATAAAAATACCTTTGTGAAAATATTTCATTTCTGTGATATATCAGTGTTGTATCATTGCCAGCAGAGACTTGTATAACAATGTAAATGGTTTTTTAAGTGTTTGTTTCCATCCAGGGCTCTTTCAGTCCAGGCACTTCCCAGTCTCATTGTTCCTTTGTTCTAGCGGATGTACAAAGCACTGAGTGTTTTGTTTTCTGGACCAGATAGATTAGATAAAGTCTGAATTTCTGAACTTCACCTTCTAGGCACGCAACTTTCTTCTTTGCTCGTGCACCTTAGAAGACAGATTACCCAGGACAGTATAAGTGCTTCTAAAAATGTAGATATCTTCTTTTGTCAAATTTGGCAAATAGTACAGATTACAATGTTGATTATTTTTACAGGACTGAAGAACAGTCAACCTTATCCTAACTTTGTAAGAAAGAGGGTAAACTTCTTGACAGTTATCATGACTTTCTCTCAACGTCAGCCAAATAAAAACCTTTTCAGCTGGCTGTAGATCTGATCATATTTAGTGCTGAAATTTATTTCTGACTCCCCAAGTTTGACCTTTTTGATTAGAACAATTGCCTTCAAGGAACAAGATTATAACCCCACTTTTCACTTTTGCTAACGTAATAGTCGTTAGTGGCTTAGTATACATTATAGGTGGAGCTGGTAGTCAAGCCTATTGTTAAGATTTCCTGGCACTTTTCATTAAAACCTCCTGTTTCAGTTGCTGTAACTGGGTGAAGTTTTAACTATTTGGCCTGAAGTTTTATGTGCTTAGTCTTTAGCTTGAGTTTTAGTTTTGTGGTTTTTTTTTTTTTTTTCTTTTTCAGATTTAGGCAGATTTAATTTGGCCTTTAAGAAAGCAGTAAAAAAAAGATAGTTCATTTTATTGATTTTTTTGAATTTAATTTTTATTCTCTTTTTCTGAAGAGCACTAACATCTCTGCTGTCCAAAGCAAAAGTTTGAATTTAAGCAGAGACCTGGGTTCAAAGAGACATAGTATTTTTTGGAGTCACAGAAAGGCTGAGGTTGGAGGGGACCTCTAGAGGTCACCTGGTCCAAGCCTCCTGCTCAAGCAGGGCCACCTGGATCCAGTTACCCAGGACTATATCCAGTCAGTTTTTGAATGTCTCCAAAGAAGGAGGTGCTTCTTTGACATTCCTAATATACTTGATTGACAAAGCATACCACCAATACTTGGCACCGCTATGTTCTCAACAGAGCTTTCTAAGAAGCAATTAAACCCTCTACAGCATCTAGGCTTTGAAGAAAAAACAGCTCAAAGAATCCTAGGCTCTACTACCACTGTATTTGTAGGGTGGGGGTGGGTTTGACTTTGTCCTTTTACCCCTTAATAGTGCATTTTTTAATTATGTGATCTCACACTCTTGTCTGCCTTGTTCAGGGAACCAGGCAACAATGACTGCATTGGAAAAATGGTCTTATTCTTCTGTATTTAAGGTGCTGTTCACAGAGAGACTGTAGTTCTCAGCATGGATGCACCATACATTCCCTGTCTGGTGGTAGGGAAGAGTAGCACGGAGTGTACTCTTGTGGAAGGCAAATTCACTTCTTTAATTGATTGGGAACCCTTATCCTTTAACTTCCCAACTTGTGAAGGCTTGATTTTGCTGCTTGGGTTGTTTTATGATACCTTTTTAATAGGTAATTGCTTAACCTTATTGGGAGACATAAATGTCAATATCTTAGTACACCAACATGTAATACATTTCTTTATAATTTGCATGAAGTTTTATGAGTGATGTAATACACTTGGAGAATAAAAGTAACCAGACTCTTTTTGTTTGGTCAGTTTGCTGTTTCTTTAGAATGTATTGTATTTCACAGGTAATTTTACTTGAGAGCTCCTTAATAAGCAACATAATTAATGTTGAGTTTCTCAGAGAAGTAGTTCCAATATTAGTTCATGAAGGTTTGTCCAATGTACCATTTGGGTTTTTTTTAAATTTACATGAACAATACTACAACAGAGCAGAAGCATATTCTATCAGAATCTGTTTGAAGTGGTTGAAGCTAACACTAAAAACAAAGGATTGTTGCCCTTAAAATTGTATAAATGCTCACGCCCATTAGTGATAAAGTGTTTAGTGACACTGTTTAGTGTGAGTGCTAGGAAATGAAAGCTGCTGCTGCCATTGTATCTATAGAGCTACATTATGCTGAGGCACTGAGTGTAATTTGCTTGGTTTGTATATTTGCTGGTTTTTATTAAAGCTGTTACAGTTTTGCTATCAGCAGATTTCCAGGCTTGTAATATACATCCACAGTGGAAGTGTTTTGCTACGTGTGAGTGTGTACCAATACAGAAAAGTAACATTTCTGAATTCTGCAGGACTCTCTTTTAGACAGGTTTCAGTGATACAATGTTTATAAATAGAAAGGAAAAGACATTTTGAAAAGTACTGGTGGCATGATGGTGTTAAAGGGAGTTTTGAAAGAATTTTTGTGCTAGTGTGTAAAATTGCAGGCAATCCCAGTGCAAGAAATGGTTTAACTTTTCTCTTTTTTCTCTAACTACAGATCCCTTGCCACCATCTCGTTTGGAAATTAATAAGGAAAAGACTACACTCACAAGCTTGCAGGTTCAATGGGTTCCTTCGTCAGGAAAGGTGGACTTGTATAGCCTAATACTATTTGATCATGATAATAAAAAGATACAAGAAATCTCCATACCAGGAAGAATTTCAAAAACAGAAAATACTTTTTCTAATCTCTTTCCTGGGAATAAATACAACATTGTCCTCAGTGCAGTCGCTGGAAATAGGACTACCCCGGAACTTCACATAAGTGGATATACTGGTAGGACTTTTATTACTGTAGTTCATCTAATTAAAAACCCCATACAGTATTCTGCAGTTCTGCATTTTGAAATTAGCAAATGTGTATAATTCTTCTACATGGCAAGATATATATACATTTGTGGAAGTATGTGTTGATAAATAGAAATAAAACACAAATATCTGACTAACATAAAGAATTGTTTGCTAAGAATGGAGTGGAGTCATGTTGGTATTGTGTATTTGGGGTTGGGTTTTCACTAACCCTAAAGAAACCAAACATCTTTCAAAAGTAAATCTCTTCAAAACTGCTGAAATCGTGGAGATAACCATTAGGACTTAAGCATGTGGTTTTTTTTCTATACCAACAGTGCCATCCCCTGTGAAAAATATTCAAGTTAGTGTCAAGACAGACACTATCCATGTTTCATGGTCTCCTGGCTCTGGGCATGTGGATCGTTACAGGCTGGTGTTACTAGATAATCATGTCTCAGTTCATGAGATTCATCAGGAAGATCCTCTGACCTCCTACACTTTTTCAGGACTTACAGCAGGCCACCTTTACAACCTCTCTATCATAACCCAGGCTGCAGGATTGGAGAGCAGCAGTTTTCAAACAGTCAGGACAGGTACGATTTCAGAATTTGTCACAACAAAACAAGAAGCTAAGGCCATAATCTAATACTATTATAGGACATATTTCAGAATAATAGGTGATTCGTGTTCCAATTTAGAGAACCCGTAAGCCTATTTAACTCCTTAAGTTACTACTCAACAAAGTTAGCATCTAAATTAGCTCACAGTGTGTCTGCAGTTAATTTAGCTGCACTGCTTAATGTGGGCAGCTCTATTAAACATGTTAAGTTAGGGGTGTTAACAATCTGAGCCTCACTGCCCTGACTCCTGTATCAACTTCTTCAGTGAATTGAGGCAGTGCATAGTCCGGTTATTTCACAGTACTGAAGACAGTTTAACTCCATGATTCATACTTACCTGAATGGAAGATACAGAGCTTGTAAGGGGTTTTTTTTTAAATATATTTTCTGTGACTTTTTTCTCTGAATTTCAAAATTGCTGCACTTCTGAAAAGGAAGTGGAAAAAAAATTTGGGGCAGATTAAGAACTTTAAAATTGAATGTTGGTGGTCTGGAATTGTTTAGGTTTTTTGTTTACTTGGTTTGGTTTTGGGGTTTTTGTTTGTTTGTTGTTTTTTTTTTTTCTTTTCACAACGAAATACTGATCCACAGAACTAGGGTTTTAGAAATTTTTTTTCCCCTGGAAGGTTTTTCAGGACAGTGTTCTGTGGTCATTAAGATAAAATTACATCCTAATAGCGTCCAATAGTTAAAACACTTACATAGGCAAAAACAGGGTCATGCCTTCGCTTTCCTTAATTTCTGTGAAGAGCAAGGTACAGTTTTTCCTACAGAAATCTCATCATGTAGACATAATTTAAGTAAACAATATTGTCGTGTCTAAGACACAGAGATGAGTGCTGTTGTCAACTGGGCTGTTTTGGGGATTACTCTTGTTTCATTTTATTTCTTCAGACTTTATTTCTTCCTGTTGCGGGGTGCAATAACTTTAAATCTCGCAGGTATTGTTAGAACCTAAAAGCACTCCATCTAGCTTGCAGCATGGTTTTCCATTTCAATACCTACTGTGCTTCAGACCTGAGAAATTAAGATACTGGAGGTAGCTATGCTTTTCTTTTGGTGGAGCATTTGAATAAAGGATTTTTATTCAAATCCCTTTTAGGCTGGTTTAAATCAGATATAGGTGCAGTAATGCTGTAATGTTTACTGAAATGTATACAGGCACGTGTTCTTAGGAGCGTATCTGTTTTATGGTCAGATGACTAGTCTGAATGCAGACATAGCTAAAAGATTTTCTATTCCATGAAATACTAGTGGTCATCATAAGACAAGTCTCTCTCAGAAGTACAATGTCTTACGCAGGGCTGGGTTCAGTTTCCCTGTGACCAGACTTTGCCCTTTCAGTGTTCAGGCAAAATTGTTCATACTCCATCTCATGTAACTGTTCAACAGCAAAACTCAACTATGGAAGTTTGGAGACAGCAGGTCTTATATGTTTTGTGATGAATGTATTTTATTCTCTTTCTTATTTTCTTTTTTTAGCCCCAGCTGAAGTCTTAGATTTGACAGTGACTAATGATGGCAGCTTAGATGCTTTAAAAGTTAAGTGGGGAAGACCTTTGGGAAGCCTCGATTTCTATAATATCACTCTATCTCATCTTGGATCAGTTAAAGGAGTCAAAATTGTGCAGCCACCAATCACTGAGACTCGCTTTGACAAGCTAACTCCAGGACGTCTTTATCAGGTTACTGCCCGCACAATCAGTGGTGAACTGTTTACTGATGGGATAGCAACTGGCAGAACATGTAAGTCTTCTACTTCAGTAAGAACATTATAACTAACACTATTTTTGCCTACACTGGCCTTGTAGAAAATCACTGTAAGAAAAAATGGTTTGGATTCCAGGCAAAATAAGATAGAGTACAATATTGTTTCAGGAACACCCCTTTCTGACTCTGGCAATAGTTAATCTGTCAGCCAAAAGCAACTCCGGCATATCTTGTAAATAGGCAACAATAGTGCATTTTGGACCTTATTGTTAAGTGAGTTTGTTACAAAACTGTTTCACGCTATTGCACTTCTGACCAACTTTGTTATCTTGAATTCAACTTAGCATAGTATATAGAATGAGTTACGTTATGGGCAAGTATGCATGTAGTCAAATTATTAATAGTTTTTTAAGTAATTTTGCAAGGTCCAGTCTTATTCCTCTTCTCAGACACAAATCTGCAAACTGGAAGAGATTAGGCCTTAGCTTTCTTTACTGTAAACAGCATGGATTAACAAAGGCATGTGATAGCCTACTTAGAGCTCATTTACGAGTTTCTTATTTTCTTCCAGAAGTAATAATTTTCTTTCAGGTATCTCTTGTATGAGTTCTGAACCTGAAAAAAATCCTGGCAT
This sequence comes from Pyrocephalus nanus, assembly GCA_038380795.1. Lineage (NCBI taxonomy): Eukaryota > Metazoa > Chordata > Aves > Passeriformes > Tyrannidae > Pyrocephalus > Pyrocephalus nanus. The sequence continues at coordinate 11,344,450 of CM076262.1, read as the reverse complement.
AATTTTCCCACAGCATTACTGGACACAGAGATCTGTCATAGTCTCCACACCAGCCTAGCCCAAGCCAAAGTTAGACAATAAAAATGTAGAAGTGGGTGAAGAACACAAACGTACATTGTTAGTAGACTCAGAGCCAAAAAATAGAAAATGTGTATGTTTGTGGGAGAGCATATTTATCTGAGAAAACATTTCTCATCTACAACTAAACATCTCATGTGAAAGGCACATCCTTGACATATCTAGCTGCTATCCCATTCTCAGGGCAGACTGGAAGAGCCCTGAAAAGTCTTTCATGTCCAGTAAGTACAAAGCTGGACTGGTAACATGCCTGTCTGTTTTGTTGGTCTAACCTACCATTTAAGTCCTTTAACATTACCATTTCCATCTAAAAGGAGAGCGTCAGGCCTCACTCAATGCCACTGATCCCCAGATTTGTGACCTAGACCCAGTGCTTTGAAAGTTGGGGATTAGAAGTCCCATTTCCAAGGGTGCTGATCGTGTGCAATTCCTTCCTTTGACTCCGCTATAGACACCAAGAGCTTTGAAAACACTTCAGCAGAAGTTTAGTGGCCTAAGGATAAACTTGTAAATCCAGGCTGCCAGGTCTATAGATACCCTTAGACTCTGTCTGTAATTCACAGAGAGAGCCAGGTGCCCAAGAACATAATTCACATTTCTATGTATTGAGGAGGTGGCTACAGCAGCAGAACCTGCCAAGGAATGTTGTGGTGAGAAATATGGATATCTCAGAGACTGAAACTTTGTACCATACAGGTCTAAGGATATCCAGCCAGCCTGACAAGGCTGAACTTTATCTGTTATGATGTTAGTGCATCTGTGCTTCCTAACAAAACACCGTGTGCTTTTATTCACTCACTCAGCAATTGAAACACATCATTTATATTCACTGGCATGTGGGAGTTCTAGGTTTGATACATAGATACCCATGGGAAGTGAAACTGGTGAGTATTTTGTGGTGCTGGTAGAAATTGTGCAATCCTGTGCTAAATACTAAACAATTAGGTATTAACTAAGCCAGATAAAACACGAGAGCATGATTCTAGCATTGCAGTTTACAGTTAATACTTGATAATGGTCTCAGGGCTCCAGTGCTGATCTCTGAGTATCTTAATACCAAGCTAGAGATATCCTGACCTACAGATCTGCATCTGTCTTCCAATCTCTGCTTGGTGTGGTTAATATTTAATTATTTCATGAAAATCAGAAAATCTTCAGTGGTTCAGTGTGACCTGCAGCAGTAGGGCGAGAAGGTTGAGCATGTAAATTCAGGACCCTTGAAGTGCAGGACAGGATGGAGTAGATGCTTTAATGGGCCTCAGATTTAACTGGTACCTTACAGCTGGGAGGAATTATGACGTACGAAGGTGGAAGAAGCCATGCCATCAGACTTTGCATTTCTGCTACTGAAACCAGAATTTGGCATGTAGCAGTTGAGGTTTTGACTTCAGCTGTGAAAAATTGATTGACAGTTTCTACGTGAACTCAAGTGCAGGAAGCAACAGGGAAGCTAACTGAAAACCGAGAGATGCACCTGAGAAATGCACAGGGGAGATTTTGCCTGCCCTAAGAAGGGTTCTCCATTTCTGATGTCAGAAACTAGCAGGAAAAAAGTGAGTGGTTTGTGTGGGGAAAAGTAAAAGTTGTCTTTAAAATGAAAGCCAACCTTTCCAACAAGATACCTCACATTGCTCTAGCTGGTCCAAGTGCTTGTACAATAGCTATGGTGCAAGACAGGTTTTTCCAGCGTGCAGTTATGTCTCACCAGAAATACTCTGCTTCAGAATTACTTTTCGTGCTCTGTTCTTCCAGTTCCCCAGAAAGTTTCGGAGCTGCAGGCCGGCGCTAGCGGCTGGCTGAGGTCGCTGCGAGTGACCTGGCTGCCCCCTGCGGGAGACTGGGAGAGGTACCGCCTGCTCCTGTGGAACCGCACAGCCCTGCTGCTCAACACCACCCTCGAGAAGAACGCTACCGAGTACCTCATCTGCGACGTGGGCCTCATCCCGGGGAGGGAGTACGGCGTGGATGTTGTTGTAGAGAGTGGTGATTTGCAGAGCAAGGCTAGTTGCACAGGGAGAACAGGTCAGTGTGCATATCCAGGCATAGTAAGAGTGCAAAATGTTCAGCTGGGCTATGAACACTACTTGAAAGACTATTTGGGAATTCACAGACGAATTTCACATTAATACAGTAAAAAGGAGCTCCCTTGTAAACTACAGAAATAATTGGTTTTAGCAGTTCTGTGAAAACCAGGGTTATTTTTTGTGGTAAATATTTTGTTAGTGAAAGTTTTAGGAACTATTGCCATTCTGTCATGACTGGGGCATTACATTACATCTGCACTTCACCTGTTATATTTCATAGCTGATTGGAGGCACCCTAAAAAGTTCTTAAAGAGAGCAGCACAGGTCTTTCTGTATTGTTCATCAGTATGTTTCCTTGCCAGTCTGTATAAAGAATATCAAGAGTGTTAACCAAAGCTTCCTGAGGTGTATGTTAGTATGTCTGTTCCATAACATCCCAGTTCTTGTTCCTTTGCTCCATAAAGAAAATCAGGTTAGTCTGTTCAAGTCAGTCTTCCCAAAGGAAATTCCTATACACTTCAGGGACAGGAGTGGAATTCTTTCGCAGTTTGTTAGTCAAAGCCACAAATGATTGCTTCAAACTTGAGAAATAATTGTAATATAATTGTTAATAATTGTATTATAATTGCTCTATGGGTGCAAAGTAAGTGCAATTCAGAGGAAAGCAGACCTGAAGGAGGAATAACAGGAAAGGCTCAAGCCTGAGCCTTACCTCACTGCAGAATGTGAGATAAGATAGGGCCACTCTACTTTTTCCTCACCTTTCCTTGTGTCCATCTTTTCTGCTATACCCTTACCTGTCATTTCTTGAGAATGTAATTTGTTAATTTTGCACAACAGGAAGACTAGTAGAAACTACAGAACTGAAGCTTTCTCTAGCTTCTAGCGAATTTGGTGAGAGCAAGGCACATTCTCATCTTCCTTTCCTTGGCATATATTGCAAATAATTTAAGTTTATGGTGTTACTTTTAACCAACTCAGCTAAGCCATTAATAGTTGGGTTCAGTGATCTTAGAGGTCTTTTCCAACCTAAGTGATTCTATGATTCTGTAATTAGGACATAGTCCATTAGATAATACCCAGCAGTGGGTGTATCACAACTGTGTTTGACCCACAGTCAGGTCCATAATGTATCTTTTATGAAGCACAGGTATTAAGTCCTGTTGTGATTTAATTTTCTCTTACATAAATCCACAGTCTTGGGAAGTGAGTTGTATTTCAACGTGACAGGGACAGAATCATATTGGAGACTCCATTAGGTAACAGATGCCTGCTGTGTATGCATGCACACACACACACACATGTGAACACACAGAGAAGTTCACTGATCGAATTCTTTCTTTTATACCACTGAGTTTGAAGTGTCTCTCAACTTGACTAAACCATTGTGAAATCAATGTCCCTCTGACCCTATAATTTGCATCCTTGTTTGTTACAGCTAAATTAGGGAAGATTCGTCTTATGGTACAAACTCTGTCTAGCACCCAGAGTTCAAGAGGAAGTTCACTGACTTCCCTGCATTTCCATTTATACTAAAATATATATCCTTACGTAAGTTTAAACCTAAGCATTACAGCCATAGTCCATTGCTGAAGTCTGCTGCTTCCAGCCTTTTGGTGGAAGAGTAGCACAGATTTATAAGAATGGCTTCCTAGAGAAAGGTAAAGAATCTCCTCCTCTTGATTGCAAATACTCTGTTGCTGTCACAAATCTGTCTTGCAGAACAGATTTCTTACAGCAGCTTGAGGCGTGGCAAGTGCATTCACTGCAAAGTCCTGTTCTCCTTGTGATATTTGTGTACCTTTACAGCTCCAGAGCCTGTTCTCCAGCTCCGTGTGAAGCATGCTAATGAATCTTCACTTACTGTCATGTGGATGACCCCTGTTGCAGAATGGGACAGCTATGTGGTTTCCCTGGGAGACAGTGATCTTGCTATCATAAAAAAATTGCTTGCAAAAGAAGCTAAGGAATTCACTTTCACTGACTTGGTACCTGGAAGAAAATACACAGCTACCATCACTACCATTAGCGGGACTTTAAGCAACTGGACTTCAGTGGAAGGAAGAACAGGTATCATCTTGTCAAACGGTTTTAATCTTTTCTTCTGTTAACCACTAATGATTTTCTTTGCTTTGTAGGAATTAACTAGATGTGTCAAACTCAAAAGTCTTGATCTTATGTTTGTTTCAAATGTTGTGTTTCTGAGCCTCTGATTTTTGACTGTCAGTTATCTTGCAGTATTTATTTAAGATTTTGGGGAAATGGATGTGTAATTCCTGGCAAAACAGTTTTCTGAAGTATTATGTCACGTCTAATTAATCTACATTAGCACAAGATTCCATAAAGAAGGACAATTTTCACTGTGTATTTTCAGGAAGGTCACTTCCTTGTTTCAAAAGCATTCATCATCTGGGAAAAAAAACAAACATCATGACACAGGAAAATGTTACTTTAGGGGGAACATTCTGAGGTTGACAGACACAAAACATATGTGACCTTGAAGATGTATTTTGAATCTTTCTGCTCTTTGGATTCCAGAATATGTATCTGTTATGGGTATGATTACTGTGTCACAAGAAAGGTCCCATTCCCACCCCCTGCAGGTTGATAATTTTGTGCAGGTGTGCAAGTTTTATATCATACATGGTGCTTTACTCTGCTTCACTTAAAGGTTCTCCAGTGCAAACAAAGTTTTAAAATGTAGCTCTGTTCTGGCACAGCACAGTGAAAAACGATCTGCTAGTTTCTAAACCTAATCATCTATGACCCCTATGGGATAGCGGTCCTTGCTTAAATTTTGTTACTTCTTCTGAGGCCTGATAAGTTTAACTTACACATTCTCTGCTATGTGATTAGATAGCTGGAATTTCACTTCCATTTGACTTATGCCCCTTTAGGAGGCCTATTCAGGCATAAAGGTTATGGTGTCCCACTTCACCAGTATGAATCAATGCTTGAAAACACATCAGACAGGGATAATGTGTCAACATTACATTCAAAATGAGTTAAAAGGAATGAATGTCATGTAATTTGAACATAGGTTCTAATAAGCATTCCAAACCTCTGAATCTTCCTCACAACCAGACAGCTTAAAAAATACTGCTGGAAATATGACAGAAGTAGGTCTTATATGCATCCCAGATTGGTCAGCTTCCAGTGAAGCCTGAGGTATCACTAGAAGTGCATTTAGTGCAGAAATGTGACACTCCAGTGTCTTGCTGGAGCTTACTATGTCATGATAGCATTATAAAACAGGAAGGATTTTTGATTCAGTTTTTTATCGACTCTACATTTTTTCAGTTATGTGCCTAATTTTCTAGCTTTCATTAATGATTGCTAATACAGTACTATGTGTGCAAAAAGACTGATATAAAAGGAGATAAAGAGTGCAATCACATTTTATACAGTTGGAATCTTCTGTATTTCAGTTGTGCTTGGTGCTGTAAGCAAAAATACTTAGTAAGAAGTAACTGTATTTCCTTGCTTTGGCCAAATATTGTCAAATTAAATAAGGAAAGAGGATTTGGGGTAAAGTTTGGGCAACATATTACATTCTTCTGTTATTTCTTTATCCTTTTTGATCTGACTAGATTCATGACCTTATACTTGGATAAATGCTATGTTTGTTTAACAGTTCATCTTTTGATGCTATAAAATTTGGTATCCTGCAGATCTTCTGATGTAAAAAGTAAAACTAAAACCATCCCTCTCAGTTACACCCAAAACTAAGGGGTCTGACACAACATAGATGACTGTGCCTGAGGTATTCCTTAAACAACCTTGACATTTATTGAAATGAAAGATGGGGAATAGGAGAGGAAAAGGAGGATCAAAGACACATACTGTATCTGAAATAGTAATCAAAAAAACTTGTGATTTCCTAAATTGATGGCTTTTGTTTAATAATATTTATAAAATGCCATCTCTTCCAGTTTCCTAATCTTGAATCATTTTGGTCTGGCTGAGAAAAGCTGTGCTAAAGCCTGAAAGACCTTTTTGTGACTTACTTAGTTTCCCATAGACCACATCCCACCAGACAGGAAGCAGTCCACAGTTAGATTATTTTTAGTCCTGTTGAGTCTGGCTGCAAATTGGAATGTTCTTTTGATGCACTTCCTCAGTGTGACTAAACTTGGGTTCTTTGGGGGATTCTGTTTTATTTTTTTCTCCTCAGTAACATTAAGACAATTTTCTTTTCAGTGCCAGCCCAAGTGACTGATCTGACTGTGGCAAGTCAGGGATCAACCAACAGCTTGTTCACCAACTGGACAAGAGCACTGGGAGATGTAGACTCATACCAAGTGCTACTGATTCATGAGAATGTTGTCATTAAAAATGAGACTGTTCCCAGTGAAACCAACAGATATCACTTCTATGCTCTGAAACCTGGAGGACTCTATTCAGTTGTTGTCACCACTGTCAGCGGAGGGATATCTTCAAGGCAAACAATTGCAGAGGGAAGGACAGGTAAAAAGGAAAATGCTCCAGTGTGTCTTTTGTTAGTTCTTAAAAGATTAATTTATTAAAGAGAATGGTCTTATGATTAAGCCACTGCACCGAGAATCCAGAAATATGGGAATTTCATCTATATAATTCCTGTATGTGACCTCAGGCACACTGTGGGTCCAGATTCATGTAAATATAGCTTTAGGGAGCTAACTGCTCTGCCTACAACAGGAACTCCATACAGCAGAATCACTCCATAATAAAAAGACCAAAATATACCCTGAGTGTAATGTACAGCTGTGGTGGTGAATCACTCCTTGGAACAGACTTTCTTGTTCCATTGACTGCATGGTGGTGTAGGGTGATTGCTTCTTACTTAGGTGTGCCAACTATCTGCCTAAAGGTGGTGGGATGAATTTGTGTTTCAGTTGCTCATGACCTATTCTTTTTCTCTAATGCGCCATCAAAGAATGTCTGCCAGGGTTAGGGATTTACTATTGCATCAAATTCTCTTAAGTTTAAGCACTCACATCACCCTTTATGTGAATTTGGCAAAGGCCAGGGATTCTGCAGTGTGCTCTAATGTTCTCCTTGAAAACAACTATTTTCAGGGGAAAAAACAAAAACAAACCTGAAAAAACAACTGGAGAAGAATAACACTAAAAGGCTTAAAGTACATAAACATATTTTGTAAAATCTGAGTTCTTTGTCTCTGACAGCTGATGGCCAGCCCCTCTACTGAGGTAAGTCAGTTCAGTGCCTCAGAGTCCATTAGAAAACGTGGCAGTTCATTATTTTTAAGCTCTGCCCTTGTAATATCTCTGAGAGTTCTGTACATGAGTGATGGTAGTTCTGGCAACGTGGAGCCTTCTAGCTCGCCTTGAAAAACAAGTGGCATTCATGTTTTGACCACTAGGCGTCAGAGAACTCACTGGAAATGAAACACATTCAGCTAAGGGCCTCAAGGTCCTACAAGCCTCAGTAGTTATTGCTGTTACTGAGAAATAGCAATTTGAGAGGATAGCTCAACTTCTGGGATTTTAGAAGTGCTGGGATCATGCCACCAAAGACAATTTATTTCACTGTATTCAAAAAAGCAGTTGAACATGGCTAAGGGATAATCAGTGCAGAACTTTCAGGAGTCCCAGACTGCTTATTTTGCAGGGGATAGTATTCCAGGCATTCCCACAACAATAAGAATTGACTAGTGTGATGGTTTTGATCTAGGCCTTCCTGGTGACCAGTTTGTTAAAGCTTTTTTGTTTTTTCCCCTTTATTGCGCAGTTCCTTCCAGCGTGACTGGAGTAACAGTAAATAACTCAGGTCGCAGTGACTACCTCAGTGTGTCTTGGCTGCCAGCTTCTGGAGATGTAGACAGTTACTTGGTAACACTCTCTCACGATGACCAAATTGTTCAGACTCTGACCATTTCCAAATCCTTCAGTGAATGCTCCTTCAGCAGCCTTACTCCTGGAACGCTTTACAATGTGATGATAACCACGAAGAGTGGGAAGTATGAAAATTACTCCTTCAGCCAGGAGCGAACAGGTAAAGAGAGGCTTGAGCAAATCCAGTCACTGTAACCACTTTGTATAGCCATTATCAATCTGGGAGAGATGCGTAGGGGTTGGAGGGTCAAACCATAAAATTACAGCTTTATAGACTTAGTTTTATTCTTATGCCCCTGTTGCTGCTCTATGTCCTACAAAAATACTTCAGTGTGAATAAAAATCATGTGTCAGTCCTTAGGAGTGAGCAGAAATCATATATCAGTTTTGGCTCAAATGTGTTGTCCTGCCCCTAACCCCTCCACTTGGCTCTTCAAGTATATCCTGCAGAGCATCTCCCCAGAAAGTTACTCAAGCACTGAAAGAACAGGTTAGGATAGGCTAACTAGTGCGATGTTAGCAAGGTATCACAATCATGAGTAACATCCATGTCAGTTGGTTTTAGGGCTGTAACACACATCTATGGTTTTGGTCATGCTAAGTTCCAGAATATTGTAACAGGAATAGAGAAATCTCAGAAAAGGATGGCAGTAATGATGGAAAACTTTTTAAAACTTTCCCAAAGATTGAAAAGACTAAGACTTTACACTTGGTAAACCAGTAGAATAAAAGAAAGATGGTAAGGGTGTTAAGGTGTTAAAATGACAGAGTATCAAGTTAGTGCAATTTTAGTCTTCTCATGATATAAGTGAAAATCCAAGGGTCAGCCATGTAAATAAGAATGATTAAATTCAGGATTAGTGTTAACCTCTGGAACTCAGTACCATAAGCAAAACTGACCAAGTTCCTTGAGACCAAATATTGGAAAGGCAAACCATTGTCCTGTGATGTAAAGCAGCCTGGAAACTGCAGTTACTCTTTTATTGCTTAAATCCACATTGTGGTCTTTTTGCAACTTCCTTAAAAAAGCCTGGTAATTACCACAAATATAGTCCACTACCGCAACTCCTGTTACTTCTTTATGAAGCTCTAACTGTGTCTTTTTCCTTTCAGTCCCTTCAAGTGTTCAGGGACTTACTATCAGCAATTCAGCCAGAAGTGACTACTTGAAGGTGTCCTGGTTACATGCATCTGGATATTTTGATAATTATGAAGTCATCATCAGGAACAACAACGATTTCATCCAAACAAAAAGTGTCCCAAAGGATGAAAATGAATGTGTGTTCACTAATCTGGTCCCAGGGAGGCAGTACAGTGTCACGGTCAGCACAAGGAGTGGGAAATATGAAACTAGCGAAAGGGTCTATGGCAGAACAAGTAAGTGAAAACCCTGGTAACATTCTGAGACATCCCTGGGATTTTTTTGTGTTTTTTTTTTTTTTATTTCCCATACCCAGGCACAAAAATCTGATATGATTTTAACATAGAATGTTGACTGTGTCTCTTTGAATGTGTATTATTCAAACACAGAAAGCAGTATTTAGTTTATGACCAGCTGTTAAGTTACAAACATATAAAAAATGAATGAAGAGACCTGTGCTGTGATTTTGGAAAGCAAATCTTGAACCATTGAAAACTGGAAAACAGTGGTACAGTAAGCTTACTGTTGGTAATTAAATTATGCCAGAAGGTACAAGACAATTTTTTCTGGTCATGGAAATGTATAAGGAATAAGATAGACTAGACCTCAATCTACTCAAACTACCCCAAGAACTGGAATTGGAGAGCATGGAGCAGGGGTAGTAAGGTGGCTAGTTGTGCGCCAGCAGGGATCTGGAGGCAATCTACCTGTCTTCACCTGGCACTGCATGTGAGTTAAGGAGCCATGCTGAGACACTGAGTTTATTAACACAGATGTAGCACTGGGCAAAAATAACTGACCTGTATCTGGCAGAAGTTGGAAACTGTACATTGTGGTGCTGCATCCCGCAGATGGATTGCCTTGGCTCTGCACTAGCTCAGGCCTCTTTGCACCATATTTGTTGTACATGAGATCTTACTCGGTTTCTGTTGACTAGGAAAACTCCCTGCAGGCTCCATCATTATTGATTTATTATTTTTATGCTGATAGATTGGGGTCTCCTGTTCTGAAATAGGACCTTCTAGTGTTAGACAGGGTGCAAACCACCCAAATTACTGCAATCTACTGCTTTTCCTAGGGAACTAAATGAAAAATTTTAGCTCAAAAGCGTGGCTTCAGAGCTGTTAGCTTTTTGCTGTGATCTGTTAGTAAGTACTGAGAATTTTCCTATCTTTCTTCTCACCTCTTCAGTGCCAGAGTCAGTGAAGGAACTGACTCTTAGTAACAGGAGCACAGAAGATCTTCAGGTAACTTGGTCAAAGGCTGAGGGGGATGTTGATAAATATGAGATTCAACTCCTCTTCAATGATATGAAGATCTTCCCACCCATTTTCCTTGGGAACACCATTGAGGAGTATTGGTTCACAGCTTTGACTCCAGGACGTCTATACAAAATTCTTGTCTTGACCATCAGTGGAGATGCACAACGTGCTACTTTCATAGAAGGCCTGACAAGTAAGAAATAATGTGGTATTAAAAATGTATTGAGGCTTCTCTAGAATGAAGCACTGAAAATCAAAGGTGAAGCATGATCTTATTCGAGCTCCAGTGTTACAACACTGGCTCAAAGACAGCAGATCGCATTGAGAATCACACTAGTACTACAAACAACTTGATCTGTTGCTTAATAAACAAATGTCGCAGTTACCAGTGCTTGATTATTGGGAAATCATCTGATTTGTTGCATGAGAATGGTATTGAGATGTCAGCATTTGGGTTTCTGTTATTCCCGTGCATGCCAGTTGTTTGCTCAGTATCCGTAGCTAAATCGCTATCTATTTTACACCTCTGTTACCCATCTGAAATGAATGGGTGGGATAATAACTGCAGAATGGCTAATTACCTAAGGATACATGAAGAGATTTGATTTTTTGAGATGTTTTTAAAATATCATGTGGACAAGAGGGAGGTTATGCAAATAAAATGAGGCAGAAACTGTTTATGTTGTATTTTCTTTACTTTTGCTCCTATGAAAACAGAGAATTGCTTTTCTAAAATGGCATAATCCTACACAAATGTCTTACACTTTACTTGTGTTTACCTGTAGGTGAAATTACTCGTACCTGTAAATGATCTTTGTCCTTTGAATCATTTGCTGTGGCCATTAAAAGGTAGAAAGTAGGAAGTCTGGATCAAACAGGAAATTTGTAAGCAGGTGCCTTTTTGTTCCCTTTTTTTTCCAGTTCCAAGTGTGGTCAGAAACATTCACGTCTCACCTAATGGCATGACAAACAGCCTGAAAGTGAGCTGGACTCCTGGAGGTGGAGATGTTGATTCCTATACAGTGACCATATTTCAGCAAAACCATCAGCTTGATTCCCAGAGTGTCTCCAAACATGTCTCTGAGCACACGTTTCACAAGTTGGAAGCTGGGGAGCAATACCGGGTGGTGGTGCAGTCTAACAGTGGCACCTTGCACAACAGCTTAGCAGCTTTTGGGAGAACAAGTATGTTTCTTTTGAGACAAGGAGCAAGTTGTATTATGTCTTTCTATAAACTGACCCTTATTCAATAATGTTTATGAAGGTATTATTGGATATGGTACTCATGAGTGGACTCATGAGTGACTTATTTGACTTTATATCAAAGAGCATGAGTCATGACTCTTGCAAACACTTAGCATGGGTCTGTTAATACCAGTGAGATGTGTCATGTGAGTAGCTTTACCTGAGTGAATGTGTGTGTCTAATTCAAGTCCCCAGCCCAAAGTCTGCCTTCATAGGATGAGTTCAGTCCCATCCCTCTCATGTTTTAGTAGAGCCCATTGCAGAGTCAAGGCTTATTAAACAATGTATTGCTCCAGTATCCTGCACATCAGAACATATAAAACGATGCAACAGCTTACTTTTAATCTATCCTCTCTCTTTAGCATCTACATGTGTTAATTACTTGTGGCCTTGTGCAACAGCTGCTGGCTAACATTTTCTGTTCTGTGCCACTATGTTGCACTAATTTACAGCTTTATTTTTCAGCTATTTCTCATATGCCTTTCTTAACTGTTTTGGTCAGTTCACCTCACTCTCCTTCTCCCTCTTTTCATGACAGTTTGTAGATATCTGTTGCTTCTCCATGCCCACTCAGATGTCCATGATGCTCTTTACATTTGTCCAATTGTATTTATGTCTAGGAATTATTTGTTTTGATAAACATGTGCACAGACATTCCTTTTCCCACAAGTGAACTTGAAAGTGTATGAAGTTATGTTTTATTAATTATTTCATTCACATTTGTTTATTGAATGGTCTGTATTTCACCTGGTAATTGCCCTGCCTTTAATTCTTATTTCCAGTTCCAGCCTCTGTCCAGGAATTATTAGCCGATCACACTTATAGCAGTCATTCCTTGTTAGTAACCTGGCAGAAAGCTCCTGGTGTGGCTGAAAGATACGACATTCTGCTCTTGAATGAACAAGGAGTCCTTCTGAGCAACAAATCAGAGCCAGCTACTGCCAAACAGCACAAATTTGAAGATTTATTAGCTGGCAAGAAGTATAAAATACAAGTTTTGACAGTCAGTGGTGGGCTCTTCAGTAAGCGTGCAGAAACTGTTGGCCGAACAGGTAATCAGAACATCATGGTTTGTTTATAATTCCCTCAGTCAGATATCATTAAATACATGAATCATCTGTATATCTTGATTCTGGAAAGATTCTAGTAAGGAACAAACTCCAGATATTTATTCGTCATTTTTCTTGATATGTGCTTGGTATGTGAATCTGAAATTTGTTATCATAATAATGTGACCATGGTTCATAATAAGGATATTAAACCAAAGTGCTGAATGCTTCCCTCGGTCTGTCTGTTATGGAACTACCTGAATGATTTATTGTCATCAAGTTTTTAAATCACAATCTCAAGGCTCTTAGTGCAGGATTTGACTCACTGGCATCTCATAAATGCTTTCCTCTTGTTTCTGACAGTTGTTGCTGATATTACTTAGCTACTTGTGGCTTAACTGAGATTTATTCCACCCATAAATTGTTACTTTACTAAAAGTTCAACTTAGTGGCTAGACTTTTTGGTATTTACTCTTGCATTTATCCTTCTTTTCAGTTCCAGCAGCTGTTACAAATCTGAAAGTCACAGAGAACACTACCGATCGACTGTCCTTCAGCTGGACCACCTCGCAAGGAGAGCTTGATTCATATGACATCTTCCTGTACAATCCAGATAAATCCCTTCATGACAGGATTTCAGGAGAGCAGCACCTCCAACAGTGTTCATTCCAGAACCTGCGTCAAGGCAGGATGTATCGAATGGTGATTGTTACCCACAGTGGAGACCTCACTAATGAGTCATCTGTCTTTGGAAGAACAGGCAAGAACATCTAAGAAAACCACCTGTGCTCATGGGGGACACCAGTGAGCTGATCTGAGTCTGATGCTCATACTAAGCAACTTTGAGAAATATCAAAATTGTCTCTTATGTTTAAAAAGCATTAGATAAATAAAAAGGTAAATTCTGAATGGTGTGGTTACAGCAGGAAAAATGAAGTGAAAAACTTTACAACGGTTTCAAAAAACCCAAGTCAGGAAAAGAGTGTATCAGTGTATGCTGCTTAAGCCTTAAGGGGAAATGGCTGTCTCCCATCCTAAAAGCAACATTGGTCTATGAGTGGAAAAGGCAAAAAGGCAAACCAAGTGGGGTTAATGGGATTGGCGATCTACCAGTGAAATAAAACTTTTTTCCCATGGGGAGCTCTGGCTGCAGCTTTGTGTTTGTTCAGTCACGTGTGGGAAGCAGAGTTTTCTAAGCAGCTCTAACACTCTGTGAAACTTTTCTTTATTCTTCTGAGGCACCATATAGTAATCCCTCCGTAAGACCATGTCTGTGCAGTGTTGTACTTTCTTCAGCTGCCTCAGAATTGGATGTTTCCAAACACTGACTGGGAAAAAGCTGCTTAACACTTGCAAAACTATCCATTATAAACATTTCAACCTCTCTTGGGAACAGTGGCTGTTCAAAATAAGAAAGGAAGATACTGATGCTACCAGGATGCTTCCTGGTGTTCTGGCCAGCTGTGGGGGCTACCTACTTTTATTACATGATGATTGTTACAGGATAAATGTAAGGTCTGTTTGCTTCTTCTCACCCTAAGGATGTTCTACATAAAACATACTCATTCCTGTTTTTTTCAGTACCTGCCCCAGTTGTTGGTCTCAAGGCATCCAACCGCAACATGACGGACAGTCTGTGGTTCACCTGGGGTCCGGCAGCAGGAGATGTTGACTTCTATGAGCTGAATCTTTACAACCCAAATGGGACACAGAAAGAAACCTGGCAAAGGAAAGACCTGAAAGAGTGGCATTTCCAGGGGCTCATTCCCGGCAGAAAGTACACTTTGGTTGTGGTGACTCACAGTGGTGACCTGACCAACACAGCAAAAGCTGAAGGAAGAACAGGTATGGGATTTTTTTTAGTCCCATTTGTCTGAATTCATATTAGTTCAGAACTGTGCAACAGACTTACTTACTCTGAGGAAGGATTTATTACATAAGTTATTGAAGGTGAAAAGATAATAACCTTAAGTACATTAAATTGATGGAGTGTGAAAGAAAAACAATCCTCACTGTTTTTCTTTCAAAGACTCAGGAATATGTAATGTCCATGAAGGTGACCATTATCAGCACAGGTTTGGTAGCTGGCTGTGTACACAGGATAACACAGACTACTTTGTGCTACATGAAGAAAATAATACGTTTAATCTTATTTCTCTTGTGTAAAAATTTGTTAAGAATCTCTTTTTCTTCTTTCCTTTCTTCCCGTCTTTCTGTGTAGCACCCAGCCCCCCTAACACCGTATCGTTTACTGATGTTGCAAACACTTCTTTATCAGTCACTTGGCTGGGTCCTCCAGACTGGACAGACTATGATGATTTTGAGTTGCAGTGGCTTCCAAAGGATCCCCTCACAGTATTCAATCCCTACAGCAGCAGCAAATCTAAAGTACGCATCATCTATGGCCTGCGACCAGGAAGGCTCTATGAGTTCAGTGTCAGAACTGTCAGTGGCGACAACTGGAAGACATACAGTCAGTCACAGTCTGCAAGTGTGAGAACAAGTAAGTAACAGTTCGCATTGCACCCACACTCAGCTGGAGAAGATGCAAAACTGTTAAATCTTACCAATTCATTACACTTTCAGTAATCTCAATTAATTCATTAATTTAGTGGTGAATTCAGCTAGATTCTAAGCCCTTGCTGCATGCAAGGTCAACTGTTTAAAGATTGAAAATGCACATACATTTATAATCCTCACATCCAGAATGGTACTGTTTGGTTGCAGAGCCTGAATCAGTCAGTTTCAGGGATAAAATAAGGTTGAATATGCAAACTCATCTTGACAGTAGAAATTGAAATAAAATGTTTCTGAGTGATAAGACAGGAAGGATGAATGAAACCGTGCTGTACTAGATTTGAAACTGGAATCAGAGTGTTTCACTGCTCTGTGTTTCTATCTGCGTTTGTGGATGTGTATCATCTCTAGCAACCTCAGTAACAGGCTGATTCGAAAAAGTGACCTGGAATTGTAAAAATAACTGAGCCTTGGCATATCCTCATGTCGTTTGGGATGGGATTCAGCGTTCATTTTATATCTATTTAGTAAGCTGTATAGCTTTGCAGATTTAATTCTGCATATTAATTAAAATTTCACCTGTATTTAATCACTTAAATGTAATGTCTGTCATCTGAAAGTGATATCCTGTTTTTATTATATGTCACATGTTATAAATGGTGCTCCCATATTACATGGATGAAGCATACATCTGTGGTATGGACACAGCATATTCTACCCAGGAAACCAGATCAGTCATGAGATTACACTATCAGTATTGACTGGTACTGATGACCACATGTAACCTCCAAATAAGTTGTAACAGTGTTCTAGAAATCCATTGCTTTGCAGTGTTGCTGTTCTTCTTAAGACTTAAGTAGGTTTTCTTGGCTTATTTTCACAATTAATTACTGAAGCTTCACACACCTGATGGGGCTGATGTCACTAGATCTGATTTCAGATGGTTAAAATGAGTTAGAAGGCCTTGTGCAGTAATCAGACAGCACACATTTGCAGGAGAGGTGGGAATTCTGACTCCCACCCTCCTGCTCTTATCTAATGGTTAATGCAGAATCTAGGAGCAGAGAATGTACAATGCCTGTCCCTTTTCTCACTGAGCTTCAACTTCTCAACATTTTTCTAGAACCAGACAAGATACAAAGTCTTCACTGTCGGCCCCAAACCTCTACTGCCATCGCGTGTTCCTGGACTCCTCCTGATTCTGATTTTGATGGGTATAGTGTCGAATGCAAAAAAATGGACACTCGTGAAGTGGAATTTTCTAAAAGGATAGAAAAAGACAAATCTCTACTTAATATCATGACTCTGGTTCCCCACAAACGATACCTGGTGTCCATCAAGGTGCATTCTGCAGACATGACGAGTGAAGTAGTTGAAGACAGCACCATCACAATGATCGATCGTAAGTGGAATTCTGGGCTGCCCTGAAGAGAGGCAGTAAGCAGCAATAAGCAGTTGCTTGTGTTGGTTAGACAGCAAAAGGAGTTCTGAACTCCACAATTGCCAGTATGTGGCACTTATAGTCTTGTGGCTGAAGTAGACTGAACCTGTCCTTTGGTCCTTGCTGTGACAGACAGTACAGGATTTTGACTATGTTGCCTCTCATTACATTGCCAGACCAAATTATTTGGCTCATTCATGAAATATAGCCTGAGAAATATGAACAGTTATCCCATCACCCTGTCCTCATCATCACATGCCTTCAGTTGTCTTCATGGTTGTTGCTTGGCTTCCTGTGTCTGGCCATTTCCTCTCACGGATTGGAGGATGGAAACCATCCTCAACACAGATATGCATCAGTAAGGACACTGGATTGTGGTACTGTGTTCTCTTTGGGTTTCTGGACAGTCTTCTGAGGTACTACTTGACCAAATCACCTCTAGGAATTTTGCCTGAGGGAGGATCACAGATATCCATAGCATATGTTTTGAACCAGCTTCTTTGGTTCTCCACCCGAAGGCTGCTGAGTGGAGGGTAGCGGAAGCATCTGCTGGTGCCTCTGAACTGCGAGGCATCACTGCAATCAGCAGCCTGCTCCAGTTTTTGCAGTACCTCAGGATTCAGTGGCACAGCGCAGTGCAAAAGCTTGAACTGTTCCAGGGCTAAACTTCTCAAAAATGACAAGATGGCCATGAAGCCTATATTCAGGATGCCTCTATAGCTGCTTATTAAAGGCACTTTTTTTTGAAATGCTAGATCATAAAAATAATGTTTGCTTTGGGAGATACTGAGCTAAGCTACAGAGTTCAGTCACCAACTCACCTCCATTCCGCCATCAATTGCCATCAATTGCAACCTTGTAATCTCCTTCCTCTACCACAAAAAATGTTACAAATGCAGATGTAGTAACAACTAGCTATTCTTGTCAAAACAAGTGAGACTAAGTCCTATTTGAAGATTAGCTGTTTCACCTTTGTTCTTGTTTGTGTTCCATGTGTGTTTGTCACTTACTTGTTTTGAACACTGCTCCTCTCCCAGATCCTGGTTAACACTGGAGACCCCATCTCAAGAGAACACAAAAATTTGCAGCTAGGCTTTATAGAGGTTTAGCTAAATTAGGAGGTTTAGCTAAAGTACATATAAATGTGGAAATCATTGGTTCTTTTGAAATTTAGCCACTTTTTTACATATTTGATGTTTCCCATATGTGCAATATAGTTTCAGTAATACAGATTGTTAAAAGATTCAGCAATGTAGATCCTTAAATTCTCCACTTTTGCCACACTTCCTTCCCTGTGTACTTCGCTTTTTGGTTTACTTCTGCTACGTCACTGTTCAAGGTATACCTTTGTATCATATGAAGAACATTTCCTATGGAAATTCTGCAGTCAGTCTGGAAATTGGTACTCTGTAATTGAATGCTATGTCTGGCTGACTCTGTCTGTTCCTCTGGAAAAGGAAGCAGCAGTGTAGATGCTTAAAATAGGTAAATTCCTGTAGTGAGTGTGCTAAGTGGCCTCCAAATGACTATCATAAACTTGTGTCATTTTTAGTAGCTACAATTTCTGATTTCGTAGACCTAACAAGATTTTAATGAGTTTCCATTTAGGCTTCTGCAGGAATTCCCACCGAGGATCTGTCACTGTTATTATGGTGAACTCACTGCTGGCTTGTTTCATCTTTTGGCAGTTTTCCTGTGGGAGGTGAAGACACTTCGTTGTTTGCAAAGAGAATAGAATCAGAGACTTGGATCCAGGCAGCTGAGATTTATTAAAAATTGCATTTCCCTTACTAGATCTAGCTCACAGCAAGTACACAGATAATGCTTTCTCTCTCTTTTTTATTTATTTATTATTTGTTTTAATTACTCAGGTCCTCCTCAGCCACCTCCAGACATACGAGTGAACAAAAGAGAGGTGCTGATTACCAAATCCTCCATCAACTTTACTTTTAACTGCAGCTGGTTTAGTGATACTAATGGAGCTGTGAAGTACTTTACTGTGGTTGTGAGAGAGGCTGATGGTAAGTGGTTTAATAACATTCTCTCTACGGCCTATAGGAGTTGCATGGGGAGGTACATCCCTATCACTGCACAGCAGAGAGATTTCTCCTTGCCTAGTGGCTGTCATACAGGTTTTGGATCTATACTTCCTCCCTAGCCTGGGGATGTAGGAACTCAGTCCTATCCTCAGAGAGTCCGTACCAACTGCAGAGCTCACACAGAAGGTTACATTCTCACTCTAGGTTACATTCTCGTGTAAGCTCAGGCAATTTCTGTAGTAGGAGACTTACGCTGGATGCCATTGGCAGTGGACACAGAAGAAACTGCCTTGCTATGCGTAGATCTCAAAAGGTAGTTTAAATGTTAAGCTGAAGCACTAAGGCAACTCTTTTGGAGAGTCTTAGTAAGTAATGCTGACAAGTCAAAGGTTTGCCAAGTGATGTTTGCTTACTGAAGAAAATTACTTTGCATGCAGCACTGTAAAACAGAACAGAAATTGTCCTTGTGGCATGCATGTAAACCTCCCTTTCTAAAGTTGACCTATATGAGACAAATCAGATGCATGTCTCAACAATTAATACCTTGGTTTTAGAAGTGGCTTCATTTACTGGCATGCCAGGATATATTTTGTGACCCTTATGAAAGTTGCTTAATCTCTGTGTCTATCAACCCTTAGGAAAAAAAGCAGAGATAATGTTTCCACTCTCTGCTCTGCCATGTTTGTGCCGTAAAGGTCTTTGAGAAAGGGACTGCTCATTGCCATGGTTTTGCCTACCTGAGTCCTTTAACCATTTTTGTGAATTTACATTCAGGGAACCTCTGTCATTTCCTATTGTAGGTTTTCACTATATAGACTAGACTTGTCAGTGTGTGGATTTTTCCTACTTGCTTTTTGAAATAGCTAGTAGTAGGATCCAGGAATCTGAATCACAGAAACTCCCAACAAAAGCACTGGAAGAAATGTCATAGAATTGGATTTTGTGCAATGCCTATATCAGCATTGTATCTGGGAAAGTTACACTGAGGTCTTGCAAGGAAATCTGCCTAAAGAAATAATAAAAAGGTTGGTACTAGAAACAAGGTACCTTAACCCCTGTAGCTTTGTATTCATGAGGTAGCCTCCAAGAAATAGAAAGTTGGATAAGAATGTCTATCAAGAGGTTGAGCCTATAAATTGCATCACATTAATGGCTGTGGCATCTGAACCTTCTGTTTTTCTCTGCACATGACGCAGGTAGTGAAGGACCAAAGCCTGATGAGCAGCACCCATTACCTTCCTACCTGGAGTACAAACACAACGACTCTATACGCATCTACCAGACAAATTATTTTGCCAGTAGATGTGCTGAGAATCCTGACAGCGACTATAAAAGCTTTGACATTAAGCTTGGAGGAGAAATGGAAAATCTGGGAGGAAAGTGTGATCCAGATCACCACAAATTCTGTGATGGACCTCTAAAGCCTCGAACTGCTTATAGGTTAGATTTACATTAGTAGCTGTGCTCTGTCACATTATTAGGCATGATACTGTCTGGGTGCCTGATCCATTTGAGCTTCTGTAGATTAGTAGTTGGGTTGTACAGTGTTCTTTGTGTTTCACTGTAAATTTATATAAGTTTTATCCGTGCCCCCATTCCATAGGTAACAGCCAGTTCTTTGCTAGTTTGGAAATTATATGATTAATTATGCACAAAACTCTGTGCACTGGATAGGTTTATTTATGTACCTCAACTTGATGGGAAGTTCTCTTATAGCTGCTAAATATTTCTTTGGAAAGACGTAAGACCATCTGCTAAGCCAGGAGAAGGCAAATACGCTTCACTCAATCTGTACGCCAGCACTACCCCACACCAGTCCTTTGGAACAAGCTAGAAAAACTTGGAGGTTATTCTATCCTGTGGCATCATCCCTAGGCTCCAGAGCTAGGCCCAGGTTAACTATAGGTTGTAGAAGAGGGTGACTGCCAAGACCAGGCTCAGCAGTTACGCAGGCTGCGAGACCAAACATGAGCTCCACTGGGGCTCAGCCATGCCCTTACCACAGGGGGCATACTCTACCAAGAGATCTGCAGTCTTCTCACTGAAAAGGCACATGGACAGAAGGCACGTGCCAAGGAGTGCACATCATGCCTCTTAGCTTCTTCATCAAGACATTGCTACCCTACTATAGTCTGCTCTCATTAGGGCACATTTCCCAAAAATTCAGTCTGGGAAATACCCACATTACACAGAGAACCAAGAGGACTATAGCAAATCTCCATTAGCACAGCCATGCCCAACCAAGCGAAGGGAAAACGTGTCCCCACCAAGAAGCATTTCTGAGTCCTCTCCCCTCTGCAGCTTCTGCTTGTCCTGCCTTCAGGCATGGGCAGGCTGTGTGTGCCAGCTGCTAGAGCCCATCTATTACCTCTGCCAGGGTACCTCAAAGCCCTCCACCTGTACTAGCTGGGATCCCCAATATTTGGGGATATATACAGGGATCAGTATGATTAATTAAGTAGAATACTGATTCATTAGTATTTAACTAAGGTGCCTGTATTAAGAATTGTCTGTGGGGGTGGAAAGGTTTAAATTATCTCTAAGGGGCAAATAAGTTCTTAATTGTCTCCTACTGCCTCTGAACATCTTGTGAGCCAGAACTGTAACCATACTGCTGCTTTTTTTTAGGATCAGCATACGGGCTTTTACCCAGCTTTTCAGTGAAGACCCGCAGGAACTCCCTAAACCGCTCTTTGCGGACACCTTCTTCTCTTTGCCCATCACTACAGAGGCAGGTTAGTTTCAGGCTCGTTATCAGTGACTGTACCATGTGATTATATGTTGTGCCGAAGAACAGTCTGGTATCTGAGCTATTTGTAAGGAGTGGAACAAAAACAGATTGCTGTGCATGTCCTGAAGGCTGCTCTGAGGTGAGTCTGGAGCCATGTTTTATCTGGCCTCTGCTGAAAATTCAGAGTACTGCTTGCAGAACTGCCGGCAGCAGAGAAAAGGATAAATGCTCAGTGAATTATAACCAAGAAAGCTTCAAAGTGCGAAAGAACCAAACTCCCAAATAATGGGGTTGTGCTTTCTTTTACTGTGTTTGGGAGTGAAAAATTTTGTGTAATATTTGGAAAAAATAAAGACAGAAAATCAAGGCCAGGTTTTAGCTAAGTGTTTAAGTGCCTTACACTTCCTCCTATTTAGCCATTTTCTTTAGCTGATAATAACAGATCCCTTGAGAGTAATTGATTCTCCAAGTCTTCTGATCTTTTCCTCAAGTTATATTAGTACACTGTTTCGTTTCTAGAGCCTCTGTTTGGAGTTATTGAAGGTGTGAGTGCTGGCTTGTTTCTGATTGTGATGTTGGTGGCTGTTACTGCTTTATTTGTCTGCAGACAAAAAGTTGGGTAAGTTGACTCCCTTTATCAGTCTCTGTTACTGAAGTAATGTCAATTTATATTTATTTAAGTAATACAGTATGTAAAGTGTAACTGTAAAATTGGAGGAATGAACAGAACCATTCAACAGACAAAATCTGTGTCCCGCAATATCTGTGCACACTAACTGTAGAACTTACATAGTAAGAAATATATATGTTTTTTATTCAAATGATGTCATAATTATGTCATAGAGGATTCTTGTAACTTGGTTTTCAATAGGAGTCAGAATACATCTGAAAAGCTGGTTTATCATTCAAACTGAATGTCTTTTGTTTCCAATAGATTGCACCTGCATTGTAGATGAAAAGCTGTTGAAACTGTTCATTTAGATATTATCATTTCAATTCAACAATACTGAGTGTGGCATTTACCTCAGGGTCCAAAAGATTAGTTTAAACTTTACTTCTCATTTTTTGTCAATTATAGTTGTGTATTTTACATTTTAGATGAATCTTAAATAGTGAACTTTAAATAGTTCATATTTTAAATATGTTTTTAAGAAGTGAAATACTCTATCTCAACTTTGAAAAAAAGCTTTATCCATTTAAATCATTTTGCATGACTGAGAGATGTGAAATTCCTTATGGTTTCTGAACTTTAAAAAAACCTCTCAGCATTTCCATTACAAGGAAAACACTGAAAATCTAAAATTCAGTTCTTTTACTGATACTAAATTAAGTCTGTATTTTTTCAATTTGCTTTTCATGTGCCAGAATTTCAGATTGAAAGAAGACTGTTTTCTGACTAGTCATAGCTTTTAGCCAAAACAGATAAACTTCATATAGAATTTGGTTTCTTGTTGTAAGTTATATAGCCAGCAGAGTGGCAATTACACTAGTATGGTTTTCCCACATCATACATAAGGAGAAAGTGTTCTCTAAGGGAGTAGTCTTGAGGAGATGGCAGGAAAAGGATGAAAGGCATCACTAACTGTATGGAGTAAGAACCACTTTCACGGCTTTCCCAAAGATTGCTGTGGTTCTGCCACTTACTCCTGCTATGAACCTGGGCATCTGCTGGTGTGGTCTGCAGAGTGCATGTTGGTGGAAGCTGTAGGCCTTTTACAGCTCTGAAAATCTCCCTGCATGTTCCTCTCTGCCTGTAGAAAATCAACTGATTTAGGGCCTATCTTAGCAAAGGACACTGTCCTTGATGATAGACTGGGCTGGGAGTGTTTCAGAACAAGAAAATAGTCTTACTGCCTGTCCCATGCATACACTCCAGGTCACTATTGCCAAGCTAAAATACAAAAAAACTCTGTGCCCCAGCTAAGAGCAATGTTACATGATCAGAGCCACATATCAAAACATACTTTCTTAAATTCATTTTTTTCCTATCTACTGTTTTCTAGTGTAAGTTATGTTATTGCCAACTCTTCCCAGTATCAGAACAGATATAACAGAATACCTTCCTTTTTATCCAGCAGTGGCCATGAGAGATCTACAGCAAGGCTGAGCATGCGCAGGGACAGGCCACTGGCAGTCCATCTGAACTTGGGGCAAAAAGGGTAAAGTCAAATTTATTTTTTTAATATGGCATTGGGGTTAAACAGATCCATCTGGTCACTCACTGATGAATTGTTTCTTTTTCTTTTGAAATCATTTCTAGGAACCGGAAAACTTCCAGGTAAAAAGATAAAAATAATACCTAAAAAAGCTTCTTGGTAACCAACTGTATCAATTATGACTGTGATTCATCCTGTGATTTTCTTCCTCCTGTTGAATATTTTAGTCCGATCAAAATCAGTCACTTTGAAGCACACTTCACCAAACTTCAAGCAGACTCCAACTACCTTCTGTCCAAGGAGTATGAGGTGGGATCCTAACCTAGGCAAAGGACTTGCTTTATGAAGGGGCGGGCTGGCTAAATCAGCAGGTTAATGCATTAGGAAGCTCTGCATTTATCTTATTCACACAAATCCAAATAAATTGGAGTGTTTCAGCTGAGCTCCACTTGTCCAAGTGCAGAAACCAGCTCTTCATTCGGCATAGCATCTTCTGGTTGGCAGCCTCTGCCTGATACCTATCTGGCTGAGATCAGATTTGCATGGCAACATATGTGTAATACACCATGGAAATTGCCTGCCAGACATGTACTTGGTTTAAAACAATATGATTACCTATGTAATTTCAGTTTGTTTTTTAAAAAAACAACCACTCTCTGTCATGGCCTTTGGGAGCTGATAAGCACTGTTTCCCACTGTGTTGTCACGTCCTTGGATTATTTTCACTTCGCATTTTATTCTTTTTCTTTTTTTTCAGGATTTGAAAGATGTGGGTCGAAACCAGACATGTGACATAGCACTTCTGCCAGAGAACAGAGGGAAAAATCGATACAATAATATATTGCCCTGTGAGTTTTAGGTTTGGTTGTGTAATATTGCATCACACCAGCTATTTTTCACTTTGTTTGAGCAAGTCTAGTGGAAAAGAGAGTGCAGCCAATCCCTTCTCTCCTTCCTGTCAGAGATGAAATATCTCTGCCAGCTCAGGTTCTTGTGGTTGGAGGCAGATGATGCATAGCCCTGAATGGCTTCACACAGACCAGTAATTTAGTTTCACACTGGAAGTGTAATGACTAGCATTCAGCCCAGGGAGAAAAAGCTCGAGCTATTAGGGGCATTCAGTCACTACTGATAACAAGGATAATAGAAATAACAGTAGGGTTGTTTACATATAGGGTATCATCCATTCAGTGCTCTTTGACAGCCTTGCCAAATCTTTGTTCTTCAGAGCGCATAGCAAACCTCCAGTACAGTGTAGAGCTAATGATTCTGCATGGTAAGACACGTGTGTGAGGTTAACCCTGGTCTCCCAAGGCAAGATCTAGACCTGTCTCTCATTGAGAGTTTCCCGCTTTAATCTCCTACGTGGCACTTTTGGAGGTAAAACATTGAGGAGGAACACTGTGTGACTCACTGCTCCACATTCCCACTAATGGATGTGGTATGTGCTTGCAGCACAGCCTCACAGCATCCCCTGTTGTGCCTGCCTTGCCAGGCTGGGCAGCATGCTTGCATTGTACAAGAAATGACACCTGACTGAAATCCAAGGTGGCATTATCTCATGAATCAGTGACCCAGTGGCTTAGACACTCTGTATCTCTGTACAGAAGGCTGTTTACCTAGGGAAGATGTTTGGCCTGCTCCACATGTTAGCTTGGAAGACTACTAAAGCACAACTGTTCTTTCAAGGACAGAGCTGGGCACTGCTTTTCAGTACAGCACACTGGTGTTAGGATCAAAGGGAGATGCTATTGTGGCCCTTTCGTTGTCATAACAAATCCTGTGCAGCTCAACAGAGGAAATTTTGGCTATTTACTGCTTCCTTCTTACCCAGCCTAGTCTTTGGAACACTCCAGAGCACTCGTGAATGAAAGAGGCAGTAAAAATAAAAACAGTTATTCCCTTTAAATTAGCTCTTTGTATAAAATCTTGTAAGAGTGCTGCCAGTCCTTTAAGAAATGCATTTTTGTGAGTGAGAGAGGGACTGAAAATCAAGACTTAGCCCTAAGCCACTTATTATCAATTTCTTCCTAGATGATACATCAAGAGTGAAGCTATCCAATGTGGATGATGACCCTTGCTCAGACTACATTAATGCGAGCTACATACCAGTAAGTGACTCAAGGGTAGTGTTTTACTGTCCTCCCCTCAGTGGTAATTTGTCCTTAATCTAAAACTGAATATAAAGCTTGATAGTTAGGGCTCCTCTCCCCCTTCATTGACTCACTTGAGCTAAAAATCTGAGAACTTATTTTGTGGGTGTGCTGAAAGACTGTGTCTGACTGCCATTAAATTAACTGAGTGATTTACCCAGCACTTAAGGGCACTTTCTTGGATTGCTAGTTATGTAAGATAGCAAGTCAAATTGGCCAAGGACACATTTTTAAAGGTTGCTGATTTTATACAGTGTCAACTGTAGCTATCACTGCAGGTGGCATCCTCATTGTGGAGCTGTAGCTCATCCTGACAGCATTGGCACCTGGCAGGGTGGTGAAACTGACTGAAATTAAAATAATGCCCTTTGACGAAGAGTTATAATTGATAATAGCAGTGGCTTTGGCAATCCAGATTTCAAGCCAGAACTCAGCTAATTTATTAAAAACGGTAAATAAAGCAAAAGCTCCTTGCAGTTTCAAAATTGCTTGAGACTATGCTGAGCACAATAGAAAAATAAAAAGCTTTGACTGCCACAAAAGGAACAGTATTTAGATATACTGCTAGAGTCTCTTTCTTCTCTCTGTTCCAACCAATCATTTGCTTCCAGGTCCAAGGCAAAAATTTAGTTCTCAAAACTATTGTCCCAGCAAAGGCATTGTTCCTGCAGAGCTCTGGCTGCAACCCTGTGGCTTGTTCAGTTGCTAGAAGATATTTTTTTCTGCCTTTTTGGAAACTAATGGAGTTCTCTTTATTTGCAGGGCAATAATTTCCGCAGGGAATATGTAGCAACTCAGGGCCCTTTGCCTGGCACCAAAGATGAGTTCTGGAAGATGGCATGGGAGCAAAATGTTCATAACATTGTCATGGTAACCCAGTGTGTTGAGAAGGGCCGGGTGAGCAGTGACTCTTCTTTATTATTAATCACTGTTTTAACATTTATTAAAAGTTTTTGCTTAGTATTTGCATCACACTAATGCCAAAAAGGTCCCAGTTAAGGACATATACAGGAAGAGATAAGAGGTATAATATAAATACTGGAGACAGATTAAGGCTGGGAAGTGAGGATGCAGAGACTATCCCAAGATCATGCAGCATGTCAAAGTTAGGAGTTAGGAACAGAGCTCAATGATTCTGGTCTCTAATCCAAGACTTTGTCCTCTAGCACTAATACAATTCCCTTAAGCATGCAGAAGGACAACCACCAACAAAAAATGCTTGTTGATCCACATCAACTCTGATCAACTTCTACTTCAAAAGTAATCTCTGGAGAGCAAATGTTGATTGGTAAATAGATCAAATTATGTATAATGCTGATGTAGCTAGCAAAGAGACTACTCATGCACTTCACATCCTACTGAGTGCAAGTGGAGCATACCTCCCCAGCTATGACCACGTTCTGCCTTCTTTGTAAGGCAGGGAATAGGTCTGTTAGAAGACTGAACAAACTTGAAGTAATGATCACCTAGTGGCACATATAGGGTCAGTTCCTTTCAGTTTACCATTTTATCCTGAGGAGAACATGAAAGGCAATGCAGAATAGGACCTGTGTCCTTTTGCACCTCACTGGCTCCAAATGGGACCCTACAGTCATATCTCAGCAAGAGGTGAGGAAGCGGACACTGGAATTGACCTCTCATCCAAGCAGAGATCTGAGAAGAGTTGATGTGGAAAATACGCCCCAGAAGAGGGCATCAGTGAAGTGCTTCCCATTCCCCCCATCACAAACATCAATTATGAGAACTTCCACTTCCCATGCCAGCACTTCCTGTGCTAGTCCATTCCCATCCCAGGCACTGTTTGTTGACATGGCAGGGAGTGGCATCTCTCTCTGAATTCAGCTACTGCCTATGTTCCTTTCTCCTCAGACATAGGAGGTCTGAAGTTTGCTTCTGCTAGTGCTGAACAGAGGAATTGTTTACAGCTGCTTCTAACACTGAGTCTGTCTTTGTCTGTGTCCCTGCAGGTAAAGTGTGATCACTACTGGCCCCTCGATCAGGATTCCTTGTACTATGGAGACCTGATTGTTGAGATGTTGTCTGAATCAGTGCTCCCAGAATGGACAATACGAGAGTTTAAAATCTGCAGTGTATGTTTGCATTATTTTTTTTCCCTAATGAATTGGCTTAAAACACCTGCAAGGCTAAATTAGGGAGGATAAATTTCATCTGCTGTAGCCCAGTTGCATCATGCCCAGCTCATGGCAGCTATAGCATTTGCTCTGAAGGTGCATGTTGTATGTGGGTCTTCCTCTCTGGTCCTGATGACCCACACTTTTGAATCCCAACAGGAAGAGCAGCTTGACTCAACAAGGCTCATTCGTCACTTCCACTACACTGTATGGCCAGATCATGGTGTGCCAGAGACCACCCAGTCCCTGATTCAGTTTGTCAGAACTGTAAGAGATTATATCAACAGGACCCCAGACACAGGACCAACTATTGTACACTGCAGGTATGTGCAGCAGCAAAAGGTCAGCGGCACAGAGCTCTTGAGCATACCCTTGGGAAGTTCCCAGATGTTCATCCCTGTTAGACCTTGGGCAGCCACAGAACATGGGAGATAGCTGATGAGCTTGAGTCTCCAGATACATCAGAGCACTATTTCCAAGGCACATGCACTAACCCAGAGCCTTACCTTGGAGATGCCTTGAAAATTATTCTTAAGGAACCACTATGTCTCTGTGGGACCACTGGAGAGATCTATAGGTGCCAGCAGCTGCCACTGCTCATAAGCTTTTGCATTCTTATATTACCCATGTGCTGCTCTTGTGGCCCAACATTTGAATCACTAAGGAGTGTTCTAAAAAGGTAAGATATGCCTGGAGTGAATCTGACTACATATGGATGTTGAAACCAGCTGACAGATCCATCCTTTCCCCCATTCTGACTGAGACTCCCTCTCTTTCCTGCATTTTCATGCTGTTCTCCTCTTTTGCCATCTCTAGCAGTCACAGGGCTGCAGTGTTTCCTCTGATCCGTAGTCCACCCCTACACATGTATACAAAAAAGACAAAACTGGACTGCCTGATCTGTAATCTACTGGCCAGTTGCAGCAGACTGTAGGGTTACAGAGAGAGAGAGAGTGAGTGCAGTGTGGTTTTGCATCCTCTGGTACCACCTGCTTGTAGTATCTGACCCCTCCACACATTATATTTTGCCTGAGGGATGTATTGTACATGACCCCACCTGTACAGCATGTGCTGCAGCATGTCAGATTTACACTGTTATCAGCAAGTCAGCTTTCCTCTTTCCAACCTCCTGCCTCCAGAGCCCACTTCCCAGCAGTTCAGCTACTGGGGACTCTGATACTTATCCTCACTTTGCCCTTCCACAAGGCAACGGCCAACAGACCTTTTAGAAACAAGGGGGGGAAGAAGTTTAAAAAGAGTCAGATGCAGTCTTTCAGTGTATCTCAATGATTGAGTTAATCCAAAGCAGAAAGCAGTGCAGGCAGTAGGAGAGGTTCCTCTACCATCACTATCCTTTCCTCCTTCCTAAGTAAATTCCACTATAAGGTGTTATAAAGTCCCAGAGGTGCCATTTGAACAATCTGCTTCTTACCCTGGACATCTGAACTTTAAAAAAATATCATGTGAAGATATTGAATGCTTTTATCCATCTGCTTTTCAGTCTTTTGGGTTGTTGTCTTTTCCAGTGCTGGTGTTGGCAGGACTGGCACATTCATTGCCCTGGACCGAATTCTGCAACAGCTGGATTCAAAGGACACTGTTGACATTTATGCAGCAGTACATGATCTAAGGCTTCACCGTGTTCACATGGTTCAGACAGAGGTAAGTTTTGGATAGCCTTCTATGCAGCAACACCATCTACAGTATCTAGTAATCAGTCTCTCATAAAGGCTTTCAAAGCACTTTGCACTTACTCCGCTGTGAAATACTACTTAGATGTATTTTAGCTCTGTGAAAATTTCTAGTTCAGGGTTTTTTCCATTGGCTCTCATACGGTGGGTCCAAATCATAACAAGTGAGGACCAAGTATAACAAGCTATGCTTCATCTGGATTCTCTTTTTTTTTTTTTTAACACTGGCCCACAGTTGTCCCAGCAGCCTTATGCAGCAGAAGCGTAACAGCGCATTGTTGCTTTACAGCAGTGTCCAGTAAATGATCTTTGAGGAGAGATAGGTTCTTCATGGATGGATCTAGAAGCCAAGCCTAAACCAGACAGATAGGTTGATGTAATGGGGAAAAGAAATGGAGGGCAGAGAAAGTTGGAATTTTAAAACTCTAGGCACTGTGACTTTGTGGTTTTGCAGTTTATTTTTTATTGAGCTGCTCTGTCAATTAAAATGGTATTGGAAAGTTGATTGGCATTCTCCTAACATACTATGTGAAAGCAAGTACACTTATTCTCAAAGTGCAAAAAAGGTAAATGTTTGGTACTTCCTTCTGTGCTTTTAAAACTGAAAGAAAATCATATTACAATAATACCAGATAAATGCTTAGGAACTGATTTAGTAAAGGCAAATTGTGGAGGCAAGTCTTTACATTTTCCCAAAACATTAATAGAAGAATCAAAAGAAATTTGATGGGTCTGCCTGTAGCTTGATACTAATAGAGCTCTTTGCTGCAATTTGGAAATAAAAATGTCAGTGACAGTGTTTTCTGATAATGTAAATGTTTCATATGGGTATAAAGAGAGGCCCAACTGGAAAAACACAAAAAAAGGGATTCCTGGAAATATCTTAATCACAGAAGACCTTCGTTGGAGGGGAGACAGATTCTTAGCCTGGTCTGGGCATCCTCAGAGACAGATCCATCTCACTTTCTACATTTCCATCATCCGTAGTCTGCAAAGGTGGACAGGCATCTCAGGAGGCTGGCTCTTTTTCCCTAGCTGGAAAAAGGAGGCAACTACCTCAAGAGCCTAAATTTGATGTCAAACTTAGAGACAACTAAAGTTGTGTGATACAAAGACTATGTTTGGCATGAGCTTGAAATGACGTCTAAGTCAAAAGGCAACCAGACCCGCACAAAATATCTACAGCAACAGTGAGGAGCTGAGCCTTCCTACTACCAGCACTACATGCCCTTCTGCCCCAAACCATCTGTGACTCAAGTTGAACCCAGATCCCTGTGGTAACCAGTCATGCCCCTGGAAGAAGTAGCAATCAGCACCCCAGAGACAGACTAATAGAAAAGTTTTGCAGCTCACACATACTTTCCCCACTTGAGCTGTAACATGCTTGTAGACTGACCATGTAGTTGTGTCAGTGTGCAGTCACTGAGCTGCTGTATTCTCAGCAAGTCTTATTAATATGAACTCTCAGTTGCATCCTGTATATGGTTTCTGACTCAGAACTGTGTTTCATCAAGGTGGCTTGGAGCACAAGCAATACAGTCTCCCATCCTCCTGCAAAAAAAATGAAGTAAATTCATCCTTGAGTGTTATGATGATTCAGAGTTTGCAATGACCAGTGAATTATCTTTTAAGAAACAGTAAAGGAGGTGGGGAAGAACAAATCTGCTCCACAAACTCCATTTGATGTGTGTGAAAACCCTAGTTCCTGGAGTCCATGTCTTGGCTTCCACAATCTGTTTAGGGATTGACATAACAGATAGTTTCCCTTCTGTCAATACAGTAAAAGCCAAACACCGCTGTGGAGCACAGGCCAACAGACAGTACTGTTTGCAATGAGATGCTCCAGCCAAAGGTCACAGCTCCATCACACTTGGCGTTATTCAGCCATAGAAAAACAGCAACAACAAAACAATGCCCCTGCTTCAAACTTGTCTGAAAGCTGTTTAAGACAAGAGACTGCAGCTGGAGACATGCAAGGAGTAACAGAACACTGTGTGCATCAGCTTAAAAGGCAGTGTTCTCAGCACAGTAGCTGTAACACAGACCATTTCAGTCGCGAATGGTCTCTGTCAAAGATTGTCTCCATGCCTTGGCCAACTTTCTTTTGTGTTGTTGGGTGGGATGCAGGGCTCTGCTCCACAGAGACAGCAGCTGTAAAAGTAGATATCCTCACTTTCCCAAAGCCAGAGCACTGAGAAAATGGCACAGAGCAGTGGCTGAATTTCTTGTGGAAAATAAGTAAAGAAGATATGAGAGGAGAAAATGCGTATAATTACTGGAGAAATTATGTTATTGATATGTAAAGATGCTTGGCCTAACTATGGGTACTATGTTACACTAATCATAAACCACAAAAAGTAGCAGAGCCTGGGAGTTTACCAATGTATTCTATTAAAGTAGTTTGATGAATAGTCAGTAGTCAATAATATTCTGACCCTCCTTACTTTGATTGTGAATGTCATCTTAGTTCCTTCTATGAAAGGCATTCTTCAGAAAACTCATTTGCTGCATAGTCAGAAGCAATCTTATATTTAAAAAATACTGATTTGTCCTGAAAATTTGAGTTTGTCAAAGTTCTCTGAAATATTTAAATATTATGATAAAATTCTGTGGAAAATATTTCTTTTCAGAACAAGAAAACACGGGAAATTGTTTGTCTCTTCTGCTTGCTTCCCTGTACATAATAATTCTTTTACACATATGTTATACCAAAGCATTCAAAAGTAGTAGCTATCCAACACAGCACCATGTCAAGTTATGCTTTGCAGTTGCTAGAGCTTTCACTCATGGCATGATCTATCAAAACTTATTATGTTCCTTTATGTTTTACTGGTATTATTTCTAAAAACAGGTGATCACAAAAGTTTACTATATTACTAGTGTGAAAAGCAGATTAATTTTAGAAGTATATTTTCGTTTTTAACACCACCATTGATTTTGTGTGAGGTAGTTAGCTTGTAATGATTTTTCACAATACAGAAAATTAAATTACAAAATTTCTCACAGTGCCTTAAAAACAAATCTTTTGCAGTGTCAGTATGTGTATCTACATCAATGCGTGAGAGATGTGTTAAGAGCCAGAAAACTTCGCAGCGAACAAGAAAATCCCTTATTTCCAATATATGAAAATGTGAATCCAGAGTATCACAGAGGTAACTTCAAGTTTATCAAATTGTAAAATGTTTCAAATGTAATTGACAGACAACTGTGTTATCCCTTACCACTGATGTTTGTTCTCTTCCTGAACCTTCATTTCTTTACTCCTCTGCTCTTGTCACTCTTGTAGTTGTGTCTTTATTTCCTTTGTTATTAGTCATTATAAAATAACTTCCTGCTCCTACCTTACCCTGTCTCACACTTCATGATTCCTATGCTGTTGGGGGAACTTTCCTATCAGGATATTGGCTTTTACCTCACCAGTCTTTACACCATCCACCCTTAAGCATGCTGAGGCCACTGGCTGTGCTCACTGGGCTCTTCTGTCCTTCATAGAGTTTGATTTCTATCCTGCATCTCCCTCATTTGCTGTTGACTATATAGGCAGCCCTAGGAGACTTCCCATCTGCCTTGACTGGAAAATGTAGAGGTTGTAGGCTGTGCTCTTTCTTTCCCCACAAACTCCCCGTTCTCACAGGCTCTTTTTCCTATCCTGTATTCAGTCCCTCAGTGATCAGAGATGCCAGAGTAGCAAACCTGGCACTGGCACTGCCCTTCACCTCCTGTTCCCATGGCCAGATGGCCAGTTTGAAGAAGCTGTAAGCGGAGGTGGTCTGTGTGCCTTGGTAGAGCTGATTCTAAGGGTCTGTAGAAGTTTTTAGGGTCAGACAGCAGGATCAGTAGCTCCACAAATTTGGACATTAGGAATTGATATTACATAATAATAGATAAAAAAATTTTCTTGCTCTAGCCTGTAGAACTCAGAGTTGTCATCAATAGGTAGAACAGGCTTGGAGGAGGCCAATGACTGAAATAGCCAGGTTTCCACAAGTTGAGAGTCCTAGCTAAAGCAGAGGTGGGATTTGCTCTTTGCTGTCACGTCAATCACCAGCCAGCACTGCTGCCACAGAAGCTCCTCTCAGACACTGTAGTCAGCTGGCAGAGTTGAACATGAAGTTGAACATGAAGCCATCTGTGTTGTTTTCCTTTTTCTAATATCAGTTTTCCTTGCTTTCAGATGCTGTTTATTCAAGGCACTAAGAATATTAGAGATATCTGCTTTTGTGACCACACTTGATGACTTAGGGGTTTGTTTGGGGTTTTTTGTGTTTGTATTTCCTGCACCAGAAAGGTGCCAGACTTTTCTACTGAGACTGTGTATAATTTATTGGTCTGGTGATTTTTTAAAAAGATATATAATTTAACTATAATAGGTATTAATGTATATAATTGTATTTTGGCATTATGTAAATATGTATTTTTTCTATATTGTTGATATTAATATGCTTCAGATAATACTATTTTTTCTTATCACAGTTTTTATAAACTGTTCTACATAAACTATTTTAAATTCAATGGCTAACAGGACTGCTGCATCTGAGGTGGTATTGGCATGACACGGGAAAAATCATTTAAGGAGAACCTCATTTTTTTAACTAGTTCGGTGTTTGTGAGATGAAATAAGCTACCATTAAGCAAGGGAACAGTAGTCCTGTATCGCAATTACAGTGCTACTCTACACTTCAAACTTACTGCTTTTCATCTGACAAAAATGGGTATAACCCACAACACAATGGCATACCTTTTACAGAACTCAGTAACAACTGAGCAAAACAGGGTTCACCTCACCGGAAGGAACTGTTTCAGTCTAATGTGACATAGTAGAAAAATACTGAACAACATACACTGCCGTGAAGTTTAGCAGACCTGTCTCCCACCACATACTTTGAGGGGAGACAGGTCACATTCTGGTTTCTTTACACTGGTTTAAGAGAGCAGAATCAGACAACAATCTGTCTGTACATTTTCATGTGTGAATAATTCTAATTAGGAAAGATGTTCAAAAAATGCCTCAGACATTTTTGTTAACAGACCTGTAAGGATGTGAAGTCTGACAACTTCCATAGCTCATTAGAAACAATGCTGTACCATGAGAAATAAAAAAGTAGATAGATTGCAAACATATTGAAACAAAGATAGATATATATATATATCCATCAATTAGCACACCTGGCCTTATGCTGCTTGTGGCATAGCTGCCTTGCCCCAAGTGTTGATCACCTTCAAATGCCACTTGTTCTTGCAAAGTTTGGCCCCAGCATGTCTGCACAGAAAGAATCCTCCACATGAATGTTGTCTGATGCCCACCAACAAGGGCAGTGGGAATGGAAAAAGGCTTATCAGTAGGCCAGGGAATGTAGGCTGGCAGGGCAGTGCTAATCATAGAATCGTCAAATGGTTTG
This sequence comes from Pyrocephalus nanus, assembly GCA_038380795.1. Lineage (NCBI taxonomy): Eukaryota > Metazoa > Chordata > Aves > Passeriformes > Tyrannidae > Pyrocephalus > Pyrocephalus nanus. Next base: position 11,309,558 of record CM076262.1, on the reverse strand, counting down.
GTTTGGAACAGACTTTAAAGACCATCTAGTTCCAACCCCACCTGTCCCAGGCAGGGACTCGTTACTCAAAACATTTGCTGACTAGAAGAAGTAAAAGAGCACTCAGCAGGTATCCTGCCCAGCCAAGTGAATTATGCACAGCCTCTGTACTCTGTAGAGGCTTCTCACTCAAAGGTCTAAACACTGTTCAGCTATTCTTTGTCTTTATAAAGTATTCTTCAAACAAATAGAGAAGAGGCAGTACATAGTTATTCTCCATCACTAAAAGAAGGAAGAGCTTCATAGTTCTTCTATCTATCCATACTTTCCTGAGAGAAAACTTAGCTTGTTACTGAAGGCAATTGCCTAAATTCCGCTTCTGCTTTGGAGATAAATAAATACTTCTGAAGGCCTTCTGAGACCAGTCAATAAGTGGCTAAGCTCCTAACTGAGGAACTGCTATCCCCTGGGCCACGTGCCTTACTGGAGCTGCATGCTTCTTGCTGTAGGAATATCTTCCTGACAGTGGCTGAAGAAATCTACCAGGCAGCTCTGACATAGTTTTCTTAAGAAATCATTCCAAAGCAGAACCAGCAGGAATATACACATCCATGTCTCTCTGTTCTTCTTAGAGAGAAGGAAACAGCCCGATAGTTGGTCTTCCTTCCTATTCTATCTGGAGTCTCATCCTTTCTTGACCAAATATCTTCATATGCCTTAGAAGCCACCCTTCATATCAGCTTTCACAGCTGCTTGAAACATGGAAGCTTGGTTAATCTTTTAGGTGTTTCTGTATGAAAAGACTGTTCATTCCTGGTTTACATCCTCTTTGGCACCACACAAACCTCAAAATCCAGCACCCTTAATTGAAATTGAAGAAGAAAGGAACTAAGCATTAGAGTGGAAGACATTTTCACAGCGGAAGATCTAAGCAAAACTACAAAGAAATGTTCAGAGTCCTTCTTTTCTCTGTTTCCTTTGCTAGACTGACTAGGTTAGCAAGCAAGGACAAACAAGCATGGCAGCTTTACATCGATTGTTGACCCTGCTAAAAACAGATGGACTTAAGGCATCATAAAAACTGCTGTTGTGTTACATGTGCTGCATTTAGTCCTTCCTTTTTGTAGGTGTAGCTGAGGAGCAGAGGTCACCATGTTAGTTACCAGCACATTAATTACACTGTGAAGACATACCGAATGTACCCTATAAATTATCTCACACTATATATCACTATGTGATTTTTTTTTTAATGCTAAGGGAAATGGAACTCAGTAGCATACGATCTGAGAGCAAAAGTCTGGTTGCACACTATGTATGCATGTTGCTCGTTATTTTCAGAAAGGCATACATCATTCTGCTCTTTATTTTATTGTTCTCAGCTCCTTGTCCGCACCTACAGAGTTCACAAATGTGTACCCAAAACAATAATGTCATAGCAGACGACTAGTTTCATCTTTTCTCTCAGCTAATAATGGACACAGTTCATAAGCATCTTCCTCCTCATCACTTATTAACATGACAGATGACCTTAAGTGCTCTGACAGAGTGCTCATGAGCAGCTTTACATCTCTGCCCAGCTAGGTCACACGTAAGACAGTACATACACATTATTGCTCTGGTTCTGCTCTCTAGCCAATTCTGCTCATATAAAACCAGCTTAAATCCAGTGAGAAAAAGTTAAAAGTATCTATGTAGCATTTATTAATATAAAGCACCTACTTAGAAGTATAATTAATTATATTTACTGTGCCTCTAAGCTGAATAACAGGACTGATGGGAAATTGTTAATGTGACAAGAATGGATTTGAAGGAGCCTGTGTACTGAACAGAGACAGGTCTTAAGAAAAAAGATATCTTTTGAATGTCTATGAATGATGCTCGAAAATCCCTTCTTGATGTTTCCCAATAATAATGTTACAAAGCAAGGCTGGTGTTGTAGCTGATCCATATGCTAAGATTTGCACACTTGGAGCCCAGTCCTGCGAATCTCTGCATTGACCACAAAGCTACCTGAGTACTTTCACGAAAGTCAACTGGAATGCTTGCCTGAAGAAAATACCATTCCACTTCTGAAGCACTTTCAGGGTTGGGCTTTTAGGTTAACTCAAATTTTTGTATTGAAAGTTATTTAATAATGAAAAAAAATTAATAAATGGGTTTTTTAATCTGTGCAATACAATTACAAGATCCACTACCGAATGTAGGGAAAAAAATGTTTTACATGTCTGGAGTTGATAAATGATATTTTTTGTTACTAATGGAACACAAAAGTGGATGAGAGAAATAGGCATACTGTGAAGATGTCATAAAAGTGCAACTTTATACATTTTTCTCTGCTGCTATAGTTATTTAGCAATAAATAATGCCTAAAATTGCCAGAAATATTATTTTGTGCCATGGTATATCATGAATTTCCTTTCAGTTGTAGAACAGAGAAAAGAAAATGTGTGAGCTTTAAGTTTATATTATGTATTGTATACGGTTATTTACGCTTTAACTTTGAAACCAGAAGTTAAATACAAAACAGAGAGGAGTGCATGAGCACTTAGCCAAGCTCCTCAGCCTGGGATTTAATATATGGGATAGAGGGATAAGAACAATAAGCATCTAATCACTATATTAGCATCTCCTCCCAGGGCTGCAGATTGGAGAAATGCATCTGACATTCACACATACAACTTCCTGCAGCCACAGCTTCATGACCAAGGAGTGGCATGGCAGGTGCTTAACATTTATTCAGATTTCTTCCCATACTTCAGACATACAGTTTGTGTGAATAAAATGCATTATAGGATGACCAGCACTCCCCTGATGGCCCTGTCATGTGATGCATAAGCTCTGGAGCTGTGAGCTTTGGGACCTATAGTTCCAGGGACAACTCACTCCAGGCCCTCAACTGTCCCTCTCAGGCTGACAGAGTCAAACTCCTGACCTGTTGGTAGCACCACTATGGCCAAATTAAAAACCCACAATTTTGAAATGTGGCTAGCCATAAATTCTTTGTCAGTGCCTGGAGTAAAAGTGTCTGAAAAAATGTCTTCAGCACATATTCCATTCTCATATGCAATATAATTACTTATAATGACTTTTCCTAACAAACACTGGGTGAACACAGAACTGTGCTACTATTGTCAATTTAATTTATGCATTTAAGTATATTTTTATATTTTCAGCTACAGTCAACAAATCAAATATATTTGAGTGTATTTTACACCGTTTTACAAATAGTTCATGAATAAAACATTCAATTTTTTAAAATCACATTCTTGTCTTCTGTTTGACTGCCCTTGCATTATGGATTTTGTTGTCCTGCTGCTCAGAGAAAAGGTCATAAGTCAGTTTGATTTCAATTGAGATAGTCTTCAGAGAACATTAAATTCATCAGAAGCCTCAGCCTGTTGGGGGGAAGGGGGCTCTGCTGTTGCCCACTGGCCATATTAGTGCCCATGTGGAAAGATACCCTTGTTTCCATCTCCTTGCTGGTTCTCCACCCTCCTCCTTTATTAAAACAGATACTGTCTGAGTTATGCAATGGATATTTGAAACCACAGTGGATCTTGAATTTGAGTGCCCATTATTTTAGAGACATTTCACCAGGCAGTTGTACCAATTAGCACCACACTGGAGGTCCATCGCCTACCACTCAAGGATCTGAACCATGCTTTTTAACAAAGGTATTTCTTCTTCTCCTGCCCTCCACAGTTCTTAAAAGTTATTAACATTCTTGTGGGACCAGGGTGCTTGGCAGTATGCTCTGTGTCTCAGTTACTCTTAATTGGTCATCAGAAGTGTTTAAGACAAGTTAATTCTGTTTATTTAAAAGAAAGAATGATTTATTTGCTTCTATTTTGTGCTGTGAACTATTTGCTGAGGGGATATGTGAAGGCTGAAGGAATTGTTAGATTTTCAGTTTGTGATATAAAAGTTTGTCTCTGAGCTCTATTCTGTCCTGAAGCCAATATAGACACAAAAGAGCAGTGATAATGATACATTATTTTATGTACAGTTAATATCTCCACGCAGGAGAAATAAGGCCACCATTACAGATAAGGATAGACATAAATGTCTATACATGGTACAGCAAAGAAACTGAAACACACAGAGTCTCTTCTATTTCAGAAAGAACACGATAGATGATTCCTGTTAAAATATCACCAGAATCTAGATTTTTAACCTGCTGGCTCCTGCAGGGGCCTGCAATCCTTTTTATACCCAAGGTAGGTGGGTACTGTCATTTCCATCATGTGAAATCTCGCTACAACAGGCAGCTTTGTGTGGGAATAAGAGGTGGTCCCAGCTCCTTGAGATCTGCAGTAGTAGTCAGCAGCACCAAGCACGAATGGAGGCAGCACAGTCCAAGAGGGCAAAGTTTTTTGTAGACCTCAGAGCCTTTAAGTCTCCAGGGAAAATATCATTTTAACACCAACAGGTTTGCTTTTGCAGAGGTCCTGGGCCCCAAAAAGAGGCTAAAGTCCCCCTAATGGCTCTCACTGACCAGGCAGGGTGCCCACTATCATCACAGGGAGGGTCCACTGCAAACACAGTTGCACGGGCCCTCCCCACCCCTCCTTAATCAAATTCCCAACTGGAAAGGGTGGCAGAAGCATGCCCTAGCCCTCAGAGGTGCTCCAGGTGGGTGCACACAGCTTTAGGGTTTGAGGAGAGAGGAAACTGAGGCAGCCCAGCTGTGACTCAGCACTGATGTGGTTCCTCCCTCCATGCTGAGTCCTTCCATGCCTGAGCTGGGGGGCCGTGGCACAGGGTGGGGACTGCAGAGGCACATGATGGGGACACACCAGCTCTAACAGTGCCCCCATCCCGAGGCTTGGGGTGATCTGCACATTCTGGGGGCCCAGGGCATGAGACCACTGTCAAGATCTGGGCCAAGAGGGCAACAACCACAGCCTTGTGCAGCTGCCAAATGCCAGACACCAAGCATTGCTGGCAAGTGCTATGGCAGCTGGGCCAGACACTTTTGTACACAGCCTTCTGCACACTCGTGCCAGAATCTCTCCCAGACTACATACCACGTCCTTGCTTGTCTTTGGTGGTGAAGTTTGCAGGCCTGCTGATGTGCCACACAAATAGCAGAGAGCAGCTGGAGCAGCTGCTTCTTACCAAGGATAAATGCAGAGATTTCCCATCCTCCCCACAGCCTGGTGGTGATGCCACACAACCTGGTTAGCAGGTGCCACCTGAGACCTGCAGTTTGAGTCACCTCAGGACAAGAAGGGGCCCCAAACCAGGTATTTCTGCCCTTATAAATCTTAACCCATTACTCAAGAAGAGGAACTCTTCTTTCTAAAGGACACAGCAGGCATAAAGGGCTGAGCTGAGTGAGCCCCTCCCGGGGGTATGTGTCTCCCAGCAGCTTTGATAGGATGTATCTTAGGGATGCTTTTTCTCTCTATCCATCTCGGCTGTGCTGGTTTGCACCAAGCCTTAAAACTGTATATTCTTAGCTGAGCAATGCCCACATGCATCCTCATGCTTGGGTCCAAAACCTGGGCAGAAGAAGGCTGATGATTGGGCCAATAAAAAATAAAATATACAAAAAACCCCTTTAGTGGGTTATCAGGAGAATAAATTTGGCTTTGATCTGGTACTTCCTTCTTGTCCCTAAGTCCTTGTCTCCACTTTTAGTGGAGCTGTAGCATTTCCATCAGCTCAGAAATGATTGGTTTGCCCCTGGGATGCGGGAACCAGGCACCAAGGTAGCATTGAGTTATACCCATGCAGTACACAGGCTGCACTCAAGAGACACTGACCAAGCCACTCCCTAACACTGGCTCCCTCCAGCTCCTCAAAGGTGTGGGGATTGCCTCTGTCAACTCAGGTCTGAACTATCTTCTGGAGAAGCTCACTGACTGAGGGGAAAGAGCAAACACCAAGAATGTTTCTGTCTGATTACACAGAAACATTTCCAGCACAGATGTCTATCCAGGTTAATCATCCCAGCCTGCCCTTATGACTGCTTATCAAGCAGCCAAAGGGGGTTGGAAGTACCACACCCCAGAGGTATCAAAGACACAGAAAGTGGAGATAGATATAGAGATAGAGATAGATATAGATATATATACTCTACATATATATATAACTCTACTAAGATGACTGCTTTTATATATATATAAATATATATATAAATATAAATATATATATCTAACATTTTATATCTATATAAATAAATGTAGATATATTTTTATATATATATAAAAGCAGTCATCTTAATAGAGTTCTACAGTGCCTAATGTAGACATCCATGGGTTAAATGAATTGGTTACTATTCCTATACCCTGTTGCATTTGAGGATGGACTAAGAGTTGGGCATCTTCACCCTGCTCAGTGGAGGTGGTGCCCACCTCAGAGGTTTCAGATCCTTGCATCTCTGTGGGAACTGCTCTGTATTTTCAGAAAAAAACCTCTGAATTTAAGCAATGCCTTTTGGAGTCACACTCAGAGGTCTGTCACTGAACAAAAGCCCAAGCCCAGTTCTTACAATAGTTCAGCATCTTCCCCAGGACTGCAACAGGTGAGCACAAGAGATTTGCAGCTGAAGTGTCTCCATTAATCATCAGCATAGCAAAGTGTTGGGGTAAAATAGTGCCAGAGGTATCTTCAGAGAGGGAAGCATCCACATTGGGTGGCTCCACAGGACTAGATCCCTGCATCAGTCTGCGAGCATGAAGGAGTCAGCACTGGTATCACACTGCTTTGCAAATTCTCCCTGTCCTTGGCAGTGACACACAAAAATGTCAATAGGAACGGGAACATGTTTCAAATCCATTTGTTTGCATTGCCATATGATGCAAAGTTATGTAAATAATTTTCACTTTGGAAGCTTAATAATAGAAATTTTAAAAATTATGTGTTCCCACCATAATCACCTGATCTCTCCCACTCCTGTTGGATACAGGGGATAAATGCATCTGGTTTATGCCCAGACCAGGTTTGAGGCTGTAGCACAGGAAGAACCTCCAGTTCTGTTTTCCATACCACAAAGACTAAAAAATCTTGAAATTTAAAAAGAGACTAAGGGCATTATGGATAAGAACACCCAAACTTCCTGAAAAATCAAATACAGACCATATGGCATGTAGTAAAGCTACCCAAATAGATTTTGTATGAATGGAGCTACACTGTAAAAACACAGAGTAAAAATAATTGGATGCAGAAAGCAAAGTGAAGGTGTTCAGAATGCTCCATGCAGCTTAGCTAGGGAAGAAAATGTTATGCAAACAAATGACAGCTACAGAAAGGTCCATGTGCTAATTGGGGGCATTTCTTCTGCCTATCAATGACTAGCAGTAATGAAACCACTAGGAGAAAAAGACAGATACTTGCAAAGGCAATAAAGAGATAGAGGTATATAATGTCTGAAATATCAAACAGGTCAGAAAAGATACACTCAAGACACTACACATGATAAATGCCAGCATCCTGTTGTCTTATCACTGGATCTAAAAGACAACTTGAGCCAAATTATTTGTGAGAATTGAACTTCAAAAAAATGAACTGGCAGACAGCTGGAATTAATTAATGCCCAACAATTCTGTGTTAGAAAGGTTGGAGAGGACTAGAAATATCCAAGGAGCCTGTTTCTTTACACATCGCTCCAGTTAGATCTGGTCAGGCTGTGACAAATTTTCTATAAACATTCTGGTGAATAAACAACTCCCCCCAGCACCCTCTAGTAGTTCCCGGGGTAGCCAAAATCTTGCCTCTAAGATACCAGAACTTTCAATGACAAAAATGGAGGAGGAAAAAAGCAAAAGGAAGTGCTGGTCCTGGTTGTTAAACCAAGGCAGGTAAGAAAATTTCAGATCCTTGACTTGGCGATGTTGTCCAGCATGAATTTCTGTTTGCTTTGGTGGGATTAGACCTAAATATCTTGTACTAAGTCCATCAGAGGAAAATGAGAAAAGACAGAAAATATTGTGGGTGAACTTCTACTGCTCTTGTCTAAAGACGATGCATACATTTCAGTGGGGGAAACTGCACTTACATCCATGCTGGGATGGGAAGGCAGCTAGGAAGAAGGATAAATCCACCAAAGACCTCCACCAGCATTATGGTTACATCTTTTACTTAATTTCTCTTCTCTATCCAACACAGTGCCAGAGACCAGATGAAAAAAAAGCCTGTGAAGGACCATATGGTACGATCGTGGGGAGTGAATTCTGTCATGCTCTGAGCAGGGGCTGAGCTGCTGAGATCACGCAGTGAAAGCAGGAGCACACACACCTCACCTAGAAGGTCCTCACACCAAGGTGAAGCCCATTTCTCCTTCCTCACTCAGCCTTGCCAGGGGAAGCCACACTTGAATTGTCTTTACTAGATGCTGCTCTCCCCATGGAGGCAGCTCTGTCCCACCTCCTGCTTTCTGGCTCCTGTGCCGCCCACTTATCCCACATCTCTCTACTTGTTGCCGCTCAGCACAGCAGACCCGGGAAGTGATCTGTGTTAAAATTGCCTTGTCATCAACAAAAACAAAGAGCTATTTTTAATCTCCCCAGTCAGTTTCATGAGAGAGTCTGATTTTTTTATGCAACCATGGGCTAACAGGCCATGGGTTATTTAACATCACCCTTTTTGCTTCTCAGACCTTTTCCCACTCCCTTAGTCCAGCTGCTCTGGTCAAACATGACCTGCCCCTCACAAGTCCCTCTGGGCTGCCCCCAGAAAATGAGACTCCAGAAGAGCTCAGTCCCCAGTCTGCCACCCATGTCTGTGAGGAACAGGAATAATGGGTTTGAAAAAAGAAAAGTCTAACACTGACTTTCCTGTAGGTACAAGTATGACCAATGGCTGGGTGCCAGCCTCAAAGAAAAAAGGGAATAGAGAAAGGGAAAGAAGAGCTTTGGGTAGTAGGAGGAGGATGGATGTTGGTTCATGCTCTGTGTTAAACACATGAAAGCCCAGCATGGTGAGAATCTGTTCTCTGCATCGATCTCCTCTAGGGAGATGGGGAAGCTGAGGATTTTGTTAGTGTGACCAGGTCCCCTTTGCTTCTGAAATACCACCCCATGTCTTCTAGTATCCTCACAATGAAAGGGAGAAATGCGTGCAGATGCTTCACAAACAAATTGCCCTTACCTCCAACTCCATATCCTACCCCCTCTAGTTCTTATCTCAGTAATTAAATATGCAGCTGAGGAAAGCGATTTAGAAAACAGATGGCATGCAAGATGCTATAGAAAATAGTGGTGCATTTTAAATCTTACAGCAGAGACATAGATTTAGGTGGTATATGGGCCTTGAAGTAATTGAACTTCAAAGGCTGCTTGTGCAATGACCTTTAACAAGAAGGAATGAATGGCTCTCTATCCTCCAACTTGATACTCACAATCAAGAATGCTGTAGCTGGCCTAATTTGCCACAGAAATTGGTGTGACCTAACCAAGTTCTTGGTTAATATGAAAATACAGGCTCTGTGCGAGATAGAACCCTGAAGCAAGCAGTTCAGCCTAGCACTAGTCTGAAATGCAAGGGGAAAAGGCAGCAAAAAGAACAGATCATTAATCTATGTGAGGGGCTCTAAGCCCCTTCTCCCACTGCCTTCCTTACATTTAAGACCACAGCATGAGCTTGGCGGGTCAGGACTGGTAAGGACAAGGTGCCACAGCTGCTGGCAGCTCAGATGCCGTGTACCCAGGCCTGCTGCAGGAGCACCACGGGGTGGGAGCCCGCTGCTGCCTTCCAGCTGCTGCACATCCAGCAGGAAAGGAGAAGGGAAGCTTTTTCACCAACCTAACTGAGGAAAGGTGTTCAGTGTTTGCAAATGACATTTGCCTCTGAATCAGAATTAAAAATGTCCTCACTCAAAACCAAGGCAGTAAAAGAAATTGCACTATCTTGTGTTGGATGGGGCTGCTGCCTCTTTCCAGGAAAATGGCATGGTCATCAAATCCTACACTCTGAAATGGCAGAGGCTGCCTTGTAATGGAAACCATCACAAGAAGAGCCAGGGGAGCCCCACAGCCGGCAGCTGTTTCCACCACTGAGCATATTTCCACACAAGGCTGGAGGTAATTCTCAGAAAGACTAATAAATTGAACATAAAGAGTTTAAACCACACAGATAAATAATGGCAGATGTTTAGGGATGGAATAACGGGCAAAACTATGAGTTATGCAGTGCCTGCAGTTCAAAGAAAATTGGTTCAAACTGTGAGGGCATTGTTCAGAGGAACAGTAAGGGATAAAGTGACAGCAGGAGGGAGAAAAGGAGAGGGAAAACTGTCTCATTTCCTCAGATGCATGAGAACCATCCCCAGCTAGCATGGAGAACCACATCCTAATCATCAAATGACAACCCAAAGTTTATGGTGGAAGCAGAAGCAAGCACCGTCACTCAGTCTCACAGCCTGGCCTGCAGAGCCGGCTTCCCCAGAGCATTGATAGCACTGAATGCGGCTGCTGATGTACAGAAATGCTGAATGTCAACACAAACCCTGCATCTTCCTGCAGATGTTTCCAGCAAAGGACAAGAACTGGGCTAGTCTCTGGGATGGGGACTGAGGAACCAGGATCTCTGCATTTCATATCTGATGCTGTTTCACTGTCCAGCCCTGCACATAACATCTAACCTCTGCAGGCTTCCCGTAAAAGAACTTCTTCCTTCCCAAGGATGCAAGGAAACCTAACTCCAATTAATAACTCTGCTGCCAGCCCTCTTCTTCTGCATCCAAGGATGGAGTAGATTTTAGTACGATACACGTGCCAGAAATTTAGTCTTTTGAAAGAGGAACAAAACCCTTCATTGTCAACAAGACTTCAGCACTTCTTATGCACTTTTTTCTCAGATTTCCTAAGGTATAATAGGTAGTGTTTAAATGGAGAGGGCCAAATTATCAGAATGCTTTTGAGCTACATAATGACTATTGCTAATAGCAATGCTTGACTTGGCAGCACAGTCTTCAAGGTTATTTAGCAAAGCACAGAATGTACATTTAAAAAAAAAAAAAAGGCAATTCAAGTATGTTTTTGCAAAATAAATTTAAATTTAATCAATTTGTCTTTTCACTTTTATTTTGCCTTTTTTTTTTTTGGCTATCAATAAAAGCAACCTTGAAAATGCAACATTAGAAGAGCCAGAGAGGAGTGAGAGAAGAACAATAAAATGAGGAGGAATGCAAGTCCGTACAGAATGTCTTTGATCATTACAAAGCTAATTATCAAGAAAGACAACTCAGTGTCCATGAATACAGAATAATGATAAGTTTGGTAAACCTTTACCACACAATACACATGTATTTGTGTGAGTGGAGAAAGGGTGCTTAGGAAGGAAGCAACAGAGGGAAATCCAAGCATATGTGCCTCACTCCAATAGCAGGATGGAGAGGAGGAAGAATTTCCAATCCATCTTACTTTGAGGCACAGTTAATGCCCCAACAAGCTTCCACTATGCAGCCACACATTAGTTGTCCTATCTGTAAAGAACAACTGTAAATCTGTACAGGTATTACATACAAAAAATAAATAATTCCCAAAAAGTTTCAAGATAGGTCAAGATATAATTTAAACAGTAGGTCATTAAAAACTGTTTTGAAATATGGAGTTTTGCCAAAACCTTCTTTTATTTGGCTCACTTGGCATAGCAAGAACTGTATGGGCACACATGAATGTCCTGTCAGTGAGGAAGACCAGTTACTGTCAAGTAATTTGCATGCATGAATGTATTTTTTATGCCCAAAATAACTCTGGAGGAAAACCCCACCTAATCCCAAATCTATTGACACTGACACCAGTGAATAGTGAGGTGTTCAGCCCCAGCAGTGTCCTGCTTGCTGCATCCAATTGTGCAAAATTCTTTGCCCTGGGAAGAGTTTAGGCAGGGGTTCTGCATGGGTTTGCAGAAGAAATGTGTTGCTTTTTGGAAAGAAAAATCAGTGTGATGGTTCAGATGCTGCAATGGCAGCAGAGCCTGAAGCTGGCAGAAAAACTTGCTACAGTTTTCCCTGGTCCTGAACAGGATGGGGCTATTGCTACTGGGCTCCTTCCTCAGGCATTAGAAACTGCCCAAATTGATGTCAAAAATCCCGTGCAACACTGCTCTTAACTTGCCAGAAATTTCAACAAAATGGGAAATATATTGCTCTGAGCAAAATGTGAAAAATACATTGAAAACAGTTTAATAAAACACGGTACCGTCATATTCCCTCAAGAAGTCACAGTTTCAGCCCAAGACTTCAGCTAAATGCCATCAAAACCCAGGGTTAGTAGGAGTAATTGGACCAGTGTGCTTTCTTAGCAGCTTTCTGAAGGTTTTACGGTGACATTTTTGCTTGGTGAGGTTTTTCCTCCCATCAAAATTATATTTTATCTGTCCTTCTTATTTTTACCCTATATTTTCCAGGAATAGATAAGACATTTTATTCTTCTGCTGGTATTCTTACCTCCTTATATTTGTTGTTGAATCGCATGCCCATCAGACTGGAGCTCATAAATCTCCTGATCTGGCATAATTTAAAAAATTCAATTAATTTGCCCTTTACCTTGCCATTTCATATCATGAATAAAGCTGTCGAGAACAACTCATCCCACACCTGTGCTTGGTATCTCACTGTTCATTATTGCTTTGTGTTGACAATTCTTCAGCCCATTTTCAATCTCTTCTCACTTGTTGCCAGCCTGATCTAAATTAATTTTTTCAATAAGGTCTTGAGACATTACTTAAAATGCTCCCTGTGGTGTGTTGCTTCCCGTATATGTCTCCATTAGTCTCCAGTTTGGCTGTACAAAAACAGCAAAGTTCACAGGACACTATTTCTTTTGATACGCTGAAATCATTTACCGCCTGTGATTCATTTGTCCAGATATTTGTAGATTCATAGCATATGTTCTATATTTTTAAAAAGAATTGCAAATTAATCCATGAAATGCAAGAGACACTACCTAACTACAAGCAATTATATAAAAGAGCTTACTGGTTGATTTTTTGCAACAGCTTTTGTTGAATGACAATTGGCATGCAAATAAAAACAGAGATAAACCTTATGCTAGCTGAAAAATTATGAAGTAGTTATGTTATGAAAAGTAACATTTGACACTCCATTAGCTCATTAAATTAAATTACAGAGAGATGGCTTTTTTTTTTTTTTTTTTTTATGCAGTGTCAAAACTACTGCATTTCTGTGAAACTTATTTCTGGTGGATTGCTGTATGTGCTGTTTGGAGATTTTGTATGGAATGGAGGTGTCTATGTAATTTTACAGCTATGCCAGCATATTTTATAATAAAATTTTACATACAAATTACAGCTATTTACTATTTACTGCAATTGGCTATTCTTTTTATTAATATTATTTTTATATGTGTAGCATCTCCAGCCACGCATCCAATGCATGCAAAGTGATTTTTCATCTTATGAGACTTCAAACTATTAAACCACCAAAGACCTGGGAATTAAACATAACGTAAGCAGCGGCAGCATTCTCACTAGCATATCGAACCAGAACAAAAATTGCACAGACTCTCAAATATCAAACTCTGGGGTTGATTCATTCAGTGGGCCTGTGACCTGACAAGGCAGTATGATTAATTGCACACATATTCCCTCGGAGGTTTTCCTGCTCATGCTCTCTGCAGCAAAGACTGTTAGCTTGACAGATCAGCATAGCAGCCTCTTAAGGTGCCAGAAAGGGAAGAGGTTGGTTTCTGATTGAAAGATAATGGAGGAATAGCAGCTGTTCTATGCTGAGGGGAAAAAAAACCCAAAACAAATAGCCTTTGATTCTCAGAGAACCCACACACAGAGAAATAAGTTGATTTTTCAATAACTCTGGCTATAAGATTTCTGCTCAGGATTGAGAGACCATATTTACATGATACAATAAATTCCAAAATTAGAAATTAAACTGTGATTCCTTTCATTTTATTATCTAAACATAAGCCATGACCTGAGCTTTTTTCTTATTAAACATGATTCTGGATGTCTCCTCTTCCACATATTTGTTCTTGGCTTTAAAATACTTTGACCATTTAGCCAAAGAGGCTTGCACAGCACATTCCTCCTGCTCACAGGCAATCCACACTGCCCTGCCAGACCCACTGCGAGTCTTAAATAGTTTTAATTTTTCAAGTAACCCCTAGCAAACTGCATTAGACACTTCCTCAAGAACACTTAAGCCCTACAGCCTTATCTATTAAAGGGTTTTAAACATTGACCAATGTTTCTTCTTTCTCATTTCCCAGATGGACTCTGACTAGATAGCACATGCTTGACAGATTCTTTCATGTAGTGTGTGAAATGAGCTCAGATGCACAATAGCCCTCTGTAGACACACCTGCTCCTGTGGGCATGACACTGCAGCCCTGGCTCAGGAATGAGGGCTCCCAGAAGCAAACTGCAGACAGGGAAACCCCACAGACACCATCACCAGGGCTGGGCTGGTCGGGGGCAGGCTGAACCAAGGCAGTAGATCCAGAGCTCTGCATTCTCATGCCTCACAGACGTCTTAGTTCTGTTCTAGGACAAATCCCTTAAAACACACCTGGAAGCACAAGTCTGGAAACTGAGACCTGGGCTACCTCTCCACTGTACTTTCCAGTTTTAGTTCTCCAGTACCTACTGAAGAGCTCAGTTTATAAATGTTCTTAAAATCCAGCAATTTGTGCTGGACTTCTATTATAGGGCTATGTTTATAGCAGAAATTGTGGGTAATGATCTTTTAAAATGTCCCTGAATACTCTCATAACATCCCTCATCTACTCTGAGCATTGAATTAAGCTCTTCATTCAGTACCTAAATTTTCTAACATATTGTGAAATCTTGTCTGTTACTGGCAACACCAAAGCACACAAAGCAGGGGAAGTACAATAAAAAAAATATGCTCCTATTTCTTTGACTGTTAAAATGAGCCTAAGAAGGTAACAGAAAAAGATACTGTATAAACAAATTGATGTAATTGCATTGCATGAAAGAGAAGACAGGTTTTACTAATGCAGAGTAGTAGACAGCATGGCAGAAGAAAATTCTTCAATGCAGTGGCGTATAAATATTGAATAAAATGCAAAAATTGACTCTGCAGTTGGTCAGGGAAAAGCAGCCGCTCTGGCTGCAAATATGTTTCAGAGAATACACCACAAAAACTGGAAATCTGCAAAGCCAAGGAGGAAATCAGTGAATAATCTGCTAGAAGGAAATCCCCAGCTTCCACAATCAAGTACAGGGATTACAAAGATGTTTCTAAATCAGTGAGGGGCAGGCTGGGACAGAAGAGTGAATTTTTTTTTTTTTTTTTTTACCCTTAGTATCACACACTGCCATGCCAGGAATATACCTACTGCCTGGTTTCGCATACCAGTTTAGATGCTTAACTTGGGATGTTAATCTTTCTGCAAAATAATTTAGTATTGTCTCTGCAACCATTACTTTCTTCCAGAGGCCTTTGCAAATGACATTTCTAACAGATTTAGATATATGATTGCAAATCAAGTGAGTTGCATCAGCTCAATTTGCTTCTTGCCTTTTGCTCAGAGAACCAGCTGTATGATTCAGCCAGAAAAGCTTCTGGAGCAAAGCTAGAGAGGATTTTGTTAATCTGGATTTGCGATCCCCAAGCTACTGGCTTAAAATTTCATGATGAATCTGTGTCACTGTGTATTTCTTTCTCCCTTGGGAAAGCAAAGGATGGATGTATGCAGAAAAACAGGGTTATTCTATATAACTGTAAGAAGCTACGAAGCAGAAATAGACAGGAAGAACTTACCATCACCTTAGCCAGGTAACCAAACCACCTTAAAGTGGTAGCTTTCTGTAGTTTGCATAGTGTGGAAAAGTTATATATATATATATATGTATACTTATATTTATATATATCAGTAACTAACCCCCTAAATCAGACAAATGATGCAATGTTTCTGTGGGTTGCTCAGGCAAGAGAATAGCAGAGGATGCAAGCAGTGAGATACAAGTGAAATGAAAGAGTATCCTCTGCAGAACAGCCATTTCAGAAGTTGGCAGGCTTTCTTCTGAGAGGCTGAGAGCTCACAGCCTCTCTTCACCAGGTGTATCCAGCACTATTCTTCTCAGCAGGCTGAGACAGAGGGTATCAGTTTGAGCCTGACAACAGGCATCTCCAAAGGGCTGATGTTTAACACAGAGAATTGGAAATTCTTCTCACAAGGACTATTTTTCCTCCATGGGACTGGAGGTGCTTGAACATGTGCAACCAACTTCAACCGGATCTTTCACATGGAGTAACATGCCAAGAAGCATCAAGTTTCTACCTCCACAAACATATTTCCTTAAATTCCTCTGAAGGAACAGCTATCCCAGTGTGGACCAGGACCAGAGGACTTTCCAAAAGTCACATAAGTAAGAAGCAGGGCTGGGAATGACCTCCACTCACCCTGCTGCTCCTGCCATATATCACCCTCATCACTGGAAACCACGATGTGTACAAGAAGCCTCATGGAAATCAGTTGAAAAACACACAATACAATTCATCTGAAAAGGACACTGGGAAATACAAGCAGGTTTGTGCCAACTAAGCTTTCAAATCTAGCACTTTTTTCATCCTCAGGAAATACTTCTGTTAAGTGTTAAAATCACAACGAAACACAAGGTATTTAAACATAATACTATCAGAGATTAGTACAATGCACAGTATGTTTAGAATTGCAGAATTGTTAATGTAGATTAAAATGCTTTGCCAGTAATCACTCATTTTCCTGACTGAGCCACATGGCTTTTCTTCTCTGATGTGCTTCAGCCATGCAAAGCTGCACAGCTGGTCCCAGGGGGGTCCAGCCCTGTGGGGGTATGGACATGTGCCATGAAGCTACTCTGGCCTCAGCCCCTGACTATGGCATGCAAGCAATGTGCCCAGGAAAACAGCCAGAAATATAGAAATCTCTGCAATGGGCAAGTGGACTAGAGCTGGTACTCCAGTCATACACAGTGAGGACCTGGAGCAAGCAGAGAAAGGAGACCCAGCATGATTCCATGCCCAAACTACCTTGCATTTTCTGGAGCATCTCCTGGATGAGAACCTTCATGCAGCTGGTGATGGGCAGTTCAGCAGCAAACACCCGCAGCCCTACCAGGAGCTGATGTCTTCCTTGGTCATTCCTGGATTCTGGTGAGATGGATCACACGATGGCTCACAGGCTCTCCTCAGCAAGTGCTCAGGCACTCCATTTTTGGGGGAAGATGCTAGTAAAATACATTCGTGTAAAACCACTAATGTAAAATTCCTGCTGCTTACAGCCTGAGAGCATTCATGAAGAGCACACCTGAGAGGGCACAAGAGCAACTGCAGCGACTGAATACCACCAACACAATAAAGTTAGATCCAATATTTAATCATCTTTCTAGTAATAGTTTCATTTTTTGGAGAAGTATTTTTGAGAGATTTCTACACTTCATCAAAATGAACAGATGATGATGAAAGACTTAGTCTAGACAGAAGTTAAAGTTTGAATTTTAAAATTAAGTTCTACAGAGCGGGAAAAAAACCCAAATCAGCACAGTGTTATGTTTGTCTTAAAGCTTTTCATTTTAAATAAAAAAACCCCCGAAGGTTAAAAAACCAAAACAATCAAATTTTATTATTTTTTAAATAAGGTCTATCTAAAGTAAGTATTTTAATTATTTAATATTAAACATTAGCAAAGATCACTTTGTGGAGATGAAATGAGCATCATCAGGGAGTTTTATAAACTGTCTCAATTCCACTAGGACCTGGGTAGCTGCAGTTCAGCACTAAGAGCACACAGCATATTTGGTGCAGTGGAGATTTTTTTTCTTTTGGTAGAATATACTTATTTACTGTCATAGCAGAAAAAGCAATTAGCTGGCATTTCATGGGCAGTCTCCTGAGAACAATCCTGAGGCAAGAACAACACCATCGGATCAGACTCTGGAAGGAGACGAAGGGTGCCCTGCAGACCTGCAGATGTGTCAAGTTTCCCCACTTGAGACTTTCTTGCAGTTTTTTCTTTTCCATCATCAGCCTTGCCACTCACAAATGCTTCTTCTTTTTTATTGCCTCTGCCTTGACAGCCAAGCTCTTGGCACAGATAGTTAGGACCACGATGAGGACTCCGACCAGGAATGTCACCACAGGCCAGAGGAAGCAGTGCAAGAGGACAGTCTCATCATGAGTGCGCTTCAGCATCACATCATCTGGCCTGTGAAGAGGATGAACAGGAATAGGAGAAAATATAAGTCAATTCAATATCATCAATTCATCATTAGTGGAAATCATCTACCATGGAAAGAGGAAAGGTGTTTTATTAGCCACAGTGTTAGAAAATGATTAAGTGAACCATTTCATTCACTGCTTTCATTTGCCCCTTTATCACCAGAACTCATGGTGGGCTGTAAGAGCTTTACACTTGCAGTGTTTACAGGCAAACAAGTTTGTCCGGATTAAAAAAAAAAAAAGGGGGGGAGTGGGGGGGGATTGGTACTTCAGGTCTTTCAAGGGTCATGGTCATCAAAAGAGCAGTGAGAGATGCAGTGTCACACTGACTGTGGATTAAAAAAGCACTGTAGCAAAAACATAATACACGGCAGCATTTATACACATCTACCTCAAATGTCATCAGGCCCTGTGCAAAGTGTTTTAAAGTGTTAAAGCTTCCCTTTTAGCTCTGAGCGCCAAAGTGTCCATGGAGGCTCCTGCTGATGCAAGCCCTGGGTGCAGAGCCGATTGCTGTCCTCAGCACTGAACTGCTGGTGGCCCAGGCTGGCCCAGCTGCACTGGCAGCTGCACAGTGTCTATCCCCAGGAGGATTACAGCCTGCCCTGGCGTGGCCAAGGCTCAGCTCCTTCCCAGCAGTGGCTGTTTCAACAATAAGCTGCAATTTGGTGCTGCAAACAGCAGTGTCTGAGTAGGCTCCTACAGGGACACTTTGGGGAGCCTCCCCCAAATGTCTGAACCTCCATGCCTGCATCAACAGCATCTAACACGTTGTCTGCAACAGGTTTTTGCATTTCCAAGGGAAATGGAGGGAAAAGGCTAATAGCAAGGAGGAAGCATCTCAAGATATTCAGAAATTTAGCTCTGCCACGTGTCTGAAAGATCAGTTGTCCATCTGCCTCTTCCAAGTCTGGGAAGTCGGTTGGGAAATACGATGCCAGGTTTTGCTCAGCTCTGGCTCTTTCTACTCTCCTTGCAGTTTAACAGTTACTAAATCAGTCTCATGGCATTTGCATTTCATTGCTGCTTTCCCATCTACAGCCAGACACATGCAGTCCCTGGAAAATTACCTACAAAGGAAAGAAACAGAACTTTCTCTAATTAGGAAAATATCTATAGGCTTGACTCATGTTGGTCCTCACTTACATTGAACACTCCCATCACGTGCTGCTCTGTCAGTGCTATCTGACACTCCTTGGAGCAACAAATCCCGCAGCCTAAAACCCTGCCAACCCAGGCTCATCCAGCCAGGTCCTGGGAATTAAGCTCTCCTGACACAGTGGCACATGAGAACTGATACCTGCTCAGTGACTGTGCTGTCTCTCCCACAATAGTTTTATCCTGATCAGAAAGCAGCACCAAGAAAGCATTCTCTGTAGAGGAAAGAAGAAGAAACTCTTATTCTTTCACTGAGAAGTTGATTTATGGAGATGTTTGCAAGTCCATGGAGTTTAATCCATCCTTAAGGATTTGATGGAGCTAGACCGCCAAGCTACACCTTATCCCAGATTTAATTGCACCTGGATTTGCATTTGGGGGTCTCTCACCCAAAATTGCTATGTGAAGGATCCTCTTCACTGTGCCAGCCTGCAAGTCCCCAAGGCTGACACCATGCGTCTCTCTCTGTTTGTGTAGTAAGAAGCAGAATAAGACTTTGATTATAAGCAGCTCAGCTATAAAAAAGTTAAAATTCAGCAACATTAAAAATTATCAAAAGAACCCCAGGTGTATTCAATAGTGGAATGAGTGAAGTCTGCTTAACCAAAATCCTCCATATATATATAGGCAGGCACAGGTGGAGACTATAAATTGAATGAAATAGTAATAACTTTATAGGCACAAACTCACCAGCCTATGCCATATGAATGACAACACCTGAACAGAAAAATCCTTTCACAAGAGGTATAATACTGCTTCCCTGCTATTTACAATATCATCATCTGCGCATAACAGAGCACTAGTTGGCAAGGAGGCCATAAGTAGACAGCACTCAATCTTCACAACTCTAAGCTTACAAGTGACATTGAATTTTAAGCATTTTTTTGAAGCAGATACTAATCAAACAGTTAAAAATAAGGGGCAAGAAAAAAACTAGAAAATTTGATTCAGTTAAAGGAAAGAAAGTGTGATTGGGGAAAGCAAGGTATCTTTTTGACTGAATCTTAAATGTTTTTGAAAACATATGTACCAAAGCTAGCAGCGATGGATGCCAAATACTCATTATAGGTGTGACTATAACTTAGTAATTTAAAAGAATTTCCCTTTTGGAAAAGAGTCAAAGACAGAGGCCTTTAATTAAACCTCAAGATGAGGTTTTAGTTCAGATGAGTATTATTACTATTCTTAGCTTCAGCAAGAGTCCCTGTGCAATTCTTAAATGGCAGAAGGTGTGCAGTGACTCACTGTCGACTGTGCACAGCATCTTTCCAGACAATGCATCAAGATGTGACAGAATCTTCCAAAAACGCTTCATTAAATGGCTACTGGCACCACAACTAAGATTTTAAATGTCCTTCTTTAGTCAAAAAGAGGGAGCAGCACTTCTGGATGCTGACCTGACACACAGGGAAACTCAGGAAGCCTTTGGGATGTAGCCTTTTGGTACTGACTCTTGGCATAAAGAAACGGTGGGACAAATTTGGACCAATTCCCATGGTCCTGGGAACCTGGAGAGGTCCCAGTTGACTGGAAGTTGTCTAACTTTGTCCCAGTTTTCAAAAAGGGCAAAAACCATGACCCTGGAAACAACAGACCTGTCAGTTTCACTTCAGTGATTAGCAAAATTATGGAGATTATTCTGGAAGTTATTGAAAAACACCTGAAGGACAACACAGTCATTGGTCACAGCCAGCATGGCCTCATGAGGGTAAAGTCCTGCTTGTCAGACTAAATTTCCTTTTATGACAAGGTAACGCAACTAGATGATTAAGGGAAGCCAGTTGATGCAATCTTTTTGGATTTCAGCAAAGCTGATCTCTTCTCAGGGGTGACCAATGGCAGGACCCAAGGGAACGGCCTGAAGTTCTGTCACGGGAGGTTTAGGTTGGATATTAGGAAAAGATTCTTCACCCAGGGGGTGGTTGGAAGCTGGAACAGGCTTCCCAGAGAAATAGTCACAGTACCAAGCCTGACAGAGTTCAAGAAGCATTCAGACAATGCTATCAGGCACATGGAGTGATTCTTTCAGTGGTCCAATGCAGGGCCAAGAGCTGGACTTGAGGATCCTTGTGGTTGCCTTCCAACTCAGAATATTCTGGGCTTCTGTTACACTCGAAACACAGTTATGTAACTGCTTTTGTTTTGCATGGTGAGGCTAGCATGTACTAAATCTGCAGTTTTGACTTTTTCTTGCTATTTTGTAAAGATGATCGGCCTGTTCCCAGAGTCTGAAGGCTTGTTGTTTGGCTTGGAAACAGAAAAGGAAAGGTGCTGTGTCCCTGGGGGAAACCTTCTCATGGTAAAGACATGTCTTTCCTGGAAGCCCCCACAGCATCACTCCCCTGGTGCTGAGGCACTCACGTTGAACCCAAAGGAGGTATGTCATGCCTGGAAACTTGTTTATTTTCCCTGTAATAATCAGCAGATATAATTAAATGTATCGCCTTGTCCTTGTAAGTGTAGTGCATTTAATAAACCCGTCTTTGCTCTATGACTTTCATATAACATTTCACTTCAAAAATGCTGGCAGAGGGGTTGCACATGTTCCCCCCAAGGTCAGTTATGGGCAATCTCTTGTTTCTAGTGATACTGCCATTCAGCTCTCCAGTAAATGCAAAGCCCCTTGAGGGGACGCACCCAAACTCCAACACCAGTTATTTGTGCACAAAACAGTGGCAGAGACAAGAAAGAGACCAAGGGGGGAAAAAAAACAGAATACTTGCAAGCCCTGCTTAGATATCGAGACTTCGTTCTGCTGCAAACAGTACTGGCCATTATGCAGCACCACCATCACTGCCCAGCAACAGCCCCAGAGCGAAAAAAGAATGAACAAACTGAAAAATACCGCTGAAGAAGTCTCTATTTTAACCCTGAAAACACAGTTTTCCCTTTCACTGAACAGACAAGGAGGAAGGGATTTTGTTTTCATTGCTAAAAGGTAAGACCAGGACTTATTTTTAGCAGGACTTCGTGCTCAGGGCTGGACCCTTGTGGAGCTCTGAGCCAGGCTAATTGGATTAGTTGTTTCATTACACAACACATCCCTGTTAGGTGCTGCCAAGCAGTTCAAACAGACACTGGATAAAGCAGGCCTCCATTAGAACCTTCAGAGTCATTACAGAACACCATGGGAAGAATTGCAGTGCAGGGATCACCAAAAAGTCATGTAGGACCAAAACGTTACAGACCCATAAACATTTCAGTCATCATTTATGAACCACACTGTGCAACTTATGTTACACAACGAAAGCTGACAGTCAGTGGGGGCATGAGACAGGGAAACCTTACAAATATTTTTTTGTATTTAGGCAATCTGGAATTAAGATGCTTGCAATACACTTACTTTGCCCACGGCTGTTCACATCCCTTTGCTCTCACAAGCAGTCATTTTTTCCCTTGAAGTTGCAAAATGCAGAGATCCTCAGCTAGATGGCTGCATGCAAGGGCAGATCTGGCTTACTAACAATAACGTGCTCTCCCTGCTGGCCTGAGCACTGCTCCACAGGTGATAAAATAAAAGAAAGGACAGGAACTAGCAACACCGTCTTCTGACTGGACAGAATTAATTTAGAAAAGTGTGAAATAACAGAGCAAACCAAGATTTATGTTCCAGCACTAATGGATGAGCAGCCCTACTACCTGAGCACCCTTGGTTTCTACAGATGATTATTCCCAGATAAATAGGGACCCTGCAGGGTACCCCAACAATATACAGGTTGTTGCTAATCACTAGACAGTGTTTGCCCTTCAAGTCTCTGAGACAGAGAGGTCTGAGTTGACAGCAACCTTGGTTTCTTCCTTTTTTTTCTTGGTGTGGATGTCAGTGAGACCTGGAACATGAAGAAATAAAGCAACAGGATCTTCCCCATCCCACCTGTTTCTCCAGGTGTCCCATTTTAGGACATGCAGCTGTGACACTTGTTTGCATATGGTCCTGCCTACAGACCCCCTGGGACACTCAGTGCGAAATCCAGAACACTGAATCACTAGAGCTCAGTGTCTTCTCAAACCTTTGGCAACCGCCTGAGAACTTTATCTGAATTTGTCCTTTATTTTATGCTCTGAAACACTGGGTTTTTATTTCTGCTGGACAGGGCTTCCTTCAGATTGGAATATCATCACGCCAACACACAGGCACCTTCACCAGAGGTCCAGAAAAGCAATTTCCTCAAGCAACTTGCAACTTGCCAGCCTGAGAAGAGTAGCACACTAAAATAAGTGCCCACAGTGGCAAAGCAAGAGCTCCATTTTCAGTAAAGCGCTGAGCTCCAAGCTAAGCTGCTCTTAGGTTCCCTAAGATAAAAGTCAGAGAGCTAGTTTTGCTGGGCATCTCAATTTATATCAACCAAGAATGATTAAAACTGTCAAGTCTACTTCTCATCCCTTTTGAACTGTAAGAATTGCATCTGTTTTTTTCTTTTCAAAGCAGCCTGTTGAAACGTGCACCACCAAACTGAAGGGAGATGATACCTAATAGTACACTCTGAATGCAGCAACGATTTTGACACAAAGCTGAATCAAGTTTGGTGAAGAACAGATGATGTTAATTCATTGCCTATATATTCACCTAGAATTTTATTTTGTCATTTTAAAAGGGAGACTATTAATACTGCAAATAGTACTCTCTCTAAGGAACTGATTTCTGTATGTTTTAATAGACTGAAACTTATTCATTCATTTAACAGACTTATTCATACAGTGAAAAAATTACTGACAGAGAATATGCCCGCTTCTATTTTGAAGTGAACAGACTTTTCCCTCAGTTTGTTATGGGTTTTTTACTGCTTCACAAGCTGCTTAGTCATCGTTGCTCTAAAAGTATACCTAACATGCACATTCCTAGTCAGCAAAACTTATCTCCCAAAGTTCAGTCCTATCTCCAGTAGAAAATAAATGGTGTACACATTTTGGCTTAGACTATCTTCAAGTTTCTCTGGCAGTGAGCCTGTCTTCTGCTGTATATGAGTTGTTGTATGGTCAGCAAAAGGCAGCATTTCAAGTCAGCCATTGCACTAGCAAGAACATTCAGCAGCATAGGATTCAGCATCTTTAAGGAAAAAAACCTTGCCTAAGTGCTGCACAATTCCTCAATGTCAACTTACATAAATGGCAGATGATAGATGGTATGCAGCCTCAGAAAAATTTTGTCTTTGCTTCACATTCATTTGATGTGAGAACCAGATCACATAGCTCTGGACACCTACCAGCCTATGCTCATTTACAGGAGATGAACACCTCTTGGCATCTGACCAATATTAGGCATTTATTTTGGGGTAAGATAAAAGGTTCCTCTTTCTCTCCACTGACCAGAAAAGCTAATTTTCACAGCACCCTGTCCACATCAGTTCAGACGAATCCTAGCTATGACTTCTCCTGCAGACAGTGCTATGCTTCTGACTCTCCTGCTCACTCAGGTGGTGGCTGCTGCAGGTCCCAGGTCTCAGCAGGCACATGCCTGTTCAGAGAAGCCAGAATTATAACTTGGCTAGTGATTAGCAGACCCAAGCATTGGCACTTTGTGGACCAAAGGACCCCCTGAGAAGGTCCCTGGCACGTCTGATGTCACCACACAGGATGCCCTAACCTATGTGTCCTGTAGGCAGTTCTTCTTTCCCCTCTACAAAGAACAATTTTTGCTACAAATCATTGGTGGGATCCCTCTGCAGAGTTAACCAGGGCAACAGACTGTCATCCTGGGCACACTGACTAGGTCTCTCCATGGAGGGGACAATAATTATAGCCAGCCTAAGACAAACCTGAAGCCCCCAAGGCACTCAGTGGGACTCCCATAGGAGAGTCAGGCACTTCTCCACCTGCCACCCTGCTCCAGCTCCCCAGTTCATCAGAGGTCCTAGCACACACTGCCATCCTTTTTGCTCCTATTTGTCTGAATATCTGCTGCCATCACTCCACACTAAGCCCTGAATTGCACCTGTAAGCCCCAAGCTATTCCCTCCTAGGTCTCCCTCATCTGTTTAACTTCCAAGTGTTTGTGGGGTAGGACTAACCCCTTCCTGCTGCCACATCACTTTCTATTTCCTGGCACGTCACCATCAGAAAGAGAGGCAAAAGGACTCCTTCCCCTGTCCTTTTACTGAAGGAAGGAAACCACATGTCACCCTCATACATGTAAGTCACATCAGTATCAGCACTAAAATTAAGAATTGAAACGGGAGATGCTTTAGCTTACAACTTTCTACTCTGCAAGCATTTATGAAATCTGGAAGTTCTATGAATGCTTATTATATAGACCTGATTCATTAATCCTCTGTGAACTCAATTCATGAGTTAGTATGTAGTATTTACTGATCATCCCCTTTCTTCCATGAATACAGTAGGGTTTCTTCTCCGTGGAGGGAAGGAATGTTAATATTCAAGCCAGAAATTTGCCATCTGAGTGTTAAAGCCAAGATGCTTAAAAACTGTGTGGAGATTTGTATTTTTACTTCAAGTGGTAAAAACACTCCTGTGCTTTCTGTATAGTTTTTCTTCAACAGAATTGTCTTGCAGAGTTCTGCACTGAGTTCTGTGGGATAAACAACATCACTCAGGGGATGAGGGGGGTGTATACATGTGTATACATTTATATATATTTTCAAACAAAGCCAATGGACAGCTGTTAAACAGATGCATAAGCACTTCTGCCTAGCCAAATGAAGATTACTCACCTCAAGTGCTGGTTAAAATAGCATGTAAATGGTTGAGAACCCACTTTCTCTTTCCAGTATTTCTGCTTGTACGTGACATTCTCAGAGTTCTCCTGATCATCTCTTGCACAGGGAGGGATGTACGAACACTGCCAAGACACGTTGCAAAACAGAGTTACTTCTGTGCTCAAGTACACAGGGCATCACTTCTCTTTGTTTTCCACAATGCCAGCATGACTGAAATGGACAGAGAATAATAAGCACAAGCTCCAAAGACACAGAAAAGAAAAGTTAGCTGAAGTTTACTTCAATGGTTAGTTTACTCCATGAAGGTACTGGAAAAGAATACGCCAGCATTCAGAAATAAAATAAAGGCTTTGTCATGTTTTGTTCCGTTATCAAACCAAGCTGCCTCATAACACCTTGGGGGTTTGCGTGATGAATGTGAAAATAATTGTTTCATTTTGATGAAACCAGCGGCCAGGATAGGATTCAAATAACTTCCTATTTTCAGTGAGGTATGTAATCATAAGTTTCATTTAGTATCATGCTAATAAATAACTCAAAAGTCCAGCAAGCTTTCCCAGACGATGGGATATCTGATATGTGGCTGAAATCCACTGGTAAAAGAAGGTATTCTTCCATTCTTAAAACAGAGGGAAACAAGCAACAAAATTCACAGCCTCTCTTCAGCAGAAAGTTTCAGCATCTGCTTCTGCTGTACAGAAGTCAAAAAGAGTTGAACATGCGGCTGAGCTATCTGCAGATCTCACCCTCATACATCTGCTTCAAAGCCTAAAGAAATCAAGGCAAGTTCCTCCCCCAGCTTGGTGCAGTTGGGACGGGGCTTTCAGAGGCTCCACTTCAGGTCACACACACACCTCCCCTGCTTAGTTTCCAAGTCTTGTCTTTGACACACCACCCTTACCTCCTAGCCACAGCCAGTTAAACAATAGAAAACAAATAGTCCACAGAATCAAATGCTGGCGGTATCAGGATCTCAGTGTCCAAGAACAATCGCTCTTATTTTTACCAGGCATCCATAGAGGAGATCATTACAGGAGATGCTGAACCACACTGAGTAATGCAGCTTGACGGATTCTCAGATAACACAAAGGCTTTTTGCCCTGCAGGACAGATGGACATCAAGGCTCCAGGTGCACACACAGAATTTTAATTTCTTTAAAACTGGGAGCTGTAAACAGAAAAAAAGTGTGACTATGAAGGTAGCTAAAAAGCCTCCTACTCAGGCAGGATGAGGAAGCAGGAGGTGTAGGCAGTGGGAAGCCCCTAAAGGGGTGCCCACATATGACCACAACATTAATTACTTCACAGTATCCTGAAGGCAGTAACAAGAAGTAGAGAGATATCCTTTCTAACATGAAAATAAAGATCACCATGACTCACTGTGCCTAGTGAGTGCTTCCTCTCCTTCTGGTGAAGTTTCCCAGGGGGCCTACCTTGCCCCCAGCTGCACACTATACCTGAGCTGTACAAACCTACAAGTCCATCTCCACCAGACAGCAGCTTGAAACTTTTCCATTCCAGGAAGAAATCTCAGGATTTTATTCCCCTGATGATGTAAAATCTGATCACTTCTGTCAGCACATGCAATTGTTGTCAGTATCTTCCATGCTTCAGACTCGAACAATCTGCAAGGTCTTCCATTCTGCTTCCAAGCTGAAACTTGCCTTTTTTTCATGTGCAAAGATCCCCATTTTCACATGGACCCACATCTGGTGTTGCCACAGCACAGAGCTCTCTTTAGTTCCCTGTTCAGATGACGCTAAACAAGGATGTGGATGACAGAGGACAGAAACAAGCAGCACCACCACTCTACTTCAGAATGCAGGATTGATCACATATGGTTAGTGCCATCTTAGATAATACTCCTTGGTCAGCAGTGTTTTTCATTTGACTGTGTACTTTGGAAGCATCAGGCACCCCCCTCTTTCCTGCATGTCCCCAGTGCATAAACACATCTGTGAAGCAGCTGGACGGAGTCAGCAATTTTGGCACAAAGACACCTGAGTGCAATACTGGCTCTGCTCTGCCACCATGACATCCCCAACATGCTTCAGCCATGCCAGCTGGTCCTCTCTTCCCTGTTTGGCCCAGGGTCCAGCACTCCCAGCCTCCACTCTGATGCTTTTCTTTATGAAGCATTTCAGATCCTGCTTTGGCAATGGTGCCATATCCCACCAGCTGTACACTGACTGCCTATGTCTGACTGTAATCACCACCCTGCTCTTCCCGAGCCCCAGCTTGTAGGTAGCCCCCAGCTTCTGGGGTCTCTAAAAAGAGCCCCCCAAACCAGCCACTATTTAGCCAGCACACAAAATGCAGAACTAGACAAAACAACCAAGTACCAATGCACATTCTTCTGCCTAAATTTCCTCAACTATCTCAAAAACCACTATTCCTGTGGAATAGACATATTCCTTCTCTCCTCTGAAATGTTTCTTTCTTGTATCTACAGCCTACTGCTATGCTCTGCTACAAAAGTGCACCCACCCTACCACTCCTGGCTAAACTTTCTCTGGATCCTTCAGAGACCTTCCACCCCTACAAAGTATTCCATGAATCCTTCACAAAGTTCACAGTCTGGTGAACTGTTTATAGCCCCATCCTGAGTTTTAGGCTTAGAAACAACCACAAAGGTCCCTTTTCCCAAGAGATGCCCATCTGAACAGAAAAGTATCAAGCTGTAATAGTCTCCCAGGACAGTTACATCACAGACTACTTCACAATTTCTGCTATCAGGTCCCACACTTTTAGCTCAATAACAAGATATTAAACATTGAAATTTTCAGAGCAGGGATTTTTCTTCGTTTGGAAGATCTAAAGGGGTTCACAGACAACTTCTCTCTTCAACACTTGTCTTCCCCATGCCTAAGCAAGACAGTGTGTGGGAGTATTGCTAGTACCTACAGGAAGGACATCTGGAAGTTGAGGACAACAGTGAATCTCTGTAACTCAAACTTCACACTATTCTCTGCACAAGTAGTCCCAATGACAGCTGACAGAAAGCATGCTGGATGCATTTCCACATCTTTAACTTCATGTAGAAAACACAAAGGGGACACCCTGGGTCCTGCTATAAATTAATGGGACCTCATTGCTTGAGCCTGTTGAGGATTAACAACCTTGAAGGGAGAAGTGGTCTCTGTCCAAATATGAATCCCAGGGGTCACTGTGAAACACCAGTTCGAAGTGATGAAGGCTTTGAGCCACAGTGAACACCGAAGGTCCAATTCTAATGTGATCTCATCACCTGTTGCACAAAGAGTGGAGCTTGTTTGCCTCCCCAGGTTGCCAGCATATTCCCCACCAACCCATCGCACATTTCATCTCCTGATCCACGTAAGTGGTGGATCTCTCTTTACTCAGCCTCCCAAGCACACTTTTTGGGGACTTTATTTGGTGAACTGTATTGCCCTCCAAAGTATAGTCAGCAGTCAAATAAAAGGGAATTTTCAGGGGAAATTTCCCCTTTCAGGGGAAAAGGGAAACTTTCACTTCAGCAACAGGCAGTTTCCTGAAACATTAATTATGCAGTCCTCCCTCACAGGACATGGCATAAAATACTGCCATCAAAATATAAACAAATGCCAGCTGTTTGAAAACAAGCCAGGACACCTAGTGCTCAATTGCAGCTCACACAGAAACATCCATTTTCAGTGGAAGTATCCCACTCTATATTGCTTTGATGTTTTTTTTCTTAAACAAGTGATAATAAAGTTGGAGAATAGCACTTAAGATTAGACAGACAGAATAAATCTGATGGAGCAGACTCCTTTTTGGTAGATCTTCTGATATGTGGCACTGTAATTGCACCTCCTACACTATGCCATAGCAACAATAAAATTATTATGTAATTCCAATACAGTCTCAATTACAGAGCTCAAAATTGGTATCAGGCTAATAATATTCCCTCTTCAGTCAGAGACAGGGTTTGGCTAGATGGCTCAGGATTCAATTCAATAAAAATGTCAATGAACCACTAATAGATCTTTACACTAAGGTTTTGTAAGATTTGTGTCTGTATGGATCTGCTGGATGCTCCCACTTCAGTCTCTCTGCAGATGTGTGGGAAGATTCCTGGTCCTTCTGAACACTTCATCAGAGCAGATATTCTTCCACATCAGAGAGAAAGAACAGAGGCTTGAACTCTCAACGATAGTTTAACTTCCAGGTTTCTTTTTGTGCTTTTGAAAGACTAATTCTTGCCTAACTCAGTTACATTTTTAAGAAAAGGGAGACAAACTTGGTAGGTTCTGAGGGAAGCTGTCTCAAGCCTCGAAGACACAGTCTACAAGGCAAGACCAAGAAAGTCTTAAATGCAAATAGACATAAGTAGAAGCAAGTCAGCCCAACAGCAGACAAACCAATGTCAGTAAGGAGCAAGCCTCCAAACTCAGTTGACTTGTTGAGGACCATCCTCCTGACTGCTGGTGAACTGTGGGACAGAGCACGTACCATTTGTTTGGCTGGCAAAGCTCCACATCATATGCAGCACAGTTTGTGAAGCTTTGTGATGAAATGAAGGAGTGGTAAGGATGCTGTAGGTAAGTATCACTGCAAAAGTACAAGGCTCCACTAAAGCCAACGATTTCTGACTCCTAATCTTCAGGTGTATTGGGTTTGCTTGGCAAGGTTTTTGTAGTGGAGTGGCTACAAAAGTGGCTTCTGTGAGAAGCTGCAAAAAGTTTCTCCCATGTCTGACAGAGCCAAGGCCAGATGGGTCCGGGGCAGACCCATTGCTGGAGTCCAACCAACAACACTGCTAGAGCCTCTGGGAAAACCTATTTAAGGAGGAGAAAAACTGCTGCACAACAGTAGCCAGGAGAGAGAATATCTGAAAGAAGCAACCCTGTAAACACAAAGGTCAGTGAAGACAGAGGGGGGAGGAGGTGCTCCAGGTGCCAGAGCAGAGATTCCCCTGCAGCCCACAGTGAAGATCATGATAAGAAGACAGTTCTTTTGCAGTCCATGGAGATCCACAGAGGAGCACATACCCACCTGCAACCTGTGGTTGACCCCACACCAGAGCAGGTGGTTATTTGAAGAAGACTGTGGCCCCGTGGGAAGCTTGTGCTGGTGCAGAGTCCAGGCAGGACCTGTGGTCCTGTGGAGAGAGGAGTCCATGCTGGAGCAGGTTTGCTGGCAGGACTTGTGATCCCATGAGGGAACCACACTGGAGCAATTAATGAAGAACTATCGTCCATGGGAAGGACCCATGCTGGAGAAGTTTGTGAAGGACTCTCTCCTGTGAGAGGGACCCCATGCTGGAGCAGAGGAAGAGGGAGGAAGGAGCAAGATACAATGTGTGATGAACTGACCATATCCCACATTCCCTGTCCTCTGCACTGCTGGGGCAGGAGGTAGAGAAAATCAGGAGTGAAGTTATGCCCACCAAGAAAGCAAGGGTTGGGGAAGATGTTTTTAGATTTGATTTTTTTTTACATGATAGCCTTATTGATTTAATTGGCAATAAATTAATTTCCCTGAGTGGAGTCTGTTTTGCCCATGACAGTATCTAGTGAGTGATCTCTCCCTGTCCTTACCTTGACCCACGAACCTTTTCTTACACTTCTTTTCACCTGTTCACCTGGGAAACGGAGTGATAAAGTGCCTTGTTTGGACATCTGAAGTCCAGTCAGAGTCAATCCCCCCAACCAAACAATACATGAGCTTCTAAATTTGTGTGTGTCTCCACGCATTACTGGGGTACCTTCATGGCATGGAAGGGAGGAAGCACTGCCACAACCATCCTACTCTGGAAGGAGACGAGCAGGTGGACTCGCTCTGTTAATATAAAAAAATTTATCCTCTTCCAGATGACTGTGCTGAGGGAGCTAAAACTGAGCACCATGTCTCATTTTCACCTGCATCTATCGGCACACATGACCACCTTGCTTCATCAGCGCAACCCACCAGGAGTGACCAAACCCACAATTCATCACAGAGGCTCGAGGCAGTGAGTAGTGCCCCCGGTGAGATAAGTGGGTGGTGAGGTTTATCCATGGACTCTGGGGCTCTTTCCAAACTATGCATCTGCATAGTTTGCCCATCACAGGTGCCAGCCCAAATACAGATCTGATGTGTCACCAGATGCACCAGACCCTCCTGTAATTATTGTAAAGTTGGGCATATTTTGTTATGGAACCTCCTCTGTTGTGGGTCATATTTAAGGGAGTTCAAAAATCAATCCCAATTCTGTTTACAAGTGCACAGAAGAGATAATTGCACATCATCTTGTCTGGTGGAGCAGTTATAGAAAGAAGCATGACAGGAGCACAGGCAGATGTGGAGTGCAGAAAAGGAGCAGTAGCCGGTTGCTCTGCTACCCTGCCCAAGGACAAGGATGGGGAAACCAGGTCCTGTTGCAGAGCTGCTGACATCTGCCTTATCAGTCACTCCCCGAAAAGTTTCTTTGGCAAAACAGTGGGCAAGTTCTGATCCTATGCTTAACTTCAAGTATAGAAAGGGAAAAGTCTAAAAAGCCAGAAAGTAAACCTTTTCAGCAGCTGACACCTCCCCTGTCGTTTTTCCCAACCAAACTTATAGCCTGGTCCCTGCATTGGCTGTGTGCACTTGCCAACTTACTCGATGGCCAGAGAGTGATAGCAACAAATTGACTTTGGAATTAATCCCCCTTAAGCCTTATCTCAGAGATTATTATTGCTGTCAAGGCTATGAAGAAAGGCTACTGTCACTCTGATGAAATTTCTTCCTCTGAGACAGCAATTAAAATAAAAAAAAGAAATCCACAAATCACTCGGACTAAACACAAATGTAATCGTGTCCGGTGCTTTATTATATACATTCCTGGATTAACTGTGACCCAGCTATATAATCTTTTAAGAGCTAAAATGAATCCTGGGCTGTACAATGATGTGATTATCTTAGAAAGCAAGAGAGCAAAAAAAAAAAAAAATTGTTCCTGCATCTAGAACAGTTTTCTCCTCTCTAGAACAGCCAGATTCATAGCCACAATATGTTTAAATGCCAGCCCACTCTACTACAGAAAGTAGAAGGTTTTTAGTTCAACGCACTGGGGATTTTTGGGGGTGTGAAGCTGGCAGTTACTTAAGTATTGTGTGTTGTAAGGAGCCTGAACTATGTCTTTTCCACACTATTTTGATTTACAGGGGAAAATTGCTACCCTATAAAGAGAAGCAGCTAAACAGAATATAAAATTTAAAGACTCTTCAAAGCAAAATTGGTAAATTTTTTTCCCTTCCAGTTAGTTGGAACTGCTCAGCGTGTTGTATGTCAAACTGCATGAACACAAGGAAGCATATTGCAAGAAGGTGATGGGAACAGGAAGGGTTAATAAATCCCTAAGTGTTCATTTATAAATACATACTGGATCCTGAGCATTAGATTCTACTCTGTTGCTTAATGTATTTCAACATGAAATCCTGAAAACTTTTAGAGAAGGTGAGACTTTAAAACAAAAATTAAAAGGAGAGTATAACTGTTTGACTCCACAGACATTAAACTAGGGGGAAAAAGGGAAAAAGCAACAGATACAGACTTTGGTTCCTTACAATGGTATGTTTTCCTGATGAGACCTAAACAACTTTTCTTCTTATTTTCCATTTGTTTTAAGTAAGCTTCTCAAAGTAGGGAAAATAATTGGAGCACATTTTTTTTTCTATGTAGTTTGCCATTTACTTAAATTCAATTACCACCAGAGAATGTGGATACATCCAAAAAATGCATCCTTTCAGCTTGGGCTCATCTGGTAAATTAGATTTAATCCTCAACAATCAATAGCTAGCGTAAACAGCCCACACCTAGAGAAGCAAGGTGGAAGGTACAGAAAATAGATTATATTTGTAAGAGCGTGCAAGTACTACACACTGCCAACACAGAGCCCTGTTTCTTCATCAATTGTTAATAAAAAATTAATTGTTAAATAAAAATAGGTTTCCGAGTGACATTTACAGGCATTACTTCTGAAGCTCTAGGTGCCTCCCTGAAGAATTGCAATCCAGACCCCGGGCAGGTGCAATCCTTCTCTTCCCATCAGACTTCCAGAAAGGTAGAAGAAAACAGGATCAAGAAGTAAAAACAAAACACTTGGACCACTCAGAAAGATACTGCGGTCACAGTCCAATTTGAAAGCCTCTGCTGAAACTGCAGAAGCTGATGAAGTTGCTGAGCCCAGTCATTCTGGTGGCATGGCTCAGCACCTATCTCCCATCTTCCACCTCCCATCCCTGCTGGACATGGCCACAACAGGGCCACCGGGCTGTGTTCAAGGGGGAACCACACTGTACCCTCTGCAGCACCACATCATCTTCGCCCCACATCAAAAGGGTGACTTTTTCTCCTGCATTTTACCAACTACCCCTTGCCTACCTGAAAACTGAGAGATATTTAGAGAAGTCCTGGAGCTTGGACAGCTGAGGCACTCATGGCACACCTCTGTAACCACAGGGAGCTTGGCAACAGCACTCCCAGGAAAAGGTGAAATTTGCAAAGCTCCCTACAGGCCAGCATTTCATCTGTTTTGCTATGGGGCACCATCCAGCACTGCAGCTTCATTGCTCATCACTTCTGAGCAGTGCCAACAATTTAATCCAAATCCTTACAGATTTACCATCCTGCCTCTCACTCTGCTGATTTTTGCCCCAGCCACCCTTCCAAGGCCACAAGCTGCCAAGGGGAAAAAAGCAACACTCAAACCCTAAGCTTGCAATTTAATCTACCTTCCAGGGGACAGAGCCAGACCAGTGCAAGTACGACTGAGGAGATGTGAGGCTACACATCCCAACTGGACACTCAAGCCTGCTATCTGGCCCCTGCAAGCAGATCCCTGCATCAGGCTTAACATGACCCTTGACATTGTGCTGCATCCACATCTCGGTCAAAGAGATAACATTTCCTTCTCCAGTACACTCAAGACTTGAAGTCCTTTCATGGGTAGGGGGATTCCATCACATTTTTTTTCTCCTGGATACTACTTAGTAAAATCGCTTCCATTCAGGCAGCATGCTGTCAAGGCCATCTTTACCCAGCATGAAAAGGAGAAGGCAGAATAACTGCCTTTAAAGAAAGAGAAAGCACAAGTCATACATTGCCTTCAGACTATCCCCATTTGCTGTAAGATGCAACTTTTAGGACTCCTCCATTCGGTCCTTTTTCCTGTGGGTGATGGAGAAGTTTAAGAATCAAAATAGCACGAAGGAAACTTCCGTTTCGGCGCAGCCCTCTCCCCGGCGCCCCGCCAGCAGCGGCTCTGTTAACATTTCCCCTGGCGCTTCGGGGAGTTGCTCTAGGAAGGCCCCCGCACTCTGGGACATGCAGCGGCATCGGGCACCGCCCGAGCAGACAGACAGACCTCCCCGCCCTCAGCAGCAGTTTCTCCCCTGCTCCCCCCGGCGTCGCGGGGCTCCGGCAGGACAGGGAACGGCAGCTGAGCCTCCGCTGCTCCCGCTGCTCTCCGGACGCGGGAGAGATGGGCTGGGAATGAATGGGGCTGATCGCGAAGTGTGTGAGTGTATATTTATATAGCGTGTGTGTGTGTATGTATATAATATTATGCTGTAGTTGGTATAGTATATAGTGTAGTATAGTATGTAGTATACTATACATTGTACATAGACAGTATGTTATAGGATGCTATACAGAATCACGGAATATCCTAAGTTGGAAGGGACTTACAGGGATCATCGGGTCCGACTCCTGGCCCCGCACAGGACCATACCCGAGAATCACATCATGTGCCTGAGAGTGTTGTCCAAACACCTCTTGAACTCCATCAGGCTTGGTTCTGTGACCGCTTTCCCGGGCAGCCTGTTCAGTGTTCAACCATCCTCTGGGTGAAGAACCTTTCCCTAATATCGAGCCTAAACCTCCCCTGACATGCACACAACACATGCATACAGATGCACCCTGTAGAGTATGTATATATATAAATATATATATTCACTATAGAGATATGCTATTACTTTTTGCTGAGCAGCAGCAGACGCATTTTGAAGGGATGCCCCGGGACTTCATCCACTCCCCCCCACCAGATTAAACCCGCACCGAACAGAGGGCGATTGCCGCAGACCGGGACTCCTAGGGCGGGCACTGGGGCCAGGAAAAGGGCACTATCTCCTAGGCGGGACCCACCACTCCACATTTTGGGAGAGGAGGGCGTTCGCGGGTCTCACCTTGGGGTTGGTGCGGAGCTGCCGCTCATCCTCGTGGAGCAGGGCGGGCGCGGAGGAGCGGGAGGTGCGGACCAGGACCTGGAGGCAGGGGTATCGGGCGGTGCCGCGGCAGGCGGCCCCGCAGGAGAAGGTGCAGGCGAAGCGCTCCCCCAGCTGCCGCACCGCCAGCACCGTGCAGTTGGCGGAGCCGCCACCGCCCCGCTCCTGCAGCGCCGGGCGAAGCCAGCAACAACCCAAACCCAAGAGGGAAAGCAAGCCGGCGGCGATGAGGAGGAAACCCAGCCGCATGCTCTTGTCCTCCGCCTCCGTGTACTCGTAAGCCGCCCGGCTCCTCGCCATCGCCCAGCTGCCGCTGGCATCCGCCGCCGGGCATCAGACACTGCCATGGGCTAAAGCTCCCGCCGCTCCCCGCCTCCCTCCCCGCCTCCTCAGAGCCCGAGTGTGCGTGTAACGAGCACGAAAAAAAAAT
Organism: Pyrocephalus nanus; assembly: GCA_038380795.1. NCBI lineage: Eukaryota > Metazoa > Chordata > Aves > Passeriformes > Tyrannidae > Pyrocephalus > Pyrocephalus nanus. The sequence continues at coordinate 11,272,982 of CM076262.1, read as the reverse complement.
TAGATAAATAAAATGCAAATTTAATCCAGTCTGACCTAATTCAGGGCCCTCCAGGGATGGAAAGGGACAGCTTGCAAAGGGATTATCTACCCCTGGTGATTTGCTGTGGGGAGGGCTAGTCCGGATTAATACTGGGTACCATCATGCAAGGTACAATATCTAGAAGGGGGTAGGGGGCGGGGCCCTTTGGGTGCGTTGCAGCCCCCCATCCACCCACCAACTCTCTGTAAGCCAACATCTCGCCGCTGGCTTGGTTAAGTCCTGGAGAGCCTGTGTGATATCCTGCTTAGTAGCCCCATGCACAAAAGTCTGCAAGATCTCTTCGTCTACCTGAGGAATCTGATCTGAAATTAAAGAAATTAAATATGTGCCAACGAGGAAGCAGCTGCTATTTTCACCTTATTGACTGAGAAGGGACATAATGGGAGTTGGCCAAATGTCATCCTGCCTCAATACAACTTTTTGGGGCTGCAGGGTTAAGTGCTCTGCTCCAGCCAGCCCCAAGCCCAGCATCTGCAAGCAGAAACAGACCAGCCTCTTCCATCATTATTTGAAGATAATAGGGAAGCAAGATGATTGCTGTTACACACAGGAATTTCTTTCAACAGGAAGGTATTAACCTTTGAAGGTTCACTCCGGGAAATGCTCCCCTCCAAGCCTGTCTGCAAGAAAAGCAGCCAATCCATGATAACACATTTATTTTGCCAGTAAAGTATGGTTATAACTCAGCATTTCCCACTGTGGCAACACAAGCTCTTTGGTGCCAAAATACCATAAGCAATAGTTGTATTTGTATTCTGTAGCCTTTATCACAGGCAAAACAAAATAGCTAGAACAAAATGTGACAGTTTCAGAGGTGATAGCTGAACTCGATGACACAGCAGACAAGAAGGTACAGAAATACAGAAAAAATATGGGAAATAGCACTTTTCTGTTGGCCACCTTTTTCAATCACTCCCATCGCACTGCAGAGTGCGATGTCAAATTTTTATAAAGTTGATCCATAGGTTCTCCAAATGGACTACTGAGCAAGGTTTGGCAGGAAGGCTATTAAGAATCCATGCTGTGACATGAATATAAATGGATGTAAATATTGTCCTTGCTTCCACCAGTGCACTACCACATTGCTCTCAGGCCAGCTGCTTTGTAAGCAGCCCTGCCCTGATACCAATGGGTTTCTGAAATACCATGCCAGCTCTTAGCCTGGGATTATTTTTTTCTTACTTAAACCTGCAGGAGGCATTTATACTAGAAATGGGACTCATCTTGGTTAGTTCTTGGTTTTGTTCATCCATTCCCATCAATGAGGCTTTGCTGCCAGCACTTGTGGTGACAGTCGTCTCTAATGATGGGGCTTGTTGCATATAGCTTTCATAATATAAAAAATAAAATTTTAATCAGGTAGATTTGTCACCACCTGAAAAGGGAAGCTCCAGCCCTGCTTTCACAGTGTAGATGGGCTGTGGCTTCTTGTCTGTCTTACCTTCTGAGCAGCTAGCCTTTGGTACTCCATTCAGCTCCCTCTAATCCCAGGCACATAAAGCGCTGTCAGACGAAAATGAAGGCAACAGATCACTGGGTGACACAGCAACCTTGAGTTAGTCCTCCTGTGTGCATCCAACCCCTACATCATCTACAGCTGGAGGAGATGCTGAGTCTGTATTTTAACTGGGAATGATGCTGAATATTCACCAGGTGATCTAATATATTTTGAAGTTCTGCACAAATGACTCAGTCAGGACTCAGTCTATTTGCATCAGTTGGAAGTGAAAAATGATCACCAGTGCCTGATTTGTAAGAGAGTAAAGCTGGGTTGTAGGAGCCTGTTGTAAAGATTTTAGCTCTCCTCTCACTTGAGGACAAGAGTCAGGATGCTGGCTCTGGGACCATGAGCATAAGAAGCTGCCAGGTCTGAAAAACTGGCATATGAAATTAAATGTCTGCATGAAATTCCCAACAGCAGGAAAATAGGTTGCTATCTGCTTTTTTGGCCCTTCCACAGCCAAGGGACAGTCTTACCTGTGGCCAACTGCAGATGACTCACCTGGTACAGCTGGTGCTGAGAATGCCTCTGCCTTGGTTATGCACCTCAAGGCTGGGCAGCCCATGGTGGGGCTCTGCCACCACACCCCCAAAGGGCCCGTTGAAGGGATTGGGCTCACACCTCCCTGCTTCCTTGCAGAAGCCTAGCAGCGCTCCTCATGGCATTGATCACACCTCTGCCATGAAAGTGCCAGAAAATGTCTGTATGTATAATAACAAAATGCCTTTTTGAAACCAATGCTGTGATGCCTACCACAAAGTAGATGGGCCTTCCATGGAAGGGAGATCATTGGGAACAACCAAACCAGCCCTTTTGTCCAGAAGAAATGTAGAGAACGCTGAAAGATTTCCACAGAGGGTCATCGACATTTGCATCACAGCAGCTTCAGGACACCCACCTTATTTTCATCCCTCATTAGGACTGTTTACAGGCAATGCAGGACAGTCCAACCATGAAAACTGACCACTTCTCTAGACTGTTTGTTAAACAAGAGGGAGTTCAAAGAAGTGATTTTGCAGAAAATTATTTTGGCAGTGTTAGCAGGAAAAACCCGACATATACCCACATGGAATACTGGCACATTAATACCAACAAAAGAATATGAAATGCAAATGACAAACTGAAGTCTAGAAAAATAATACACAAACTTGGTTAGCACTGCTAATCCAGAAGTGGGTTGAATCATTAATATTCAAAACATGTGCTTTAACATTACTTAAAAAAAAAAAAAAAGTTTGCCTCTAACAGTAAAGTGGCTTTAAGAGGTAACTGTACTGAAGCAATTCAAGCCAGGATTTCAAAGTAAGTTATCCAGTTGCATTTCCTCAGGTCTTTTCAACATACTGGAAGCTTTCAGATTTATGGAAATGACAGCATGCATGCTCACAAGACAGAAACAAAAGCAGCTACACCTTTTCAGTTCTCATACCATACCTGAAAATAAAAACATCAGCTGTCAACTCAGACTAACTGCTTAATCCAATCTGCATTCTTTACCAGAATTCAACTTCTACTAGCACGAATTATGGGCAGTGGCAGATTTTGAGGAACATGATGAAAAGGTATTTGAAAACTAAGATCACTCATCTGGCTCTATTAGAAGCAATTGTTATATTTAGGATCCTAAATCAAAAGCACTGTCTAGCTACCTCATGCTTCGGATGACAACTGTGCATTTAAAAGCTTTTATTCAGTGTGACAGATAGCAATCAGATTTTCTCTTTTGTTTCACTCAATATCCAGCTATGGAAGTATTTTCAACCACCAAAAAAAAAAAAAAAAAAATAAAAAAAAAATTTCCTTCTAGGTGACAAGTATGTTGAAACAATATTATTTAGAAGCTGTACAGCTTCTTTCATAGCAGTGGCCACCTACAAGCCACTCAGGATCAAGTGATGGCCTCACAGACCTCTATGTCTCCCTGTGCTGGTCATGCCAAAGACTGCTTTCTGGTCTCTTTATGGTCAACAGAAAGAGTCTCTTAACACTCTGCAAAAAATTCCGAATCTGACTACAGTGCGCAAGTTCTTATTTTGAGTACATCCTTGGTAATTTTTTTCATGGAAACTGTAAAATGGAAACAGACAAGTACAAAGAATACTGGCTTGGGGACAGAGAGGATTTCAGACACGACTAAAGTGCAAAAGGAGCAAAGTGATATGATTATACCTCTTTGTACTGCATAGAGGTCACATCGTGAGGGACTGGTGTGCTCATGAATCCCAACACACACAGAGTCAACACTTCATTGGAGGTCACAATCAAATGAAAAATATTTTTACCCATGTGAGTATCTGCAGGCTTCCCTGGATTACCTGGGTCTTCAATTAGGTTAATCAAGGCCATGAAGGTTCTCACGCGCTGAAGTATTTGTGGCTCCAGGTATGAAGGTGGAAGAGATTTGAGTCCTGGGTGGTTTTTTTATTTGTTCATTTTTTAACACCTCCTTCCTCCATGACTCTCTGGTACCCTTGATTTTTCCACAAGCAGGGTGGTTTGAGTAATAATTTAAAATAAGAGGTGTTTTTTGCAATAGTAGGGATAATAAACCCATTTTAATCCTGGAAATTGAGGTAGTGGATTTGCAGAGAAACTAGAGCTAACTACTCAATAAAGATTTACAAACAACACACACGAAGCAGTGACTGCAAGAGTATGTTGAACAGGCCAGAAATAGGAATACTTCTTGTTTGCAAGAGCACCCAGTTTACTACTCAGAACTTACCTTGCACATTGTTGTACAAAGCTGTATTTATGGGGAAAAACACCAACCTCAAATAAAGGTATTTTTAGAACAGCATACTACTATCTCCCTATTCATAGTGCTAGTGGAATGTAAAAACATACTAAACAAGCCTCAGACCTTAATTGTTGGTTTGAAAATCTCTTGGTCAATTCAGCTGCCCATTTGCTACATTGTGTGAGTGTATAAATGAGGGCTGAGGTTTTTTTCCTTTAAGGAAAAACAGCAGTATGGGGTTTTTTTCCAATTTTTTAAATTAATATGATATCAGATAAAAATGGTTCCAATTTTACACCTTGTTTCCTGTTTAAATCTGTTTCTCTTGCTTCAACCCAGAGTGTAATATGAAATTAAGTCACAGGTTTCAAAGTCTCCATATATGTTTACTGAATTAATAAAAAAAGCCAGACTGTTCTTCCCCTTGGAAGGAGCAAAGCATCACTTCCTTGCTCACAGGTGAGAAGCGTCCCAAAATCAGGGCATCTCATATTTTTGAAAGATTGTGGAATTGAATACAACTGTATCATCAAATAATTTTTTTGAGAACTTAGCTTCACAGTCTCAGTTTAATTGTTTTTAAACTACCACAGGTACTTACTATTTTAATGTAACTTATTTTGCTCCCTTTCCCATATGTTGTTAATTTTCAGGAGACTGGTTAGGCCAATGAAAAATAACATTAAAAAAACCCCAAATACATAGAATAAAAAATAATCACATTTGCTCTGAAGATGCAAACATCACTTCAGGAATCCTTAAGGAAAAAAAAAAGCAAAAGTCATAGTGGATATCCAACAGTAAAAAATATAACATTAACTGTGGAGAGTAATAAGACGCTTTCAGAAAATTATCCTTTTGAAAATTCCTAAATTTATGTTTGAATAATCAAAGATATGTTTGAATCTGCTTTGGTTTGAGAAGAAGAAAAAGCCACCACTTTTTTTCAGCTGTGTTAGCTATCATATGGATTATAACCATCCTCTTCTTTCAAGTTGGGAAAAGTTTTCTTTAATAACAGGAAAAAATATAATCAACAGGCTTATATTTTTATCCCTACTATCTTAAAATAGAGATTAGAAAAAGTGCAGAATTTAAAATTGCCATACAGCTGATACAGAACCACAGCAAGGCCATCAATGGTCTGATTTCCAAGCATAACTGATTCCATGCCAACAAGCTGCTTTTGCACTACACAGAAAAATGGGTCAAAACATAAAAATAACCCCCCACAATTCACTGATGTGTCTTTTCTTGCTTTGGTAATTTCAGGTATTTTGAAATGGTCTGCATGGCCAGAGGCAACTCAATCAGAAATGGCAATCATATCTAGAAAAAGAAAACTATCCAAACAGTTCAGGTTTTTCTTGCTCTGCTCTAGAGAACAGTTATAATTTTTCAGAACAAATGTATATTCATGTTTGTTTGCATCTGGAATTTCAAGTAGCAGCAAACATCAAATGAAATGTATTTCTGTTTTAAGTGGGAAAACATCAACATGGAACTAAGCTGAGCTCAGTTCTAACCCAAGCTTCTTCCAAGTGTTCCTTCTGTGATGAATTCTTGAAGCATCTTTCTTATCATCTGACACGTCACCCCACCCGTCTTTCGAAAAATTATTTGCTATTATAGAGAAGGGATCTGAAACCAAGGTTAACCAAACGTTTTGGGCTGTGGAAAAGAATATAAAACTCTCTCATAAATTTACTTGTCAGCAGCAAAAAGACTCTTCAAGTGTCTTAACCACTGTACAGTTTGATAGTTTTAATACTTCAACTTTTTTTTTTCCATTTTTCATTGTTGAAGAAATAATTTCACAATCTCAAATCAAAGTCAACACTGCAGTGAGGAGAGCTTTTCTACTTTATTACAAAGAGAAGAAGCCTTTATGTGGTCAGAAAATACAAGATTGATCTTTTTTTTTTCTCTTCCTATGAAACGCTGCTGTTCAAACAGCCAGAGTGAATTGTCTCAGTTCACTTCTTTAAGTCCCATCACATTCACTTGGGTATGGATGTCCTTGGCTGCTGAAAATCTGGCCCTTTAGTGCACAGGGCGACAAAGTAGTCCCCTGACCAGCAGTTCCAGAATGTCCCGTTTTCATATATTGCATCCATGCACACCTCCTAAAAATGAGGTACAGCAGGGCAAACATTTTCCAAAATAGATGTCATATATATAATATATACACATTCGTACATACATACCTTTATTCATGTGATGTCCAAAAATTTAAAAAAAATGTACACATTTATTACAAAATCGTAACAAAGACTGGACAGTGTTTTGCTCATTCTGGAAAGATGAAGCTCAGTAATACACAACTCTGGAAACTAACCAGAGACTGTGGCAATATCTTTCTTCTAAACAGTCAGATATTCTTGCATTAAGCTTGGCGAAAACTGCCTTTCAAAAACAGAAGGGGAAGTAAAATGAAGGAAGCAAACCTTGCTCATCTTTCCAAATGAAATACGAGAAGGATCTTCACATAAAAATGCACAAACAGTTTTTATTACCAATAGTGCTACAATGAACAATGCAAATTTTGTTGTCTAATTTTTTGTCTTTTTTCTTTTTTTTTGTTTTTACATTTTGGAAAACTAAGTGGTAAACTTTTGTCAGTGTACTCGCTTGTCTTTACAGACCCAAGCTTGTCTGCTGGCAAAAAAGGAAACAAAAACAAAAATTCAGACCCTGCTCAAACTAAAGAAAAACAATTACAAATTTAGTTGTTGGGCAGCACATAATTAGTAAGGCAGGACCTCAAATGGTGACCCTTCGCATTGAGCCAATTGCCAGATCCTCAAGGAATTAAAACCAGGATGCCTGAGCCACATCAGTTCTGCAGTTATGTTGAGTATTGTGCTGAGACAGCCATACCCCAAGAAAAGGGAAGTCTTTAGAAGGCTTGCTGAGCAGGGTTGTAGTTGAAGGTTGATGGCAGATGAGGCCTTTCTTCTAGTTTGTCATATTCCAGATGGAACTCCTACAGTTAAAAAAAAAAAAAAAAAAGACAAAACCAAATATCATTTACCTGTTGAGACCTGGTCTTTCTACTGGCCATACTTGAAATGCGCAAATATAGAGAAGATCAAGTACTAACTTATCCTAAGGCAGAAACACATGATTTTGCTATCTTAGGTTCCACATTTTAAGTAGAAAAAAGCAGTCAATTTTAACTATCCTAAGCCATTATACCTGCAACACGTAGGCTCTCCTACTCTTTTTAATGCTGCATGACCCTCAAAGCCCTCATTATGATCTCAAACAATTTTATGTATGCACAGACACAAAACACAAATACACAACCACAGCATGAGCTGAATTATGAACAACAGCTCCTGTCTTTCAACATGTCAGGCATACAGAGGCTTAGTTTGGATGAACTGAAGTTTAGGAATAGTTTGTGTCATACTCCCAGACCAAATGGCCTCAAGCTGTGCCAGGGATGGTTCAGGCTGGATATTGAGAAAGGGATGTCAAGCACTGGAACAGACTGCCTATGGGAGTGGTGGAGTCACCACCCCTAAAGGTGCTCAAGAAACAACTGGATGTGCCATGGTCTAGCTGACATGGTGGTGATCAGTCAAAGGCTGGATTTGATCTTATGAGGTCTTTTCCAACCTAAATGGTTCTGTGATTCTGTTAAACTAGCTAAGTTTCTCCTTTAGTAACACTATCTAAAATGCTAGAGACAAAGTACTGAGACCAACTTAAGCCAGAATTTATCAAAACATTTCACCATGTTTCATACTCATATCTATGCCCCAGACTCAGCAAACCTGAAATCTTGTATTTTTCAGATACTTTCAGCAGCATAACTATGTCTCATCCCTATTTCATTTTCATTCAAATTATTTTAGAACACTCTCTGAAGTGATTAAATAGTATAATATTCCAGTACAGGCAGGCAAATTAAATTAAGGACCGAGTCAATTCAACAACATCAATAAAATCTAGAAATTCTAACTCGCAGACCTCTCTTCTTTCAAGGCAAAACAAGGTCCATTTAGCATAAAAAGAACATTCAGCACAGTAGAAAAACAAAGTAGAGGTAAATGTGAAGCATTCTGTATTCCCTTGAGAATACCATCCCTAAAACTGGAAAACTGTAGCAATACCTATGTGAGGTTACAACCACCTGCACTGAAATGTTGGTTCCCTGATCTCTACTCCAAACAAGTTTTTAGGGGTTTTTTCTTTGGTTGGGTTTTTTTTTTTGGAGTTATTTATTTAATTATCTATTTGGTGATGGGTTTGGGTTTTTTGACTTTTTAGGTAACATACATAGAAGTGAATTGCTTTTGGCACTCCTAATTAAAACTGCATGCCAGATGGTGTGTGTTCTCTTTCAGTGCAGATACATACATGTGCTGAGACTGAATAGATGCCTGCTCCCTCCTGGGGTCAGAAGCAAGATAAAGGTATACAAATCCGTGTATGTATTTTAGCATCAAAGGCTAGATTAGGTTGTGTGGATCTTATGGGGCCTACGGGAAGGCTGGAGACAGACTTTTTGCATGGGCATGCAGTGACAGGAGAAGGGGGAATGACTTTAAGATGAAGAAGGGTAAGATCTAGATTAGGTATTAGGAATAAATTCTTTCCTGTGAAGGTGGTGAGACACAGGAACAGGTTGTCCAGATAAGTTGCAGATGTCCTATCCCTGGAAGCGTTCAAGGCCGAGGTTGGATGTGGGAAGGTGTCCCCACCCACAGCAGAGGGGTTGGAACTACATGGTCTTTAAGGTCCCTTCCAATCCAAACTATTCTATGATTCCATGATTTTCAGTAATTCCACAGTCATTTTATAATAGAAAAGATACTACTCAACCTTTCTCTCCCATTCATGGCTGTCAAAGTTTCTATCTTGCACATAATCATGGAAGGGCCTGCAGAACCCTATCAGTATGTGGTCAGCTTCAGTCATGTAACTGAACCTCCACAAGCTCTGTCTGAAATGCCTTCAAAATTATCCATGGAAAATTGCTAATGAGACTAGTAAGATACAGTAAGTATCAGAAACCAGTAAGCATCAGTATGCTAAAAAAAGGGTTTTCCAAACCCAAAGCTGTTGCGAGCCTCTACTGGCAGTGGTAGCTGCAAGCAAGGTGTGTCTGGAAAAAATGCTCAGTAGCTTGAGCAATCCTTTGTGTCCCACAAGTTGATGCCCCTCATTCAGAAGGACGAGTATGATTCCCTACCAAATTTTCTTTAGAAGCATGTGAGTTCACACTTCAAACTGTCATCCATTGCTAAAATAAAGAGGCATAAAACAGCCTTTTTGATTTGCACGGCAGTATCAGCAATGCTCAAACTCAACATTCAGTAGTGTATAAGAACATCTAAAGTTTTATTTGACAAAACAAAAAAAAGAACTCATTGACCAAGTATTTTTGAAAACTAAAAGGCAATTATTTATTACATATAGGAAAATACTTGTATTACAGGTATACTTTATGGTTTTGTTTTTGCCACTGTGGTTTAGGATGTCAACAGCAGATACTTTTTAATATAAAGAGATACAAATAAAATGTAAAAAAATACCATTTATCCATTGATAAATGTGTTAAATTGTTTTATTTTCCACATGGAGGTAATTATTAAATCTTAGATATAGTTCATTAACCAAGAATAATAAATACTAAATGTGTATGAAAACTTATACCACATGTGTGACACTAAGTAAATTGTTCTATGAAAAGAAAATAACCTCTTCTCACATCATCCTGGAAACTTGTTTTGATGGTAAAGTTACATCAGCCCGCACATGAACAAACAGGATACTTAAGACAGAAGAGGATTGCTTAGAATGATCTTAAGCATTAATAGAATACAACAAAACAAAAGTTAGTAGAATAGGTAGTGTCCTGAGGACAGAATATTCTGGACTGTGTAAGTCCATCAGAGCAGAGGGTGGAAGTCCCACAGCTAGCTCAAGAATTCCAAATTAGAACTTAAAAGTAGCATTAATACTGACTTAAAGACGGATGCAAAGACTCTAATTTAAATTAGGGGCTGACCTGAAATGCTATGGCACATCTCTATTAGAATAACAAATTAAATTTCTAGTAATTATGAAACTACTTCAATTAATATTGATCTTAAGAGGATAGGGAGTAATTTAACATAAACAGCAACCCTGACACTTGGAAATCTAACTTTCTGTCCCATAAAGATTTCATGTTCTATAACTACAAAATCAAAGTAAAAAGGTCTTATGATTTTGTTCCTTAAACAGATTAATTCTCCTTATTGAAAAGCAAGAAGGAGAAACTCTAGACAGCTTACTTCAGACAACTTAAATCATGATTTCACTAAATGTGCAATTGTAGAAAGCAATTCTGGTGTCATTCTACTTCCCTTCCTCTCTCATGTCTCCTCAACAGTAGCAAACTATAGACAAAACCTAAGTGAAAAAAAATCAGTGTCCTTAACCTCAGTGTATTTTCCATGTGCCCTAGGATGAAAAACCATATTTGGACATACTTATAATTAGATTCTCCTGCATTTTAGTTTGCATTTAAGGTAAATTTGAAGTTTATTGTCATTTATTTTCCCTTCACTATTTAATACCGTGTGTCAAAACAGAATTGATTTGATTTTATTTCCTAACAGTTTAGGAATTCTCATTACTCAGCTATTTTACTGCATTTCCTTCTTCAGTTTATTATCGATTAGCAATGTAAAAATAGAGCCTAGAGTTTAATAAAAAAGATAAATATATTATTTTGATGTTTTCTTGAAAGAAGTAATTCATCCTTCTTTACTTTTGTTAAAACCAATCTAAGACACTATTAAAAAATATATTAAATCATGACTGGTTTACGTTTTTACAAACTTAGTCCTAAGATCTGGTCATGTTATCTAAATGGCTGTATTTCACTATATCTATCATACTGCACAGTAATCTAAAACAGGGACAATAAATACATAGGTTGATAATGCACATCTGCAAATGTCTGCAAGCAATGTCTGCCAAGTACAATACATTAGAGTATGTGCTGCCCTACATTTAAGCATATACACTGCAACAACAGACAAATTTATAAAGCACCTTGAAAAACAATTGAATATGCACACAAAAGAGACAGTAATTTACCAAAAATTATTCCTGTCTAACTGCTTCAAAGATGAACTAATGAAACTCTTAAGCAGTAAGTACTATTGTGGACTTCTAAGGAACCCACATTCCCAGCATCCACTAATAAAGTCACAGTTATAGTAAGAGACTGTAATTTATCATAATTCTTTTTTTTTTTTTTTAATAGAATCAGAGGGGTTGGAAAGGACCTCTGAGATCATGAAGTCCAACCCTTGATCCACTACCACTGCAGTCACTAGACCATGGCACCAAGTGCCACATCCAGTCTCTTCTTAAAAACCTCCAGGGATAAGAGAATCCACCACTTCCCTGGGCAGCCCATTCCAATGCCTGATTACCCTCTCTGTAAAGAATTTCTTCCTAATATCCAACCTAAACCTCCCCTGGCAGAGCTTCAGGCCATGCCCTCTTGTCCAACTGCTGCTTGCCTGGGAGAAGAGACCAACACCCATCTGGCTACAACCTCCTTTCAGGTAGTTGTAGAGAGTGATGAGGTCTCCCCTGAGCCTCCTCCAGGCTAAACAACCCCAGCTCCCTCAGCCTCTCCTCACAGGACTTGTGTTCAAGTCCCTTCACCAGCCTCGTTGCTCTTCTCTGGATCTGCTCCAGCACCTCAATATCCTTCCTGAACTGAGGGGCCCAGAACTGCACACAGCACTCCAGGTGTGGCCTCACCAGCACTGAGTACAGGGGAAGGATCACTTCCCTGCTCCTGCTGGCCACACTGTTCTTCTCCAGCTCCTTATAGGTTTAACTTCCTGAAACATTTACTAATTACTTCTGTGTTTGTTAAAAAAAAATTACTTGGTCATACTTTTATGTGCATTCAAAGAAACACAGAGTTACCAAATACTGATGTTCTTGTTATAGTAAGTCTACCTTAGTCTTCTTCAAATTCCAGAAATTAACACCAGAGGTAACAACATTACCACTGAACGTTAACATCACAGTTGACAAGCATCTAAGTTCTTATTTATTTATCAGAGATGGAAATGTCACAGAATTGCTTCTAGTATGCAACTCCTTCTCCATGTAACAAAAAATCACAATTTTCCCCCAAATCATTCTCTATCTTCCTGTGATCAATACCCAAATTACCTGTATTTTGCATCAAATCAAAGTTAAATAAAAATTTCAAAATAATATTCCAGTTAAAATTTTTACATTAAGAAACATGCAAACCTAAAAGAAAAGATATTACTGCATCCTATGGACATTGGGGGTGAAATAAATAAAATAATCATGTTTCTTGTTAAATTACCACTGGAGGTGCAAAACTTTAGAAAATACTATCCCTCCCCTTACTAGCTATCAACTGCTTCTTAATACCGAGGGAATTATTTTCAGCATGTAAATGAAGAGAAGAGAAACTACGTAGACCTTGGGAAAAAGCATTCAGAGAACAGTAGTGACTCCTATCTCTCTTTCAGCACAGTGTCTCCAGGAATGCTAACAGAAGGATGTAGTGTGCATCGCTCAAGCGCTGGCTGCTGAGATCGGCATAGCACTCGGGATTCCAAATAGAGACAATACTATCTTCAAAAGCAATGCTAAAGCATCAAGTAGCAGATTTATACATTTACTACAGGCAGGAAAAGAACAGACACTGAAGAGCTTACTTTTCTTATACTATGGGCACCACTTCCTCCTAGTAAAAGCAATGTTGTGTTTCCATGCAGGCTACAAATGCAATTCCATTGATACATGAACCTATATGAGGCTCTTAATGGTCATAAATAAGTGGAACATATTCAGGTGACTTAAAAAAGAAAGCTATCCTTTAAAAAGATAATTCCTTCCCCTTTGATGATCTTATGTAAAAATAAAATAGCTTTAAATAGCATCTTGGGGAACGTAAGGAAGTGTACCATGCAGCATATGAACAATTCGAGTAGAAACAAAAACTTTTCTTTTGTTTGTTTTTTCATTTGAGGGGAATGATGCTTTTGCTTAAAAGTTTTGGAATGACCTTGCATTTAAAAAAACCACAGAGGTAGGGCTTGCCATTAGAACCTCCAGTTACAAAGGTTTTCTTATGGCAGAAGAAAGGCAGAAGAGACAAGGAGTAACACATGCAATTGGACTGAAGAACCTCCCATATCCTTTAGGGCAACTAAAAATATTGATTTCTGAGGGGAACTTGCACAAACTAAGCATATTTATGGAGGGAGGGGGTGGGAAACATAATCATATCTAGTTAATGACAAGATGATGGCAAACTTCAATATACAGAGAGAACTCTGAACAGTATTCTCTTTAAAACAGATGTTTAAAAACACATCAACACATAAATGTAACTACTTAAAGCAATGTTTCATAATCTCCAAGTGTATAGATACAACTTGCTCACAGCTTTTCAGCAGTTAATAAGTTATGCTGCAGGTGAAAAGATTTCTGATTTTATGAAATACCTAAGCATGTGGAACCACAGAATATAGTTCTAATGTGCTGGAATTACATCTGTTGAGTTGGTCTGGTCTGATCTGTTACATGTGATACTGTACCTACAGATGGTCTGACACAAACATTACCGAGAATATTCATGGACAGAATAGGATAAATAGATTACGAGAGTTGGGAACAGAAAAAGCTGTAGCTTTCTGATTTTTTTAATGCTGTGGTCTACAATATAGAAAACAAGCATCATGAAAATATGCCTCCTTCTTAAAAGAAGTTCTTTATTTCAAAGAACTCTGATGTTAGACAATAGAGCATGGACATCCTCAAGTACGGTCAAGGAGAGATGGTACCCAAAAAACAAAAAAGCATTCCCCACACCCATTCCACATCCATTATTAACTCCAAAGTAAGGTGTGGTAGCATCCTATTTAATTTTCTGAAGTAAAGTAATAAAATGTTCATAAGCATAATTTTTAAAATTCCAAATAACGCTTTCCATTCTATAACTATAATTCCATTGTGTACGGGCAAAGAGCTTTCAATTGCAACAAAAACCTCATAAATAGAAGTTCTATGTTCTTCTGCATCCCAAAGAAAACTGGAAATAAGAGATGGCTTCTTATTTTGCACAAGCAAGCCACTGTTTTAGGCAACCTTTATTCCCTCATACATCAGAAATTAAGATCATGAACAAAAGGAGGTTAAAAAGTTCAAGATTTTTGTGGAGAAGGTTGTGTTTTCATTTTGTCTTTCTAAAAATGCATGGTTGACAGACTTAAAACATCTGCACAAGGGAAAAGAGATACCTTAGCTACTTTCCTCCAGTTAAGACAGTCAAAGAAGTAATATGTTCCCCTCTCGTACGTATTGGTTTTCATTGTTGGCTCCATGCCAGGTGCCCTGGTGATCCATACTCGTTCTTCTTTGTGGTATCTCCAATCCCGGTTAAATCTTTCATTTTTAATAGGAAGGAAAAATAATTTTTAATGTTAATTATCAGAAATTGACAAAATAAACTAATTTTAAAGGTTTCAATCAAAATTGTACATTGTGTTCAAATCCAATACAAAATTTCTATGACATTGTTATACCTGTGATTTCATACCTCTTCCATAAAATTATTACACCTCAAACTAAACACATATGAAACTTAAAAAAGTCTGATAGTTTCAAACAACAAACTTTTCAGGCGTATTTACTGGGCTTTGTTTTGTTGAAGATAGGTAAGTTACATATTTAATAATGACTGGCACCTGTCATTTTTCCATAGTGTTTCATAATGCAAAATACATGAGACAGGCTTTTGATTTCCACTATATGAATGAAAAAAACCCATACAAAATGAAAACAAGGTTGGAGGAGGTATTTTAAAAAAGGTTTCCAGTTCAAGACTGACTAAGCTTCTTTCTTTCGATGTCTAATTTGTTGGGGTGTGATTTTTCTTTTCTTTTTTTTTTTTTATATCTACTACTTCATTACTGCAATAGATAAAATCACATAAGACTGACAAAATAGTTTGAACGTACAGCTCTACTGCTGCTAATAGCTGTAATACATCTCCTCCATTCATGTAATAGAGATAAAACAGGAGATCTTCTCCATATCGGCCAAGTTTTATTGCAGCCAGCTGCAAAAGATTGAAGAAAATGAGGATGAAAAATCACAGTTGATAAATGTTTTAAAACATACTATCCCACTTAAATAACACAAGGATACATCCAAAATGTGCTTCCATCCTAAGTGTGTTGAAAATGATACTCTAATATAACAAGAGTAATAATTATTAAAACAATCAATTTTTTTTCAGTTTAAGTTAACCTTTCCAACTTAAAGGATACAATAGAAAAATAAACAGATGTAACAAATCGGCAAGACAGAATTTTCTCCCTGTATCTGTGTGTATCCTCATCTACTTATTTTATTTGAAAAAACCCAACAGAACAACTTCTGCATGTATTTTCTCACTTCACACTCTATTAAGTAATATTACTAAAATTTCTTCCACTATTTTTCAATGATCCCTCTTTGAGAACTATAAGAGTTGAAAGAAAATACATCTCAAAAAATCCCTATTAGTGTAGATACGGAATGAACAGATAAATGTGAGAACCACAATTCTGAACTCATCCTAAGAAGAAATATCTCCATTTAATCTGGTATTTGAATAATGCCATAAGAATCCTAATCTTCACAAGAAGGACAAACTCCTGAAAACATACTGTGCTCTTTTGCTATTCTTTTGCATGTCCATTCTCTTTTTGTAAGGTATAATGGCTGCTTGATGTGCTCAATCAGCCTGTAAACACACCACTGCTCCTAGAAAGACTGAGGACATCTATAAAATGCACTGATTTCAAACATTACATATCTGAAAGAAAATTTAGAAAATTTCTGGTAATAAAGTAACAAAAAATGCACACATGCACACACATACACACACGTACTCACCTTATCCCTAATGTGAATGTTAGTTAAGTATTCAGATGGAACATGGAAGTCTAAAAAAGAATCGGAATTGATGCAACTATTAAGACATGTAAATGAATGTAATTTGCAAATATTAACACTGAATTAAATAGTTATTTCTCTCTTACCTATGTCTTGAGGTCGACAAGGCGATGATGCCCAGGGGGACGCAAATTTGGGATAAAGATTTCTGAAGAAAAACAAAAGCAGAAATTTATAAAATTTAAACCCCAAATCAATCAACTAAAAAAAAAAAAAGGCTCCATAAACAACCTTGAAAAAAAACCAAACCTACTAAAAACTATGACACAACCAAATCACTAGCTGGAGTGAGAAAAAAAGGAGGAAAGTTTCCTAAAACAGCTATATTTATTAATTTTCTTTTTAATATTCAGAGTAAGGTTGCATTTAAACTGCCATGGGAAACTACAGGGTCAAAATTTCCTTTATAATCTATCTTTCCTTCTTAGAAAACTTAAGTGTCAGAGATCCCTTTTTCCGGTATCCAGTGTTACACAGGGTTTCATTTTGACTAGGAGCAGCTGTCACAAGCCTGGTGCATTCTGATTTATTAGCCTTTGATTTAAAAGCTCATGCTGGCAGGTTGTTTTTTTTAAAACTAACCAGTAAAGATTTTACTCTTCTTCTAAATAGGAGTTAGGATAGTTAATTTAAACCACTAGATATACATACAGAATTCTTAAATTTTGTTTCCAAAAGCGCACTTATTATGCTATGTTTCCAAGTCAGACAGGCATTTTTAACCATCAGAAGTACCTCATAGGGCAGAAGAATTTGTCTTTTCATATGTGAACTGTTTTTGGTTTTTCAAACAACAATTCATAGAGCAAAGAATGTTTAACATAAGGCAATATGGCAGGCCAGACATGGAGCACTGCATGGGCTGTTTGCAAAGCTTATCTGTAGCATGATGTAAAACCAACTTTATAATACAGAACTATCTGGATTAAACATTAACACTATCCTCTCCATCCAAGAACATAAATATGCTATACAGTAATTAAATATTAAGAATGTTAAAAATCCAGCTATTTACAGCTGCTAAAATATAAGGAACCATTTCTCCTATGCTTGATATCCACATCCATCACGTTTCCATGATTATATGCAGCTCCAAATAAATTTGTAAAAGATGGAAATGGTATGTGTATGCTGTCTGGTCTTTGGTTTTTTAATACAGTAAGTGCAAACTTTAAAATACATATATTACTTTGTCTATAAGGCTAACACTATGTAAATCTCTGCTGGAACAAAATGGTGTGAGACTGTCAGCTGAAAGTCAGAACACCAAAAATTAAATTTCTCTCACAATTACAGTCACCTAGAAGACACCAGTTTTGTCCAAACTGTAGTAAGTTCCTTCTTTAACTAGTGGAGAAAGAGAGGCACCCTGGGTTGGTTGGTTATTCATCTCACCTGTCTTAAGCACTTTTCTTACCATTAGTGCAGTCACTAACTGCTTTTCTCCCCACTGCCTCTATAGCAAACCTAGATGGCTAAAGTAGTTCACTTAGGTGAGCTGACTGACTAGAAGTTGACTATAAAACCACATTTTCATTTACATTTGTCTTCTGTGCAGTGTAACGCTGCAGGTGCTCTGTTCATTATTACACTAAATTGGATTTATCCCCCACATTGCTGAGAATTAAGTCTAGATATCCACAAGATATATTATTACTCAAAAAGTAATGTATACATGACATTTATAAACAATATGCTGTCAATTCTTTGAAGAAATTCCTAAAGAAGTCAGGAGAATAAGCATAGCCACTAGGTTTATTGAAAGCTTGCATCACAATTTCAGTATGCCTTGAAGCACAATTCTCTTCTTTATGAAATTTTTATTTTACCATCATTGCATTTTCAAATTTTATTTGGCAAAATACCTTGTGGGTGTGATAGTCAAGTGAGCTAAGTGAATGTAATATGAATGACAGCATAACAAAACCAAAACTGAAGACAGTATTATAAACCAGAAACTTACTCAGGAGAGTTGAGATTGAGACCTAGTGTTGTTAAATCACTTCCTAATGCAAGATGTACCATTCCCGGATCTGTCTCTGCTGCCCTGATGAATGTTAACAAGCCAATCATTCCAAACTGGTCCGTCACCATCCCTTGAGGAATGTTGGTAACCCGACCTGGGCAAGAAGAACAAATTAATTTTCTCCTTTTAAGATGGAGAAATCGGCAAGACTGTCAAAACTTTAAAGCAGAAAAAAAGGAATGACACGTACCATCAGGTAACACCTGGATCCCTTTTTTCTGCTGGTTGTTGTTTTGCGTAGTTGAACTTTTATCTCCAGGAAACTTGGGCCCATCTGTGCTGGATGATGTTTTGCCTGATGTACTCAAATTCTATTAAAAATAATTTGTGGAGTTGGTATGATGAAAACAAATCAAAATGCAAAAAACTCACAGATCACATCTTTCAGTCAAGCATTCTAAGCCAGTACATCAAGTCACTCTAATAAATCGCTCCAAGCTGAAACTCTTGAGTTCTGCTGACAAACCTTATGTAGTATTTACCACTTCCTAAAGCATACCCACCATACAGTAAGTGCTATTAACAGGCTAACAGTTTGCAGTCTAAAAGGATTAAGTATTTTACACCTGATTTGGATATCCCAAGTGCCTGTGACTAGAGTTTCTTTTGGACTCACCACATCGTGTACTTTTCCCCTCTTAGTCTTGCTCCTTTATAACACTCCATGACATAGCAACAGATAATGAGCCAATTTCAGGTGCCAGCAACATACAGTAAGCAAATTTGCAACTATCAGGAAAGACATGTAAACATTATGTCTGGCAAGAAAACTGACTCTGCTCTAGGAACCCAAACACTGACAAAATACTGATCTGCCATATCCATTATTTCTTACTCTTTATTAATCTTTAGAACAAATCTACAGTAACACTATCGCATTTACTCCCACTCTCCTTACTGTAATCAGTGCTAACTGCATCAGAACATTTTCCTCACAACAGAACTGGCCATAACATTTGGGGGCCAGGCTTCGTAATGCCCCTTTTTTTTAAACAGTTGCATTTTTTAGTTTTCACATGGGTTTTCAGTCACACCTACTACTTATTTGTCAGTATTTATGCCACCCTCATTAACATATTTTTTGCAATTAGAATAAAACAATCAGAAACTAGAACATTTTGTCAAACAATGTAGAAAACTGTCCTCCGCCACCCACATTTTATTCACCTTTCATTTGCAATAAAATAGCAGTTTTTATTACAAGTTTTTCAAACAACGAAGAAAAGCCCATAATTTTATGATCTAAGCTATATACCTATCTCATTATAATTTATCAATACTAAAGATACAATGTATCCCATTAGTCAACAATATAGCCATGGTCTCTATTAAAAGAGCTTGTTCCCTCTGATTTCAGATCTCCATTACGAATTTTACCTTGAATTGATATTGTACCACTTAACTTTCAAAAGATTTGACAACTCTGAAGAAAGAAGTTATAATGTATAAATTACTACTACTGATGAGAGGCATCAACAGCAAGAAATGAGCTGCAACTGACAGAAAAAAAAATCATGAATTGCAAACTTGAAAAATATATACCATTTCTCAAAAATAAATTTTGAAGTGTCCAAGCAGGGTCACAGTGGACAAAAAAAACTTTTTGAGAAATTCCATGCTGCTTATGCTCAATCTCTCACTAATTCAGAGAGGCAAATTTGAAAATCCTGTACTAGAAATATAGTCACTGCCCATTTTAAAATATCATCATCAAAAAAAGTACAAACACTAAAACTAAGAGAAAATTTAGCGTTTACTTACAGATTTATTGTCATCATTACTTGATGTTGGGTCTTTGTAGCTGGAGCCTGGTAATGCTGGAAAATCTTCATTGTGTATTGAAAAGTCCTGGGACTGCTCACTTGCTGGTTTTGTTACCATTCCAACTATCATCAAAATGCAAGCAGGAATAACATTAAACAACTGCTATGTAGAGAATTTTTCTGCTGTTGATCTTCCTCACTGTCCATTTTTACTATGCTCAAGCTGTACAATGATGACTTTTAAAAAAACAGGTAAACCAAAACAAAGCATATTCATTCAAAACATCCACACATAGACTAAAACCTTTTATTCAAGTGTGAGCTGAGAAACACTCTATTGGTTAAATTCAGACACATCCACTGCACCTTGTTTTGCACATCTAAATAATCAAATAATCTTTATAGGCATTATTAGAGCTATATTCAGATAAATCCAATGATGAGGAATGTACTGCTTTTAAGAATATAATACATTTTTTCCTCCATCCCCTAATTGCATAAAGAATTTTGTAGCACCATCTCTTCAAAAGCATGTATTCTCAAAGGACACCCAGCTTGCAACAGAACATGTCAGGAATGAAATACTTGCCTGTGACATAAGAACAACTCCTACTTTCAGTATAAAAACTGAGAGCATTTAGCCTGCAACTCTCAGTGCTCTTACCCTAATTTCAAAAGAGCAGGCCAGTCACATTGGAATTTGGATTCTGACTACTGAAAAGCAAAAAGGCAAGGTGGTTTGTTGTTTTTTTCCTTTATGCCAGTTAAAACCCAAACAAACCAAGAAGTCCCCACGCGATGCACCCAAGAGCAAACAGACTTTGCTAGACCCAGAGAAGTAATATAGTGATTTGGTTGCAAAGAATACTGCAACAGAGGAACAGAAGACAAAAGGAAGTCTAGGGCCTATTTTTCAAAGATTCTTAGTAGATGTGTAGGATCTAAAATGGTTCATTAAATGACTGTATATGACTTTCTTAAGTATTCTGAAGTTAGAGGTCAAAGTTCCTTTATTTAAAAAAAGAACAACACTGAGTTAATCTTGTTTCTGCTGTTCAGCCTTTTCATCCAGAGTTATTACAATTTCTTCTACTGGATAAATAAAACTGATAATGAATTAACTTTAATGATTATTCTTATTCTATCTAAAAGTTATTTGAAGTATAATTTTCCTGAATAACCAAGCATAAAGAAAGTATGTCTGCTCTGTTTCAAACTTCCTCTTCTTGTCCACAACCAAAACTGCTCTCCACTTTCTGTGTTGGAAGACAGTATCCAGTGCATCTCATATCTCCATTTCTAGATTGTTTCTACCTCCGTATGCAAGCTCTGCATTAAGCAGATGCTCAAGATAACTCTTCAAACGGAGAACTTTCTTTCGTGGTTCACCATACAGTTGTGCAAACAGCTATGCTAGCACCAAAATGGCGAAACGGTATAAGCATGAAAGCAATTACAGGGGTTTTTTTATGCTGCAGTGCTGTTGAGCACTGAACTCCAGATCCATCTGGAGTACAGCTGGAAGTACATCTGGAAGTGGATCTCCTACCTTTCATCATTTTTTTCACATAATGTCTTTTCTTTCAGAGTTGGAACTTTAGTCCCTTCCAAATCAAGCCATTTTATGATTCTACGATGGACGGAATCTCATGCAAGCCACAAGCTGTGTTAGGTCTCCACTCCTGGTCTGAGTTTTGAGTGTCTTTGTTTCGGGAAGTGACTTTTCCCTGTGTTTCGCAAAGGCAAGTTTAACTTATTTGGTCCTTTCTCACAGCTATCTTACACAGAGGGCCTGGTTATGCCAAATCCATGAGGCTACTTTCTCTTGATAATGCGGTATATATTATCTCCAACCACAGTTCGAGCTATCTCTCAAAAACACCAGCTTTTGTAGTTAGAAAACACTAGGTTATTTTTAGTTAAAAATTTGACAAGTACCACAAAAATAGGTTATAAAAGCAACTTTTTAGAGTAGCTGATGCAACACGTATCTACTAAATTTACTAAAGCAGTAACAAAAAGAAAGTTTTGTGCCTCACACTAAGCTCACCTGAATTTTTTCAAGACCCAATTAGTAAGATTTGTATTCAGTAAAAGTTTTTTCCTTTTATTATTTTTAAGTTGTTCAGCAAGAATTATATAAGATACATACTTGGAATCTGACTGATAATAGTTGATGTTTAAGGTTATTTTTTGAAATTTGATGTTTGTCTTAAGAGTGATGCTGAATAGTACTACAGCAAATACTATTAATAAACAGTAAAAATATACAGTATGTTTACAACTGCTGACTTTTTACACAGAACACCTCTATTATTCAAATACTATTCCTGTGATTTATTAGTCAGACATCAACAGCTCTTGTATAGATGCAATTTGAATAAAACCTATTACCTAAGAAACACCTCGAGTGAGCAGCCTCAGAGTAATCATACTAGACAGACCAAAAACTCCAACGATCTCTAATGACAGTAAAACTAGAGCGTATGAATTCTGATACTTACAATGAGGAGTTTCCAATCACTGTAATATTATTTCTTTTTTAAAATGAGTCTTAGGAGCTCACACATCTGGCATTTTTGAAAAGACTACCTACTGTCTAATGAACAGCAAAAGCTGAATCACCTATTTCATTCAAAGAGCTTTCAGAAGTCTTACCATAGGGTGCCCTTCCAGCTAAAGGGTTTATTAATGGAGTTGGATTGCCACTTCCTTCCCTTCTGTTTCTGTCTGCTAGTGCTGGAAAATCTGAGAGGTCCAGTCCTGTCACATTTTCACTTCCATCTACAATAAAAACAGATATTTTTTATTCCCTTACATATTTTTCTCAAAGACTTCATTACATGCAAGATAAATGTAGGACGTATCTTCTTTCTTCAAGTTGATCTTTTTTCTTGTACTATTATTATTACAAATAACTAAAGCCTTTGGGTTACAAGACTTGCCTAAAGAGCACCAAGATGTTTGAGGTTTGCTTAAACAAGAGCTAGTCAGCAGCATTTAGTAACAAGGTCTACTCTTTTTGAATTAAAGACTGCACACGTAAAATACAGGCAGACAATCAAAATTACAGTACTAGGATAGGTGGCCTGTTTTAAATTTGAAGAGCTATCAAGAAGAAATTTGAGAGAATAACCCATATTAGCAGCAGCATCAAAGAGCTCTATTGTCCTTAGACAAGGTAAGACAAAGCTGAAGCAGCTGAAGAGCCAATGCAATGCAAGTTACATGGGAACATTTTTCATTTGCAGCAGAAACTACTACATGGGTAAGGCCAGAGCTGCAGCTCTACAAATGTCACACTGTCCTAGGGAATGCCCAAATCCTTCCACTCTTGTGATGTCACCAGCACCTCAAGTTGCTTCATATATGCAGCCACCTACAGAAACATCAGCACACATGAACCTAAGGCATTTCTGCACAAGGATATTTTCCATTCTCTAGCTCACTAAATTCAGGTGAAGAAGTAATTCCCAGAGAAAAATCACAAATGAAACAAGTGTTGAAAGAAATACATGATAAGCCAGCTGTTCAAAAGGAGTTTGAGATTTCAAAAAAAAAACCCACGCTTTCCCACTGGCTTATGTATCTAATGTTTTCCTAGAAAATGGATAAATCTTTTCTTCTCTGATCCATCAATTCCATAAGCTATTTTGCATTTCTAACCAACTAGACATAATCTATTACCGCGTGATATAGAGTGAGTATACTACAGAGTACTTTGTCTTCAAAAGTTTTAAAATCCACTGCTATGAAGTAGTAACAGTTTGCTAGCACTGCTCTTGGAGCAGCCTTTCTATGAAACAATTGAAAATTATAAGAAAACTGCACTCCAACAGAACAAAGTTTTTTCAGTTAGACTTATTTAGTCAAAAAAAATCTCTCTACTGTAGTTTAAGATCAACATTAAACAGAGTAAACTCACCCGTTCCATTAAAAATGTTACTTGATAAGGAGTTATTCATTCCAAATGCCTGATTTCTGTTCATCCCAAATCCAGACATACTGTGAAAAAAACCCACGAAGTCAGACAAAAGGGTATACGTACTTTGTAATTTCCAGTGGAAGGTATTATGGGGGGGAAAAAAACCCCTATGACATTTAAATTATTTCAAGCTCAAGCAACCCATATTAGCCTAAACTCATGTTTTAATTATTTTCCTTTATACTTCTGAAAACTCTGAGCAGCAGCAACAGGCACCGCTCAATCAAGTCAACTAGAATGACTTCAAAATAGCTTATTTTATAATAGCCACCGTCTCTGAAGACATCTGTCAACCAACAGGTTATGACAAACACAATCGTTACTCAGTAATTTCATACAGAAAAATGAAGCAGCAATAAATGCAGTAGTTAAAAGTCAGACTGTAATCCATTCGTTTGCAGGTGGATCGTGAAAGTGATCAAGTTTGTCATGACTCATTCATAACCTGAACGGTTACAGTGTGTAATCACCACCAGGTACACACGGCACTACTATGAGCATAGGGATGGTCTCTGTCATACAAGGACACAGGCTTAAGTTTCATACAGTCAGGCAAAAATATCTAAAACCATCTAAATATCATATAGGTCTAGTGTGGTTGGAAAGACACCCCCACATATAATCTGCCTCCTTCCGCAAAGCTCAAAGGTAGGCCCCCAGCTGAGTAAAATTCTGAGTGTCTGCCCTGTGGGAAATCACGACATTCGCTTTTCCCCTGTAACAGGATGGAAGCTGCTATTTTAGAAGTTTCCATTAAAAAAAAAAAGAAATGCTTTCCCAGGGGAAATCACACAAACTTTTTTCAGTTACAAATCTGAAGGATTTCACTCTAATTTGAAATATCCTGAATTGTTTCTTGTTCAAAAACCTAGCCTAAAAATATTCAATGCTCCAACTAAGCAACTATTCAGAAAATACTTCTTGAAAGTCACATAATTCATGCACCTGACAAGCAAACACCATAATTTTTTTCCCAATAATGATTTCAAAATATTGCTAAATGTATCTATTAGCAATTGGATATTGTACTACTATATACTACATACTTCTTTAGCCTAATAAACTGTAGAATAAGAACCCATCATTGTTAAAGAGATACTACCTTCTCAACTTGTAGAAACTGTAGCTTCTTGAAAGTTAAATATACAATGAAACAGTGAAATACGAGGATTTTAATTCAAATGCTCCTACAGAGAGGGATTTCATTATTTTCCCTACAGCCGAATGAAATTTAAACACATAATTTCTATACATGTATCAATATCCAATATCATTGTCCTCTGCATGTAGAGTTTTTAAGTATGTTACTATTTCAACCTTCTGTGATCTCAAATGTCAAAACACTTTAAAATATGACATTATCTTTTAAAATTATCCTCTCCTCTACTTGATGCTATACAGGACAGAAAAGGCAAATTCTTTGTAATCAGAGGTAAGACACAAAGTCTTCTCACTCCAAGAACATGAACTGCTACCACCGAATTGCTATTGCTGTGAGCATTAAGAAAAGCATCTGTATGCCTATATCAGTGTGCAACTACAAAATTAAGTAGCCTGATTAAGATTCAGGTAACTGTGACATTAGTTTTCACCTTCCTTTATCTATTTTGTAAAATATTGGGTAAGAGATGGCACCTGACTGCATTAGCAAGTTTGTGCTCCTCTAAGAGCCACTCCCCTAAGGAAGGGCCTGAAGGGAGAAAAAGGACAAAACTAGGAGCACAGCGATCATGAGGTCATGGAACAAAGCAGTCGGCCATGCAAAGCTGTGACTACACACATTAAATAATTAGAACTAAGACAGTACTAACTACAAGTTTATCAGTATGAAGGAAGCATAAACATAGCACCAAAACAAGCTGAAGCCTAATGAACACACGAAGCAGTTTTTGAGATTTATTCTAATGGATAAAAATTACACTTCCTCAGTAGCATGTACATGTCTGTACAGGGATGGTCCAACTAAAGAGCCTTACCTGTTCACAGTAAAAGGTTGTCGAGAGGGTTGCTGCTTTGGCATACATATTATGCTTGGAGAGCTTCTGTTGGGGCTGCCTAATCCTGAACTGCTCATGCTGTTTGTCCTGCTCGGAATTCCAATGCCCTGACCAACCTGGGAGTGGTTCATCATATTCCTAGGATTCATAGGCAATATCCCCCTGAAAAAGAAAAACCATCCACAGAGATGAATCTGTACAACAGTATTTGGCTACTCATTTACAATACTAATGCAGGATAGACTCTGAGCTGTTGCAATTTAATTTGCACTTAAGTGACCAAACAGTATGTTTAGATCACTCTCTATAATTAATGCAGTTCTGGATTTCTTCAGAAACACCAGATGACCCATTACATACTAATCAAGTCCTTGGTCTGGTTTACATAAATACTTAAATATTCTAAATATGAAAAGGTGTTACAACTCCTTTTTTAATGAGAGCTGCAGACCTACTAACTTAATATTCTTACACAGTGTATGACATCATAAAAATTTTAACTGTACATTTACCTGAACAATCAAATAACAACCTCTTACATTCTGAAGCAGAATTTGCCAGCAATTTGTCCTTTATATACAAAAATCAAATAATGTCTTACAGTAAATCCTTACTATTTTACTCTATTACTTCCCTAACAAAGGCAGTGGTCCATAAGAAACTACTTTTCTTCTTTTTTGATTTATCAGACTGTAAAGTAGCTGAGGCAAAATATGCAGACCATTTAACAAGAGCTCTGCAAAAAGACACAATTGCAGAAATATTGGCTATCAATAAATACCTGCTCGGAGATGGAGGCGTGTGAAGTGACATTGTTGGTACCCCTGTTGTTGGCGTTACGTGGCTCGGTAACTGAGTGCCTTGTGATAAGCTGCGATTTAACTGAGGGGTATTGTTGCTCATTCCCCTCATTGGAAGGCCTAGTGCACCTATTGAAAAAAAATTCAGAGGGGTGGAGATACAGAGCAATCAGGAACAAAGTTTTCTCCATCAGGTGTAGATGGAAACAATTTATGCTGAGAACGTACCAAAACGTGTAAAGACTGAAGGAAAGTGCAGTGTAGAAACTAAGTCCTTGTTTGCATAGTAGAATCCCAATTATCAAATTCAGCCCCATTTCTGTTTTAGATAGGCTCTTTGAGAAATTTCTCTATTCGAAGTCACTAACAAAAATTTGTTTCCTTTGAGATGTAAAACTGTAGATAAAGGGTTGAGTTTTGAGTTTTTTGATGATACATGAAAATCTACAAATTATCTCAAAAAAAGGGCAGCATTTTGGGAAAATTAGCAACTGCACTCAAGAAATACGCTAATTGGTATATATATTTGGCCAGTATTTAGAACACTGATTTGTCTTGCTAAAAATTAGGCAAATCTTTAAGTAAAAAAAAAAAAAAAAAAAAGAAAGTGATGGCTATTTATTGAACAGTAACATTGTTTTCAGGACAACAAAAGCAACATTTTAGGCCAATTCTCTCTTTACAGTTTAAGTTGCTTCTTTATGACAATAGTGCTTCAGTGTCCATGATCAAGTCAAGTTTGACCTTTTGAGAAAAGAAAACAAGCAGAATTTTAAATGCCCTCTAATTTGCATTTAAAAACATACAGAAGAGTTTTAACACTGTGATAAAAAGTACTTTCTATACAAACAATTGTGTGACAGAATAAGGCAAGCTTTTTTTCCCCACACTTTTTTCAGTGAGGTAAAAAAATAAATTATTTCAATCCAGAACAGCAGAAAATAACCAGTTACTGCCCTGTCTCAAAATGTCCAAGAGGTTTATGAAGTTTCTCATCATTCTCGCACTGCTTTTCTGTGTTTATTAAGTTTCAGAATTATGCTCAAAGACAAGAAAAAGTCATTTAGTGCAACACAGCAATAGGAACAAACTTAGCATATAAAATGCGATAACTGTGACAGTTCCTATTGCTTTGCTGAGGTAGACTCACAGAACTCAAAACCTTATCCTGCAGACCAAACAAAAGAAAATTATGATGTATCAGCACCCTCCCATGGTAGATCGTCCCTGCAGAAGAGCTGAATATGCCATTGTATAATGTGATTAAATACTAAGAATGCAAAGAACAGAAATAGCATATGCTCAAATTACTATCAAGACAAGGTCTGAAGAAACCTCCCAGTCATTCAGCTCTCAAGCTTTAAGAACTGGTGTCTGTGTCCTATCCTACAATTTGCAACCCCAAAAGTTTGCAACAAAACTCAAAGTATTTATAACACTCAAATTTATCTCAATGCATTCAGACTGAGAGCTAGTGTATCTTGCTACAACAAGCAACTTAACATTTCATTAAAAGATGATTATATCAAGGTGTTC
Organism: Pyrocephalus nanus; assembly: GCA_038380795.1. Taxonomy (NCBI): domain Eukaryota; kingdom Metazoa; phylum Chordata; class Aves; order Passeriformes; family Tyrannidae; genus Pyrocephalus; species Pyrocephalus nanus. Next base: position 11,244,580 of record CM076262.1, on the reverse strand, counting down.
ACTGTAAATATTTTGGCAATTTGCTGCATCAGAATAATTTCAATGAGCATAAATATATATTATAAATAATATTTCATGCTGATTAACAATTACATGGAATTTTAAAAATAAAATGGTAGAGAAAAAATACATACATTTTTAAACTAGACACAGCACACCAAAAAACCATTATTCAAGTTAATTTTGTGCAAGTATTTGTTTTAGCAAAGCCAGTTTTACATTGATGGTTATTTCTTCTTGTTGGCTTTCTTCAGACTAGAATTTTTAATGATTAGGGATGTTACAGTAAAGTAAAACCATATTCCTGGCAAGGAGGGGCAGTTGAAATAGTCACTGAAAAAAAGCCCTACATTTTTCTTATTTTTTCCGGTTTTCTAACTGAGACAAGAGATCTGTATGTTGGAGGCTGATCAACGAAATGGCCAATTTTCTTCCTAATTTTATGTTTAAGTTACATTAACGCTATAAATGACATCTTGCTTGATGACTGACAGCTACCAATCATTAAAAGTGCATAGCCATTATCAGCTTTGTTTTTCCTAGAACTATTTTAATCATAAGCATGACTTCAACACAGAAGTTTCTTGCTGCTTTTCCGCAAGATTTGTAAGAAATTGACATCTGATAATATTTACTTATAAGCTTTTAGCTAAGTATGCCTCCGTGTTAGAGATTAAATCCCAGGTACCACAACCAACTCTATGAGCAACGAAATTGATGAAAAAAGTTGACCTTAAAAATAAACAACAAATAACTGACAAACAGAATGAATAAACTATTTCAGTATCTGTAGACAATTAAGTTTTAAAGATCCAATAGTGCCAGGATCAGGACCCAAAAGACAAGACCCAAACATGACTCTCAGACTGGCTAGAAGCTGCTCATATAAATCTCAGTAGCATAATCAAATGCCAGTTTATATTATATGGTCACTCATCAGTGGCCACTGAGATAGGAAAGCAAACCCTACAACAAAAAAGAAACCAACAAAAAAGAAAACCCACTATATTTTTTAAGAAATTACTTGAAGAAAGCTGAAAGAAATTGGGAAGGCCATGCATCTAGCAAACAAAGCTTTTAGTTTGTCCAGACAAAAAGTCCAGACCCTCTAAAGTACTCTGAAGACACTTTTTCAAAGAATCTGAGTCAGAAGCACTTGACAAAACAGCTGAAAACATTCAAAACCATACAGTGACACAGGAGAGATGATGCTCACAACCAGTTTTACTTGTGAATTTTATCTAACTCAGATATTCTGAGTCACTGTCTGAATGCACCTCTCAGTTACAAGGAGCTTCAGTTCTCAACACTGGGCCTAAGTTAGCATTCATGGGACTGTTGCTCTATGGGTCTTCTACTGCAACAGTGTCCATGAGATGGGCACATACAGATGAAACCTCCAAAGTACAGGAAAGAAAAAAACAGTGGTGCAGAAGGCAATAATCTTACTGGCCAAATCTTTGCCAAATGGAAGTTGCCAAGCACATACACAAGATTCAATGTGCTCCAGTAGAGCATGAAATATCAGTTATATTTAAAGTATAATTTCCTTCAATTCTTTACATATTTTTCTGAACTAGGCTCATTTTGTCCCAGGTCAGTTTCTTTGGGTTTTCCTTCAGAGTCATGGTTAAATCACAGACATTTTTTATAGCATGGTTATATTTGGATATTTAACAGCTATACAGTGTCAATATATGACACTCTGCCCACTAAACACTGCAAAAATGCATATTAAGCAAAGCAAAATATATTTTAAAGAAATTAAAATAATTGCATATAAGGGGACATACTGTCATTTTTACAATCACCAGAAAACAAAGTCACCTGCATATTCTCTATCCAGAGAGTGCAACTGTAACATATTTAGCGTAAAATAAACATATCACCAATAAAAAGAATTCTTACTTTGTTGCCCGTATAAACTTGCCCCAAACTGAGACAGCTGACCTGATGTTGATGGTGATGCCAGCATCTAAAATGTAAGAATAAAAGGCTATTAAAGACATAAAGATACTCTGCTATCTTTCTCTGAAAGTTTGCAACAGTATGTTATGCCAAGAAAACCAAAACAACTGAAAACTCCTTCAAAGTCACCAAAATTTTTAGAAACCTCCCAAAATATCTGGACAGTAACACCTGTATATTACACATCAATGTTCTAAGAGGAAAATAATAAACTATTCTCCGTGCTGCTGCAGAAATGGGAAGTATAACTGCATTTGAGAAACAGGATATGTAAGCTGAACACTTGGAAAAAAACACTTTGTGATCCTAAGAACAGACAAGTACTGGAACACCAATTTCTGGACATCTTTAAAGAACAGATTAATAGTTAATCAACATTAGGTATAGCTGATTGTCCCTTGGAGCAAGAAGAGATATTAGTTGACCCAATCCATCCATCCAGTTCACCACCGAACATGCTACTTGTACTTACTCACACATGGGCAAATGTCTGCTTGTTTAGTAAAGTAGTCTGGACTTGGACTGAATTTTAAGGTGGTTTCATGGAAAGGAATGTCTGGATTCTTAGACATAAAGTGATTTCATGCTTTTTTCAACTTGAGAGTAAAAAATCCGTTTCAAAATAACTTACTGTGATAAACTGTAAATTGCTTTGTTGGTATCATCTAGACAGATGTAAAACTTAAACCTTATAAACTGAATCTGCTAGTTGTCTATACTTGGGCCAAATCCAGATGGTAAAAATGAGAAACAAGACATGCGAGTAACTCACTAAACATCAAAAGTAGCATTCATATCTGTAAATCACAAAGTATTTATGATTTAATATATACAGAAACATGAAAAAAATTACAGCATGTAATCACTACAGACCATTAGAAAATGTATCAGAAATATCTCCTCAAATATATTTTTCATATATATTATACTCATATATACTCCTATATATCATACTCACACATATTTCCAACAAAATGCACACATTTGAGAGTAAGCAACTACAGGAACAAACATCCACACTTGTGTACTAAAGAGGTTTGAAATAGCAGGACAAAAAACTTTCTGCAGAAAAAAAACCCTAAACCTATAAAATGCGTCAAACCAGACCACACATGTCCTTTCTTAGTGAAGAACTCACTGTGAATAAAAACACTTTAAATTAAACTACCAGTGGCTCCAACTCAGCACTCATAGCCAAGTTCACAGGCCACATCTGCATCAGCAAGTAATGCAGCCAAGGACAAGTGCATTGTAAAACGAACAAGTTGGTTCTGAGCTAACATAGCTACTGCATTTCTAACTAGAGCTAGCCATGACAAAAACACCTGATGCCATGGACTGAATGACCATTAGTGACTGGTACATGTCTGGTGCCCTTCTGGAGCATCGCTTCCAACCTGTTTTCATCCAGAAGGAATCAAATTCACTCACACAAAGATTCCTCTGCAATGCAAACTGAAGCACACTGAAGTAGGGACACTTGGGAGACACATTTCAAAAGCACTCTTCCCCCAAACTAACATATTGATTAAACATGGATAAAACAAGCTGATACAGCAGTTCTAAGAAGGTAAAGTAAAATGTTCAGGTTAAAGAAAGCAATATTCAAGTCTGACAAGTTGAAAATCCTAAAACATGTCATACGGTGTGGCAAATTGTAATTCTATGAAAACAAATGAGAGCAAAAAGTTATGAGATACTTTCAAAGACAATGATAAGGGCACACAAGTTAAAAAATAAATTAAAAAAACAACAAACAAACCAGACACTGAGATAGAAACATCAGTCAAAAAGTACTACTAACTTTGGGATAGATTAATTAGGCAGTTAAGCCAAAAAAGATCCTGTAAGAACAGCTGCTCAGAGACTTCAAAAATTGCTGTGATGGCATGTGCTGTAGTAAGTAGAAGACAGTACAAAAACTCGGCACAAAAACCTTTCATTTGTAATGTTACTTCGGAGTAATAAAAATAATTAGAAAACCCCTTAGAGGCAGTGCATTATGTGAAAGAGAGAAAATGAATCCCACCTCTTCTACAGTGAGTACTACTTGATTTTTAAAATTTAGTTAAAAGGAATGGCAAATAATATTTATTAAACACTGCTTATTAGAAAGAGGATTTTCTTTTGAAACATTGCAAAGTAGGTCACATCTATTGTGCCATTTACTTTTACATGAAAAGTTAATTGCAAAATGACTTGTAGAGAAACCTTTATAGAAAACCATAATAAAGGCCAAGCATTAAATTCACTAAGTCTCACAACTTAGTCTTAATGTCATAATGTACTCAGAACATCAAAGATAACAAACCTCAAGAAGAAATCAATAACAATTCCTGTGGATCTGTTCCAGGCAAATTAAATGCAGCATTTCTCTGATCTCATAGAGAAGGAATATGGTGTATGGGTATCTCAGTCATACCCTCTTTAGTTTATTAAACACTTTTTTTCTGTCGTAGCTAAGTAAGGAACAGATTAAAATTGTCTTGTTTTTCTCTTATTTCCATATAACTTATATCAACAACAAAAAACAACTAAATTCACCAAAACCTTAATCTATGCTACCAGGACCTTTATTTGCATTCGCAGCCTCTGAGTCACTAATATAGTCTACTCAAACTTGGTCTACCAAAGATAACGACGACTCAAAAGGTACAGTGTTAGTAGTACTAAAAACATTCCTTCTGGCATTTTGCAATCATTATTTCACCTGACTGGACTACTTGCCACACAAAACATAACAAACTCTCCAAGAGCATTCTTGCAACTGTGGCTGGAAGTCAGTCTTGAATTTCTTTTAGTCTACAACAAAAGTCATAACCTTAATAAAAAACTAAGGCAGACTAAGCCTTAAGGTGACTAAAGCCTCTTCTAATTGTTAAAACCTATTAAGCTTTACCAAATTATGTCCAAATCTTGGGGAAAAAGTGCTCAGAATTATCGTGGTAACAATCTAAATCGACTTGCCAGTGGTTAACAGCTACAACATCCAGCTGTAAAGTAGCATGGGATTTCTGCATCTATTCCAATCTTGTATGACCAAACTAGACAGATTGTTTCAACTGGCTTTCCCTGTACATGTTTTTAAGAGACAGAGACTTGCATCTCCCACAGGGCATGGAGACAACTGAGCAAAAAAGACCTTGTGTAACATGACGGGTGCACTTTATTCTGCCAGTATACGGGAAGGACCAACACTCAGTACTGGCAGGCTGAAAGGATGAGTTGACGACAGTCAACTAAGACATGGACATCATTTTACTCACAAGTCTCAAACAGTCATAGCACGTTCTGATAATGGAAGATTATGCATCTAAACTCAAACCAAGTGATGATCCAAGAAGATGGTTCAGTTTTTCTGGACTGGTCCATACTAAAAATCAATAAGCTGCAAGGGGCTATCAGGCAATTTCCTAAGTGCTGAATGGGATTTTACTGTAATGTTTTCATTAACTCTTAATGGGGACAGCTGCCCATCACCATCACTGCTGCAGTAGCATATCTTGGCAGGGTGGCACCAAGAAAACTCAGCAAAGCAACAGTTCTGTGAAGTTCTATGAACTATATTACATAGTTATAGCCTAAAGCTAGTTTCTTAAACACAAAGCAAGCTGAAGTTAAAATACATCAAGCCAGCACTACAAAGTCAACTCCTAAAAGCAAAACGGGAGTTTTGTGAGCAAGTTTGTGAGTAATATCTGGCCTGATATACGATGGATTTCTCACGGGTGCAAACATCAGCATCATTTTGAATTTGCGCTACTTTATTTCTGGTACCTGTCATCTGTGCTGCACTATTTAATAATAACATCCAACCCACAGCCTCAGAGGGAAGTGTTATACTGATCTAAAAAATAGCAGTAAAACAAGTCAACAAATAACAGATAAAATTACATATTTTTCTAGAGTCTGCCAGTTTTTTAGTAGTGTTATTAGTCCTCCTCTTTAAATCACCTTTTAATACAGTGCTCACAAAATTCCCAGGTTGCAAGAAAAATATTCGACAATATTTCCAAATCTCAATATCATAAATCAATGAAGAAGTTTTGAAAGCCTTATAAATGCAGGTTATTATCTGCAAGTGAAAATTATTACTGATGTAAATAACTTGTGAAATATAAAATGAAATACAATACTGAAATATAAACAACATTTTATTCAGTCTTTCAGATTTCATCATTTATGGTTGTGATCTTCTCCCTCCAGTGGCACTTAGGAATCCCAAGGAGGTAGGACCACACTGTTGATGGAAGCAATATCTCAAGACCTTAGAAGCAAGATGTTGGTTTTGAATGACAATGACATTATTAACATGAGGTTAACACGGCTATCCAAGTAAAACTTTAAAAACAAATTCTCCCTGCGTAGATACATTGCGTATTAATAAGCCAAAAGATTACTGAAAACTCGTTGAAAGATGCTATTAAAAATGCCAAAGCAATTAAGAACTAGGACAACAAAGTAAATATTTTACAAATAACAATCTGCAAAAAGAGACCCAAAAAACAAACCACCCAAACAAAACACCCACACACTGAGCCCATAAACCACCAATACTATAAAACAGTATGTTCAGTGAACTGAGTTATTGGTAAAGAAACCATAACCTCCCCATTCTAGAAAATGCAGATGATTTTATGCATGGAATTAATCTCATCCAAGACACCACTTCAAAAGATAAAGCTGACATATAAAAACTACACTGTTAAGTGGAGATGTAGTAAAAAAAAAGCTTTTAGATGAAGTGAAGCACAGAAAAGAACACCTACCACAGTCATTTAGTTATTCTATAAAAACACTAAATACAAACTCAACACAGTGAAAATTATATACAGTTATCAACAGTAAAATTAATTTCCTTGTGACATAATTTCAAATTGTAAAGTGATATGATCTAGCTCAAATTTAGATATGTACTTGCAAACTGTGTGAAATAGTATCAAAACCCACTTTCGTCTCTAAGCAAAATTAGTTTATGATGTATTGTTTTATTTGATAAATCCACTCGGGTACAAAGTTATAGGTGAGACAGTAAAAGGTGCGTTTTGCATTTGAAACTTTTTGTTCTTTCATCATACTGTAAAACTTTCTTACAAAAATGCAAGTTGCAGGCAGAATGACTAGAGGCTATGAAAGGGAACTGCATTATAACAAAAAAAAATTTCCTTAAATAGTTTCTAATCTCATCCCCTGCAAGCCCTTGCAACTATTTTTATTACTGGCATTGCAATTTTTATCCAGTTAAAGTTTGTTCGGTTTTGTTTGGGGTTTTTTGTTTGTTTGTTTTTGGTGGGGGTTGTTGTTTGATTTTTGTTTTGGTTTTTTGTTTGTTTGTTTGTTTGTGGTTTTGGTTGTTTTTTTAAAAGAAATTTATTGTGTACTCACTAATAGATGCAAGGAATGTTTAATCACTCTCCTGGAAGGTAAAAAGCAACTCTCTTGCTTTGTAACTCACACTTCAAAGAGAGAAGACCAAGCCATGTCTTTCATAAAGCAAGCAGGGCAAAGCAGCCCACTATTCAGTCAAATTTACAAGAATGTTTATGTGCAAAGCAACGCATGTGAAAATATTCATTTGCTATTTATAATTAAAGACATTAATCTATTTCCTAAAATAAGGTTTACTTTTTTCCCCCTCCACAAATGGATCAAAACTATTCAGACTGTTACCAAGGTACAATAATGTACAATGCCTCTGTTCAGCCAACCAGCATTAGAGTGAATGCTACAAGTACTCCTGACTCAAGAGGGCTTCATGGGAATTCTTAAATACTTACAACTCCATGTGAAGCATCTGAAGTTAAATTATGACTAAGCTAACAAACTCTTGTGCAATGACTAAGGCAAATGCCAGGAAAGAAGCCTTGGGAAATAAGAAACCATAGGTTTCCTTAGAATCCTAAAATAATAGTATTAAAAAGCCAACAATGCATCTGGAACAACATGGTGTTCAGCAAACCTAAAGCCAAGGCTGTTTCCAGAAGACTGATTAAACTCTTACACAGTTTCCCAAATTTAGCAAGATTATGGATCTCAATCTGATGGTAAGCTAAGCCTTGTTTCATGGTTTTAAATATCTTGTAAAATATCACCTCTTTTTAAGGCCATGTATTTCAAAATACAGTAAAAGTTAAGTAGAGGTTCTATAAATCAGTTTAATAGAATCACAACAAAAGACCTCAGACCACCTTTCATTTTACCACCACCTCTGTGTCCATTACAAGACAAAACCACTGACATCTGCCTTCATGAAACTGCCTCATGACAGAGAACATCTGAATCTGATCCATCGCAGACATGCTTCTACTACCTCAGGATGGAAGAAACTTCTGGAAAAAAAGGCTCCCGGAATCAACAACCCATTTCACTGTACTCAATACCCAAATCTGAGGACTTTCTAGAGCTAGGGAGCTAGATAAATAGTTGCAATGAGGCAAATCTTATCTTCAGGCTAGATTTTACTTGTCCCAATTAAAGTGCAAATCAGAAATATTACTACTGTGTTACTGCAAGCATTTTACAACCTGCTCAGCAATCACGAAAGCAAATGAACAGCAAAGCACTGGGCCAAGATATGGAAAAAGCATTAACTGAAAAAATCTAACTTTTCCTGAGCATCTGGGTAGATCTTTATTAAAAGGCATGTCTGTCTACTGTCAGATTTATGACTGCAGCTCATATTCCCATGTATGCATCCTCAGTGGATTGGGCTAGACTGGTCAAATCTTGTACAGCCCTTATTACATTCTCATATATGAGAAATCAAAGAAGTTCAGAATGGATTGGTCCAATCTTTTCTCCAAGCTCAGTCATTTTTGTTTTGCTTATCCGATGACTAGAGATTTGAAAGTATATGAACACCTGGAGTTACTGAGTTCTACCATGGTCACTCTATCCATATAAAAGTACATGTACCCATGTCCTGAAAATTGTTTTGCTGACTGCATAGACAGCTCAATGAAGTTTCTGAATTGGCCACTAATAATAATAATTTGCAATTATTTTGTGGGAACACAGTGCATCATCTTGTCAATTTACGTTACAAGGACCACACTTGCTTCCAGTGGAAAGTTAAACTATTTTCTTAATCTGTTTTGCATTCTGATGAAAGTTCTATAAAATACCTTATTTCTTTGCCAGAGGACTACTGACCTGGTTATCATGCATTGACCGAGTGCACAACAAAAATTCACAGAGCATTCACAGACATATTCTGTTCCACTTCCCTACTTAGCAAAGCAAGTGTGTGATGATCCAAGGCAAAGCCACTTATTTAGTAAAAAGGAAGCATCAGATGGCTTGAGCAATGTAATCTCACCAAACGAACCATAATTTTGGGCCTAAAATCAGCATCAGTACAATCTTTGAAGCACTTGTGCATGTGAGTAACATGCAACTTTTCCATCTCAACTACCATATTATTCCTGCCTGTCTGGAACTGAATTCTCTAGTGAACAGGTAAGTTAAAAGACAAATTTTAGTTACACTGAGGCTCTGAAAGCAAAGTAATATGTCCTGAACTATTTGTTGCTACATCTTTGCCCTTGGCAAAAGTCTTTAAAGTTTAAAAGAGCACTTAGTTCGCTTTACAGTTGTATGAAGGAAATTATTTTACAATTCAAATTAGCTAAAGCAAAAAAGTAAAAAAAATACCACACCCCTAAGTGCTATGAAAATTGTTTATTAAAAAGCATAAAATATCTTTTTCACATCTTTTTCAGATAGGTTCTAGATTTTTTTTTTCACTTAGCAAGTGAAGAACTACTTATTATTATCATTTGGAAACTTCCATCCTTTGTGTTAAAACAAGGAAGAAAACTGAAAAGCACACAAATCAGTTAAAACCAGTGCACACGTCATCACTAAACCCCATCTGAAGACAACGCCTCTTCAAAACGCCAGAAACCCTACTGTAAAAGTGAAAAACAGGTTTTAACGTTTATACAAATATGCTTGCAGTAGTAGTCCTTACTCTACTCTAAATTTTAAGAGGATTTCACCATTCCCTCTGTTCAACTGAAAATGAAAAAAGAGGAGTAATTTAAATTACAGTAAAACTGCACCTTGTTTAGATAAAAACTATTCATTCCTTTCCCTCATATTTATTCTACCTTTATTTTATCCCCACATTAGATGTGAAGACAGAAAGCTTCAAAGTGCTTCAAAATCTAGAATGCTGGAATTTTCCCCCCAGGTGTTCATAAAACTGGATCCAGGTTTTGAACATTAGTCTTTATTAGTTTACTTGGATAAAATTCTGAGCAATTTTATTTTAGTCTGTCAATACTGTTATTCAAACAACAGAGTCAATCTATTTATTGTGTTCTCAAATACAGAACACTTTTAGCAAAATTCTGGTGGAAAGATTATTTGAAAACATAGTTACTTTCAACTGGAAAAGGTTTTCAAACCTGCAAAATTGGTTGGAAAGAAAATATAACCACCTTTCCAACCTTTCTTATCTACTGTGAACCAAATGAAACAGCAAATGGAACATGTAATATAAAATATACATTTAGTTATACCTAAGTGATCAAATGTTTACAGTCAATACTACCACCATAAATTTACTTTGAACAACTTTAAAAAAAATTACAGTAGCATATAACAGTTTAAAATTTCGTAAGTATAATCTCAGAAAGTTGTCGTGGTCAACAGAGAAATTACAGGGCTGGGGGGGGAACACCTTAAAAAGGATTTGGAAATAAAATTTTAAAAAGCTTTTGCAAATCCATCTTTTATTTCCTGTCGGAATAACATCACTCTTCTGCCAACTACAGCAGCTTCTATGTCCCATTTTGGCCAGTTCTCCCACAAGCTTTCAGGATTTCTCATTTGTCAGTCCTGGTGTCTGGAACACCCACCTTCCTTGTCTTGAAGTGCCATTCTAAGATCCACTTCTGCAACACTGCCTACAGAAAAAGTAGGCAACTAAAGCACTCATCTGTTGGGACATGATGTACCAAGCATCAGCTTTTACTGTGTACACTGTACTGCATGGCATTCATCTCACTGTACCTTTCTTACTGCACCATAACAATTTTTCCCTCAGCGCATCAAATTTAAAAGTGCCAATTTAATGACCAAGAATCACTTTGAAGAAATAGTGTCTACTGTTTTTGAGAGTGCTAGCTGCACCTCTCAGTGAACACAGAAAGGAAAGTATGTTCAACATTATAAATATTCCATCTGTGGTACATGCACATATGTAATCAACATAAACAGAACAGACCAGCCTTTTAGTCTTCTTTATACCATACTACATTGTAATCCTTTGTGGGCTCACCTGAAACTTCTCATCAAATTAATTTATGAAACTGATTCGGAAAGCTGCATTTACACTTTTTTGGGGGTTTCATTTTAAAAGGTCTTCTGCTCTAAATCTATTTCCTTCTCTTTGAAAATCTGGATTAAAATTTAGCTAAGAGTCTACAGGAAATGTTTATGTTTATATAGGTCAAAGTCTATCAAGACATTTCTGGACAGTCTTGGAGGCAGACTTGAAGCAACTGTACCTTTTTGAAAGTTTGAAGGGATATATTCTTTTTTAATTAAAAAGAATATGTTGCCTACACATATTAAATGCAATTAGATTATATTACTGACCTTCAGGTGACATGAACTTTAAGTCACACTTTCAAGTCTTCCACGTATTTCTAAATGCCACTCCGTATGAAAGTGAATATATATTGCTGCCTTATTTACTTATCTTTGGTAAGAAGCAGAGCTTCAGTAATGCCAACACAGTTCTAACATACAATACTGCATTTCCAAGGGGAACAAATTAGTTCCGTAACTTTGTGGCATTACAAATGGGAGAAACACCTAACTCAGAATACTTCAGCAAACAAGCTGCACAAGGCATTTTCAGAAACTAAAACCAGCTGAAGATGTAAAATGCAAAACCACAACAAAAACCTTGTAGACACAGCATGTAAAGCACAAGGTATAATCAATAACCCAATTAAAACTGCAAATACAATTCTTCAAGATGAAAAAATGAAATGCTGGCAAGCATATGGCTGAAGTTTACATATATAAATTCACTAAAATTAAAGCATTTGCCACTGAAAATAGTCACGTACAGCTTAAAGCTAGACAAAGCCCTTCCTCACATGTATTTCATGTACTTGAAACTACCTCACTAATGAGAGGAGAAAAAATAAGCTTATTCAACTTACATCTTTTTCTGACCGATGTGGGAACATCGATGATTGGCTGTAGTACATGTTCTCATCATGGTAGTCACCATCAACCCCCTCTACAAACTTCTTCCTTGAAGCACCAAACATGCTGTTTGTCACCTAAATAAGAAGAAAAACAATTATATACCATATATGATTTGGTTTGCTACATACTTGACATATATATTTAATTATACGTAAAGATTGTTAAAAAAAATGTTTCTAAATATTTGAAAATGCCTCCTAAAAATCCTTTCTGTACATTGTCAATGTAATGGTTCTTTCAAGGGGGATTTCCATGTGACAGAAACTTGTATTCCAGAAACAACTGGGGTGGGCAGAGGGGACATGCTTTATTTTTTGGAGGGGTATTTTTTTGTTGGTTGCCTGTTTGACTTCCATGACCTTTCAACCAAATTTATTTAAAATTACAGAATGTCAGAAAATGAATATGCAAGTTTCTCTAGTTTTCCTCTTTCATTCTAAAAGAAGAAAATTAAGGCATATTCTTTAGAGCTCAGCTACCTTAAAATAAATAACAACAACATAAAAAAAAAAAAAAAAAAAAAAAAAAACAAAACAGAAAAGAAAAAAAACATCTGTGAAATCACTTCCATGTCTCATCACTTCAACTTTGGAAAAGCAGCTTTCTACTTGACCCTACTCAGATCCATGATTAAGTAAGAGAAGGTTGAGCTTAACCACACTCAACAACCTCATCACAGACTGGCAAAGTTACTGCAGACAGCCCATAAAAAACCCCTGGATTTTATTTTGCCCTTACTGCCACAGACACGCACAAAGACAGAGCTGCTAAGTCAGGAATTGGAAACTAAAAGAAACAGCAACCACACAGCTGGTCACAGAACTTTAATTCATTAGAAAATTTAATCCTGCAGCAAGGTCATATAATGTTGCTAAAGCATCTACTGCACACAGTGCATATTTATATACCTGACTCTTATTTAATCTATCTGACAATGAAACACTATCACAGCGCAGTGTGGGCTAACCAAGCCCTGTTTTAACCTAGCAAGTTAATGTTCAAACCAGCGAAACGGCACAAACTGGTCAGCACAGAGCAACTTGCCCAGTTTCTTGTACCATATGGGGAGACTGCAGAGAGTGCAAACAACAGGATGGTAATCAACTCCGAGCTACTGCACTACTTATCTTCACACGGATCTTTATCATCTTGGAAGGTAAGGAAGCTGAGTTACAGTTACCTTATGAAATGCTCTGAATCCTAAGATTTACTATCTTCACTACAGATAGCATTAGATGAACTTACAAAACACAGGTTGATTTTTAACATTTTTTTTTTAAAGAGCCAGTTTGCACTACCTTAGGCTCATGTTTAAAACTGAAGTTTCAAAGTATTTATTCTGGTTGGCTGCAAGAAAAGCTACTTTCAGCCTGAAATCCTCTAATCCCTGCTGACACAAAATTACTGTGATATTCCTCACAGTGTGGCTTATTCAAATTTCACCTTTACTGATGAAGACTTGTAGTCAGTGTTTAAATAACATGAGTATTCCTACTCTGGTAACAACTTAACTCCATGATTGCAAAGTCATAGGACTTCTGAGTAAAAGTCAAGTCAACACTTAGAATGCATTTAATACAGCTATACTCACAGAAAAGACCTAAAAGATTCAGCTAAACAAGTCTATTCTACTACTCCTACAAGGGGGTTCAGATCTTCAGACTACTGATATTTCAAAACAAATTTATAACCTGTTATATGCATGTGAAGGATGGCATGTAGTGGTACTGCATACCTTCTTCAGATGAAACTTGTGCTTCGTGATATTCACAAAAAATGTGCAAATGTAAGGTCCCAAAATGCTAGAATGCATTCAGCTGACTTTCACACTTACAGTGAAGCTTTCATTACACTGTAAGCATATCCCACTGTGTTAATCCCCCTACAATGCAATTATCACCTACCAGATGGGATGGAGCATTTAACAGGCTAAGGGGATTACCTTGTCCTTTGCTCTGCCTGAGCAAAGTGCAGAGAGATGAGCAGTTGCCTTCAATGGCAGTAAAAATGATAGTGAAATGCTTTAGTGAAGCTGTCTCCAGCAATGCAGAGAAGCAGTGAGTCTCAACCAACTACTGCTTTTGAGAGCAAAAAGGCAGCTTCTCACAAGCCCCAAAGAATTTTTTGATGCTCCTTTAACAATACCTGGGATAAGGATTTTTTTTTTTTTTGGCCACATAACCCTCTCTTGTGATACATCATCACAATAACAAAATTGAATAGTCATAGAAAGCAAGTCACTGAAGCACACATAGTATTGTACTAATGCCCCGCCTAACCCTAAGCTATTATACAGGAGCTATATAAGGGGAGAAGAACAGTTCTGTCTTTGACCCCGCAGATTTTGATTTATTTCTGCAAAGGTTTACACATGGCTTGCTACACATGCACCATAAAGATTTCTGAATCAGTGGGTCAAAGTTTTCAAACTACATCTTTATAGTCACTGCAAGAAAGCTAGTATGCCCAAATATGAAGTCTATCTGCTGAAAAGCTGAAAGGTATTTTAAACTCTCCACTAAATTTAAACTGTCTAAAAGATTATTTTCTATACTGATAATCATAAAAGAGAGTGGCCCAAAAAACTAATCAAGATTATGGCCTGAAGACTGATGAAGTGCAATGATATTAATATGAAATCTAACAAGAGCATGGCTATTAAGAAAGAAATTAACAAAACTTTTAATAATTAGATGGATTAAATATTGATATTTTTTATTGGCAATCCATATTTCCACCTGACACCTAACAGAACTATGCTGATGAATTCCAGAGAGCAGAGCAGTGCACTGCAGACTGAAGCTGCAAGGAAAGAAGGGACATCTGGAGGCACTCTGTGACCCAGCTGCATCACTTGAAGACCTTCAAAAACTTTTTGCAGAGACTGACACTTCTTCACAGCAGCATTTTTGTAAGCAATTTTGTGTCATTCAATGCTGCCAAGCGAAGCAGTCGTACGCAATGCTCAAGCTGTCCACGGTCCCTCTGAGGGAAGGGGTAGAGGCCCTGGAGGGCATGCTGGCACTGCCTGTAGCCCTAACAGGATCCTCTTCACTATAAAGAACTGCCACTCTTTAAGGGTGAAACACAGCACAGATCACAACAGAGAAACGTGGTGGTACAATTCATGCTGCTATCCAGCCCTGTCACAGAACTAACAGCACAATGAGTCAAGTCGCTGAAGACCAGTAACAGAAAGAGCAGGAACTGGGATTAGACACTTAAGTTGCAGCTGCTGTAGCCAGGTTGCTTACTTTTTACTCGATTTGAAGCTAACATCAGCAGCCAATTTATCTACTTCCCAGTAGTCACCAGTGACTGTAAACAGCTGGAATACTTCTGGATCTGCACTTATCCCCATGCAGACTTTTATATTACAGCAGGTTCATGCAATAACAATGTCATATGACTGCCAAGTTAGCAGTAGGCACCTTCCTATTCATATTAACTTATTCCAGTATTCACTAACATACACATTAGCCACTCATGCTACAAGTATATGCACAGAAATTTAAAAAACACTCTTGCAGTCTTCATAAGAAGGTGTGAGAATAACTGGGTCTGTGCCAAATGTGGGAAGATCTACAAATGGAACTTCATTGCTTATTTCTTAGGACAAGAAGCCACCAAGAAACCTCATACACAAAGACTGCAGCTCCTTTTTCATAAACTGATAGAGCATTGTCCAATCAGCTACAAAAGTAAATACAGCAAAGTTCATGGATCACTTCCAAATACATTTTAAACCCTTTGGAAAGTAACAGTGACCTGAGGTTTTGTACCTTCACATAGACTGGTGGGTGAATAAAGGTAGAAATCAGCTCCTGTATTTAAGTCCCTCACATACAAATACACACATATGCCAACACAATCTCATAGAATTGGTATGCTAGTTGCATGGCAGTTTTATTAAGCAAAGAATTCCCATCTAGTCAGCTTAATGTCATACAGATACCTCTCCCAATCCTCTAACTACTCTTCCTGTTCTACTGTGGGAACTCAGTTCTCTGTTGCACAAGACACATTGGCAGTTGTAACCATTCATTAAAAATGTAAAAATGGTGCACTTGTGTCAACTCATCCTTTAGCATAATATTGCAAAAGTACTTTCAACTCCTACTGGTAGGTCCATGTATAAATATTATTGGAAAATATTTGTGGTAACAGTGGAAAAAAAGGGAAGAAACTACATCTTAGGATAGAGTTAAGAGAACCAGCCATGTGGCCCCAAACCATGTCCTCTTCTGATCAGATGAACACAAGTGCTTCTTTCAGAGCACAAGCTGCACCTGGGTCAGGGCAACCCCTGGTATCAATACAAGCTGGGGGATGAACAGATGGAGGGCAGCGCTGCTGAGAAGGACTTGTGAGTGTTGGTGGATGAGAGGCTGGACATGGGCCAGCACTGTCCGCCTGCAGCCCAGAAAGCCAATTGTATCCGGGGCTGCATCAAAAGCAGCGGGGACAGAAAGCTGAGCAAAGTCATTCTGCCCCTCTACTTCTCTCTCCTGAGACCTCACCTGGAGCACTGCATCCAGCTCTGGGGTCCACAGCACAGGAAGTACATCAACCTGGTAGAATGAATCCAGAGGAGGGCCACCAAGATGATTAGAGGGATGGAGCACCTCTCCTATGGGGACAGGCTGAAAGAATCAAGATTGTTCAGCCTGGAAAAGAGAAGGCTTTGGGGCGACCTAATTGTGGCCTTCCACTCCTGAAGTATCACTCCTGAAAGATGGAGCATGTAGTGACAGAACAAGGGGGAATGGCTTCAAACTGAATGAGAATAGGTTTAGATTAATGTTAAGAAGGAATTCTTTCCTGTGAGGGTGGTGAGGCTCTGGCACAGGTTGCCCAGAGAAGCTGTGGATGCTTCATCCATGGAGTGTTCAAGGCCAGGCTGCTCAGGGCTGTGAGCAACGTGGTCTTATGGGAAGGCATCCCTGCCCATGGCAGGGGTTTGGAACTAGATAATCTTTAAGGTCTCTTCCAACCCAGGCCATTCTATAATCCTATGTTTAAAAAATCTCAACTTCAAGCTAAAGTTGATCAAGCAAAATGCAGTCACAAACCTGACAGGACCTTTAAATTCTTCTGCAGGACATTTCCTAACAACCACCACTACAGGGAAACTAGAAGAACTGTATTAATGTTAAGAACTTGAAGAATCCAATAAGCAGTTTGTTGTGGTCATTGATCTGTATCCTTCAGCTGAGTACGTAACACATAACAACCAGCAATACTTATTTAAGAAAAATAATTAAAAATTTTTTAAGAAAAATATTTTTCATTGCAAGGAACACTGCAGTATAGCATATTTCAGCACACAAAAACATGTCACCAATAACTGAAAATATGCTATTGACACAGAATTTGTAAGGAAAAACTATTTAAAACTTTGTTGTCTTAGGCTGCAAGAAGATCTTCTCTGTAATCACTTATAAAGTGGTACTATGATTGTATACTAAGTTAGATTAACAGCCTGAAGCAAATTATACTATTAAAAAATGAAAACTAATTAGGTTTCTGTTTTGCAGTATCACTATAGGTAGTGCTCAAGAAGAGTTCACTGATGAGCCATGAACATACTCAAATCTAAACTAAGATGATACTATAAAATATTCCAGGAGAATGAGTATTTTTCATTTTCCATAGAGCAGAAAAACTGATCACTGCACTACAACTGATTATACTTAACATCTTTTTGAGAGCTGAAAACTACACACAGTAATGTAAGTTAAACAACAAAAAAAAACCCCAACATTTTAGGAAATGGAAATATTAGGAAATATTCAGCAATATCTTCCCTTTCCTGCTTCGCCAATGACTGTGATGTTTGTCAACATGCACACTACCATTACATGGGAGCAATTAGAAGTAGTAATCTCAGTCTGATGATACAGAGCATCTACCCATCTATATATTATGGTTTCTGATGTTGCTGTTTAGGTTTTAATAAGCAAAGGCAAAAATTTACTTTACTTTTTTTTGTCACAAATCAATGTTTTCACATAAGATAACATACTTGCATATCCAGAGTATCTGCAAAAGTGACCCTTAATGTGCCTTTTAGTGAGAAATAAGTGTCTCTAAAAATGTCTATCAAAAAATCCCGTGAACAACCAAATCAACCTGCAATTTAAGTCAAAATATAGAATTTGAAATTCCAACAGTTGGTAAGATAGCATAAATTCAATTTATAGTAAAAACGACTACTGTTTATGGTCCTACTTCTCAGTCTCAAAGATAATTCTTATTTGTCCCAACGTGGAACTAACATATGTATTTACTATCTTGCTAAATGCAAAAGGTCTTTGAAATGCCAACCCTTCAGTGGTAAGTTACAGCTATTAAACACCACCATGACAAGTACATTGGTACAAATAGACACATTTCATTTCCAACAAGAAAGACAAAACAAAACTTGAAGTTGAGACCCTTTGTTCCCTCATTTCATTTCACAATCACAGTCAGTCCCTTTCTCCAAGGTGACTGATAACCTCTGCCATTACATTATATACTTATGCTATGATGGTCCTTCAAACAACAACTTTGTAGTGCCAAAAGTATATCATCATGACAAATGGAACATTTCAGTATAGTGCTTTTTTGTTAAAAAGTCTTTTTCCTTGATGAGCTTAATACTGGCACAGCTTTGCACTCATTGTAAGAATACAATAGTAACATAGGTGTTCTGTCCATCTTTTTTTTTCTGTGTAACTTGCTCTAGGTGACCCCAACTTAGGAGGGCGTTGAACTACATGATCTGCAGAGGTTCCTTCCAACCCTAACAATTCTGTTGATCTTTAAAAACTGGCTTCATATTCCTTTAAGTTATGTAAGTCTGTACGTTTAAATCTCAGAAACATGGAAGACTGAAAGACCACTGCATTATAAGAGACAAATCTGTCAAAAACTTTAAAGTTGGACAGCCTTTAGAATAAACTCTAGGCACTTATGTCATATAGTACATAAACTGATTATTTTCCAAATTCACAGAAAACAACAGCAACTATCTGATTTACAGACTTACTTAGGTGAAGTCTCCAAACAGTTCAAGACATAACTGGTCTCCTTAAAGCACTGTATGGTCTTTCCTTTCAAAAAAGAAATACGACAGACAAGATGCATAGCAACTTCTATGCAGGAACTCCACACAAAAATTTCAGCATCAAGGAAATAAAGAACATATAGTTATGACCATAGTTGGACTACTACATATAGTCAGATTACCCTCCATTCATATTCTCAAGAACAACCATCTGTAAGTTAAAATTTTACAAGTGCTTTACAAAGCAATAATGCTTTCAAAAGCTACACTAGAACTGTGAACCCCTGCTGCATGCAAACTATATCCAGGAAGTGCAGTCTCAAACAAGAAACAAGCCACAGAAATCTCCTGACCAAGACCAACAGACTGTTTTTAACCATCTTCAACTCTTAGGAAACGAACATTTTAAACCACTCCTAAAATAAAACAGCACAGGAGGAATAAGAAAAAACTATGCTACATTAAAATAAAAATAAACCAACCCTGAAACTACTAAAGCTAAACATGAGAATTGTGAATACAAGAAACTCCGCGTGGTTTCATAACATGGTTGACACCATGCCCATCCTGAAGGTTCTATTCCTACTAATTACAGGCACAAGACTTGGAATATGTCAGAAACCAAGAGTGGTTGGGGGTAAGACTTTGCATTAATCTGCATGCCTTTTATGGGTCGATCAACGAGATAGACTTGTTCAGGAAATAATCTTCTGACATGCCACTCAACAAATCCAAACACATACAAGACATTTCAAAAACATCAGAAAGGCAGCAAGATACTTGCAAAAGCAACACGAAGGGCAAACAAACCAGTACTCCGTCTAGAGCAGTTTGGGGAGAAACCAAGAAGGTTCCACATGCATTCCACCTTAGTCAGTGATGTGACCTGAGGAGAAGCAAGAGCATGCCTCCTTTGTAAACATGGCATTGAAGTCACAAGTCCTGACTACCACACACATCTGCATACCCACACACATACTGTAAAACACACAGCTGTATTTTCTGTCAAAGACACGGTTTAAGAATTTTGTCCACTGGGAACAATTATTACTTGCCTGACAATATTATAAATATTAAATAGTAAAAATATTTATTTTTACTCAATAAATGTAATTAAATATATAACACATATAAATATATAACAAATATTTTAAAAAAACCAAAGCTACTATACCGCCTTTACAGCCTAATCAGAATGTAAGTATGTTTACCAATTTTCTCTTGTCTTGATGCTTCCAGTAACTTGTAGTATTTACAGTCTATTCAAGACTAAGAGTTATTCTAGATTTAATTTAACATAGCATTTTTGTCTTGCTATTGTAAATGCTATACGCTTGGCTGTGCAATGCTCATTTCTTGAGGTTTTACCATGAAAGAGAAGTGAATTTTAGGAAGAACTGACAATCTTGCCAGTAACTTTAGGGGGCAATATGTTGGCTCATACTTTTAAATTCAATGCTATTTTAAGTCTGCACGCAGTGAACAACAGCAAGAATCTTGAAAATAAATTACGTACTGGCATATGACAACTCCTCCATCATAATATTTTTTTAAGAAACAAATTCAAAAAAAAAAGAGGTTTAAAGTATGTTCTCAGTTGATGATCCATCAAGACAATTATCAGCTAAATATACATTATCTGTGTATCACACTTATTTATGGATTGCCTTTTGGGAATATCATCAAAGAAGACATCAGTTACATTAAAAAGCCTGACTTTACTAAAATTAGGTTCAAAAACAAAACAAGCTTCTGAAGTACCTATGTTGTCTTGGGAAAACAAAATAAACCCCAATGAACAAGCAAAGCAGCACATAAAATAACAGAGACAATCCTGCATTTCTAGTAACTGTTACAATAAATCTGCCTATGAAAACTGGTATTTGGTTAATACGAAAATGAGCCAACCTTAGAAAGGAGAAATTCAGCTGTAAAGTCTGTAAATAAGTAAGCAAAACCCTCAAAATTCCATTCCAGAAAGATGATCACATTTCGTCAAATACTCTCATAATAAACTTACTATTACAGCGTCACTTTTTGTGGCTCCTCAGAAGTTTATTTTGTGAGTTTCTCTCAACCAGTATTTTGCACCTGAACCATAATAAAAACTACTATTGAAAGAACTTCCTACCTTCTTTTGTTTGATAACCTTTGATTCATCCCATTAGGTAATTCAAAAATGCACTGATTGAAAACTACTTGCAGCGTAACTAAAAATTGATTTTGTAATTGACAAACATTGCATTAGTGCTTTCGAGTATTTTACTGTAGACAAAAAAAGTTTTCCCATTTTTCAGAAATTACTCTTTAATAAAAAATTGGAGTAAGATAACCCTTTATTCAGGAAGTGAATCTATTTGAATTTTATTTCCAGTTTCATGCCTGGGCTCGCCTTTTTTGTTGCTCTGCGGCATGTTTGTTTTTTCTTCAAATAAAATATATAAAAAGACACTTTACTCAGTTGGATATTCCTTATCTACTCATATGCACTCTGGAGAGTTCCTTCATAGAGTATATACAATTGTAAAGACCAGCTTTAAAAGATTAGAAAATCCTTACCGCACTAAGTTCTTCAGAAATAACAAAATCCTATCATTCCCTCCAGGCCACAGAGAAAGAAGCAGGAATTTGGCATTTTCTTAAACATTGCAATACTCAGAGCAAATTGATGAACACTTCTGTGTTTAGCAAAATTCTGTTGCAGCAAACTGTGTGTATGGCCAAACTCACATGACGGGTGTGCAGTCTGAAAGCTGGATCAGGTAACTGGAGAAATGAATCCATAAAATAAAATCACACTAAGCACATGCAAATTGTTCTTCTGAAATACTTAGAACCGTGATAGAGTCTGTACATTTCTCATGGAGGCAAAAAAGGAAATAGTGAAAAAAAAAAGTCAACAGTTAGAGAAATTTGCACTTCCTACTCTAAAAACTGGTTATAAGTAACTTCAACTGAAAACTCAAAGGGGGGTGCCAAGACAACAAGGTGAAGCAGATATAGGGAACAAAAAGTTTTAGTCTGAAAAAAATTGTAATTTGCACGAGCAACAGAGGACTTCAACAGGGACATGACAGTCTGACCTCAGACTACCGTTCCCCCTTCTGCTTGTGCTTCCCCTCTGCCAGAATGCACCAAAACAGGGCAGTTGTTTAACTAGTGCATGTTCCACAATATGTGTATGGGCCTGTAGCAGAGAGATCTTGAAGGGACATAAATATACTCCTATGAAGAGAGGTAAGCAGGGTAAGTGATAATCAGATAGATCATAAGCCAGGTTTGGAATTCTAGCATCTTAATTTATAGAATCCTAAGTTCAAATATGTTAAAAAATACAAACAAGTATACTAAGATTTTTGATTAAAAGCTTATAACTGGAGGGGAAAAGGCGAGAGGAGAAGAAAACCCCTTTTTAAGAGGTTTTTATTTTTCATCGTTATTCAATAGTAATCACATTCACAAAACGCATTTTAATAGCAATTAGAACAGAAGTTAACTAAGTAAGATTATTTAGGTTGGACTTCAGGTTCACAATCAAGAGAGCTGTAATGCTAAAATATTTCTTCTCTAGCAAGTGTTACAGCTTTGATATCAGTATGACATACTTTGCCACCTCTGATGTTTGGTATCACTCCCAGCTGCTCAACAACTTTTCCCACAAGCAACAGACAACTCAGATGTGGAACACATGGACCAACAGAGCTTAAACCAGAAAACAAACCAGGTCCTAGTCTAGTCCAAGTCAGCCAGTTGCTCTTACTATGGTCTCACTTCTGCAGCAGAGATAATTGCTCCCAGTATTACAGAAATTATATAAAGGTTTCATTATAAGGAGCATCTCAGAAACCTTTTATGTTAATGAGTCCCCTAAGAAGCTATAAAAACAAAAGAAAACGCTTGATGGAATAACATGCAAAAAATATTTTACTCTGAAATCAATCTGACAAATCAGAAATTTTTACAAGAAAAGCTAGTGGTGAGGAAAAAGGAAACAACACTCACATTTTAGGGAGGCTTTATCTCTCCTGGGGATCCAAACATGACAACCTCTGCAGCAAAGCCACTGCCAGGGCAGGGAGTGGTAGCGTGGGGATGGGAATGGACGAGTCGGAAACATGAAGGTCAGCTGGGCCTCACATGCAAGGGAAGATGGTTGCTGATAGTGCAGCAGAGAGACAACTCTCGAGCAGCATTAAGATGACAGCGCTGATATGCTTGTCAGTGAGCAGTAAGATGACCACATGCATGCTCTGTCACTGGGAGAGGTTTTTTTTCCTCTTTCTCTCAATCTTACTGTGGTCCTTTGCATCACATCTAAGCTGAGCTGACACAGTTTCATCTGCTACGTGCCTCCAGCTATCTCTGTAGAGTCATTACCTTACATACTGTTTAAGTAATATTTCTTAACACTTCCTAAATATCCAATTCAGTATAAGCCAAAAATGCCCACTGATAAGCTTTCAAGCTCTGTATGTCTGCAAAATATTAAGCCTTATTAAATGATGTATATCACAATAACTACTAGGTAGTCTGTATCCGTTCACTAGACACGGTCTTTTGTTGGCTCATTTACCACTTAAAAACTTTTGCACTATACATCAGACAGAGAGAGACAAAAGCTTGTAAACCAAGAGGAAAAAAACAAACCTTGAAACTTAATTCAAATTTGGTTCATGATCACAGGATTCATGTGTTTCCATCATGTCAAATCTCTTCTATGGTGTGAGAAGAATAAAAAATTAAAAATTAAAGAATAGGGCTCCTTTGATTTTTTATTTCCTTTCAGCTGAGACTCTCAGCCAGGAGGCTAGACTTCAGCATCTCTGCTTCAACTACAAGGGTAACCACTGCTCCAGTTGGGACATTTCCACGTTGATTTTGAACAGGCACCTCTTTCCAGGAATACTGTAGGGTTTTTTGTTGTTTTGTTTGTTTGTAGGTTGTAGGTTTTTGATTGGTTTGGGGGGGGGGTTGGTTTTTTTGCCTTTTTTGGTTTTTTTTTGCATAACACCGATTCCACTAACTTTTTAAGACAGCTGCACTGCCTACCTATTTCTTCCCGGATACAGTCAAAACTTTCATGTTTGTTTAATCTAAAACATTGTCTTTTAAATAAGCCCTGGCTTCCCAAGCATTTCCTGCAGTTAAGCACTGTACAGTCAGATGCAGAGGATGATTAATGGAGTAGCAACAGAGTATTTTTTTTTTCTTTCATTTGTCAGATGGAGTTGGTTGACATTAAATAAATCAGTACTAGACCCATTTCTACTCCAACTTTTGGGGCCAGGGGAAGAGCAGGTATATTTTAGGTGGTTTAGCAGGTATATTTCGGTGGGTTTTTTTGTATATGGAGCACAAGGTAAAGATAACTGAAAAAGAGAGCAACTACTTTTTAAAAGAGTACATTCACACATATAGTATTTAAATTAAGCTGCTAACCATTTGTTAGACGCATCCTCAAGAAAAGAGTAATAACATTTTTTAATTTAGGTTGAATTTTAAGAAATACAGGGTTACTTTTGGTTTGGGGTGGGGTTTTTTTGGGGTTGGTTTGTTGTTTTGTTTTTGTTTTTTTTTTCCACAGAGATATTCTAAAAGTAGAAATAGCAGAGAATATTCTGGCAAAAAAATTCATTCGGCACACACAGCACATCAAACATCTTACCTTAAAACACAATTGGAAAATTCAAAACATTATGTATGTTTAATATATTGAATCCTTGGAGGGAAAGAAATATTTAAGAGCTGTCACAACTTCCTGGCAGCATACTTGCCTCTCAGTGACTCTCCTTCTCCAGATGAATGTTACATTCTGCAAAAGCAGAAACATTTTCCAGGAGCACAGACAGGTTAAAGTTAAATTCACTTATGGCTTTTTAGAGAGTCCTCCTAAAACATACTTAAGAGTCTGTGACCCTTCAGGGGAAACGCAAAAATGCAAGTTAAAATTACAGACTTCTATCCTTTGGTTATTGTTTTAATTTTTTTTTTTTTTATGAAAGCCTTAAGATGCTTCCTAAATATTCCAGGGTCTGTTTCTTATAACTTTCTGACTACACAGTCAGGCTATGTTGTGATTACAGCTGTACTGGGTTCAGCCATAAAATAAAGTGTGACAAAACAACTTTGAATGTTTTTATATCATAGGTACGAGGACAAACCCAGTCTTAAAAACAAAAAAAGTTGCTGATTTTTTAAAAAAGATGATGAAATAGTACCATAATTATTTAAGACTTTAAATTTCTGAACTGCATTTCTTCCTTATTTTTTATTATTTAAGTGCTAATTGATGTTAGTATAGAATTTTCAGAGTTAGATACTATTCCACACTGGAAAAGATGAATTACAGACTGAGCTCCCTACATGCCATTGCAAATGCAACTGCCAGGTAAAATTAAGAAAGTGGTAAATGCATGTATCATAGCTTTGAATTATATTAATCTTCCACATGTTTAATTTAAACTTCTTCAATCATTCTGTTCTCCATTAGGTTGGCAACAATGAATTAAGACTAGCTATGCACTCATTTAAGCACAAGGACTTCAGTCAGATTCCTATATTGTAAAAACTTTGGCTTAATATGTACTGTAAACTTGGTTCAAATATCAGAAACTAAAAGAACGTATCATTTTTCAATTAAAAACAACTTCCCTTGGAAGACGCAGACTTAACACCACAATATTTTAAAACAGAGCTACCTCAAATTTGAGCTCAGACTGCAAATGTTGCCGAGACCCGGCCCAAGTCCCAGACATGGGATGGTCCCCTCTATCTCATACCTTCCTTGCGGTTTCTCAGAAAACAGTTGTATGTAGAGCTCCAAGACAGGACAGCAATGTTTAGTGCCTCAATAGCCTGGTAAAACAAGCAACAGAGTATTGCTTCCTGTTATTCTGGACTCATTAAAAAATAAAGGAGTACTTTTACTGAAAATGGGTCTACTCAATCTTCAGCTAAAGCATATAGCTTTGCTCACAATTCCTACACCTGGCTTCATAAGATTCAAAAGTTATCCTGACCAGCAGCATTACTTCGCTTTCATCTAAAGCTGCAATAGCAAAACACTCAAATTCATTTTAGTCTCAACACATTTTACCAGTATTTCAGATGGGGAAAATAGAGGAGATTTACATCACTACACCACAGTCTGATGCCAAATTCTTTCAAGTCTTCTCAGGGTCAGCCAAGTCCTGGAAAAGTTCATCTTGCTTCTTTAGTGATGCAAACCCTTCCCCGCCTCTGCTTTCCCCTCCTCCCCTCAGCCACCTGCACAATTTTGAAACAGAATCTTAGAGGTTTGCTTTTAAAAAGATACATTATTCCAGATTTAAATCTTAGTCAGGAAAGACACAGAGAGACTAATTTCTTTACCACATTTTCAAAATCTAAGTGAATAGTCTAAAGGCATGGATGTGTGTTTCTCTGAGCATCAGGCTGCTAAGAAAAAGAAGGGTGATACATTTCATCATGAACCTACATACTGGATAACTAGAGGCAGTTACATGTTGCATAAATTTATAACTATTCTTAATTTAAACAAAACCCAGATACTCCAGCTCTCTTTCAGTGATTGAAGTGTACAGTAATTCACTCTCAAAAACTACAAATGTCAATAGTGTTTACAAATACTGAAATATTCTTTGTGTTTGAACTACTCCATTACTAACACTTTAAAAAAATTGTTTCTGTATCTTTGTGGTGCCATAAGCTTTTTTTTACTGCATTGTTAAACAAACATACTCTTTATCACTTTTGCTAACTCTTTCCCCCATTTTAAACGGAACCTACCCAAATGCTTATTGTTACCAAGAAAAACATTTCTGGTGGCAGTGTACATAAACAGCCCATAGAGCAGCACTGTGAACAATTTGTAACTCCCAAAACGTAGCCACACATAAAGTTCTGACCAGAATTTATCTTTGACAAACTAGTTCAGAAACAACAATACTATTAATGTATACAGGTATGTATAAAAGAACAAAAAAAATGTATTTCATATAGTGACTGGATATACATCAAAAGCTGTTTGCTCATTAACAGAAAAAAAAAAAAACAAGACTGCTGTATTGCCCACATCTAAGTGAAACGCAGAAAAAAAAAATCCATCTCAATCAAATGATTTTTTTTTTAAGAATCTGAACTTACACTGTTATCAAGAAAATTATATTGCAGACAAACTATTTGCTCCCAAAATTGGAGATTCCTAGAAGAGAGGATCTATTGCTTCTAAAGTACTGACCTGAATTTTTTCAAGCAACTGCAAAGAAAGGTGTAGGTGACTTAAACTAAATACTTAACAAAAGCCCTGAAAGCAGAACAAGGAAAATCAGATACACTACAGATAGTTGGTAGAAAGCAGTTCACTTAAGTCTTAAAGTGTTCTTTGAAAATAAGAAGGTTGTTTAGCATACTTTAAAATTTATTTGAAAGTGTCAGTAAATCAGTTACAGGGAAGGTGAATACTAACACATAGCCATGATCCACTAGAGGCTGTAGTTAGAAAAAATTAATGGTAAACAAGTTTTTTGGATTTTGAAGTGACAGAGAAACCTTCTACACATTCACTGGACAATTCTTACATTAAGGGTCTGGAATAGGAAGATTTTTTTTTTAAATTTTGTTTTATAATTTAAGATTCATTACAGTGTGAATCATCACTGAGCAAGATTTTCACAAGGCATAATGTTTCACAGCAGTGAAGTCTTCTGTCACAGTCCTGCTACTGGCTGGCTTCTTAAATTTTCAGCCAGTTGGGTCCTTGGTCCAGATGTGTTATAACCATGTGGTTACAACCATGGTTACACCATGCTATAGCAGGTGGGACAATGAAATAACCAGAGCTCCAATTTACAGTATGTTAACAGCCAGGAAACTGATTCTGAAGATGAAAGCAAGCACCCTGTTGTCCAAATGCACTTCATTAGAAGGATGAATCCCTGTATGAGGGACAACACTATTAAGGAAGTATAATATGTAACTGATCACATGTGGTGGTGAAGCTGAACTAGGGTGACCAATAAAGTTGACATTCTAAATTTTTTTATCATGCCCCTTCCACAGGGGCTGCTGACAAGTTAGAGAACACAAGTAGCAACTGAGGTACCACCACTGAAATTCGTATAGGATTTGCTACACAAACCCTGTCCAACCATCCCTACAGCAGGTACAGACACTTCTGTGACAGAAGCACAGAATCACAGAATCGAGTAAATTGGAAAATACCTCTGAGATCACCGAGTCCAATCTATGACCTAACACCACCTTGTCAACTAGACCATGGCACTAACTGCCACATCCAGTCTTTTCTTGAACACCTCCAGGGACGGTGACTCCACCACCTCCCTAGGCAGCCCATTCCAATGCCTGATCACCCTTCCTGTGAAGAACTTCTTCCTAAATCTCCTTTGACGCACTTTAAGACTGTGCCCTCTTGTCTTATTGTGGCCTCCAAGAACAGACCAACCCCCCACCTGGCTACAACCTCCTTTCAGGTAGAAAGTGATAAGGTCTCCCCTGAGTCTCCTCTTCTCCAGACTAAACAAGCCCAGCTCCCTCAGCTGCTCCTCATAGGTCCTGTCCTCCAGACCTTTCACCAGCCTTGTTGCCCTTCTCTGGACACACTCCAGCACCTCAATATCCTTCCTAAACTGAGGGGCCCAGCACTGGACACAGTACTAGAAGTGAGGCCTCACTAGTGCTGAGTACAGAGTAAGAACCACTTCTCTGATCCTGCGGGCAAGAACACAGCAGGTACACCACCCTGCTTTCACTCTACAGGATGCCAATCAGCATGCAGCACCTGCATGCTATTTTCTTTATTTGTTCAATTGTCTTTTCATTGAGAAAGAATAACAACAAGTGACAATAAATCCAGGGACACAAAGATCCTTACTGTTGTTACCTTGATGCTTCTCATTTCACATCAAGCTTTAAGCCTCAGTCTAAAATTTCAACTGAAAAAACCAGAATATTGACCAGTGCTTGTTAATTCATGATTCAAAAACAACACTAAAGGAAAATAATTTATCAGCAGGCCAAGAAGAACATACAGAGAAAAGATGCATGATCTGAAGCACCATTTGTTGTTGTTGGTTATAAATATAAATTCACTAAACTTTAGATTAAATGCCTAGATAACTGTTTTGGGCATGCACAGATCTAGTTGAGCAGATAAAACTAACAAGTTGTAAATTTTCTTTTAAAATACAAAACTTTTAAAAAGGACTTACAAGCTTCTACATTTCGGGTTATTTACAAAAGAATTAATTCTATGTAGACTTTCAGGATACTATGGCTCTGAGCACTTGCAAAGTATTCTCTGAATCCTCTGTGTATTCATTTTTCTAGGCTTCCTGAGAAGTCTCTAGTTCAGATTAATTGTCAACAAACTGAAATGAAAGCATTTAGGTTTTCTACTTTCTAGGTAGAAAGTGCATTCATGGTCTGTTCCATTTTACTCTTTTTGTTATTGTTTTCCAGTATAACCACCTTCTTTCTTAAAATGCTGATAAATTTCAGGGGGTAAATTACCTCAATTCTCAATTGTTTATAGTGATCCAACAAATAAGGAAGAAAAGCTGTGGCTTAGCTTAATTAGGAGAAAGACAGGAGTGACTTACAATATTTATCTGAACTTCTACTCTGTACTGATGTTTCCAAATTATTTCTCATGAAGAGCTGAGTATGCATGCCGCTCCCTATAGGAATTCTCTAGTCCCTTTCCATAAAGACTACTAACTTTTATAATTAGTCTTGCACTTACATTAAAGTAGAATTTTACACATTGCTCCCTTCCTCCATTTACATTCATATGGACAGACATCCTCTGAATCAGGGGCTCTGAAATATAACAGCTTCATTCTTGTTCACAGCAACAAGTCTGTTTGCAAGGATTTAATACAAACAAAAATCCGTATCTGAAAACATTCTCACAAAAGCATCTCTCGGTTCCAAGTTCTGTTTTAAAGCACCTACTTTTAAAGGAAGAAAAACATACAAAGTATAGTCTTGTGTAAAAGGCTTCTGTGAAACTCCTTGGTATCAAAATTGCTAGAAACTGGAAATGAGAGACAACAGAGATACAGAAGCGCATAACCAAACTAGGCTTCTTTCTCAAGAAAAACCTGTTTTAAAACTTCAAAACGAACAGAGCTTGAAGATTACTCTCAGTAAATTAATGACTTTTCATTTATGGATCCAGTATTTCAAAACAGGTCTGTCTGGTACTGCTTCACAAAGTATCAGATCTAGAGTAAATTTAAATAAGCAGGGCTGCACTGCCACTCCTGAATCACACGCCTAAGGGCTCTCCAGCTATACCAGTCTTTATTCCTCCTACTCTGGTGTATGCATCTCTCTCCAGCATTTCTGGCTTTAAGAAACGATCCTATTGCCTAGTTCAGAATATAAATTCATGAATAAGAACAGTCATCTGCCTTCCTTATCACAGCAATTAAGTCAGGACAACTTTTGTCTTCCTGATAGCAAGGTATCTGGAATTACAACTTTTCAAACTCCTGGTTAGTAGCCTGCGTACTCCATTACTGCACTTTAAACACACTGGCCCTCAAAGCTGAGCCTTCACTGACACGGGGAACTAAATTTTACATCACAGGCTGCTCAGATCTCAGCTTTTTTCCAACCACTACATGGGAGACTGAAGAGAAACACTCTTTGTTACAAATAGTAATTCTTAGAAACCACTGGTGAAAAAGCTGCAGTCTCTAATGGTAAATTACCTATCCAGCCTTGCTCAAGGAAAGCCAAAACAATCTGGAGACTGCCTTGGAAGCAAAAGCAACAAACTGATAAATTACTCTGAGGAACAAGAAACCAACCTGTGCCAAGCATAGCTTTTTCCCAACCAATTTGGGATTCTGGGACAAGAACTAGGATCCCATAGGAGAAAGTCCACATTCAGATTTAAATCCTCAAACTGAATTCTAACTGAGCATAACAAACAATACGTGACAAAAGAAAGAAAAAACTCTTCAAAATTACTTCTGGGACTTTCCACAGTGCATCATTAAATTCAAACACATATTGCCAAAATGTAAAACAGAGTAATCACAAAAGCAAGCTATTCTTGAGGTTTACTAACTCTTCTGCTCATCTTAATTTAATGACTCCTAAGCATGTCATGACATGTTTCTGGGAACGTGACCATGCTACTTTAACATGCTATTTGGCAAAACCCCAAAGCTAACTCATATTTTTTAACTTCATGCTTTCTTATCACATTCCCTTCCCAACTTCTCCCCCCAATAATTTGTAGTCTCTAACTAATGCAGTATGCAGACCACTCAAATACCTCCCTAATTCACAGGAACATAACAAATGTTATATTTAAAATGGTGTAATACCCAATTTAGAAATGTCACCTCCTTCCTACTCTATGTTTAGGCCATAAATATAAAAACTGGCTACACTTACATAGCACCACAGTTGGAGACTTGCAATAAAAAACAAAGCCACTGAATTTTTACTTACTGATATAAAGATAAAACAGTCCTGAAATTGAACCATCCATCTTCAAAGATGATTTTACTGAATTAAATGTAATGCTATCCTGAAATATTTCATATCATTATTTACAACATGCATTTCTGTATGTACAAAACTAAGGGGATTTTTGTCAGATCTTTTTAGCCTTTGCAAATTGAGTTAAAGGAGCACTAAGGATTCCAAAGAACATTTACACGTAAAGCAAATTCTGTTAATACAAAAATTGTCATGTTTTATTTTATTTCTTTTTATAAGGAGATAAATAAAATGTGAATGTTATTCATATGTCAAAATGCAGAATTCACTCATCCACTGTATGGTACAACTGCTGCAAAGTTACAATCGCAGAACCTTGACTAACTTCTATTATGATTACAGACTACAGTAAATGATACTGAAGTGTAACAATTATTGCACTATGTTTCAATGCACTAAATGTAGTAAAACACCATCAAAAAGTAAACAAAGATGACCGTGTCAAATCACTTTACATGTTATATTACGTAAGTTATGTTCATGTTTGGGAAGACTATCAGAGAGAACATTTTATTTACAAATCCTAAAGAAGAGTATTTGTAAAAATTTTTAAAGCACATGTAAATATAAACATACTTGTTTTAATTTCTCTCAACCACCTAAATGCACATATGCATTATTCCAAGGCACTTTTTAATAAAAACCTCATAAACTAAGGGAACATTTTAATATACTTCAAAGCCAGTTCCTTCAACACCTCATTGTCGAATCTACTACCTTCATATTTTTAAGACCAAAATCTTATAGATAGCTATTCCCACTCCATTGGAAGAAGGTCCTCTTTGAAGAACCTTAAGTGCACTGAAAACAGCAACCTACCTACACACTGTACTTTTGCCCATTAACTTTTTGTCTCTGCTGAGGCAAGTAAATTTTGACTGATGACCGCTTCCTGTAAATGAAGTAGATTAATAAAACATTATTAGTAAAAATATATTATCTTCCAAGCTTCTTATAATTCCTACTGTTCCATAAATAGGAAAAAAATCCACTTGAAAACATTTTATGGACTGCAAACAAAATAAAAAAATAAAAAGCTTCTGGGTAGTTTTAAAGCAAAAAAACCCAAATGCAGTAAAAATTAAACTAAAATAGGAGTCATTAACTGGAGAAATTACATTTTTAAACCAAAATTATTACTCATTTAGAGACTTGGGAAAAAGATGTGTCAGCAGTCTTGCAATTTTTTTTCCCAGAAAAAGAAAGTTCACAAAATTAACTATAAGTCTAGAGATCTAATGTATCTACAGATCCTGTCTCCAACCAGAAAGGCACAGATGCCTTGATCCTGTAAAGAGAAGTTATTCTAATAATACAAATTTGTCTCTCAAGAAAACCACATAAGAAATCACAAATGCTCCCAAAGTTAGTTTTAACTGTGTGTAATTTATTCTCTAACCCAAACAGAACTTGTATACTAACAACTCCTTATTATCCATCTTAAAGGGAACTTTTCTTCCTTACAAAAAGACAGAAATCCTTCCAAACCAATGCTTGGGACAGCAAGGGAACAAGCCCACATTTATGGCCCAACAGTTTTCAGAGATTACTGGAAGAACAAAACCCAAGCTGAAAGCACAGAAATCTCTGTTTCCGAATCCTAAGAAGAAGGAAGAGAAAAACCATTCCCAACAGAAATCTTAGTTTATTGAGAAAATAATACAAAGAAAAAATAACTAAAACCACCAATCAACACCACTCCCCTCTCAAAAAACGAAAACCAAATAATAAAACAAATAAAACCCAACCAATCAACCAACAAAAAAACAAAACAAACACAAAAAAAAAAAAAACAAAACAAAAACCCAAAACAAAACCAAAAAAAACCCACCAAAAACAAAAAAAAGCCAACACCAAAAAAACAATTGGGAAAGCAGAGGATGACCTTTCAGGATTTGGTGAAGGAACCAGCTGTTGCATACAATCATAAAGTTATCCTTATCTTTCACCAAAAAGCCACTGTAAGAGTGATGCCCAGAAGAGGCAAAACACAACCCAATGTGGGTACTGCAGCTACATGGTAAAACGCCACCAAGTGTTTTGCACTGTCTCTTCTCACCATATGTAGTGGTTTTCTGTGGTTGGGTTTTGGTAGCAGTGGGGCTACAGGGGTGGCTTCTGTTAGAAGCTTCCCCTGTCCTATGGAGCCAATGCCAGCCGGCTCCAGGACAGACTTCCTGCTGCTGGCCAAGGCCAAGCCAATCAGGAGTAACAGCAATGACTCTGTGATGACATATTTAAGAACAGAAGACTGTTGAACAGAAAAAATTCCAGCCAGGGAAGAGCAAAGGGAAAACATGTGAATGACAATGTAGCGACAGCAGTCAGTGCAGAAGGAGGGGCAGGAGGTGCTCCAGGCACCAGAGCTGAGGTTTCCCTGCAGCCCATGGTGCAGACCATGGTGGGGCAGCTGTGCCTCTGCAGCCCGCGGAGGACCATCGGAGTGTACAGACCCACCTGCAGCCCATGGAGGAGCCCGTGCTGGAGCAGGTGGATATCTGAAGGAGGCTGTGAGCCCATGGGAGGCCCAGGATAGAGCAGGCTCCTGCTGGGGACCTGCAGCCTCTGGAGAGAGGAGCCCACGCTAAGCAGGCTTTTCCTGGGCAGGACTCGTGGCCCCTGTGGGAAGGACTCCTATCCCTGAGCAGTGGCAGAAACAACAACTGACTGTAACTCCCATTCCCTGTCCCCCTGCACTGCTGGGAGGAAGAGGGAGAACATAGAAGAAGGGGTGGGGGGAAGGTGTTTTTAAGACTGTTTTATTTCTCACTCTTTGGATCCTCTTGGTAATAAATTTAAATTTTGAGTCTGTTTTGCTAATCAGTGACCTCTCCCAGCTGTTATCTCAACTCATGAATCCTTATCTACTTTTATTTCTCTCTCTCCTCTGTCCAGTTGCAGAGGGAGAGTGAGATGGCTTTAGTGGGTACCTGGTTTCCGGCCAGGGTCAACTCACTACACCGTACTTTCCTAAGGTTCCTTACCTCAGAAAGGCAGCAAAATTACAAAGTAGTTTTACTAATTTGTATATGCTTATTCTGCAAAATTATTTCTTCAGCTTTAAGAAAGACAACAAAAACACTTCACTGAAATTATTCCCAAAGCACTGACATTGCAGGGGACCTATTCAAGGAGGCTACCACCAAACATGGCTTTGAGTGTCTGATGAAAGCAACCAAGTTGCCGAGGCCCACAGCAGTTAGCTATAAAAATACAAATTATACAACTTAAATCTTACTGGCAGAATCACTGCCTGAAAAAGGACTGGATCTTTCAAGGACTCCAATGCTGTAGGACAGAAAACTTTATAGTTACCAAAATTCCCTTCTGCATAGATTCTAAATTCACTCCATATTCAGTAATGCTGCTTTCTTTACTTGTCTTAAAATGTTATGATTTCAACTCTACCATCCTACACTTGACAATATTATATATTTCTTCTAACACTGTAATCATTCAGACTAATAAATTTATTTTAATTCATTAAATTCAGACTTGCTACACGTGGAATGGCTCTTTCATCCTGTCTTATAAATCTATTGATGGGAGCATGCACCATAGCTGATATGCAAATATACCAAAATCATAAGAGAAATTAAAGAGAAAGGGTTATATTCTTTTCCTGAATACATATTACAAATTTGATCATAACACAAGCAACTGGTGCTAGGGTATAATAAGTGTCATAATTCCAACACAAAACTAGATTCCCTCTTTTTTTTGCAAGAAGGGAAAGAAAACGCTTGGGTTGCAAAGCCTCTCTATGCAGTCACAGAAGGAGCTGGATTTCTTTGAGCTCCTCCCACTCCTCTCTTTACAGCATCAACACCAAAGAAGCTTTCTGTTCAATTCCAATGGAAGAAAGGCATCTCATGCCATTATAATGCGATCTTGACCACACAAAACACTTAAGGCCCATCATCCCTAGTAAGGGATTGATAAAGCACAAGTGGGACCTTACTCAAGTACCAAAATATGTATGACTGAAGAGCATTATAGACAAACCAAATAGGAAATAAATATATTTGAAGGAGAAAATGCCAATCTTCATATTGTTACATATGTATATAACATTATATTGAGAAGACAACATGCTAATACAATTATTGGTCCATTTCACCCATACAAACACAAACTCTATTCTGATTAAAATCACTGTAATTCCACCTCATTACAGGGCTTTTGCTCTCCAAGTTTTATGGGAAATGAGAATTCTTTGGCCCAGAGGCTGTGCATCAAACTGCATTCTTCTTTTCCAAACCAGATGTTAATTTGTTGATTAAAAATTTAGCAGGAAACGTTAGATTCTCCATAGCAAACATTACCTCATACTCAAGAGAGCCTGACAGCTGCTCCCATGTCCTGCATGGTAGTTCCTGGCTCCTGCTGAGCCTTCACTTCTCCAGAAGGTGGAAGCCAGTATCTACTGGATAACACCATTAACAGCTCTCAGACCCAGCAGAGACCTTAAACAGCCACCCTGAGGAACCTATTCCAGCATCTGACCATACTTAGCCAAATTCCCTCCAACCTCCTGAAAATCCTTTTATACAAAACACTGTGATGATCTTGACCCTTCCCAGAGGGCAAAGAACAGCTCTCCCTCTCCCTTTCCTTTGGTGCTTGTGAGGCATGGTACTGTACTCATTCGCAGCAGAGAACAGCTCTGCTCTTCTGATCCATCTTGCTAGAACCATTCCTTTTAAGTCCTGTAAGTACAGTACTCCACATCAGGTCCTAACATCTTTGGATGTAGCAACAGTATTTCACTACTATTTGGACACAGGCACTCATGTGAATACATCTTGGAACAGTGTCAGCTTCCTTCTCTCCCTCAACAACACACAGCAGATTTGAATGTCTTACTGCTCGCTACAAGCATTACATCCTTTCCTGCTAATTGATCAGTACTCCTCATCGTGTATTTGCGTTTCCGTATTTGCCTTTTTATACAAAATAGGTACATTTACTTTCTATTTTATCAGCTGATAATTCAGGCAAGTACAGCCAAGTACTAGGCTCAAGAAAATGTATATGAAGCCTGAAGTATCCCTACAGTTTCACAGTGAAGTACTCATACTACAATTTTCCAGACAACTGATTGAAGCTTCAGTCCAGGACACACCTCCTTCACTAAGTTATGTAGACCTTACCCAGGGTATGTCAAAAGCTCTTCTTAAAACACATGGTATCTACTGCTTCTACTCTCTAGTCAAATCTTCTGTTCCACCACCAGAGAACATGATTGCTTCAGAACGGACTGACTTTGTAAAAATCTCTTTCAAAATAAGCTTCAAGACTAATACCCAATCAAATTCCATCTACAACGCTTGAATATAGCTTTTGATATTCTGTTTCTATTTGTGATACATGAGTTTACTATTTGCATTCTGAATACTGGACAAAGTTGCCTGCATTTTTTCCTGTAGAAGACTTACTTTGAGAAATATTTTCTCTGTAGTCTCATACTTATTACTCTTGACTGATGGAGAATTTCATTATTTTTAATTTTCATTTGCTTTTGTCATAGTTGGAGATTAAATTAATTCCAACATCTTTCTTCAGATTCAAATATTCTTGTACTGCTTCGACTTTACACACTTGAAAAACCTTCACCTGATCAGTGATTCTAATCCCGACTATTTTTGGTCATCTTCAGGAACAAACAGCTGAGAAAATTTTTCGTTTTTTCTTACAGAGAAATAGCCCTCTCATCCTGTGTGTACTAACACATAAATAAAAAGAAAAGGTTTCTCTAGGTAACGAAGCCCTTTTGTATGCTCCACCAAACCAAGCAAGTCTGCAGCACAGGTTCTTTGCCATCAACTGAAAAGCTAAGAAACAGCTGCATGAAGAATCCCGCTTTCAAAAACACTTAGGCTTGCCTTACAGACAGGCAAGAGAAGTGTCAGGGGAGGAATTGCTCCTGGAGTGATCTCAAGTCACCGACTACAAAAGAAGTTGAAAGAGGTAGATTTCAAACTTGTTATTAGTAGTTAAATATAAGTAAGGCAGACCTACTCACTGGATCTAACTGAGCATATTTCACATTTCCTCTGATCTTACTGATTGGAACAAAGCCAATAATCCTAAAATTGTCACACCAGAATTCCAATGGCTCATGCTAAAGAGAATGCCATCACTTTATTTGTCACACACAAGAACAACCACCAGCTAAAATGAATGACCAATTAACCATAAATTAAACTAAAATTTACCACTTACTGCATTTATCTGCAGCTCACTTACTTATGCTCTCACATACTCTATTTCAGCTGTACCTTGCACTCATCTAAAATGGCTCTAAATTGACACTAGTATCTCAGGATGCAGCACTTGAAGTCTAAAGTAGAACACGCACTAATAAACTCCTCTTACAACAATCAAAAATTATTTACAAACTACTCAAACATGCAGAGCTTTGGCAGAAGCACAAAACAACTACATAAAAGGCAGTTAGTTAACAGAAAACAAACACTGAACACAAAGGACCAGTAGTCTTGAATGATCTTTTACACAGACACCACCTCTATTAACTTGAGTGGGAGACTGCTCTCAAAGCAGAACCACCTACGTGACTGGAGTATCACACTTAGTAAGTACAGATGCATAGAAATATCCAAATTAGGCTTCTAAAACTTCCTGTTATCCAGGTAAAATTAAGTAGGGAAAAAGAAATACTTGGAGCTTGTTCTAGTATAAGTTTCCCCTTTAACCACTTCACAAAATAAAACCAAAAACATTGGTTTTCTTTCCATACGCAAATCCAAAATACAGTAACAGTTTACATTCGGAAAAAAGTCACATCTGACTATTATGACAAAAAACTATGCAGGATTATTAATTACTAGCTTTAACATATTAATGGACAGATATTCCTAAGACACTCAAAGTTCTGTATACTTTTCTGTCCAGTTTACTTGCAAAAACAAAATAAACCTCTCTACTTGGCACCTTACAACTAAATTCCTGTTCACTTGCATGACCCAGATGACTTAACAACTCTAGCAGAACAAAGATTATCATTTCACCAAACTTAGGGGGCAGGGGTATAGCAATTCACAGATCAAGATACAAAGACACACACATATGTGTGTACATGCAGATCTCAATAAAAAGCTCTCCCTACAGACAACAGATTTCAAAAGTTTTATGAACAGGTAGTACTTTTTTTTTATTACTTGATAATATAAAATTCCTACAATGTAAGCTTTCTTTTATCCTTCCTGCCCTGAAAAGATCATACAAGAGCAATGGAATAGTATTCAAAGTCATAAAACCTAAGATGATGTTCAGTTTATGGCTAACAATATTCACACATTCAATCACATTTCTCAACTCGCTTCTTTCAAATTTCTTCATTAGCTTGTATGATTTCACAACTCTTTTTCATCTTTTACTTGTAATTCTTCCTCATATTGGACCTCTGACAACACAACTTTAAAATCCGCATCTCTTACCTGTGTACAAGCTCATGTCTTTCTCAGTATCTGGGATGGGCATATACACTGAGGACTTACTTCATCTGGAGAGTTAATTTCCAATGGAAAGAATACCTACTTTTAATAAAGATGACTAAAAATTCTGAAATGTTCATTTAATTAGATTTCAGATTGCTAAAGATATTCTGAACAGATAAAAAAGTGCAAGTGAATGTCACCACAAAAACATATAAAACTGCAGCATTCCAAAGACATTGGCTTGGTCCATATTGCACAGATGTAACACAGGCTCCCTGCTATGAGCAGTGGGAAGAATGAACACCAGGAGTCTCTCTGGACAATACGCTAGCAAGAAAACACTCTTAATGTGGTATACGGGGAAAAGTGTGAAAAGTGGCAAAATTGACATCACTATAACAATACTGAGCCATTCCCAGTCCTGAAATAACCTAAAACGAGAATAAATATGTGGGTAAAGGGAACTTCAAAGGGGTCTGTGGTCAAAAAAAAAAAAAAAAAAAGTAACTGTCTAGTTTGGGCCAGTATAGGTAAATATTTATAATGTCACTTATATTACACAATTTCCTGTTGATACTACCTGCCTTTATGGCCCCTTATATCTCTTCTGCTACATGGAATTATAGCTACCCAAACCATTTAACTGTTTTTCACTGGTTCTCTTATCAATAAAGGATATTTCAAATTATCCGTTGCAGGTGATTATTACTTTAATCTCAAATTTTAATTCCAGAAACATTAAATTAATATTATCCTAAAAACTGGAAGACATTACTGCTGGAAAAGGGAAACTGAAAAGTATCTTCAGGTTCCCAAAAACAGGCAGAAGCAGTTCCAAACAGGAGCATGGATAGTACTTAAAAGAACAATCAACCTCCCCACTGGTCTAAGGCAAATTTTGATCTTGCTGCGCTAAGAGTCAAATTTGGTCTTGCTGCACCCTAAGGTGTTCAAATCCCAACACACACCATGGCAGCACTAATACAGAGAGAACTGATATTTCAAGAATTATTCTCTGAATGCATAACAGAGATGACAGATCTATCTGTAGATGTCTACCTTGCAGGTCCAAATCTCCCACTCACCATCAAAGCCATGAAGTGAGTCAGAATTTTGCTAAGGTAGTCACAACACCCAGAGAACATCTAAAGGCACACTCAACTCCTGACATGTTAATTTTATTTTGTCCTGCTGAGCATCATGTGACTTCCCAACATTTTT
Source organism: Pyrocephalus nanus (assembly GCA_038380795.1). NCBI lineage: Eukaryota > Metazoa > Chordata > Aves > Passeriformes > Tyrannidae > Pyrocephalus > Pyrocephalus nanus. Next base: position 11,204,110 of record CM076262.1, on the reverse strand, counting down.
TTCAATATTGCTATACTGTAATGATACAAACCATCATTGTTACACAAAAGACAGCAATATGTCAGCCACTCCACTTCACGGACCAGCTCCAGAAAGATGATGAGACATTTCTGTTTCACTGGGATGAGTAACTCTAAAGTGTCTGTACATCCCATCCTTGATTAAGTAAAAACTAATCCAAAGCAAACTTTACATTGGAATCAGTAACCCATTACAAAGACAATCTAAGGCCTTACTCTAGGCAGCAAGACAGGCATCTATACAAAGACTTAATGGTTCTGAGGACAACAAAGCAGTAAAGTCTTCACAGATGCCGTGCCCAAAATCACCCCAGTCAGCTGCATCCAACTGAACAGGATATTTGCAAAATTTCCGGGCATTGCGCCTGAAGTTTAGTCTTCCAGTGAGAAACAAACCAATGATGCTTCAAGTCAACACTACAGTGTCTTGAGTCTCAATCAAAAGACCCCTATTCCATTATTATGAAGAGAAAGGACACAAGGTCACCATATCTTAGTGCCATAAAGAAGCCAATCAATCACATATTTTCTGTTAGGAGATCTGCACCACTTTAAAAAAAAAAAAAAAAGGCTATAAAAAATACTTTCTTTCTTCAGTGCAATGAAACTTTCAGAAGGATACTGCAAATTCCACACTGACTGCAGAAAGGGAAAGGTAGTGATGAGCTGCAGGACAGTAGTAGCATGCATGATTGGTAACACTTGTGGCTAGCGCAACAAGTGCATCAAGGAGAGAGCTTGTTGTGGGTTTGGGTAGTTAGTTTGTTGTTTTTTTTACGTTAGAGAAGGAAACTGAAGTCAGTGGGGACAAAGTAGGCAATATGAACCTGCAGGGATACCTCCAGTGACAGCAACGGAGTGAACATAGATGGGTCATTGGAACTGGAGGTAACACTTGTGAAGACTTCAACTCTGACTGTATTTCTGCAAGTCTGAAAAGAGACTGAAAAACTGAAACTGAGAACTCCAAGCAATGTAAAAGCCACCCTAGTTAGGAAAAAAAAAAAAAAAAAAAAAAAAAAAGGCTCAGTGGACATCACTGTCAGCTAGAAACTGACAAAATGAAAGACCATCTGTTTTCAGGTCAAACAGCACAGCTTTATTAAAAGGCAGACCCTCTACAACAGATACAAGTGTTTTGGCAAAACACAGGTATATTCCTGCCTAACAAAACTTCTCTGATTTTGTCAAGACAGCCAGACATGAAGGCAACACCATAAAGATCCTCCTAGAAGCCTGGAACTCCTGACCTTTCTTTCCCAACAGCAGAAGAAGCAGAAGTCCGCAGTTAAGCACAGCTGTGCTTTGGTAACACCCACAGGTAAAAACAATTTAGCTACTGCAGAGTATCTGTGGGGTTGCGGGATGCTTCCCTTCCCTACTGCTTCTAATACACAGGACATTGCAGCGTGGGCAGATAAACCCTAGAAGTAAAGCCACTGTCATACTAGCACCTGGGGACGGTACTCTCTCTAATGGACAAAGATGGCTGAAGACCTGCATTGTATTACAAAGTTATTTTATTCCCAGAAGATGTGGGGAAGACACATATCCACTAGTGTACCCTACAAATCCACAGTCTGAAGCACATGTTCAGACACGTAAAGTTAACAAGCATCCACCTCATCTGCTGTTTAAGAAAAAGAGAAGCTTTTGCACCTAGCCACCATCCTTTGGCCCTGCCCTACACTACACTGAAGAGACCATAAAGCCACTACCACAGATACCAATGAAAAGCAGGGCAAGTAGATTTAAAGGCCAGAAACTCTGAGTAAAAAAACTGCGCAGCTCAGGGAAAAACAAAAATAGTAAAGTGTTGCCAGCAAGCAGGGGAAGGCACCAAGAATACTCCCGCTAAAAACCATTTACAAATAGAAGAGATCTCTAATTAAAATAGCTGTGTGCATACAAGGACCTCTGTGTGAACACACGTATGACTCAGGCCTCAAAGGTAAAATGATCTCACATCTGTTAGAAACCTGCAATAATATATATAATTTTTTTAAGTATAGTTAAAGGAGTATTACATTCAATAAGGTGTTTGGGCAAATAACAAGTTAACCAAGTATTTCTCCAACTTTTGGATGCAGGATCTGAGCCCCAGCTTTAGAGCACAAGCAGCATTTGGCACAGCGTGTGCAGAAACAGAACAGAGACAGTGCCAACAGTGACAACTCAGTCTCTGGACACCGAGAGTTCGGCACATATCTGAGCCCATCTGTATTATTCCTGCTTTTTTGCCTGAAGTTGATCAGTATATATCACTGAAGCAAAGTCAATTAATAGGAAAATTGAATTTAATTCTATTTCATCTAAGGGATTAAAATTTCCCCAATTTTTTTTCTACTTAACTCTTCAAGCATTGTATGTTTATTTGGAGCTATAAACACACATATGTGCTAGTTTAGCACAATCAGGCACTGATGCAGAACTATTTTAATTTACTCAAACAATATAGCCCAGACACGGGCGTCTTTTTTCTCTAATCACTCCGTTTAACTCAACACCACTGTGCAATATCCCATGAATGTTTCAAACATTTTATCCACTGCTATTTAAATGGATATCAGATAACTCCCAAAATGCCCTTATTTTTAGATTGGCAGTAGAACAATTTTACAGTAATGTAGCAAGTATAACAGAGCAAAATAAAAGTGCAGTTCAGGATAAACAGCTACATATATCCTAAATAGGACTTCCTATTACAAGGATAAGGAGACATGTCTTCACCCTCAATTTACACATATTCCTTAGAGAGACTACAGCACATGACTTCAATAAATACCCACCGTGGACTTTATTACAAATACAAAATAATGGCTTATGAACTTGTCAGCTCTGCTTGCAAACAAATGCCAAATCATCCAGGAAAGTTAACTCAAAATATTGTTAGGCCTTCTGCTTATTTGTTTTGAGAACACTTTGCAGATGACTGTTTTCACTCCTACTGGCCCCTCCCTGGTTCATCCATGGATTCCGTTCACTGCTCATGTAAGGAACAGGGGGGATGTTTGGAGCAGGGGAAGTAAATGTTCTCTTGCAACTTGCAGTGAAAACACGGTGAAGCAGGCTCCTTTGCTTGCCATGGGGCTTGCTTCTAGGCTGGGAACTGGAACGTGCTGGTTTCAGCTGGGGTAGAGTTAATTTTCTAAAAAGGACTGTTGTGGTTTAACCCAGTCAGCAGCCGAGTACCACGCAGCCACTCGCTCACTCGCCCACCAGCAGCCGCTCGCTCAATGCTAGAGATAATGATATTTATTTAAATATAAAAATATAGAGTATTTTAATAAGTTTTGTAAGTTTTCCTAGTAGTTTCATCCCGAGGCTACCTCATATTCCAATACTTCTTGCTACATATTTGCTGGCCTTTCATCCCTTAGAAATAGCTACTGCAATAATACAATAACAAAAGAAGTATTTGAAATCCTTCCATGAAAAATCAATTTAAAAATAATGCTGATATAATGTCTGTTCTTGCACATATCTGGACTTTTAATATAATTTAGGTTACAACATCAATATGCAAAACATTTTTTGGAAGTTCAATACACTCCAGTAACAAATTATTTGAAAAAAGCATAACAGAACGGTTTATGTTTAAGTAAGAAGATAATTAAATAATAGGTCTCTTTTAGAGTTTGAGTTGAATTGGACACGCCTATATCCACTCACTTTCAACAAGTGCACAGAGCAACTCAGACACAGGAAAAAACCCCGAATGTCTCAAACAGAACCACTTAAACACCAAAAGCAGCAGATTCATAATATTGTAAGCCCCGTTTTCCCAAGACTGGCAATGAGAATTAATGTGATATGAGTTATTTTACTTTTTCTTCCTTTACATATTATCAAAGAGTCTCTAAAGCGAAAAGTTTGCACTATTTTTTTATACTGGACAGGCCTTAACCAGCTAAGACCAGTAAAACAAACAGAAGTTATGGGGAATTGTCAGCATATTTTGCTACTACACAGAAGAGCAAATCCCAGGTTTATACTCTTTACTGGAAGGTACTGAGTTGCCTCCTTTATTCCCTCACTATGGACAGAATGCAAGGAATGCAGCTTCTGTCTTCATCTAAAGTTTGAGAAGCAAGACAAACAGAACATACTATAAGAACTGCTATTCTTAGAGAAATAAATTCTACGAGTCTATTATAATGGATACTCAGCCTACAGCAGCCAACAGCTAGACCTAGGACTTGCTATTATAAAGGTGGAAGGGTCTATCGGGCTCCTGGAAACAGATACACTGAAAGAAGGTAAGTATTTGAATGCTGGGAAACATCAGAAAACTACCTTTGGATAAGACAGGCATCTAGATAAAAACTGAACAAAAACAAAACAAAAAAACCTGAGAGGCATGCAAGATCATGGATTTGAAATTTCTCCTCCACAAAATTTATTTTACCGTTAACTCATTTTGCAGATTCATCCTAACTGAACTGTTCTATTTTGGGTTAGTAGCTAATCAAATGACTTTTGTAAAAAGGTAATACTGACACAGAAAACAGAAGCTTCCTAAACATTTGCTTACCGGCATGACAATTAAGCAGGCATCAAAAGCAGAACAAAACAAAATCAAAAAATTATTCTGGAAATGTTGTGCAAAAGAAGTACACTTGCTACAGACTGTTACAGAAATGGGTATCCTACTCAGAAAGAATCTTGGACTTCACCTCGACTCGGTCAATTTCAAATGGATCCTCTGTGAAACATCACATTAGTCACACCAGGAACAGATGCACAACATCTTACTTCAATGGCATGTTTAAATTAGTTGGCGAGCCAAGATCTTGCTCCATCTATGAAATACTCCATCTATGACCTCCGAAATCTAATTTTGTGAGTAGAACCAAGAACACCAATTGTATGACACTTAAGCTGGAGAATAACCCAGCAAACTACCTAAAATATCCTTTCAGAAACTTTTTTCTGTCTTTTCCTGATGTAGCAGTTCTCTTTAATTCAGCTGCCTTGCTGGGAATCAGAGATAACTGTTAGAGCCTAAGGCAGTGCTTGGAAGTGTCTAGCAATGAACAGTGAAAAAAGAACTTTCCACGTTTTTTAGAGCAGGCTCTGCCAACCAACTTGTCCACTGGTTCTCACAGCAACTTTCTAGCCAGTTTACCAACTGGCAGGATCTGCTGGATTGATGTTTAGTCGCTCACTTCCCCGTCTCACAGGTATCTGTGCTAGCAGGCTGCTGTTTGCCAGGAGGCATTTATGAATGAAGGGGAAAAAAGGAAGCGCAAAGCTCTTTGTGGTAGTGATGAACATAAATAGTTTGCTCAGACGCAGCTGTAACAAAGCTATTGCTCTGAAGCTGACATTTCGCTCAGAAGGCTGATGCCACAGAATAGCTTTACTTCGTTCTTCCCTAATCTCTTTCTGGGGGAAACCAGCACCTTGCATAAATGGTTTGTACCTCTTGCTTCCAAGACAGAAAAACGTGGCACTGTTCTGAATAGCCCACAATGTCCAAAAACTTAATTGCTATGCTTTTTCTAAAATCTCTCCATCTAATGCTTTTCACTTCTGTGATGGGGTGACTTTGGATGCCAGATGCCCACTAAGTCGCTCTATCTCTCTTCCTTCCCAGCTGCACAGGGGAGAGAATGTAAGATAGAAAACAGCTCACAGATTGAGATAAGGCAGTTTATGACAGCAAAAGTGAAAGTTTGCGTGTGCACAAGTAAAGAGGGGGAAAAAAAAATTATTCTCAACTTCCCGTTAGCAAGCAACATCCAGCCATTTCACAGGAGGCAGGGCTCCAGTACATGTAGTAGTTGCTCCAGAAGGCAAACACTGTAAATAACAAATGTTACCCCTTCCTCCTTCTTTCCGTAGCTTTTATACCTCAGCTGATGTCATATGGTATGGAATATCCCTTTGGTTAGTTTGGGTCAGCTGGCCTACTTGCATCCCCTCCCAGGATCTTGACCAGCCCCAGCCCCTTGACAAGGGAGAATGTTGGAGACAGAGCTGATGCTGTGCCAGCTCTGCTCAGCAGTAGCCAAAACACTGGTCTGTTATCAACACCTTTCTAGCTACCAAGGCAAAGCACAGCACTGTGAGGGCTGCTGTGGGAAAACGAACTCCATCTCAGCCAGACCCAATACAACTTCCCACAGAAAACACCTTTTGCAGGCTATGAATGGTAACACAGGCATTTTCAAGAAATGGCAGGTAAGTAAAAATAATTCTGAGAGACAGAGCTTACTCCTCCTCTATGCCCTTGGAATTGTGAGCTGCAAGACCAGCTGCAAGGAATCTGAGAGATCACAGAAACAAAGAACAGCTTTATGACTTCCACTTTATAAACCCTTATGCAGTATTTCAGGGGACACCCTTCTTCCAGTCTTGTATGATTTCTGTTTATCAAATATTAGTATCTTCCAGGATACTAACTGATTTCCAAGACAGGAGATTCAGAATCTGCTCTCCCTCTCCTAATTCAGCTGCAGAAGTGGAATCCCTGGATCTGGACATTTACCTTCCATAATAACAACCCTATGGCAAGATCCTTGGAGTTAGTCGAGGGAAGCTAGACTTCATGCCTAAATAACATCTGCATTAAGCCTTGAACAGCGACATTGTTTACTTAAAGAGCTAACAGAGACATTGGAGACATTATTTATGAAGTCCATCAAGTAGTTTTAGCACCCCAATAACCCAAAGTGTTCACTTAAAAAAGGTGTACTTTGAAACAAAGAGAAGATAGCACTCTCAGTCTCCTATCTGGACACAAGTTGTTTTTAAGCGGGTGTCATGCTTTTAATTTGGTGTATTTCCCATGAGAAGGTTCTATAAGAAGACACTCACTTGACACTTCACTTGACAAGTGCTTACTAAATTCTGAAAAAATGCAAAATGTACCATAGCCAATCTTAGGTTATATCAACTCTCAAAACAAATCTATGTGCTATTAAAAAAAAAAAAAAAACAAACCACAAACCAAACCACAACCAAAAAAACCCCAACTGACCAATTCTGGAATATATACCTGATGGCATATTAGTCTGGAGATTGCAACTCATGTTTGCAAACAAAGAACAAACACATATTTTTCACTACAGAATTAATAAACATAGGAAAAAAAAACCAGAAATCTCCAGACTTCTCTGTAACACAACAAAGACACACACACAAAAGGAATCCTCACTATTATATCTATTAACTGCAAGACTGAGAAACTATAGGTTTTAATACTGAAATTAAATCCAGTGTCAGAAAGGTTGACACTTAATACAAAAGGAATTTCAACTTTAAAAAGAACTGGACCTTAAAGAATCTTCAAAATCACATGAAATATAAGTTAAAATTTTTAACTCAAGTATGAAAGAGTGTCATGATTTTTCTAATTGGCATAGTTACTATTTAATGTTATTTACTATGGTTCCAAGGTAAAAAATTCTTTAAGAAGAAGTTTTCAATAAAATACAATTAACCCATTCATACTTTTCTTTCAGAGTAGAGCGTTCCAAAATTATGACCAAACATTCAAAGATAAAAGCCTAAGTGAAATAGATTGTTTCAGTAGTTTACTCCTTTGAATTGCACACATGTCAGTTACAAGATGTACATGGGAGTAATACATGTCTGCTGCTCTAATGGATGCTGCCTTTAACCATTTTCATATCTCTTTTTAGAAAAATGAGATTTTTACCATTACATTTCTCACCAGAGCTCTTCTTTTTTTAAAAAAAATTGCAAGTAAATGTTTCTAGTAAGTCCATCAGTTGATATAAGTCCATCACCATCAAGCACATTTCTAAAGTTATAAAGCCTACTAGACAATTTAAAGAATATCGTAAAAATAATTTTAACAGTACTAAAACTCAGTGATTCTTGAGTACGCTACATACTTGAAAAAAAAGTTAAAGAAAAAATTTTTAAAAAAATGAAAGGCAACATAGCCTGATTTAGAACTTTGTTAGGACACAGAAATTGGTGAGAAGACCTATAGCTCATATTTTAGGGAGGTTTACATAATCAAAGTCTGTACCTTGGGTTAATTTCATACTGTCAGCATGGTGGCCCATTAAGGGGTTTGTCACAACAAGTCTCAAGAGAAGTGTTCAATTAGAGGACACCAAGTCATTTACTGAGCAAAAATTACACAGCTTGCAAATTTTTTATTCTGCATATTCTACACTTAATTAATTTTATAGTGTTCTGATTCTCTACAAATAAAAACAAAACTGTAACTTAACCACATTTTTTAGTCAAAACTGGCAATTATTTATATATGCATCTGAAGGAGGAAGTACATATTGAGACTGCAAAACTAATACAACTACAGTATGGCTACACATCATTATAAAATGATACATTAAAAAATTATCACACTTCTCAGCCAAAAGAACCTAAGTAAAGTCTATAAATAACAAACTCTGACTTTCCCAGACAAAGAAGGTTTAAGAGGAAATATCTCAGAGGCGCTGTGCCTAAAAAGGAGGCATAAGCACACAGTGAAGAGCCAGTAAACAAACCATAATTCAATACAGGCCCTTCTCCAAGAAGGACAAGCACCACAACACAGGGATGACAGAGAGGGGTAGAAGAAAATATGAGTCCAGAACTGATCCCTAACAGGAAAATATGCTAACCACATTCTCATCTGAGATCTCAGTAATCACTACCCACACAAGCACACAGACGCAGTCTTCAAAAAACACATAATCCCACCAGGATTCTACTGACTATACATCGTTGCATGGGTTTTAGCTTTGGGTTTTTTGGGGGGGGTTTAAGATTATTCCAAAGTTTTCTCAACCGTTAATATATTGTAATTTGCTATAGTGATACAAGACCTATCCAGGTTTTTATGCTTTAGCACAAGCCTAGTATCACTACTGCCTATTTACATAGGAAGAATTTTACCAAAGCCCAGGTTACGGGAAGAAAACGAGACCTACATAATAAGAAAAAAATAACTATCTGGAAATAAAAGAATAAAGAAGAAAAGCTTTAGTCCAGCAATTCACAATGTCACAGTTACACATGTAAGTTCATCCTACTGGAAATTACTGAATTGTTCATTACCTGCAGCATAGTTGCACAACATATAAATTTGCTGCATGAGTATTGCCAAGAGCATAATCTGAAATGGAGGAAAAGGGCACAGCACCACTTACAATGACTCTGACACATTACAGTAACACATATACTCTTATTCATTCAGAGAGCAAATGCTCCTATCTGGTCTATGCATGTGTTTTCAAGGATACTTAATTTCTTGCATTTCTTTTCCTGGGCTTCCAGAGGCCCACATGCCTACCTCTTAGCCAGCTGAAGTCAGAGGACAGAAATTTCACCTCAAGCATTAGAATTAATTGGAGAAAGATATGTGGGATAAATCTGGATCTTAAACAGACACCCAAAGATTTATAGCTGAGTCTGGGTATTAACTGCCTCACTTGTAAAATATAAAGAAGTGGAAAAAATGAGCCACACATTGCTTAAATAAACATCTTTACTATTTTCATAGTAGTTTTAATGTAGGTGAACACAACAAATGAAACTAAAACCTTCACCTCACCTTAGAACATTTACTCCTCTCGTAACACTTTCGCTTTTAATTGCTTCACCTTTTTGCTCAACACATAATCCTCCTATACCCTTAAAAATAAAGTATCTCCATTTACCACACAAACAATTGTAGTCATTCTTTAACTATGAAGTTACAGCTAACCCCTGCTTTCCAATCCATTTTTATAAGCGTCAATAATCTTCCTATGGATAGAACTTATCTCTTCAAGTGAGGCTTCTTTTCAGAAAAGAAAAAAATAAAATCCAAGAGCATACAAATACTTTTTAAGCATTCAACTCCAGAGCCATTTTCAAAAGGAATCTTGAAAACTCTATTTTGTTTTAAAGGTAAAATTCTGAAAAAACTCTTGTAACTTGAGGTTTATCTAACACTTCTAAACTAAGGACTTTCCAGAAATTTTCTACAGCTCTTCTTATACTCCGTGTTCAGAGAACTGCCTAATAATGCAACAGAAAGTGCACTTTAATCTCAGCCTTATTTAAAATTGCCTTAAAATGCACTACTTTGGAAGAAGAAAAAGCCGTGAAAACGTAGATTCAGTTTTAAGAACTTACATTGCTACAGAAAGCACAGGCAGTAATACTGTGGTGGATAATCTTAGTCACTGCTTTAAGACCCCATATTCATTCACTTGGCCAAATTACAGGCTTTTTATGACCAAATACAACCTTTAACTACCTTTCAGGCCAAATTGATCGGATTTTTTTTTTTTTTTTTAAGTAGCTAAGATAATTTAATCTTTTCTGAATGGTTTTTAACAGAAACACTGCTCCCCCTCCAGCTGAAAACATTTTAAAATTTAGTCTGTTGGGATGCTCTAGCATTTGAACACTGTGCAACACTGACAAGTATGATATGTTCATGTCTTAAGAGAGCACTGTGTACCGTAACAATGAAGACCTCTTCAAATCTGCTTGAGCTGCCAGGCTCTGCAACACCACCCTGCTCACACGCTACATGGAGATCATACAGGCTCTCTGCTGATCTACAAAACATTTCACCTTCCTGCATGAGACCTCTGTGCAGTGGTGTGGATGTAAGCCTAGCCACAGAAAACCTAAGGACACTTCATCCTAGGACTCACAAATACTTTTAATTCTCTTACAAACCAGTTAGGTGCTATCAGGACAATAGCTAGGGGAGGAGAAAACCAGAAGAGGAATTAGAGTTCCAAACAGGAACAGAAAAAGAAATTGCAGTAAGAAAGAGAGAGATGTGTAAGATGCTGATGGGAAAGCAAAGAGCCCCAAAAACACAACCACTACAGCATCGAGAGCTTCAGATCTTGGACTCACTCCTTCTGGATTTTCTTGGCCAATGGACCAGGGACCACTGTCAAGATGCACCTCTATCCTCCTCTCATTAATGACACAGAGACTATAGAAAGAAAACAGTATGTCTAGCTAAGATGCCTAAATTCCACATATGTAAACTGATTTTATGCCTGTCTCTTAAGGTTTGTATTTTCATTTTTTAAATAATGCTGGGGGAGCCACACAAAGATTTTCACAAGTGTCTTCTGCTTGAAATATTTCAAGTCTATGCAGAAGCATTAACTATTCACAGCTGTAAATTAAATGAAAAGTATTTCTATTACGAAATGTTACGCCAGTGTCTCAGTTTCTCTATTTGTAATGCATGGCTGTCACTGGTGAGGAAATATAAAATATAACTTTTTCGAAAACATTATAAAGCACTTCCATGAAACTGTAATGAAGAAATTGGAGAGAAAACATTAACCCAGTATTTATTTATAATTTTGGATAGCAAAATCTGAACAAGGAGATTAAAAAAAAAACCTCAGTGAGAGAACACCATGCATCCACTCTAATCAATGAGACCAGAGTGCTCTGGGGAAAACACCATTTGATGAAGAAAACTATATAACAGTGACATGGAGATGGATCCTGAGTTAAGATAGGAAAGCAAACCTTCATTCCAGCACTTCTTCAATTCAGATTCCCTTGAATTTGCAATTTTAACAGTCACTGAAGCAGGGTCTTATGTACCGAGTGATGAAAGAAAAGCACAGGGACAAAAAAAACCTACCCAACAAATCATAAGAATGCATAAGGTAGAAAAAGACAGGCATTTTGGGAGTATAGGAGACAAAAAAAAAAAAACAAACAAACAAGCTATCTTAAGCGCCTTGCATCTATCAAAACCCCTCTCTTCAGATAAAACTGAAGTTCTCAGGATAACATGCCTATATTAACACTGGGAAAGCCTACACAACTTGATGGAACATAGCTGCTCTTCTCTAGGTTTATGTACCAACCCAGCTCAAAGCTTCTCACACAAAGTGAAAAAAATTTTAAACTTTTAATGGCTAAAATTTTAAACTCTATTTGATATTACAGAAGAATGATTATGGGCAAGAATATGACCATCTCACCAGAGCTGCATAGATTTCTATCAGTATCACTGCATACATCAACCTCAAATTTAAATTAGTTTCTAATAACAGATGCGTAATTACAGGGTATCACTAGGAGTCTCATTCTTACTCAAGGGACATATTTCCATTAGTAATCTAGCCATTTGTAATTCTGATTTTTTGCTGATTTTATTTTGCCAGTTTGATAGTTTCCACAGAGGTCAGACTCCCGACAGGAGCAGGAGCTGATGAGGTTTCCAGTGATGACAAGGCCTTGTGCAGAAACCAAACCAAACCTGCTCTATCAGCAACTGTCCATCTTGCTCCAAGGTAGCATCCTTACTGTGAAACCACTGGAGTCTCACCTCTGAGAGAAAAATACGGAAGAAAGGAAAAAAAAAAAAAAAAAGACAAAAGTAGAAGTTGGGCAGAACCGTGGTAGCTGTATTCAGAGAGAAAAAACACACCACCAAAGGGAACTTTCTTTTCTAAACCAAGGCAGAATTTGGTGTGTCTTCTGGGTTTGACACTACAAAGAATGAGGGCAACTGATTAAGCAAGACCATTTTCAATTTTTTTTTCTTGTTTCAGTATTAGTTTAACCCTGACAACTGGATTATTTTACATGTTCTTCATGTGTAACAATTTCAGAAGCTTACCTTCTAAGCAAAATCTATCATTCCCTTGGGGTTTTTATACTCTTTTTGCCTTTCCACTAAAAACACTAGCAGATAAGTGTCACTACTATTATTACTGACTAAAGGTTTTCACAGAAAACAGGTTCATAACCAAAATATGATGTCTCAGAAGGATCAAAACGTACTCATACAGTTTTACAGAGTGCCATATCAAGGGCAACATTAGAGGGATGTGAGCTCATTCTGACCTTGGGTTAATCAATAAAAGACTATCCCTTCATTCTACAAGCTGCATGTCAAAAATGCAGATTTTGAATAATCCTCACATAAAATGTCAAAGTTTTGCTTAATTAGACAGGAAAGGGGTCACTATACCATCTTCCACAAAAATCTAAAACTTTTCATAAATACCAAGTTATACAACGAGTGCAGGATAAACACTGACTCCACAAAGTTAAATTATATTAACGGGACAATCAAGTGTTTAAAAAGTATGTACTGATTCTTCACACAAAAATAAATGGGAAATTCTTTTCACAAAACTCCCCTCTCCTAACAACCTCCCATGACTGTAGTGGAACCAGGAGTTTCCTGACACAGCCCTGCTCAAACCAAGCCAGGAAGGCTCGGTGATAAAATGCCAACTGCCAGGGCCTCCTTCACATTAGTAGTCTTCTCTTACCAGCAGACAGACAGACAACAGACAGCTGTGGTGAGGAAACTGTGGGATACACTCGTAAAAAAAGAAGACTGGGCACACAAAAAATGAAATACACAACAAATGTGTTATTCTTGGGTTTGGCTCCCTGGACTCCTACTCTAGAAAGAGAGGAAATAAATACCAAACAGAACAGAAGAACATATTTGCTTATAAAAACATTGCATTTCTTCCCTACAAGCAAAGTACTAGGTGACAGGCTAAGCCTGGGCTGACACACCAGGCACAGAATAACACGGCCCGGCCTGCACAGGCTCTTCTTCTCTGGGATGCTTGCCCCACCCTTGCTCTCCTGCTCCTTGATTTGCCTACCAAAGGTGCATGCCTGCTCCAGAGTGGCTAGGGCACAGTCTTGGCCTTTCTACACAAAGAACATGACACTCAGGAGCCCCTCAGGGCCAGCAAATGAATGTCCTTCCTTCCTCCAGACCTACAGTGCTCCAGCTGTGTCCCACGGCTCTTTCTGGAGAGCCCAGAATTGAGGAAAATGCCAAATGCTTCTAGTCACAAGGCAAAGCTAAGGAACAATGATTTTGTGTTAGATATCCTGCTCTCTTCTCTCACAGACACAGTCAGCAGTTCCCCAAGAACCGAAGGGATTGTCTCCCTGTCACCAGCATAAGGGGATGGTATCCATAGGCCTCCAGGAAGGGTGGTGCATTCCTTTGTGGTTTCCCCTCCCAATACACAAGCTGGGTCAAAAAGGTTTCTTAGCATGCACAACCAAAGGAAGAAGGCACAGGATGACAGGTCTTACAGCAGGCTGTTGCCTGCTGTTGTTGCCCACTCTCCCACTGAACGACCCAAATCCAACCTAGAAACAAAGCCTATCCATGTAGAAATGGCACATATCTAACTACCTGAATACATATATATGCTGTTTGGCCTCAGAAAGGACAAAGGTACCCCTAACTTTGCCAAGGGTAACCCTCACACTGAAGCATGGGCTTCTTGTGTCATAAATACCAAGTTTTATAACTTTTTCAATCTTTCTAGATTACTTCCACAGTTGACAAGGAAGTCTGAAGGCTGACAGTACTTCCCCTGTCCCAAAGTTATGGATACATGACCTGGACACTGCTACAAAATTAAATTATTTGAATTGTTCAGATAAAACAATCATTAAAAAGCATCTACAAAAATCTCTTTTATTGTTAAAGCTCCAACCAAATGAAGGGACTACCTGTTTGTTTAGTTCAACAAGTATCTATTTCTTCAGAGCACAGATCCCTTTGAAATCATTCTTCACTGGAGAAACTACTGGATCCCTCAGGGAAAGAGAAGGACCTTACTGGCTTGGGATGTCAGTAAACAACACTATAAAAAATTAACTTCTAGAAGGACAGTAATAGAATAAACAACAGTTGTCTTTGTTCTGGCCTCAGAGCTTGAGAGGAACTTTCAGTCCTCAGAAATTTTAGCTGTGCTCCTAACAGAAATATAGCAGCTACTTCAAGGAGTGGTCAAAAATGAGAACCCAGGTATTCTGTAATAAAGCTATAATTCTCAATAAATTCAATTTCTGATCCTTAAATTATGTGCACGTGACAAGTTTGTTCTGTAGAGGTATCATCCTATCAGCAAGACATGATGCATACTATCACTTAACATGTTATTTGCAGCCTGAATTCAAAAAGCATGAGAAAAGCCACATTAAAGAGATCAAAACATTGCTAAGACTACAGCAAGTGGTGTACAAAAACCTAGCAGAAAAGTGTAATTTGATCATAAATGTCACCTAAAGTGCTGAAAAAATAGTGAGGTTTATTTTCAAGGAGATTTCGAGTTTGCCCTCAAAGCTGCATTAACATGATTAACATCTCATTTTCATGTCTGCAGCATCCACGGACTTACAGAACTCTTACAGTACAGAGACAATTAAGTGAGAGGTTTCTGAGAAAGTGCACATACCTGTGAGCAGGAATCCCTGGGGCTTCTTTAAAGAAACAAATGTCTGCTGAACTATATAGTACCTTTCAAACTATTGTTTTGCTCAGATATGCAGAGGAGTAACATACCTAACCATGCAAACAAGATATTTGATACTCCTAAAACACAAGCAAAGCTACTCTTTGGCCATAGACATTGACAGGGAAAATATTTCAGATGTAAATACCCACAATCAAAAATTACGTAGGATGTGTTCTGCTTCATACCAGTAGGGATGAAGCCTCTAGGTGCTAACAATACAAGATGTGTTACATAAGACTATGCACTTATTTTTAGAAGCACATTACAAAATTAAGTACCGCACTGGAATCTGTTGCAGAGCCATGGACAGTTACATCAATATGCACAAAGAACAATTGCTCAGTTGGAGCCGAATATCAGATTTTATTCAGACTGGAGTTCTCTCTGACAGTCCCAAAAAATACTGAACCATCTGAGACTATGCAAGTTAATTTACATTCATTAGATAAAGAAAAACCAAACAAAACCACAAACTACTAATCATAAAGACATATTCTTTTCTATGAGCAGCAGAACTAATAAAAATTAGTTTCTCACAAATTGCTTCTTTCTCACAGATTGGTTCTTTAATATTTAAACCATGATAACCCTCAACTTCCTTCTTTTCCACATCTCTTCATGACTTTCCCTGCATTCCAGAGAAAAGAGAGTTATGGTACACATACTCTGGAAGTCTGCATATGCTTACAGGATGCCTGACCAGCTGCCATCCTACGGAATACATAGTGGATGAGGTCTCACTATTTCTTTTCCAAGAGTGTACACCAATTTGAACTTCCTTCCTCTACCTAGGCACAACTGTATGAGGTCTGCAGGACCATAATTTGAATCTTAACTTCTCTTTCTGATTCAAGCTTCCATACATAAACCTGCTCATATAAAGTATAAATTCAGTTAAATGCTTAACTTCTGAGTTAACTGAACATATACCTGTATATACTTGACCTACTTTAATTTATTTTATTTCTTGTAGTTCCAAACATAAAACAATCCACTAAGCACATTCTACTGTCAACAGATCTTACTACCACCATTTCATTTCATTTGTGGCCCATGTTATTCCTCTTCAGGCTCTCTCCTAAGTACAGCAGGGCCTATGGACTACCTTTAGTCTCTCGAGTTTTAAAATACACTTCTCAAAATTATTTTGCTTTAATAACTGGACTCTGCAGATGCAGGTGTTCACTAGCACAGAAAGGCCCAGCCGGAATGCACAGTTCAGGGGCAGCTAAAGATGCCTCCTCTCAGTGAGTCACTCCTGGTTACCAACCAGGCCTACACTTGGCCATCCCAGTTTCCAAGATGTGTCGAACTTTGCTATATAAACCAATTCAGACTAGTCTGAAATGAATCTACACTTAGGACCCTAAAAGAACTGCCAGATGCTTTAAAAAAGAGATCCTTTAAACTACTTCCATGTCTTTTGGAAACAATTAAAGATTTGGATTATAGCTAATATCAACAGTTTGCAAATTCCTAATTAAACTGCTATGAAAATACTACTTGCCATCAAGCATATTCTGCTTGATACACTGGCCTGAGATAAGGAAAGTTCAGAAGAGCACTGATCTCTTGAAAACTACACTTTATCCTTGCTAGAAATTCAGATATTCCCTGTTTCATCATAGATGTCTCACAGGATTTATGTTCTAACCTAACTGAACTTGCATGAAATTGGAAGGGGGGGGGAGAGAGAAAACATGTATTTATTGTCCAAAACATATCCTGAAAATGCCAAAACAAACAAACAAACAAAACAAACAAACAAAAAAACCCAAAAAACCCAACAAACAAACAAACAAACAAAAAAAAAAACCCGCCCCATATCACATTAGCAATGGAACCTGAATTTACTTCAATTTGCATCATGAAGTAAAAAGTAATACTGACTTATTCTCTGGTGTAATGCTGATCTTAATGAATCTGACCTTGATCAACCTACTAGAAATGTGCATCCACATCCAGGAAATAAGACAACAAAGTAAGATTTCAACATAAGGTACCCTTCTACTTTATGATGGTGCTTTTGACATGTTTGAAAAGGTACACCACACAGTGAAGTATCAAGAGTAGTACCAACACTGCAATAAAGTAATCAAACATCTCATAAAAAAGATTTTTTACGTCAAACAGTTTTACAGGTGGACATCATATTGCAAGGTACTTTAACATTCAGAATTGCTCATCATCAACAGTTGACACTGTTTTCAGCTGATTTTTTTTTGAAAACCTTTCCAATTTCCACTTCTCCACATCACAACACATGGTATAAACACTCAAGAAGAGAGAAGACCTTCTTCCATACATTTTTTTAGCCTTAGTCTTTACATATGATACCTGCTTCACAGATATTTTCCTGCTTCATACATTTTTCAAAAAATAGATATTTATATGCAACAAGTACTTTCTCACAAACCTCATCCCTACTAAATGGTAAAAGACTTCAAGCATAGACCCAAACAAGTCCCCTTCACAATAGAGCAACAGAAAGAAGGTTGGCAGACCTTTTTCCATCATTATAATTCTCTGGCAACATTTCCTTTGCACGAATAGTTTTTACAATTAGAACAAAAAATGCATTAAAAATACTTACAAGGAATAGTCATTCTCCCTCAGACAATGCAAGGTTTTAGTAGGCTGGAAGCGTAAAAGTACTGTTCTAGTGAAGCTCAGAGCAAAAACTCACACAGGTCATATAGACTGCATGATGAGTGTACACAGTCCACTGACAGAAGTGTTATTCATTTTACACCAGGACAAGCATCATCCTACAACCCTTTGACAGAAAAGATAATATATGATATTACATTATCATTGCCTCTGTTACAAAGACTGCCTTAAAAAAACTTGTTTGCCAAGAAGTTGCCTACAAATCTTAACATGAACATTTTATAATTCAAAATAGTTGGCCATAGTTAGTCCTACTGCTACTTTTTGGTGCCTGGAAACTCCTTGCTATTGTTTCCAAATACAGACATATTCAGATCGTAATGAAAATGTTGTAGATGAGCAATCGAAACACAAAAGGACAGACAACCCAACTGCCATTTTGGCCATTTCAGGGGTTTTAGTATTGTTTTCCTAACTATATACCTTAACTGCTACGGCTACCTAGCTCCACAGAAGCCTTGAACCACACAAGCAAAACACAGGAAACCATTATTCTCTTGCTACAGACTAGAACTTGGCTATAAATTAGTTAAATGACTTAAGCATCACTTCAGTGTGTAACTCAGAAAGACAGAAAGCACAATCCAACTCAACCCATTGGATTACTGCCTGCTCAGCACGAGTAATGCAAAGTCAGAGTTTCCATTTTATGTACCACAAACACAGCAGCATGCTATACTAGTTTTCAGTTTAAATAAACTATACCTTTTGACAAATAATTTGACTTCAGCCAACTGTATTCAAACATCATTGATCCATCTCAAGTGCATAAAAAAAATCTGAAAGCAGGGTTTTAAAAATGCTTCTGAAGTTCATTACACTACTCAATGCAACAAAAAAACCCAGAAAAAACTCAGTGACATGGGATAAAAAATGATACTTTAAAATAACTCCCCCAAGAAGTATCCCAAACCAAAATGAAAACAGGAAGGAACAATTGTTTACTTACTACTAAATTTCTGGTCAACAACTCTCGCATTGCAATTGAACAAGATGAGAATGTGTCTGAAAAAAGTCTTCATTATAATCAAATCTTTTACCTACCAGCCTAATCTGAAAGGAATCTTGATAGGAAATGCAGAGAGTTGTAAAATTAAACATATTACCATTGGAAAGAACAATCAGATGGCAGAGCAACCAAGTCAAGAGTAAAGAAAAATGGACATATTTACTGATAACCAATGCTATCTCAAGACAAATTACAGGGTCTCAGTAACATCTTTGGGCAAGGACCACTTGCACCTTGATTTGGAGCCTATCACACAATTAGACCAGAAACTGAGCTAGTACATACCAACACAGTACAAATATTCTCTTTTCATCAGAGTATTACAAATGAAAGATAAACTATAAATCAAAAGCAATCTGAACATTTTATGGTTGAGGTTTTGGGGTTTTGCCCATTTTTTTAAATTATTTTTAAGGATAAAAACGCAAAGATTTTCAATCCTATGTAAAAATCTCTTGCTGATTGGTACAGACCATGTTTCGTATACACACACCTGCCCCAAAACCAAAATAATTCCATAAGGACAATTTAAAATATCCTACTGTGCAGTATTTTCATTTGACACAATTCTTCCTACGCTGTTATAATGCTCAATAAAAACATAGTTAGCTGTCAACATATAGCATCCATCATGAAAACTCTCAAGCAAAAAGTTAACAGACAAGTATCAATGCTTTAAAGTCAATGAGACTACACACAAAATTTCAAGTGTTCCGATGCTTTTACAGGAACCTGGGTCAGGAGACCAATGTAACACACACAAACACAGCACCTATGTGCAAAGGAAAAAAAGGCCAATGACTCAGGAAACACAACTGAAACAGGTTCTATTGAATTGCTCATTTCAGTGCATGTGAGACATAAGGATAAATTTCAAGCAAAAGTATTAGCTTGTATAGCAGAATGTTTACTTACAAATTTTGTATTTATTTATATCTCAAAAGCCCAGATGAAGCAAAGTTAACCTAACTTGAACTTCTAAGTTTTTGACAACAAGCACTGAAATCCAAATATACGGTGTATTAATAACAATTTTTAAAATTAGAAAAACTGTATCACTTAGAGAACAATCATTTAAACTTATGGTAAAAAATGTTGGTTTGACTTACTGTACTTCTATAGAACTGGCACAGGGCTTTCATTTAAGCTAATATTTAGAAACACACAACAAGTACAGCAAGTATTCTGCCAAGAATTTAAGAATTTTTCTTTTTTTTTTTTTTTTCTTTAGGAACATATTTTTTTAAGGTGCCTTTTAAAAATCTGTATTCAGTCAAATTATAGCTTTAAGGGAAGACATAATTTAAAAAAGTTAAATACATGAGTCTCCTTCCTTTAGAACAAAATTCCGTACTTGGCGCACTTTCTATGCTGCCTCATAGCAAAACAAGCCATTGAATGGCTTCTCTTCAGTTTCCAGATCAAGTCAGAAAGCCAGGTGCAAGAAACTTCTATTTTAATTCAACTACGGTGTATTTTTAAGTTCTATTCACTTCTTGAGTCAATAAAAAGAAGGTGGAAGACATTTCTGAATAAACAAAGTTATGACACAAGGCTGCTTTAAAGCTTTAATGAGGTTACAACTTTGCAATTACTGTATGACAGACCTTGCACCAACGTGGAAATTAGTGTAATTTTTAAGAAAGCTACAGTAGAAGCTAAAAAAGCAATAATGTTCCTAATTTCAAACCCAATCTCTATCTAAACACAAATGCATTCAGAAATACAGCAAATATAGCAGAAATCTTCTCTGAGATCTATCACTGTAGGTACATAGAGTTTTTGTATGAAGTGAGTGAGGTAAAGACCACGATTTTCAGGTGAAAACAGCCATGTATGGGACTGGTTTTTAGCATCCAGCTTCAGGACATATTAACTGCCCTATTTTTTCCACTGAACAACAATTCTCTAAAATCAGATTCTGCTAAAGAGAATTCAAATTATTTTTTTTTATAAATTTCTGGGGTTTCTTTATTTCCAGTTTTTAGCTAAGGGCTTTTCTTTCATTTGTTGCTAGAACTTACACATGAACGGGTTGCAATAACAATGACTGCTTTGACAGCAATATTAAGTTTCTAGAAGAGATGTGTAGACAAGGTTTATCTACTACTACACTCTTAGCTTTATCAACAGCTTCCTGAAAGTGAAACGGAAATACACTTGCAAGTCAAGTCAGTCAGCTCTTGATAGTGAGTATTCAAATCCCTTTCTAAAATCAGAAGCAGTCAACGCCTTGAAGTTTAGCATGCCAGCTGAATTCTCAACATAAACAACAGTGGAAGTTGGGGGCAAAAAGAAAAGCAAAAGGCATTGGACACATAACATCATGTTCCAGATCATAAAACTTGATCTTGGAAGTTGTGTTCTATTAAGGTGTCACTATACGAGAACTCAAAGTACATCAACGCACACAACTATTCTCCCAGGTCCAAACAAATATGTCTTTGCAATATAAACTTCAACAATTATTTTGCTCTTGCAGGTCTTCACAAGTCTTAACAGTCTGAAACATATCCAAGTTTCCAGAAACATAAAGGTCTTGACTAACTGATGTGACAGCAGGTTTGATCATCTTAAACTCCCTCCCCCCAGCTGAAGAGTAAAGACTAGCAGCCAGTCACCAGCACCAGATGTTGCTGCCGTGCAGGCACACAGGAATGTCTCCTGCACACACTCAAGTTACACATACATACATACATATATACACATGAAGGACCCATAGAAAGTTCTGATCTTCCCCAGGGGATAAGAGTGCAAAGTTGAAAACAACTTTTTGCCTGATAAAACAGACAGCAGAAATGAAAACGTGCTTTTGCTAAGATGTGGATCAGCAGCAGAAGCTACCACACTTAAGCATACTTCCATTTTCCCACATTACAGGGCCTCCAAAACAAAGTTACGTGCAACTTCACAAAAACAAACCCACCCCAAAACCGAGAATACTCATTAGATGGTACCTTGCTTTCGCCAAGAGCACACATACTCTAACTGGATGGCCAGCTCTGACTCTTGCACCTTTCTGCAACACTCTACTGTCCCCGTCTCATCCCTAACCTGTCACCCTGCGCCACCTCCTCCCCCAGCACGGGCCAGGTTCACGACAGAGCTTGTCACCGCCGCCCCGGCGGGCAGGGGAAGGCCGGCTCGTTCCTCTGGCGGCTGCGCTCGGTCCCTTTCAAGTTTGTTTTACAAACACGTCCGAGGGAAAACCAGAACCTGTTTACACACCGCCTTAACCTCCGCCAGGAAGAGACTGGAACAGGCGCAGGCAAAAAAAAAAAAAATATTTTCCAGGAGAAAGCCAGGCAGCAGCACCCCCGCCTCGCCGCCGCTCTCCGCCCGGGGCCCGCGGCGCAGGCCGCACGGCCGCTCGGCGAGGCGCGGGGCCGGCGCAGCCGCGGCCGTGGGCGGCAGGTCCCGCTGCCCCGGCGCCGGGCCCGGGAAAGGCAGGGGCGGGGGCCGGCTGGGCGCGCAGCCCCGCGGGGACCGGCTCGGAGGACCGGGGGAGGCCCAGGAGCGGCGGGCGGGGCGGCGGCGGGAAGGAGCCGTTCGGGCGGGCCGAGCGGGCCGCGGGGCGAGCTGCCAACGGCGGCCGCGGGGATGCGGGGCCTGGGCACGGCCAGGCCGCGGCCTCGCCCGACCCCGGAGCGGCGCCCGGCGGCCGGCGCTGCCCGCGGCCGCGAAGGAGGGCGGGGGGTGGCGAGCCGGGCCGGGCCTGCGGCTGCGCCCCCGGCTCGGGCGCCGCGCGTCCCCCCCGCTCCCCCTCGGAGACAAAAGCAAACGGAAACCCGGCGGGGCGGCCCCGGGCCCGCCGAGCCCCGCCGCGGGCCGCGCCGCCGCCCGGGCCTCCCGCATCGGGCCGCGTCCGGGACGGCGGCGGGGCCCCGGCGGGCGGCGGGGCCGGGGAGGGGCGGCCGGGGCCGGACTCACCGCATGAATTTTCTTGTCCCGCGGATCCAAGATGGCTGAGTATCCAGCACGGAGGATGCTGGGGGAGCAACCTTTACCCTCTGACCCGGCCGCCGCCGTGACCCCGCCGCCGCTCGGCCCGGCCGCCAACGCCGAGGGGCGGGGGCAGCGCCGCCGCAGCGCCCGGAACGGCCCGCCCGGCCCCGGGGCAGGCCCAGGGGGACGGCGAGGGGAGGGAGGAGGAAGGAGAGAGGAGCAGCTCCCTCGGCTGCGCTCCCTCCGCCTCCCGCGGGAGACGCGGCCCAGCGCTGGGGGCCGGGCCCACAGGCCGTGGGTCGCGCCGCGCTCCGCGGCTCAGCTGAGGCGCTGCCAGCCGGGGAGGCGCCCGGCCCGGGTCCGGTTTCGTGAGGGGAGAGGGCGGCGCGCAGGCCGGGGGTGCCGGGCCGCGGCGGGGCGCAGGGTGAGCGGGGTCCGGGCGGAGCGGGGCTCCCCGGCCCTCCCCTCGCCCCCGCGGATGCCGGGGGCCTGTGCAGACCTTCCCCGGGGGGACGCGCTCTCCTGGGAAGTGCCCCAGATTCCAGAGGGGGTGTCCCATTCCCCGTGGCCCGGGCTTGTCTACTGCCCGTGGGTTACAGAGCACAGAAGGAAAGGCCTGGCCTCGCCACAGGCTGTGTGTTATCCTGCGGGAGATCTAGGTCAGGAACTACCATCTCGAGGGCGTAGAACTGTGTGAAAATTCCTATTTTCTCTGCAGTGTGGTAGCAGCAAGGAGGAAGGCCCCACTATCCACTTTGTGTGTTAGTAAAGTGGAAAAGCATTACCGAGATGATGCAACTGGACATTTGTTTTCAATTTATCGACCCTCAAAACATGTATGTTATAGCAGTGGCTCAAGTACAGCAAGTGCTGATGCACAAAACACTCATAATGCAAATAATCCCCTTGAATTCAATTAGACTGTCAATGGTACAAAAGCTAAGCCTTTCACAAGTGTTTACAGGATCAAGGCCAACATTATTGGTGAGCTGGCTGCTGTGCTCCATCAAGAAAAACAATGGTACTCTACCTTAATTTTGTTGAGAAATCATCATAAAGTTTAAAAATTCAAACAAAAAGATGAGCATATCATACTTAGCCAGAAACAGCAGATTTCTGTAAATAGTTTCACTTGTGCTTTCTTCTCAGGTTTGGTTTTGAACCTTCAAACTGCTTTTAGAATTACTGAATTAAGAATTCAGTAGGTTGCACAACACTGTTACAGGAACATTAGTATTACAGTAACGCATCTGTCAATATAAATGTTTAGAAGATGAAAGAACAGTCTTCAACCAAAACCAGGAGGCCAGTTTCTTAATGCCACCACCTTTTTATGCAGCTCAATTGTGTGATGAACATGGGTGCCATGTCATTGAAATGAATGTCTATGTACATCAACCAGGAAAACACTGCGTTTCACTATTCTAATAAATAAACCTTTCTTTTTTGACTCAAGTGTTTATGTATTTGCCATAAACAAACCATTTTAAAGCACCAAAAGTGACATGCTGTTTTAAGTAGAGTATGAACTTCTGAACTACTTTTGTTGTTCAGTCTGAAAAATCAAACAACTCTTCATACCACATGACAAATATAAAAGCAGTACTTTTAGACTGAAAACAATAATCAATGTTATTCATCATCAGTGTTGTTAAATAAGCATTTGGATAGTCAGACTCTTTTATACCTGTTTATAAACATTTTGCTTCATTATGTTTTATTTTACACTTTAATGTTCTTTCTTTTTCAAAAGCTGATTCTGTTTCCAGTGTCCCAAAGAAAATTCATTTAAGATGGTACTCAACAATGTGATGCAAGTGAACTAAGCACCTGACACTGTCATTGCATCTACACGAACTGATCTCTCTGGCCATTACAAAATTACAGTTTACATGCAAATCAGTTAACATTTATAAGACTAGGAGCCTGTATAGTTCAACAGAGCTAAGTAATGGGAAAAAAGTACCATTTATTGTTTTAGACTGGTTAGCTTAGTAGGACTACCTAACGAGCACCCACAGTGTATGTAAATTGTGATTTAAATTCTGTTAATTAAAAAAATCTACCCTTCCTAAAGCTGTGTTTGGTTGAGGAACCTCATTACTCAGGCTGTAGTAGCTGTGCATTCTACTTCCTCATTTGTTTTCTTAAAGAAAGTGAAAGCAGTTAATGTTTTAATGCTTTAAAAAAAAAACCCTGAAGCCACTAAAGAGGGTGAGTTGTCAAGGATGTGTTCATACATTTGCTGCTTTTAGTCTTGACTCAATATATTTTTCTACAATGGTGAGGCTGTTTCCCATAGTTGTACCTGCTTAATTAAAGAGGTGCCCTGAGCCCATTTAATGCAGGAACTGCTAATCATGTGGGAACACTCCTAATCCATTTTGAGCTTTACCTCCTATAAGTCTTTGTCTGCAAACAGATATGCATTTGTTATTTTTAATCTCATTTAGTCAATGATCTCTTTACTTTGACTTACTTCACAGAGTAGGCTGATACACATCCATCTGGGACCAGTGTAAGAAGGCCTGTTGGAGTCAATCTGCAAACGTTTGTCTATGGCAGCACAAGTGAATGAACTATAAAACATGACTACAGAAAACATATCCTGCATGTGATTGTGTGTGCAGGCCCCTGCAGTCAACAGTTCAAATGGTGCTGTTAAAGTCACTTGACACAACCTTTTACCTAATGTTCCTGAGAGCTGGGGTCTTAACATGCATGTTCTGAAGTCATGATATGTGTCTAGTAGCCATTTGGACTTCCACAGACTATTGCTTCTGCTAATGCCCACAGAGGGCTAAAAACTTACAGCATCTGGGTGGAAAATTTGGGAAGAGGTCATCAAGAGAGTCAGATGTGCTTAGAATACCCAAATGCTTTATGGATCTCAGTGTTCACTGGAAATTCTCTGCAGTTTTTCAGGACCTTTGCTCCAGAGAGTCTGTGGGTGCTCGATGACTCCAGGTGTCTCCAGAAGATGTGGACAATGCTGCCGCAGAGGAGAGAGGAAGGCGAATTGCCCAGAGAATGTACAGGGCAGAGTTAGGCTGTTCCAATTCAACAAAACATGAAATTAAATTAATCATAGTAAGATCACGATTCTCAATTATGAGTAGAGGCAGAACATGATGAATAAGCACCCTTATAAGTAATTTTTAAATAGAACAAAAAGGTTCATTTGGACACAGCAGGAGTCTTTCCTTCTCCCACCTACATATTGTCCCAGTATTCTTCAGGAAAAACAAACACTGCACTCACCTAGAGCAAGGGTTGGCAGCTTTACAGCAGTAGTGAAACAGGCTGAATTTTCCTCTCTTTCTCAGATTAAAGTTTAAATCCCTTAGAAGAAACAGCTTGAACCAGAAGATGCTGCCTATTGATTGCAAGATGCATTTGATTAGCTAAAACAATAAAATACCTCATCTGCAAGAGGGAGAAGTTTCTGATTTCTGCTGGACTCACAACTGTGTGACACTCATGAATATGGAGCTGCAGCTTCTCCCTGATATCCTTCTTGCTGCATGGTGTTCAGAAGTCTCTCAATTGCTCTCTTTGCAAAGTTGTAGGGTTACAGCACTGCTGGGCATTAATCTTTGCTCTAGAAGAACATAGTGGATTTTTTTCTTTAGTATAGCCTTTTTGATTTTTTAAATATTTCTAAAACGCGAGATAAAGGTGTGTCAAAGAGTACACCAAACCTATTATGATCTCACCACAAAGAGGTGTTAAAGCATTTTTTTACAGAATAAAAGGACTAAGACCTCACATTTTCTTATCTATTTTCTCATAGTTCTTAATTACTACACTTAAATTGAGCATAAAAAAAGTTTAGATTTATGTGAATTAGATTAGTTTGACTTTTGCAAGCTAGTCTCCAATTGGTATTATATTTAGGAAAGGTAAGGAAAGGATCAGCTGTTTCCATGGCACTGTCCTTATCTATCCTTTCACTCCTACAGGGGATTTCCAGGGATGGCTGCTGGCAAGGGAAGCCCTAGAAGTGCAGCTCAATTACTGTTTTAGTGTTAAAATGCATCACAAGGTATCCACACAGATGGCTTCTCATCTGCTGGATTTGTAGTTTCCAGGAGGGAATATTGGGAGCAGAAGTATCTTTATCTCAGACTTTCATATTTTTACTATCAGGAAACCCTTTCTCAGCCTTCTGCTCTAGTGCCTTCAGTGTCTGATTTAGTGCTAATTATAACAGAGTATCGGGGGGAAAGAAATACCAAGTTTAAAAAGAAGTCTGCCAATTCTGGAAAATAATATGACCCTGAAGAGGAGATAAAATGTAAAATTTTCCAAAAATAAGATGCTTCACATTGCTGAATAGGAACTAAGAGGTCTGCCAGAGTGCTAGTAAATGAGAGGATAAATCAACTATTAGAGATAGCAGCAGTTCCAAGTATTTCTTCAGACAAAGAGAAGAATGATGCTGTAGATGGAAATACGTTTTCCAGAGGAGGGAAGTATTAGAGAAACACAAGTCAGTGCCAGAGTAGGTGCTGACTGACATTCTCAAGCAACGTTATCCCCAGAGAGATGGAATTCATGGTAGTGGCGAAAGAGAAACCCTTCCTCTCTTAGTTCTCAAGACTTTAGTCAGTGTCATGCTTGCTAGTAGTTGGAGAGCTACCTGGTCAGAAGTGATATTTCTCATTAGAAACTATTGAATCAGGGAATCCTGCAATTGTTTAGGATGGAAAAGACCCTTAAGATCATAAAGTTAACCCAGCACTGTCATGTTCACAGCTAAACTGTGTCCCCAGGTGCCACATCCACACATTCTTTGAACACTTCCATGGATTAAAATGCTGTCACTTCCCTGGGTAATCTGTTACAAAGCCTGACCACTCTTTCAGTTGGAAACATTTTCCTAGTATCCAATCTAAACCTCCTCTAGTGCAACTGAAGTTCATCTCTCGTCCTATGGCTTGTTACCTGGGAGAAGAGACCAATGCCCTCCTGGCTGCAACCTCCTTTCAGGTAGCTGTAGAGAGTGGTAAGGTCCCCCCTAAGCCTACTTTTTTCCAGGTAAAACAACCCTAGCTCCCTCAGCTGCTGCTCATCAGACTTGTGCTCCAGACCCTTCACCAGCTTTGTTGCCCTTCTCTGGATGCGCTTCAGCACCTCAATCTCTTTCTTATAGTGAGAGGCCCAAAACTGAACACAGGATTGGAGATGCAGCCTCATCATTGCTGAGTACAGGGGGACGATCACTGCCCTGGTCCTTCTGGCCACATACTTTCTGATACAGGCCAGGATGCCATTGGTGTTCCTGGCCACCTGGGCCATGCTGGCTCATGTTGAGATGCTGTCAACCAGGACCATTTTTGCCCGGCAGCTTTCCAGCCACTCTGCATCCAGCCTGGAGCCCTGTATGGGGTTGTTATGACCAAGTGCAAGACCTGACACTTGGCTTTGTTGAATTTCATACCATTGGCCTCAGACCATCAGTCCAGCCTGTCTAGATCCTTCTGCAGAGCCTTCCTACCCTCCAGCAGAGCAACAGTCCCGCCCAACATAGTGTCATCTGTGAATTTACTAAGAGTGCACTCAGTTTTCTTATGCTGACCATCAATAAAGACATAAACAAAACTGGCCCAAATCCTGAGTCCTGGGGAACATCACTTGTGATTATGTCAAAAGACAGTCAATGTTCTATTTCAGGTGTTGGGGTCTCCTTGACATGATTTTTCCCTGTGACTAACTGAGGTAGTTACAATGAATATGGGCTACATAGGACATTTTCTCCAAGCTGCAGTCTCTGTCGATAAAAACATAAACTTAAGAGTTTAAAATAGTCATAATTAAAAGTTAGCCTAGGAATAAAAAATTATTACAACAGCTTTGTAAAAAATGATCAGAAAACATATAACCAGGACCCTGAGGAAAACAATTACAGATAAGGATTATTCATTTCCCTTATGACAGGTCTCATCTGGGGAAGGGAACAGCCTGGGGGGCTGGAGAGTGCTGAATTCTAGTTCTTGCTTTTTGACAGTTTTTCAAGATTGACAGCCAGGCCTGTCTCCAAAAATGTGCTCTCCCTTGAATAAGTGTTAATGAGCCCAATAAAGGAACGCTGACTACATCAGATGGTGATAATCTGCTCTCCCACCAGAAGCCAGAGGACTCCAGTACCGCTGCGCCATTGGGCAGCATGCTGGCGGCATAACCCCAGCCCTGTTTAAGCAAGTTGCCAACATGAAGCTACAGAAAACTCACAAGAGCACTGCTGCCAGGGCAGTCCAAGTTAGCCAACTCATTCCCTTATTAGAATATTGATAGTGCCTGGAAAAGATTTCCTGAGCTCGCTGGTGGTGCTCTTAGCTAGCCATGTCTCATGCTGGCCCTGAAGCCTGGAGGTAGTTTCACATGTGGACCGGCCCCTGGACTACTTGTCTGTGGAAGTGTTTGTTTGGGCTTTGCACTTGCTTGAAGAGAAGAGTCAGCTGTTAAACTACTTTGAAAGCTTTGCTGGAGTCCTGATCATCACACTGGAAGTCTCTGAGTCTGGTGTATCTGACTGTTCATCCAGTGAAAGCTGAAACCCAGATTGTAAGCCCAGAGCTGTTGCTTACCTCCTTAGCCAATTCAAGCAGCAACATTGCTAGGCCAATGAGAGGAGAAACCTTCTGCATCAAAGCTGATCTCTGTCTGCAGCCAGTACACTGAACTGAATTGCTTTTTTAAAATCCAACCCCCAGAATTTCTGGGAAACTCCATAACCATTACCATCACAGGACTGCGACTGAGCCTTTCCAGCTGAGCAACAACACTGCTGTATCACAGATTATAGTGCTCTGTAGTGGAGCAACAGCAGCACTTTTGTGCTCTTATTCACCTTCATTACACAGCCCAGCAAGAGATGTAACTATGTGCACATACCAGCTCAGGACCCTCCAGACATTTCCTTGGTTTCAGTTTTGCCGCAGCTGATAGGATGCTGGTTTATTACAAAACTTCCCCAAACACCTTGAATACCACCCTGCTTCCCTACTCCTGTCCCATTCAGGACCATAAATTCAGACTTCCGTTTAACCATGAAGCCAAGCTATTTGTGAAATCTCATGATGCAGAAATTCAGCTGTAAATATCTCATGCTCAAATATTTGAATGTCTCACACCTCTTCCCACTCCAATACTGCTCATCATTTTCAGGATTCTTAATGGAAGAACTGCTCACATCTGAGAGCAATGAAGATATTCTGCTTCCAGAGATCAACTGAGCAAAGCAGTTTGCTGCTTCCTCAGTCAGACGTATCTCAGTAGAAATAAGCAGGGTTTTAAATTCAGTGGCCTGCCATGCTCCCATCAGCTCCAGCAGAGCCCAAGGTTCCTATTGCAGCCTTGCCCCTTGTCTAGCTCTCCTTCTTGCTTGGGTTGGCACCAAAGAAAGTGGCAGCACCTACAGAGAAGAAAAGTAAGAAATTTTTTTCTTCTTCTCCCTCTTTCCCTCTCTCTCAATTTATCTCTTTCTCTCATCTTGCTATCTTTTTGAGAACACTCACAGTGATATAAATATGCTTCAATAGGCAGCAAGTTCTTCTAGTACAAGAGACCAATCCTACTCCTACTGTGGCACCTGTGCAAACAAAATGCTGCGCCTGTTGGGGAGCCCTACAGATTTGGTATAGGCCTGAAACACACAGATCATATAGTGCAAAACTTACGATTTCTGCATCCAGACTGTTTCCTATTTCATTATGTGTTGTGATAGCTAGAAATGAATGCATTAAAACTCCAGTTCTGCACCACTTTTTCAGGCATAAACTGTGGCAGGTGGTACATATGCCTGAGCAGAGGGACAGACCCACAAAGACAGCCCTCCACATTTTAAATTCCTTTTTTGCTAGGTATGATCCCAGCCAGCTTATGTTCACAGCAAGCCTGTGGGGTATACACACTTTCCCTTATAATTAAGCAACAGTGTAACACTGATTCCCACTGGTAACTGAAAGAATACAGTTTCACATACTGGCAGGAGTGCTGTGTCTCACACACACGGTTTATTTTACTTTTTATGCTTTTCCTTTAATGTTAAGTCAGATGATTTTGAAAGCTAGGGACACAGTTCATCTCACCACCTTTAGCTATCTGAGAAGGAGGTGCCTGATCTAAGCTATTCATCCAATCTTCCGGCAAGTCAGTGGAGAGAGAGGGGAATTTTTTCACTCCTTCTACTGCCTTCCGATGTGGGTGGGTCTGCTGAGGGTTAGCATAGGTGGGATGTGTGGCACTCAGATGTCTAGCCTAGCTCGGGCAAATTGTACATTCTGTTTACTCGAATGGGAAGACTGAATATTACTAACTCTGCATATTCATAAGTTGTTTCCCAAAAAAATAAGTTTGTGCACATATATAAGGATTTGCTGCTTGGAGCCTGTGTTTGGAAAATATGCAAAAGGTCTGTCTTTTATGCACTAGATGGTAAATCTGGTCATGAATATCATGTTGGCATAAGAGAATTGGGAGTATGCCCTTAATTGCAAGATTTAATTTAGTAGGAAGATCCTAGATATAAAATAATGTAATCCTAATGTATAGTCCTAAAAACAATTTCAGAAGAATGCTACCTTTCTCAGAGCTGGAAAAAATCTACTGCAGGAAAACAATTTCTTAATTTAAAATTGTTATTAACTTCTTAAAATGTAAGTAGCAATTCTAATATTCTCTGTCTTCATATTGATTAAGTTATATCTAAGGGGTTTTTTTTTAGTATGAAGGCATATTTATTTTAAATTATAGGCTCCAGAGATCAAGGTTCTAGTGTTATAAATACATAGATGGAGACAATTCTTTCCTGAGCGCTTACTGTCAAAACAGACAAGACAGAAATGGAAGAGATGATGAAAAAGAATGGAAGTGACTTGTTAAAAATCATGTAAGAGTCTCCTCTCCCAAGCTCCAGTGAGGTAGTAAAGCTGCTGACTGGGACTTCGAATGGACTAGCTTACCCTAGTTAGCTTGGCCTTTCCAGTTCAAGTGTTCCCTTGGGAGAAAAACAGTATGACAAATCAAAGTTTATATTCAAACATGGAATATCATGAGGAAGATTTTTATTATTTTTAGTATTGTTAGAATGGCAAAAGATTTTGTGATGAATAGTTGTGATTGGCACATCCTTGTTAGCAATCTCTAAGAGCACCCAAGTAAAATACTAGCTGAATGCTGATGAGTATGATTTTTTTTTAAGTGTACAAATGTGAAATAATCTGAGAAATCTTCAGTGGATCAGATATACTCTGGCCCTGTGCCAACTTCCCCACTCAATCTACAGTGTTTCTTTATTGAGAACATTTATGGACACTTCTCATGCTAATCCAATGAAAAGACAATTGGTGCTCTAAGCCCTGAAACCTACTGAGGTTTAGTCAGAAAAGAAATCTGACTTCACAAATCCCAATATTTTTTCTAAAAGATCATAGCTATTCTTTGGTTGGTTCACATTTGTTTAAAAAAATGTAAATGGAATAATTTTGTAACAGCAGGCTTTGGGCCAAATCAAGAGCCTAGCTTAATACCAAACCAGGTACTGTCCATCCTTCTACAGTCAAAATAAAGTCAGGAAAAGCTTTGAGCTAGCTCAGTGTGGGGTCAGCAAGCCCATACCGGAGTGGACCAGAGTGTGCAGTGAGCCAGCATTGTGCAGACCTGGCAGGAGCCATCATGGCATCATGGCCTGGGGGTAGATGGCCGTATTTTGGGTTTTTTCTTTGGGGGTTTTTTAGAACTACTCACATTGCAAACTGACAAAAAGGTGCTTAGCCCAGGAACATTGATAATTAAGTCTCTGTGCTCAGCTAATGAAGTTGTAATGTTTTCAAGGAGGTTGAGCTGTGAGAAAATTCTCACATCTGTCTGCAAAACATCCACTGGACCTACCCTGAGAGCACAGCCTGTGCATTGCTCCTCTGTGCAGTGAAGCACTAGGAAGTTTGGCCTTTGCGCTTCTTCCCCCTTTTCTTGGGGGAAGTGCCTGAGTCAGTCATCAGTCATTGCCTTTGGGGTACTTCAGGTGGCATTGCTTTCTCCTCTGGTGCAGATTGGGCTTTCACTGTCCAATCAATTATTAAAGCAATATCTGTAGCCATCACTCCTAGTTGTGGAACCACTAAAGCAATAAAAGGGAGTACAATGTGGGACGCTCATTGCTAAAATCATCTGGGTCTGAACTGAAACTGA
The DNA here is from genome assembly GCA_038380795.1 of Pyrocephalus nanus. Taxonomy (NCBI): domain Eukaryota; kingdom Metazoa; phylum Chordata; class Aves; order Passeriformes; family Tyrannidae; genus Pyrocephalus; species Pyrocephalus nanus. Next base: position 11,171,015 of record CM076262.1, on the reverse strand, counting down.
AACACTGATTGCTGGGCATTAACTGCTGCCAGCTTAACTTCTCACGAGTGAATTCCCATTTACCTAAGTAGTCTCATATACCCCCTTGCAATTCCCACAGGCATTCATAAGAAGGATTTGGGGAGAGAAAATTTGATGTTATTATTAATATTATCGTTGTTTTAGTTGCTAATTACCTCTTGAAGATTTGTGTTTAACTGAGCCCACATTGCACTGTGTTAGGTCGGGACCTGCCCTGGACGGTTTCCAGGTCCATAGCCAGCTGCTGTGGAGCAGAAGATATTGGTTTCCAGTGAAGTTTGGAGCAGATCACTTGGGCCCTGCCCCTAGAAGCAGTCTCTTCTCTCTGTGTTTTTCCAGATGGTTGTTCTACTGCAAGTGTCCAGTCTTAACTTTTCCTTCCATTATGTGTTGCCACTGTAAATAAAGAAATGTATAATTCTATTAAATTCTCTCTAGTTATCAGGAAATAAATACCTTAATTCAAGTCTACTGTGAAGTGATTTCTGTGTCTTGGCCTCGTAGTAGTTTCAGTAGAAGATTTTACTGATGCTATAGACAAAAACTAAGTTGGAGGGAAGGGATTAACCCTAGTGACAAAAACATATCTTTCTAAGCTCACCATTGAGTATTTTCATAAGTTTAATCATATCTAATGCATTAAAGAATTCATCATTTATAACATATAATTAAAATCCCTGTGTTATAACATAGCAGTAATTTGTACAAATTCATCTGGAAAAATGCAAACAATGATGTTTTTGTTTACAGTGTTATCAAATATTTTACATTTTATGGCAGTTTGGGGATAAATAAGCTACTGAATTAGTGTAGAATAATTCCTCATTTGTATTCTCTAAACTGGGCAGTCAGTCTTTCACTTCTTTATAAGAGACATTTTATGAGCACTGAGGCTTTACCCACCCACAGCAAGGAAAATAAGAATTGTGTTTTAAGGGCTGTGTCACATGCATATGTGTCATGTGTGTGAATACTGTACCATTACAGATCTCTGGAGAGAAACAGTGCAGTTGTCGATCCTACTTTCTAAATCCATCTCCTATGGTGGAAATAAAAGCTCACAAGTAATCCCTGCTGCTGCATATCATATGACTTTCTTTGGGTTTCTTGAAGGAAAGAAATGCCTGGTTATAATTTTCACACAAACATTCCCTCCCTGAAATTCTAGTGTTAACAATTAACTAGAAAAATTTGGTAAAACTGAACTGTTTTTAAAATACATTTTAATTTCTCTTGTCTGGCAGATATAGCTGGCATTTGCATTCATTGTCCAACAGAATGACTTCCCACGTCCTAGTATTTGTTTATTTTAGACTGTGAACTTTTCCAGAGGGCATATATCCTGATTATTGTCTGTCAGTGGTGGAAGTATTGAAACACTACTTCTACACCAAATCAAAGTTGCTAGAGAAGTGACATTCACTTCACATATAAAAGGAACCAAAATGCACAACAGAAATGTCAAAGATGTTCACCTCTGTACTTCAGTTCTATTCTAGATCCATTTCTACTTTGTTTAGAGCTTATATGTAATAATATTTTCCTGTTTACCTTCTCAACAGAGTGACCTGCAGTGATTTTCTTTTCACATCTTAGTAACATTTTTCATCCACTGATACTCTCTAAATCATATATTCAGGATTTAATTATTTTAAGTCTACATTCTGCAATTAAATTCTGATCTTGCATGAAGTGCCTGGAGAGTGTCATAAGCTAAGACAAAAGTCCCTGCTGAACATTCACTTCATGTCTACATGCTGGATGCCAGCAGTGACCTATGTAGTTGCAAGCCTCTCCTGGGCTGGGTAGCCCACGGCACTGCCACTGGCATTGGTCCTTTCAGCTCACTCTCTGGATTCATATGCTGGTATAGGTATTGTAGGTCTATGGATACATAGATCTATATATTATGATCTACTACCTGTATGTGGGATGCTCCAGTACAGCTGTGGTGAGCATGTCTGGAGCAGTGATAACTACTGAATACATTGCATTGTCTCTGAATCCTATGGAAAGCCTAATTCTGAATTAAATACCTTCAACTGAATTTCATTTTAGGCAGTGTAAGAAATTTAGCATATAAATCTCTACTTGGTTTCCCTGCTGCATTTTAGTGTTCTTTGGGATTTAGGTCAGTAAAGTTTTATTGTTCATTACACCATTCCTCATACGTCCTTCTTCTTCTGGGATTCCCCTCTAGGTTACTCTCTTCATCTCATCAGAGACTGTTTCTTTCTTTCTCCCTCTGGCCTTTGATGATTTCTTCAGGTCTATTTGGTCCATCAGTGGAAAAGGGCATCTTGCCCATAAAACCTCTGTCTTTTAGGCTGTTCTCAATGTCTCAGCTTTTGATAAGAGTGTTGCTAGCCTGGATTCTTGTTGGGTCCTTGTTTTTTGTTCCCTGCTTGGTGTAGCTCTGCACTCTATACTTGCCTCCATCCAGCATTTTCTTGAGCATTGCCTCTCTTACTGTGAAGTCTTAACGACCTTTTTACCTCCTTTTTACTCTTTTGCATGACAGGATTTTTATAAGCCTTTAGCTATTGTGATGCTCTTGGGGGAAGGGATTGTACGCAGATTTCTTCAGCTTCATCAGAGCACACTGATATATCAGGGATTGTACTGATCCCCCACAATGCCAAAACAAGCTTTTGCATCTGTGAACCCATCTCAGCTGCAACTGCTTCTTTCCAACCATGACACATCATGGAGGATCACCTCCAAGGCCAAGGATGTGGCAACCACAACTATTCATCGTGAAATCTCTCACTGTGGGGGGCAATGATGGCTGGAGTGAAGCTGTAGACTCACCAGCATGCTCTGGCTCTTCCCAGCCTTGGCCACCCAGTGGTGTCACACATGAATTTGTGTCCTAGAAGTGAGTAGGAGTGTAGCTAAAAAAGTGCTTGGATGAGACAAAAGTGTGGTATTGCTATTATTAGCTACACACGCACGAGCCTGGCAACCGAGGACATGCAATACCTACAGAAGCATGATTCTCTGTAAATGTGCCCCTCTTTAGCTACTCTTATTCCCATCCTTTTGCAAAAGGAGGCTGAAAAAAGAGAGAAGAATAAAGACAGAGTCCACAGCTCTGACTCTTTTACATTTGCTGCTTACATCTTCTTTCTGTCTCAAAGAACTGTGACAGGAGGATTGGGTTTAAATAACTGCAGCCTTGCTCAGCAACAGCATTTTCTTTCCTGGAAATGCATTTTATGCACCTCAGCTTCAAATTCTAATAACCCTCCTACTCAGATGGAAATACGGTGTTCACATTTAAAAGGTAGATAAAAGCGTTTGCTTTCCTGAAACATCCTTCTAATTATGAACAAACTGGGTAAAATTTTCCCTTGAAGAATGCATTTATGTAGATGTTTGGGTTTGAAAGAAGAAAAATGTTCAAAAACCTGATCAACATTCAGATACCAATCATGCTAGTCATCTACTGTGAAGAATTCAAACAGGATTTCTAATCTCATGACTCTGCAATGGAAAAAATCTGACAGCCTGTAGCCCCCCAGAAGGCAAACCCCTCACACAAACCTTGGAAATAATTGTTTCCTCTTTGCTTATTTAAAAATTCAACAGTTTCTCACATGTGGCTACCAAACTCTAATTTAAAATTTTCGGGATGATCTACTTCTGACCTGGAGTGACATAAACATGCTCCTCCATTCACGTGGCCTGCCAGTTATTAACCTCAGTCTAAAATCTTTAGCCAAGCACATTGGCACCAAGAGCTTGCAGGTGTGATGCTGCCAACCCCGGTGCTGCTGCTCCTGGAGTGAAGTCAGCCAGATCTCTGGCATGGCTTTGCTGCCTTTCATCTGCTCACATGGCACCCAGCCCACTGTCAAGGGCTTGTGCCCAGTTTAGCGACTGATCAGTGCTGTGATGTGGGTGCAGATAGCCCTGTCCCCATCACAGGCACCACTGCATTCGGGCAGCTGGGTCATGGGGCTGTTTGGGCACACAGGCATCGCAGGTTATCTGGCATGCAACAACAAAGAGTAGTTCTGGGGGTTACAAAAGCCTTTGCTCACTCCCCTGGGTTTCTTTCCTGCAGTTACCTATTGAGTGGCTACTGAGCCTTGAAGAAAGCTGGGGGCAGCTGGACAGCACTTGGGAGGGCACTGGTTCCTGCTCTCCAGGGGGCAGCCAGTGGAGCCAGGGTCGCATCCCAGCAGTACATGGAGGCCCGTTGCCAGCACAGGGCACTGTGGCAGGCTGGTATGTCATGCTGCTTTCTTACGTACCTGTCAGCGTGAAATACAGAAAGCTTTTGCTAGACTGATCCTTTGAAAGCAGCAGGAAGCTTTGAGATTGTATAGGCAGAAAAAGCACTGTTACTGGGTGCAGATCTGGTTTTATAAAAGAAAAGGGGGTTATTGCAGCCTTCCTTGAATGCCATAAAAAAGATGAAAAAGGCCATAAAGTCTTGACCACTGTGTTGCATCCTGCAGCTGTTCAGGCCTGCCTCTCCAGAAACATAAAAATACGTTACTAAATTCATCACTGTGTCCCTCCTCTAACTGAGAAAAGTTCCTTTACAACTAAATATCTTTTAGCAAGATACACAAAAGAGTCTTGTACTGGAAGGTTCATAAGTTGTATCTATATATTTTTTCAGACATCCAGTAGAGTTTTTAAGACTGGTCCAAGTTATTCAGACTTATCTATCTTACATTGATAGACAACTAATATAAGTGCTCAAGGTTGTCTTCTGAAATGTTTTTGTCCTGTGTTGTCAATACTTGGAAATAACTTGCAAAATAGGGACAGAGAACATTAGATTGGTTTTTGATCAGTTAAAAAACAGGACAATGGCCAACTTGTCCGATAATGTATTTGCAATGAATAATTTAGTCTTAATTATAATCAGCTAAAGTTTCAAACCCTTGTATTTTTCACTCATCAGCCTCACTAAGCATATGGGGAATCAAGATGAACTCACCCTTTAACCTGGAAAATCAAAAGCCTTTCATATGCATATTGGTTGATGATAGGTCCCATAAAAGCATGTCACCAAACTGCTGACATTTCAGAATTCTGTCTCATACAATGCAACTCACTGATTACACAAGGTGTTTCTAATCATGAGATTAAAGTCTGTGAGAATCCTGATGCCAGCATAAGAGCACCTCTGATCATACTCTTTGACTGCAGCCAACTTTTAGACATCAGTGGTTGCTGCTCTGTGGCACCCAGGATGGGTTGTGGAGTGACAAAGCAAAGGTTGCACACACCTTATGGCAGGCTCTCATTTTTCAGATGCCCTTAATGGGCTTGGTGCCTTTTCAAACAAAGAGAGTTAAGATCTTCAGTGGAATGTGATGCACTTCTGGTAAAAGATGCAGAAGCAAAAATGTTTTATGATATTTTACTAATAGAAATGCCAGCTTCTAGAGAAGTATTTTCCCCTTGACAGTGTGCTAGCCTAGAGAAGGTGGTGTGATCATTAAAAATACTAGCACAGGAAATAAAAAACCCACTCACATTAAAAATTAATTAAATTAATTGAATGTTTAAAATAAAAATTTAATTAAATTAAATATTAAATTTAAAAGTAAAATAAAAATTAGAAAGTAAAACTCAAAACCTTTATCAAAGTGAGAAATATTTATACAGAAAATGGTAACAAAGTGAGGGATGCTTTACTGCATTAGGTCCTCCCCCAAAAGAATTGATATTATTTAGGAGTAGCTCCTTTCAGGCACGTTCTGCTTCCTTTAACAGCCCAACCTTCTTAATTTCCAGTTTCCTTTGTAAATGAACTCATTCTTCCCTGTAATGTTTTTAATAGATAAAAAAAAAAAAGAAAAAAGAAAATGACACAATTTCCCAATTCTTCATAGAGTATTCTGAGTTTGAAGGGTCCCACAAGGATCACAAGTTCAACTCTTGAGCATCCTTATTAAAAACAACAAAAAAAGGGAAGAATAGTAGAAAAGGCCTCAGATGTCAAACTCCAGAGTAACAACTGAACAGTTTCCACTGTATTTGTGCCTCATAGTGATGACATCTCTTGCTTTCACCATCCCAGGGAACCACAAGTAAGATGAGGTCACTGTCAGCTCTCATAGGGGAGACCTAAATTGCTAGAGCAGAGGTGTTGGGAGTAGCAATGCTGATGACTCATTATGTGACACATTTCCTTCTGAGTCACGGCTGAATCAATGCCCTGTCAGGATGCTGAGAGGCATCAACAGGGGCTGTGTCCATCTCCTGAAACCAACGAGAAAGTAGCTTGTTGACAATGAGATTCTTCAGCACTTCCTGGCTGTCCTGGAAAGAAAAAAAGGAAAAATGCAAAACTTTCTCCAAGAGAAGCACTCTTTTAGGACAGGTTGTCTTTATTCTCTGCACCACGCTTAGGTCCCTGTAGGTCTCTGATCTTGGCAGCTCACAGAAGGGTCTTGTAGTCAGCACCCACTGTGCAGTAACTTGTGGCTATGCAATAAACATGTTCCACCAGCATTAAATCCTGGCATGTGCTGAATTTTGAGTTTTTTCCAGTGTTGAAACTGTGATATTTAGTTATATTATGTCATAGATTTTTAGACTGAGCTGCCTCAATGAAATACCTAATAATGGGAAAGACAGTGTAATTCACTGATATAAACAATAAGGGGCTGTAACTTGGCCCTCTACACACAAGAAGAATCTTCCCAGGTCTAAGAAAATAAAATTCCACAGGACATTGCTTTGATGATATAAGCACTGAAATGAATATTTTACAGGTAGTAAATAAAAAATAATCAATCATACACAAAAATATATATTTTAAATTAATATTTAAAGTAAATTATGTCAAGCAACAAAGAACCAGTGTTTCATCAAAGTAGTGTTTTCAGCATGATGTTCCAAAATCCAGTACAAGGAAATACTTGTAGAAAGAGGTGATATTTTTGTTAAACCATGTGCAAAAACTAAACAAACTTTTGAGCACACAATATCTCCATCAGCTCTGGCAAAAAAGGGTCAAAAACCCAAGGCTAGAAATATTTTCTTTTTATATAATGTTGTTAGACTGAGATAAGAACTGTTTGTCTGAGAGCGTGTTCATTTAATTCAGTTCTTTCAGCTGATCTAACAAAAACTGTTATGCCTACCTACATACTTTATAGTAAGAAGTGAAATGAAAGCCATCACACATCTAACTGTTTAAGGGCAGCAATATTAGATCACACTATTTGTGCTGATAAACTTATTTTCCTTGACACTCTTTAACTGTGTACCATCTTCATAATAAAATTACTTTTAGAAAACAAAATAAACTGTTCAATATTTAAAATCAAAATAAACTCAAACATCCAGTCTGCAGAATTAAGCAGTGATTTGATGGTGCTTAGACAACGGATAGGTGACAATAAGAACATGAACTGTGAGCTCTGGACTTTAAACTTGCAACTTAAATAGTGAAAATAAACAGGACCACATCAGGCCATGCTGTTTTCTTATGTGAAAGATTTTTTTGCATTTTAAAGGTATATTACTTCACAGAACTCAGTAGATTAGGGCCCAAGAAGAAACCCAGAAAAAGCAGACATGTTGTGGTAATTAGTTTTAGCTATTCAGTGGAGATGTTCTGTTGAAGTCACTAAGCTAGTAATCCAAATTTAAAAAAAACCTGACATGATGAAATCTTATGTCAGACTTCTATTTTATCTCTTACTTTGTTTAGATTTAAACACCCCTACAAAATATTTATATTTTAATGACACTATTTTCTGACAGAACACAGTTCAGCCAAAATGGTTTTGAACAGCTTTCACAGGCTACATAAAAAATAATTGCACGAATAAGTAATTTCAGTGTGAACAACAGCTTGCCTTTTTATTCAGTAATTGATAAACACAGATAAGCCGTGCACACTATGACCTGAATCTATGACATGATTCCCTATTGGGTTACCTTTGAAGTGTTCAGTATATTATTATGTCTGTTTTCAGTAGGATGAAAGCAGAAAGTTTTCCAAAACGGCAAATTCCCTGTAGGTGGCAATTTGGAAGTTATTCACTCCTTAGATAATTGTTTTCAACTTCTGAATACTCAGTTTCAATTACGATTGATGCCCTGCACTTGCAAGTAGGATTTGATGATGCTGACATGCATCGCTGAGCAAATAGACTGATGTGTCAAGCCCACAAGAATATATTTTACAGATGCCATTTAATCCTGGTAGTGGTCAATGAAGTAAACACCACGATAAATCACACAGGTATGTGCTGCAATGATGACCGAACTGCAGTGCATGGCAATATATGGGATGTGAATGTCTCCTCAGTAGCAGTTTCTGAGCCCTCTAGTGGCCCTCTCGGTATTTCACTAGCCACCAGAGACACCAGTCATATGCTGAGATGGGCTTCTCACAGTAAACCAGGCCAGGGGAACCAAATCTGTTTCCTTCCTGTTACATGGTACAAGCATAGGGAGCAAGGTGTTCCTGACATTTCTCTTTATATCCCTCCTTACAGCCTGACAACACACACATTCACACAGAGAGGGATGCTGCCAGTGCCTTCACAGGTGCCCTGTGGGTTTCCAGGTGTTTCAATAGCTCTGGGCTTGCGCTTCTTCAAATTATGGCAGGCATTCATGCTGAGCAGGCATCCAGGTGGCCTTACTGTCTCTTTCATACAGCTTTCCCTCCCAGGAGGAAGGTCAGAGGGGAACACATTGGTTCACAGCAGGAGATGAGATGAAGTACAAGCCGAGAAAACCAGGGATGGATTTGGTCTTTCTAGCTTGATTCTAGGTCTGAGAGCACATAGCCACTGTCCTGGCTTCTGAATCACGTCAGCTTCCTCATAACAACTCATTTGTCTGTCCTTAATAATTTCTGGACAAATGGTTGGTTCTTTTTCATGTTCCTTGAGACTCTCAAAACCAGAAACAGCCTGAATACTTTTCCGCATGTGCGTAAAAGAATTTCTGAGTCTCTCTACCCAGTCACCTATAAATAATCCCAGCCCCCTGTGATTGATTACCACTTTATAGTAGGAAGTATTAGTGAGATAATTTCAGGCACCCAGCCAGCTCTTAACAGCAAATTGCATTGCATCACACGGATCTCTTCTAGTATCTCCTCATGAAGGTTACTGCTACAAAATAAATGCTCATTCTGCTAATGCTATATATGGCAGGCACAAGTTAAAGCCTGGAAATTACAAATATACACACCTCATCATGCAGCACTTGACAAACATAGCTAAATTTGGCTGTCCCTGGCACAATATATAGGCACCAGAGCTTGGTAGCAACACCTTGGTGCTAGGATGGAAGACCTTTAATGAGCCCATGTTCAGGGCATCACTGAAGGTTCAGCAAAGACGAAGCGGAGCTTAAAAGTATGAAAATGGAAAATGTCATCTGTCATGTCAGATTTAAGGGTCCATTTGCCACGTGAGAACACGGAGCACGGCTGACTGAGCAGCGGTGTGACATCCTGGGAGGACACAAGAGGAAATTCCTGGACTCTGCCTTCCTTGCTTGCTGCTGGCTGACCTCTACCTAAGTCTGGGTACTTGTAGTGAGTGGAAATCACTATCCCATGATGAGTCTTGGGATAAAATGTCCATCCCCATCGGCCCAGGACATCTTCCCTGGTTCTCAAATAGACATAAACCCTCCACAGTTCAGTACCTGCATGGCACAGGCAAAGTCAAGCTCTCCATCTCCTCTCTCGCTCTGCACATCAACCAGAGAACTCTTTTTCCATATTAAGGTTTGTAAAATTGAATGCTACAAGCACTTCATGGTAATACACACAGTATTTCCAGCAAAAAGTATAGAGCTAAGCTATTTGCCTTCCCACAGTTTTCACTTTATTCTATCTTCTTCTCTCTTTTTTAAAGGGAATAAGAAAGAAAATAGTTTTTTCTCCCTCCCCAATTCAAGTCCCTTTCTTTTCTAGTAAAAATTTTTGAAATAAAAAATTTAACAGTCTTAGTGTTTTTGAAGTTCTGCACCAGGAGAGTAGCAATTCAGCTGTTGTCATTTAGTTTAGATAAAGTAGTTCATCCCACAAACAAACAAACAAAATAGTCACGAATGTTAATGCATTTTAACAAATATGACAAATTGAAAGATCTTTGAAATATCAGATCGTATTTTTCAGCTGTGTTGTTGTTAGCATTTTGTAAACTCTAGAAAATTACTTGACTAAGGCACATAAAACTTTAGCAAGTTTAAAGATCCAGAGTATCAGTCAAGGAGTTTTATTTGATCATGCCTTGCTTAGCTTCAAAATGATTTTCTACTTCAGTGGACTTCATGGAAGCAACAACTTTATGGTGCATACCTGTATCTGTGTTTAAAATTTCACACTAAATACTGCAAATATATACTGTGATATTAATATTCACATTCTGCGCTCTCCATGGTGAACACACTTATCTTAAAGTAAACTTTGTGTACTTAAAGTAAAATTTGTGTACAGGAGAACAGGCTTTTTAGGGTGTTTGGAGCAGTGTGTTATTGAGTCAGCGGAAGGAACTCTATCAAAAGCAATATAGGCCTAGGAAATTTTCTGCTGGATTTCATTGCAGAAGAAAGCAATGGAACCATGATGGAGCTCTGATGAGTGGGGAGACTAAAAGTGTCCAAATAATCTTCACAATTGCAAAGCAGCAGTGATTCAGGGATTTTGTCTGCAAAAGTCTGGGAAGACAGTCCATACTGTCTGTCTAATTACTCTGACCTGCTGACTACATTTTACAGGGATTTACTTGTCAGCTTTTCGTACTCTGTAGGGTCTTCCTGTAATAAAACCATAGATTTTAGCTGGTTCATAAAGACTGATAAAAATCTTCTAAAAAGTTTTTAAATATGTGATTAGTACTGTTTCAGTAAAAGAATTTGGAAATGCAATGTTGCATCCTTACCTTAGATGTAACTGGTTTTACAAAAAAAAAATATCTGATTTATTAAACTCTAGGCAGAAATGGCAGCAAACAACCCTCATAAAATATAAAAAAATAATTTTCCCTCTAAATTATGCATTCAAATCACAACACCATACATAGTGTTCTTGCATGTTTAATGAAAATAAAAATGTCAGCAAGTTCCAGATACCACTGGTGAATAAAATATAACTATTTTCACACATCTGCCTGGCCAGATTTATGAAAACTAAAGGCTACACATATAGAGCACCTGCAGCTCGACTGTCTTTGGATGTCCAAGGTGATTACAGCACAGATGGGCTTTTCCAGCCCCTTACATACAGTACTCAGAATATTATTTTGGAAACAGCCCTTCAAATAGGAATACATTAGCTTAAGTGGACTGACCAAAGCACAGCATTACCAAATGGCTTTGAGGAATTTTTGGGGAATAATCCAAAGTGGCTTCTTGGGGAATAAGCCAGGCCGATCAAAGCAGCAACAAATATTCCTTAGCTACTTCCCAAGCTGAGAGCCATAAGGCCAACCACTTTAGAGGTGAATATAGCTATGGTGGATTCTATTGTATCCCTCCCGTGAAGTCTGGATGCTTGATCACCTCTCTGCAATGCCTGTACACCAACAAATGCAGCATGGGGAATAAACAGATAAAATTAGAGATCTGTGTGCAGTCACAGGGCCACAGCCTCATTGCAATTCCAGAGACGTGGGATAGCTCACAGGACTGGAGTGCTGTCATGCATGGCTATGGACTTTTTAGGAAAGACAGGCCAGCAAGGCAAAGTGGTGCAGCTACTCCTTATGTGAGAGAGCAATTGGTCTGTGAGGAGCACTGCCTGGGGGTTGATGAAGAATGAGAGTTTATGGGTAAGAACTAAGGGGCAGGCTAACATGGGTGACATGTTGTGGGTGTCTGCTTCAGGTCACCTGGTCATGAGAGGAAATTGCTAAGATCTTGAGTATGCCAAGCAAATCACAGTGTTTGCTCATCTGTGGCAAAGCCCAATCAGTAAGATATCCACATTGCCATGGTTCATTTTGCCGTGAAAGTGGTTCCCTCCAGTTTTCATTAAACTCAAAACGCCTTAGAGTTTTGTTACAGATCATTTTGTGCCCTCTAATCCACCAGGCCTAATCCAAACTCCACGAAGTTAAAAAGCTTGACACCTCCAAAACTGGGCTTTGCATCTTTCTTATTAAGGTTCTCAGGTACAATAGGGAAGCATAAATGCTGCTGAGAGACTAACCTGCTCTCAGGATTAAACAACCTCAGAAGAGGGTGTTTAATCCACATCACCTTTTTTCTCCTACACTCATGTAAAATCTCACATATTTTCCTCTCTTATTAGCATATTTGTCTAATCTTCCATGGCTACATTCTGAAATGCACTACAAAAAAAGTGTTGCCGCAACAGTAACAAAACGCTTATTTTTGGAACAATGAAGTTCTTTGTCATTCCATAGATGGAGCTATATTGTCATATACTAATTCCTTTTTATTTAGTGATACCTTCTCAGTATTTGGATGTTCCATATATTTATCCTAGAACTCTCCCAAAAATGGCAAAAATAAACGAAAAGGTAAACTCCAGCTTCTTAGAGATCTCCCACAAATTGTCTTTCCAAGATTTTTGCATTAGAACAGCAGATTAGCTTGATTGATTGAATATAATGCACTCTCATTTTAGCTAATGCCACTTTACTGAAGGGGCTAACAAACTTAATTCTATCCAGGCCAGGATTACCCGATATAGTAACTGAGAAATTTTGTGTGCTTACAGATAGGCTGAAACAGATTTCTTTGCTCATTTCTTTGCTCTGTTTGCATTACTTTGTTGGAAAGGACTTAGCCTGGTGACTTTCACTGTTGGCATGAGGCCGCGGTGAGGTCTCATCACCAGGCTGGGTGCAGCAGCTGAAGGCTCATCCTCAAACAAAACCTGGTTTAACTCCATCTCTGGCCACAGTCCCTCATTGCCAGCACTTGCCTGCTCCTGCACAGAGCAGGGCGGCTGCTAGCAGGATGTCAGGCCAAGATGCTGAAGCACTTCTCCAGGACATTGCCCAGATGACAAGGCCTTTGCCCTCCCCACTCTGGGTTCACCACATGGCTTCTGAGGACAGGGTGGGTGGCTATTTTTACCCCCTGGGGCCAGGGCCAAACAACCTCTCGGATTTGTCCTGTCTCTGTCAGACTCCAAGGTCAGTGGGCAGCCTCCCAGCCTGGACATCCTGCAGTTGCACTGGGAGGTATTGGGTAACTTCACATTTACTCTGCAGGAGACAGTCACAGGTTAGCAGGGACATCCTGAGGCTGTGGCAAGACGCAAGAGCGAAATCCATCTGGGAAACAGTAACAAGGCAGTTATAGGGTGAGTCTCAGGGCTATAGTTGACCCAACCTGTAGTAAAGCAGAAGCCAGTGTCTGGGTGACCTTCCTCTAAAAGACAAACTCCAGACCTTCTCATCTCATTAATCGCATGGTGGCTACCAACAGTTTAAACAACCAACTCTTTTTTTTGTGTGTGGGTTTTGGTTTTGTTTTTTTGGAAGTATGCTCATCGTTACTATGACCATGCTTTGCCTCATGCATTTCAAAGCCTTTCTCTGCTAATAGGGAGGGGAGTGGCCATAGCAAGCCTTCTTTGAAAAAAAAAGTGCTAGCAGTGAAAAAATTCTGTAGTTTGCTGCTGGATTCAAACAATCTTCAGAGTGTTAAAATGCAAGAGAGGACATGAAAGAGGAAATTCAGGCCACAAGAAGAGACTAATGGGAGGTCAAATTGTATATCCTAAGAAAGTCCTCTGTGTGAGGCTGAGGATACGTGACAAAAGGAGTTTCATTTGCAGGGAGTTTAAATTATTAATCCTTGTAAAGAGGTCACTGTAAGGGCTTTTCTACTCTCAAAAATAGTGAAAACCATGTGAATTGCAATAAAGTACTGAAGAACAAAATAATTATGGCAATCTTCATTTGATAGCTCAACAATCTCACTGGAAAGGAAGAAAATTCTTTATTGACAGCCAAGTCTTATAACACCTAAATCTTGTTCCCTAGTACTTTTGTCTGTGGACTCTAACTTGCTTTACCAAGGTTCCTAGGTTCCCCTATTTTACTGAGGAGGGAGCTGAAAGAAATCGAATAGCTGAAAAGTCTTTGAACATTTGATCACTAGTTTTCTTTGCCCAGTTTCATACTGCTGCACCACAGCTCCTAAAAATTGTGGAGGACCACAGACTCTGATTAGTTTGTTTTGGAAGAGCTTGAGCAGGACTGGTGTGACCAAATTCACTCCAAATAACAGTAGAGGAGTGTGAAATAACAAGTATATGTCACAGTTCAGCTTGACATTAGGTCTGATTGAGCCTTTTGGGGGTGGGGGAGGAGGGCTAACCAATGCAATGGCAAAACTAAGAATCTAAATAAATGTTGAAATCCAACTCTGTTAGTCAGTCTGTCTTAAAATAGCCTATCTTATAACAATGACCCTGCTACATTTGTATAAATGACAACAGGAACATCAAGCAGATTTGAAGTGTAACCATTTTTTGAGACTTTTCAGTGTTTCCGTACTTTGGCTTCTCTCCCTTTCTGAGCTGCCTGACAGATCTTTGGGAAGTGGCATGCACAACCTGTGCAAGCAAAGCTCAGGCTCTGGCTAGACCATGCAACAAAGCTGGTGGTCATATTCCTGGAGCCAGATCAAAACCACACTGGGCACCAGTATGTGTCCTGTATAACACACTCACTAGTTCAACCTAGTATTAACAAGTTAACTTTGTACTAACTGTGTTTAGGTCTGATTCTGTCTTGTCTCTCTGTGCTAATTCTAGTTTCTATTGGATCAGGTAATGCCTGTGTTCCCACAGCCAGGCTGGAAATATGAACTTTCTTTCATGTGTCTGAGTTAACCTACCTCCAGCCCACGGACATGCTTAGGCAAGACTGAAGTTGTTCTTCTGGCTTCAACTTTCAGTATTAATGAATAAGGGATGCCAGGCTCACTGACTTCTGCAGGCCAGGCTAAAGGACTGAGCACTAGTAAAAGAGTCATGTTCAACCCTGAGAGGTTGTCTCTGTAAGCATTTAGTTCAAGTCAAACACATATACTTCCTTTTCCAAATGGCATTTTGTTCTCATGAAGGTTAAGATACTGACAACCAGCTTTGCTCAGCAATAAACTCTGTGTGAGGAGTGCAAAATACACTGCTCTGGCAGTCTGCCCAAAGCCTGTTTTGCTGTGATTTGCCTTAAAGATGAGTGTGGTGAGCATGCAATGGAGACATCCTGGCAAGGATCAGGAGACTAGTCCAGAAGCAGAGAGGATGCAGTGGTAGGAAGCCAGATGCCTGGGTGCAGGGGGCAAATCAGGAAGCAGGGCTACAGGAACAGCTGGAGGCTGAAGAAAGAGCTATGGTTTCCAGCATCTTCTTGCAAACTTCCAAATAGATAAGGCAAAGCCTATCCTAGACTAGCCTAGGCAATGTACAGATCATCCATGTCAAACGGTTCTACTTCTCTGCACCAATCCAGTAGAACAGAAACAAATATATGCTTTGCATTTCAGTGTTTTAATCTCTGGGTTGCTCTATGTTGATTTTTCCTACTGGAAGAAACTATCTCATCTCCTGTGAGTTTGTCCTCACAGGTCTTCCTTTAAAAATGGAAAGTTTACATACAGAATTATTTTTCAAGTTTATGTATAGAGGCTTATTATTATAATTGAAAATTACCTGACACCATTAATAAATAGGATAGTTTCTATGCTTTGATTCCTGTACACGAGTTCATCTTCTTGGAGTACTATGTTGTTGCAGGGAGTTCCCAGGATCAAAGTCCAGCCTGTTCAAAGGCATTATCTGATCACCTTCATGCTGTTAGCTATTGAAATAGAAATTTAATATTACAGGAAAAGAATGCAATAGTTCCTGCTGTAAAACTTCTTTCATAATACTGGCCAACATATACACCATCTTAAAAGCTGGTTAAAATACCATCATGCACTAGCTGATTCCAGCTGCTGCAATAGCCCAATATGTCATGGTCAGGAACAATTCCAAGAATAATGCAAATATTGCCAGATGCTGTAAGTCTGTATTAGGAGAGTATTGCTCTGTCCTTCTGCATGAGCTGGGTTTATGCCTCTTCCTTCTAAGAGAAACTTTTTGTTTTCTTATTCATTTTAAAGTCAGTTCTTTGTGGGGTTTTGCTTCATTTGTCCAGGAGAATGCTCGGGTCTTGCAATTTTGGGCAAGAAAGTGAGCCTTACTTTCAAATTTCTGAAGATGAAGATGGTATATTTTGTAGGATCTATAACTGTAGCTCCTATTGACAGCAATCAACATATTTCCACATAGCAGACTGTTCCATTGCTGTTCACGAAAATGTGTATGTGCCTATGCAAAAATATAGATGAGGGTGGTTTTTTTAGTAGATATAACAGATCCCCATATACCATCAATATGGCCAGAAGTAAAGAGAATACTTTTGATTAAAAGACAAAAATATGAGAGTGGTCTAGGTCCAAATTAGTATTTTATCCAGTTAATTTTTATTTCCCTCTTCAATATCTTATATTTTTCATTCTCTACTAGTATTAGATACACATGGTAATATTTTCAATGTAGCTGGATAGTCAAGGGCCATGGAAAGAAAAAGTATTAGCTGTTTCATCTGTACGTCCTTATTTTCTCCAACTTCTAAACGATTTTCCCAACACTTTGATTTGTTATCTGTTTGTAAAAAACCTTTGAAATTACTTGGGATGGGGATAAAAAAAGGTAATAGAGAAATTAAAAACAAAGATGAAGATTGTTTTCAAAAGTAACAGTGCTTTTAGGAGAATTCTTGAAAACAAGAAATGTTTGGTGAATGTGTTTTCTGTATACCCACAGAAATGGATTTCTTGCATTAGTATAGCTAATTTGAAAATCAAACACTGGCTTTCTAAATTTAGCTTAGAGTAAACTCTGCTTTACTTTGAATTTACCAACAGTTTTTGGGATACATGTTTTATTGGAGCTATTTTCGCTGATTTTCATATTTGGAGATTTTCACATATACAATATTTCTTTTGAGGGGAGGGGAAGAGGCAGCTGACCTCTGCAAATGACAGTGTTAAATGTTACAAATTTCACCTATGCTTTAATTGAAAAACATATTACATACAATACTCAGACAGAAACTTTTGAGGGCTTTGCAATGGCACACTGCAAGTTAGGAAATTCATGAAACTGGCTCAGCTGTATGAATCAACTTCATTCAAAACCTGAGACTGGTTTATTCAGAGATTTTAGGCCACTGTAGATCTGTTCACTTCTGGACCACCAAACATAACTTCCCCCCTCTCCCTGGCCCCAAGAGGAAATTCTAGTAGAAGACACTTGAAAAATGGTGGCTGGAAGCTTCTGCTGGTGACTACAATCTAGCTCTTCATCAAGACAAGCCTACACCAGAAACCTTGCTCTAGAGTAATTGATGTGCTGCCAATCACAACAGAGGACAAGAAGCAGGGAGCACCAGAGTGCTACATCCATGCAGTGTATAACTCCTATTTACCAATCAGTTGAGCATAAATTTGGTTTGGCTGCAATATCATCCTTTACATGGTACTTGCTTTTGATGGAAGATTTCAACACAAGCTGAGTTTATTTTGCTCCTGCTTTTTTTGATTGTCCCTGCCCATCAGGTTTCAGTCCAAAATATTACTTTTAGATGCATTATTAAATGACCTTTGATTTGATGTCGGCATCTTGCCTTGTAGGAGCACTCTCAAGTTTTTTATACTAAGATCTAGTTCTGACATTGCTTTCTGAGATAAAATAGTATGCATTGTCCCCTAATGAGTTTAAGAAGTCCATGAATTATTTTAACTTTTAATTTAAATTTATAAAAATTAAGTAAAAATAAGGAAGTAGTATCTGTATACCAAGCTGTGACCAACATCACCAGTGTGGAGAGCAACATAAGAAAAATTAACCATGAATTTTGATCCATGTTGTGGGCTTTTTTCCTTTTTTCTTCAAGAGTGATACTGTATTTTTGACAGTGTGATTGCATATTCTGTGTGTTAATTTGTTGAGTATATGCATATTCTGCAAATGAACAGTTCAAAATATTAAGGTCTGAGATCTACCCTAAAGGCATATAAGGATATCCTAGTTCAATAGCTCAGATTCATCTCACCTATTTCAGTGTCTGGTGCTCAGTCATGAATAAGGAACATAGGTATCTTCCAGTTGGCTAATTAGTCAGCTGAAAACTCTCCACTGACTGGAAAGGAAATCAAGGTTAATACATGCTTCACTTCATTAGTTGCCTCATTTCAGCAAGATGCAGTAAGTGCCAGCAAGCTTGAAGTTATAAACACAAGAGCAGAATTTGGCACTGCATGGATCTGGTATTAAACCATAAGATAAGGCATCCAAGTTCATTCAGCAGAAAACACCACATTACCTAAAGTGCTAATTAAATTACATGTTGAAGTAACATATCTTTACAAGCTATGGAAAGGTTGACAATGTTGTTCTATGAGGACTGCTAAGTATAGACAGCCTTATGAATAGGATTCATTACTAATCATAAGTAACAAATGACACTAAAAAGCAGTGACTTTTTGTTGCAATATTAAACTTTGTGAGCTATCAGACCATTCACTGCAGTGAAAGGCCAAGTCTGCTACAGCAGCAGTACATTTGGATACAGATCAAAGAGCTCTGCAAGGAGCACAGTTAGAAGCTTTAATTTACAAGTTCTAATTTGTGAGAAGTCATAATTACAACTAGTTCTTTTCAATGATCTGTCCAGTTCTTGCTTAAAAATAAAATAAAAATAAATTAAATTAATATAAATTAAATTAAAAACTAAAAAATATGTACAAGATAAAATTCTAAGAACTACAGATGCCTGATCACTGCTACATGCCTCTTTTTTCATTCTAGCCTCCTTACCCTTACTTTTTCCTCTCATAGCTATTGTGAGGAGACCCACAGTAACCTGCACTAAGGAGATTTTTACATCAGTATTATGTGTTTTCACTCCCTTCCATGCTATTTAGGCAACTGGGAGCACTACATAGTGCTTAGGGCCAGATGCACCTTAACTAGGTGCTCTATATCACCTTAACTCTTGGAGTATACAAAAAAGTCAGTGGGATCACCTCTACAGGAAGGCTGTACTTGTTTGATAGTATGCAAGAACTTGGCTTCTGTGATTATACAAGATGTGCACATAAAGCCATTTTTAATCTAATGATAACTTGACAAATGTTGACTCCTGCTGAAGGAGCTACTAATTATATTCTGCGACCGTGCTACTAGATCAGAGGGATTAATATATGACATTCATAAAAATTCCCATTTCATGGATACAGTGCACTAATTTAGTAATTCTTCATACTTTGAAACAAGGAATTGCTGTCTCACCAAGGACATATAAAACAACAATAGTGTTTAGGAAGATCTATCTTTCCGAGGCCCTGCCATCTTCGCTGCTGCTTTTTATTTTTCTTTGGTATTTACATTTTCAGTGCAAGAGTGGGATTTCAAATCTTGTGCTGTGAAAAATAATGCACGCTTGTTAAAACCAAATAGGTGGAAAGAAGAAATGTACATTCAAAACCTGAATTGAGAATTCAAGGTGTCTTCCATCAAGCTATTCCTTAACTACAAGAGCTGCCTCCAAAAGGAATGGAATAATCCAGGCTACACATCCATTTACTACTTAGTCTTTCAGTAGGGTTACAGATAAGGATGTAGTTCTTGGTCATTTTAGTAATGCATCCAAAGGTTCCTGGGGATTTATGCTTCCAGGATCAGTGTCACTTGCAAGCATCAATAAAGACCTGGGTGAATTTTGGCCAACTGCCTGCAGGGAGATGAATGACTCTGTAAATATCAGAGATCCCCAAGACATCCAGATTGTGAGGAACTTTGCTTATACAATAATGAAAACTTTCCAAGTGCTTAATCTTATGGAACTTCAACTTCCTTGCTCTTGCACTTTTAATGCAAACTATCATTAGTGATCTGTCTCATCAATACTCCAGGCTCTTTGAGAAGACTACTCATTTTTCTAAAAGCCAGCTCCTAGTCCTGTAATGACAATTTCCACCATAACAGATGCCACTATAGGATATACATATGGCGTGACAGGATAGACACATGTCCTGATTCTCCTTTCCTCTAGGATCACCATGTAGATGGTGAGTAGTTTCTCTGGAGTTAGAAGAAATCTGCAGGTGCAGGACTAATGCAAGTCAGCAGAGAAACCAAGGCTCTGCAGATGAGTCATTTTTAGTGCTAATTGTGACAAATGTGAGTCTGAAAGTTGCCTCCCTGATGCCAAGCATCACACAGCAGGCTCAGATGAGGATCCTGACAAGGTGGGGGCAGGTGTTTCAGAATGACAGCTTGACTAAATCCCAGTCTCTTTAAAGAAAAGTGATCCTTAGAGAATAAATACTGATCTTCCCTAGACATTATATTCCTTATTTATTTGCCAGTTTTTCCATTCTCCCAGACCTCTCCAATCCAAAAGCTTTCTGCCTGGGGAAATGGAGAGCACAGATCGGCCTCAGGGACAATTTTAGAATGGTGTGGTGACATGAGCACAATTTAAACTAAAATATTTGGAAATTACCATAAAGGGCACATGAAGGGATAATCCCTCATTTTTTCACATGGTCCTAAGAGACTGTTTGGCTGGGCTCCCACGGGACTGTAGCAGCCAGACAAGCAGAGTCTGCCCAACAAATGTAACACATTAAGGAAACAATTAATCTTCATTCCAAATTATCCACCATTACTGACTGCATACATGCATGCAGTAATTAATTCCCTTTCTTGCTGAAGTATCGGTTCCCTGCAATTTAACACAAGTTTCTCCAGCCACCTTTGCTGCCATCAGCAGCTTTGCTGGGTCTTTCTCCTGGTCACACTCATCTTTCTCTCCTCTTGATGCAAGGTGTAAAAGTGGCAGTGGAAATGCAAATACTATCCCAGAGGTAAATCTATTGAATAAGGTAAATCAATAATCATCCAGTTGCAAAAATCTGTTAGAGATCATATAATTTGTCTCTGTATCCCATGGTATATTGATACACTAGACAAAAAGATGAACTATGCAGGCACGTGACTAGAGAAGCCTTTAAAAAGGAGTGAGAACCTCCATAGTTACAAACTACGTGACTATCTCCCTGTTTTCATTCAGATGAATAAATATTGCTTACGTTCAGGCTCATGTGATGATGGAAGACGGGTTTGGATCCAACCCTCCATGTAAGCACCTTAAAATAATTCAGACTTAAATTGATGTTGCTTATGTTTTGTATTCCAGGTAGGCCATCTGCCCCACAGATGTGAGATGCAAAGACAATTTTTACAATGTTTGGGATTCTTTATACTTATTTATTGCTATCCCAGCAGTAATGTAGGTTTGGTGATTTGTTACCTTGACATCATTTATTTAGTTGCTTTTTTGTAAACTGAGGTGGGAAATATTTTTTGAAAGAACATTTAGGACAAATCTATGAAAAAAATTGATTTGGTCCACAGGTTTATTTAATTTGTGCTATTTTTAAGTCAAAATTTGAAATTTTGTTACTACACATTTTAGCAGAAATCACTGTAGAAAAAATGTCTGCTTAGAATAAAATATATATCTATAGACTAATTATTTATGTGCATAGTTCAAACTTGATGATTGCCAAAAGTATGGTAGCCTTTTCCAAAATTAGAAAGACCCAGTAATTCCTTTGTGCAGAATAAAGTTAGCACAAAATTATTGCTACAACAATAGTCCTAAAAGCATTATGGTTGAACGGTTGGATGTATCTAAAATATAGACAAGGATGTCCACCTAATTAGAGATACCAGCTTTTCCTTTAATACTCTCTAGCATTTGCATAATTAAGCAAAGTAGTTACAATATTAAGGAATGCTACCTGGGGAGGGACTGCTCTGAAATTACACCTTCTCCTGTTTATGCACACAATACTGTTTTACACACACCAGCTTAGATATAGTCAGCCCAAAGAACAGCTCTATGATGATATCTGCCACTATTACGTGGTTAATTATAAAGCTAACACAGAGGTATGCAGGTGCTACCTTGGGTCTGCAGTGCTGAATTTTTGCTGAGATGTATTTCTGCTGTTCAACTGTTAAGGGAAGAATACACTGAGGTTTTGCATTTCCTAGTGTTTTTTTTCCCAGAGCATACCTTTTCTGAAAGCTTCCATTTTCTTTTATCTCTAAATACTACCTTGTACTTTGGCTAAATAATAATCCTAAATTAGCTGTTGTTAAGCTTTTCAGCCTAACTATTCTCCTGTTATTATGCAAGCATAAAACTAAAAGCCCTCAAACTTTTTTTTTTCCAAATGTTTTCAGCTTTGTAAGAAAGGAAAAACAGTTTGAAGCATCTTAAAAATTAACAGGGATAGTGGTGGGTTCCTGTATTTTTTTGAATGATTTGCCACTAAACTGAAAAACCTGTCATACAACAGTTGCCATAAGTCATGAAAGAAGGAATAATTTTAGCATTTGTTGGTGCAACTTAAGGGAGGGAAAGCAAAATATTTAAAACATTGAAAGAAAACCAGTAAGCCTAACCTTTCTTCTATTTATCTGTACTTCAGTCGAGTGGATTATTGGGAATTATGCTGGAGATGCTTGGATAGCTGGGGTTTAGCTGGTATGGGATTTAGCAGGAACCTCCCTCATGCTTCATTCCCTGTCTGGAAGATGCTCACTGTAAACATTCACAGACTATGAGTAAAATATAGCTTAAACTAAGCTGCCTTTTTAGAGCAACACAAAGCAACAACACAAAGAAAGGCATGGTGAGAACAGCCAAGCATAAGTCAGCTTCTATGTCTGAAGCTTGCATGACCCAATTAGCCACCCTTGATCTCAGATCAGCTCCACTGCCACTAAAAGTCTTTGGCTAAGTTATTACTGTTTTCTTCTGGCTGGAATGTGGGAGGTAAACATTTTAGCCAACGATTAGATTGACTCCAGACAGCTAAGCTGGACTGTGTTAGATGAAACTCCTGTGTGGTTTCTCATCATTTCAAATCTGAGGTTTCATAGCATGTTGATGTTTGATTTTGGCAAACCCAGGCAGAGCAGGGCTGCAGAGAGCACTCTCCTTGCTGTTCTCCTCAATGACATCTCCCTTTCCTTCCTCTTCCCCAGCACAGGATGCTTGACCTCACTGGTGCAGCTCCTCAGTGTTTATTCCCCTCTCTGTCTCTACTGTTCCCCACCTCCTGACAAACTTCCCTGTCTCCATAGGTATGAGGTGGGGACCCTCTGCATCATCTTTGCCCCTAATGTTAACCTCTGACACTGATTTTCAAGCCAGGCCCTTCAAATGCACTTACTTGATTGGAGGATGCTCCCTGTAACCTACAGAGTGGTGTCCTTCTATGGTCCCTTCCTTTACTCTCCCCCTTGCTTTGATAGCAGTAGGAGACTTGGTGGCAGCCAGGTTGCAAATGTTCTGTAGCTCTTTGGTTCTCTGCAGAAAAAAAACCAGAATAAACCTTCTGCAGAAGAAATATTCTTCACAGAGGAGGGTTTTGAAGAACATGTATTTTTCACCTGGAGCTGCATCAAGATTTATAAAATATTAAATGGTAATGGCTCATTTCAGAGTCAAGAATCTCCTGCCGAAAAATACCAGCGATCAGCTCATTCTCACTGCTTCTGGGGAATGGCCAGAGACCCTTTATTCCATATCCTGAGGTCAGTCAGACCTTCGTGAGGCTTCCAGTCACACAGACCTCTTGGATGATAACTGCATGTGAATAACGGATCACTGCAGTGAGGCGTGTTGATGATCTATTATTCAAACAGTAGCAATATGCAAAAAGAAGAAGCCACCCTTGGATTCTGTGTAATCACAGGATAGCAATGACCTATGAACACATGGGTAGCTGCTTTCCTGGCACTACATGTCTGGTAAAGGAATGCTAGGCTTGCAACCCTAATTAGTGTTTAATAAACTGAATAGGTGTAATTTACACTACTCATTTACCTCTAGGAGAGACTTGGTCTTCTTTCTGCCTCTGTGCCTTTCTGGACTTTAGGCCTTCCTGTTTCCCCACTGCTCTCAACAGCAATAGAGAGAAAATGCAATGGCATCTTTAAGCTGGGCAAGACAGTTCATTTATTATGATTGGTGACACTGTTCTTGCAGCTAGCTAGCAAAGCCAATATCACATGCCTTTTTATATATAACACTCAGCTAAATTGATTCAGGAGCTGTATTTCATCGAAATGTGCAATGCCATGGGGGAAGTACCCCCTGACAGCACAGACGTGGAGTTGTCCCACCAAAGTGAGTCTCCATTTGTCTGTATTTAACCTGATGTGAACATGGTCTTTAGACACTTTATGTAATTATTTCAAATTGCTACATCTATCCAGAGAAATACAGTCCCATTGCTACATGGCAGGTTATATTCTGGTATAACCTCAGTAAAGACTGAGGACTTGGGACTTCCAGTCTGACCCTGGCTGTGCCAGTTGCCCTTTCTATAGTTTCAGCAAATCTGGCAGCGTGTATGTCTCCTCTCTGTAAATGCAGGTTGTATATACAAAGGTAGACCATGTATGCACCCACATCTCTGCAGTTCCCCATGAATGTCAAGAAACTCAGTAATCTCCATTTGCTGTACAAAAACAATTCCTGGGATGATAAACCTTAGCTCACAATCCTATTGTATAATGGGACACCAGTCACTGAGCAAGGGGCATTAAAAGAAATACTTTCTCAGACATAGCAAAAAGGCTTTAGCTGTGTCCTTATGTCCAGTGACTGTACGAAGAACATTGAGAGGGTTTATTATGCATGATATAAAAAAGAGAAAACTTTAAATGCAATTGCAAGAAAATTAATGTGGAGAGCAGTTTATACTATAAAATATATGGAAGCTTAAAAACAACATAAAAATGTTCCTTTTGTCTCACAACAGAAATTTTCTGAAAAACTATTACAAAATACACTTATTCTGATACTGTAATAATTCTACCATTTTCAGTAAATGAATTCATCCACTTATAGTTCTAAATACTGACTTTTACTCAGCCTTAATAGTGCTCTTGAATTAACTATCATTATGCTTTTCAGACTTGTCATTCTCTTTGTGTTATCATTTATGCATAAAACTACCCAGCCTTTCAGCTGACCTTCAACAAATGAAGAAGTATTGCAGATAAAGACCTAGAAAATCACATTTAAAGCTCTTGTTGACTTTAGCAGTGCCAAGGTTTCCTCCAGATGTTCTCTAATGCATGCCTTTGTGAAGATATGAAGGCACTTGGTTGTAGGTAGCAAAGTTACATGCTGCTGACCTCCAGCCAAGATGTCAATCTTTGCACAGTGGATTTCAGGGGATTTGCATTCCATGGTTGTCTTTTTACCTATAGGTACCTGTGGACAGAGGACCAAAATCCTGGTCCCCACTGGAATGGTACAGACCCATATCTGGATAGCAGGTTCTGTAAACAGCAAGAACTGGCAGTGTGCAGCCACAGAGTTCTGAGGGCAGTCTTTGTACACCACAGAAAGTGATGTGGAGCTATCTTTTCTGCTAATTCTGGATTGGTATTTCCCAATATGACTGTGGCATCTTCAGAAGCCACAATGTCACTTAAGAGTCCAAGTTTCCTTGGGTTTCAGTCCTGGAAGTCTTGAAATGTCTCCAGGCATTGCACAGAGGTTTTTCCCTATTAGTTGCCAGAATTTAGTGCATCAAAAGAATATTAAGTTTGAGATTATTCACATATTTAAAAATGTCTGAGCTGACATCTGCCACTCATAGGTTGATGCTGATCCTTTAGCAATTCCTCCTGGATCTGAAAGCTGGATGATACAGACAGAAACATGAAAACATAGGCAGTTTTATATATTAAAAAAAAAAAAAAAATAGCTAGGTTGCCTTTCAAAAAACTTTTTACAGTTCTGCAATATCCAGATGGTGTATCTACAGGATTCCCCATGCATCCCACTTGTGCCCACAGAAGCCAATCAATAGGGATCCTAGGGCACAGTGATGACTGAAGAATTTAGAGGTTTTGTGCTGGGTGTAGTTATGGAAAAGCTCCTCCAGCCTCCAATAATCATAGAGGTGGAGCAGCTGATGCAGCAGAAGACACGAGTTTGCAAAACCCAACCATTGGTGATTATAAAGGAAATTTTTAATATGGACCCTTTACTTGGATGGGAGAAAAAGTAAAATTGAGTCCTGAGCTTCCAAACCCTAAACTAAGAAAGGGCTTCATGGAAGTGAGCATTAATCAATTTGCAGTACATTTCATTATTTAAAAATTAATTCTCTTTCTGCTAAATTAAGCTGAATCAGTACCTCAGTTTAATTCTGCCTACTATAGTGAAATCCATCCTCATTTTCTGATCCCTCTCCTACCCTGCACTGGGAACCATTCCATGAGGCAAATCTTTGCTCTAAAAAAAAGTAAGTAAACATAAATACTTTGGTTCCGACCATTTCATTTAGAAACTCAGTGCCTTCAGAAAAATAACACTGAGGTTTGAACCATGATACATTTGAGGAACAGGATTATATATTCATGCTGATGGTTTACATCTGTGGAATGACTTACATAGGCATGTTGATTTTTAGGTAAGTTGACTTTGGAGACATTTTGCTCTTTATTACAGCTCAATTAATTCTTTTCTTTTTTCTTCTTTTTTTTTTTTTTTTTTTTTTTTTTTTTTTAAAACAGAAACCCTGTGTCTCAATACCCTTTTCATTCCAGAATTGCCTATTAGTTAATGGACAAAGATTAATAATACTTGTTAACCTCATCTCAGCCCATTAAGATTTGAAAGTAATAAAATAAAAGGCTGTGATAAGAATTAAATCACAGAATCACAGAATCTGCTGAGTTAGAAGGGACCCACAAGGATCACCAAGTCCAGCCCTCAGCCCTGCACAGGACCAACTACAAGAGTCATACCATGTGCCCGAGAGTATAATCCAAATAAACATCTGGGAGATTGTTTGCAGTGAATGCAAAGACATTTATTCTAAATAAATAATAAGCCAAATTGATTTATATTTCTATGTTTTCTACTTAATAAAAAAAAGATATTGCTCTGGTTCAGACAAGTAGTTTCTAGTTTGGACTGTAAAAATAACCGGTAAAAAGCTAAAAAAATCCTTCATTTATGGAGAATAACAGAAAATGTTGGTTCTTCTAAGACTGTCTTTGGAAATTGTATATAAATGTTAAATATTCCTGGTTTTGAACATTCAGCTACTTTTGACTGGCAACACTGTTCACTACCACCTGGGATGTTTCACACAGTAGTCACCTCAGGATGTTGGGAGGAGCAGAACTGCCTTTACTGTATTCCATACAAAACAAACATATTTCAGCACAAGCCAAAAAATAACGATGAGGAGGGCTCAAACAGGGAACTGATTGCTATGGTAACTCTATTCCTGGCAAATCAGGTGTGTTTGTGCAGATGACCCAAGAAAGTGGAAGGTAGTATTAGGACCTTTCCTTCCTTCCCTGCCCTGCCTTTCCCTATCCTGCCCTCCCCTCCTCTTCCCTTGAATTTCAGTACTTAAAAAAACAAAAGGAAGTATTTTCTGGTGGTTCTGTGAGCCATAGTTATGAGAAGGTATCGAAGCTGTTGCTTCTGTGGATATTTCTCCCTGCATAAATTAGGTCCAGTGTCCTTACCAGGACAATACTTGAGCATTTTGGCATCTTCAAAGCACAGAGGATCATAAGGTCACTCTGAGGGAGAAGATGTTAGCAGGCAAATGATAGCCAAATGCCACAGATTTTTATTTCTATGCTAATAGTGGCTAAAATATTTCCATCAGACTTCAGGCTCCCCACTCCTGCTCCCCATCACCTTTTCAGCTGTGCCTCCCCATCTGCTTTTAGAGTCACATGTAAAATTGCATCAGTTAATTGACCCACAATAAAAGTAAGCCTGCAGGAAAAGAGGGAAGGCTTTTTTTTCCTCTTTGAGCAGCTCCTTATAGGACTCATTGCTCAGCCCCACAACACTGGCGGCAGCTTGTGATCAGGATGGGCTGGTGAAGGAGAGCCTGAAGTTGACATTGTAGCTGAGGAATGTGAAGAAGGAATCAAACGCTTGTGCTAGACACCCACGTTTCTCAGACAGCACTGAGACTCTCCTGGTTGGAAGCAAGGTAGCCTTACTTTGGTTTGTTGAATGTCTGGTAAACATCTGTGTACTGCAGCCAGCTGTGGTTTAATGAGGTATTTTACACACTTACCTTTAATTAACACAGATATTCCCTGAGGATATATCTATACATGAACTTATTTTGAAAAGGCAGCCCCTAAGCACTACTGTGTGTGCAGTGCTGCTCTGGAGGATGCCCCAAAGCCCTGGAGCAGGGCAAAGCCTACACCCAGCCTCTCCTCCAGCCCCAGGGTGTCTGTCCTTCTCCTGCTGTGGGGCTAATGGGTGCAGGAGTCAAGATGGCAATGCCAGGGCATTGCTGGGGACTGGGATTTTGCAATCCCTCAGCTTTGTTCTCCCTCTGGCACCCTGTCAAGGGACAGACTGCCTGGCACAGCCAAAAGACAAGTTTCTGGCCCAGGGACAACCCGGCCCTGCAATTTATCATGAAGGAAATTACTTTGTTGTAACTTTGTCACTACCAAATGAATTCACCATAATTAGTGCATTCAGTGTGAGCCCCAGTGGAAGCAATAATGATTTCTAGCTTATTCAAAAAGGTTGCTATTTTCCCTGACAAAAAAAAAAAAATTATGACCTAAAAATATCTGATGTATTTCTCATTACTTTAGTGACTGTAATGATATGTTTGGAAGAAACACCAATTTTTCTGTCTGCTGCTTGTGACACAACAACAATTAGTCATAAGCAATGTAAAAAAGACTTTAGTTAAGAAGTGGTGAGGAATACATAAATGTTTCTGTATTCATAGTCACTGGATTATTATTTGGTTACATTACTCAATTTGTAGAATCAAGAATTTAGAAAACATACCCGGTAAAAATTCGAACTTGTTGATAGTAAAGAGGCAAAAGGATTGTATCTCATCAGAATAGTCCTCCCAGGGGAAAAAGGTACTTTGGTAGCATCCAGGAATCACATCATGTAGTAAAAATAACAATGCAGTTGTCAGGAAAACACAGCTAGCCTTAGGATAGTAGCGTTTGTCTCATTACAGAGAGAGAATGTAATCACATCATGTTATCTTTGTGTCTTGTCACTAAGTTTGGCTGCTATATCTCTAGTTATTCAAGTAAATACATAAAAAAATACATTTGTAAATATTCTCCTTAATCATTTACTTTGTCAATCTTTGATGTCATGCTTGTTAGTCACTTCTTTTATTCATCTATTTGATAAACACAAAAAAAATATTATGAAAATAGCCACTACTAATATTTCAGAAATTTAAAAACCCCTCACGATGACAACTTTACTGTATCAATTTTGGCCTTTACTTTCCCTGTCTTTACTCTTTCCAAGTCCTTTCCCCTCCGGACTTTGCATTTTCAACTGTTCTCTTTGCACATGTTATCTTACCCTTGCTTTCCAGTGTTGCAGCATTTTCTGTGTATCCATCTTCATAAATAATGTATGAGGGAATAATCCACAATGTCTCTGTCAGTCTTTATCCAGAGGGTAGGTTCATTCTCCCATCACCAACAGGTGAGTAATTGACACACGTCACCCTCGTCATACAGACTAGTTCTCTCTGAGAGAGCTGCTGCACCTTTCTCAGCTTTTCTAGCACCGTATGCTCATTATATAATTGTGAATTTACCGCCTGTTAAATATAAATCTAATGTGGTTCTGAAGTCTAGATTTCCAAGGCCACCATCTATATTCTTAACATAGGCAGGATGAGGCTCTGTGAAGTTCCATCGTGAAGGTTTTAAAGCTTTGTTGGGACTTGGAGCCTTCTCATGTGATGATGAGACATGGTTTAAGCTACTTATGCTGTCTCTCTTTCTGTTGAGAGAAATCCCAAGTCTGGCTGCTCTCAAGCAGAATATTAATCCGAGTTTGAGCTACAGCTGTGTGGGTGGAAGATACTTGGTCATGGGCCCAACACATGCAGCTCTGATAAGAAATAAGGTTTGGCTCCTGCAGAAGTCAAAATGAAATTTATCTCTTGCTCAATGCAAAACCAGGTCCTACCACAGCATGAGGCTATTTCTCCATTTGTTTCCTTTTCTTTCAAAGTTAGATAGTTTCCCTCCCCCACTTCTTAATTTCTTACTATTTCTGGTAGACTGGGAAATCTTGTTCCGGTAATTTTTATATCATGAACACTGAAGAAATTGTTTCTGTTTCATTACCGCTCACCCTGCAAAAACTGTATTTCTGCTGTGCACTTTGCCTTCCAGCTTTCCATTACATAGAAAGATACACTATTAAAAAGTAGAATAACTTGCATTACTTGCACTTTTCTAAACCCAACTGCTTAAGGGAATGATTTAAACAGCACCTACTGCATCAGCTAGACAACTTGGTCTTATTATTTTCTACAGATAATGGGGATCATCTGTTATTAGTGAAGCTCAATTTATTCACCTCATTTGCCTTGTTGATTTCCCTCAGCAACAGAACCCAAACAACAAGTGAATGAGGAGAGAAATGTTTTTTAAAGGACAGCCCAAGCTTTCTAAGACAGAGGCTTTGCAAAGGTCACTAAGGTAAGACAAGTCCTCTTTGAGGCTTCTTGTTTATAAAAGTCCCTCTGAGAGTGTCTTGATTCTGCTGCAGGAGGTCAAATGAGCCCCACCAGAGCTGATGTCCAGCAGTGCTTCCAGCTTCATGCACTGACTCTCTCTCTCTGCACATGGGAGCCCTTTCAGCCAGGGTCCTTGGGCAGAGATTAGACTTTAAATAACACCTAAATTAGGAAAACTCACTAAAATCGAAAACTGTCTGCATATAAGCCTCTGAGTTGGGGTGTGAAATACTTTACAAAGTGTCGCAGCCAGTTACTGGTGAAGAGATGAGTTGTTCAAAATTCATTTGTTTTACCTGTAGAATTGCTGGCTTCTGATATGGAGCAGATAGATCTGATTATAGACCATGAAATGAACATATATGAAAGTTTCCAGGCCTCCTGAGCCCTCACCTCGGCTTATAAAGCCCTTTTGTAGGTAAAACAAAAACAAGCCTCTGATTATCTTAAGAAACCCTGTGAACAAGGAGCCTTACCATCAGAGAGAAAATTTCACCCATCATCTATTCTATTTTGGTATTTCCAAGCAAAATCTTTATCTGCACACTTTCTAAGGCATCTTCCCTCTAGGTGACTTCTGAAAATCTTCAACTGAAGTTTCATCTTTACCAGGAGCCCAGGAGAATTTGATTTATCTCATTGAGTTCCTTGGTTTTAATGTGATCCCTACGGCAGAGTCTCACTGTTGGGATATTCTGTAATAATATCACCGATCATGAAATATTTGGCTTAAGAAATGTAATGAGAAAATCTTACAGTTATTAAGTTCATGAATAGACTATTTCACACAATGAAGTGACACGCTCGTCCCCAAATCTCTATTGTCCATGGAGAGAGACAGAAGTGTTTGGGCAAGAGGTCTCTGCTGGCACTAACTGAATTCAATAAACAGTTTGCAAATAATTTATAAGGTGCTAAGTTCCCCTGTGCTCAGAGAAACTTCCAAAGACAGAAGAGCGATTTCTGTATCTTTGGTTCTCACATCCATCAGCTGCTGCTGATTATGTTAATTTTCACTAATTTGGAAAATCAGATCAGCTGTGTAAATCCTTTATGATCAGCGCATCCAGAATCACCAACCATGCTCAAGAAGCCCACCAGACTTCAAAAGACAGTAGTAAAATGAGCTGTCCTTCTGAAGGATGGAGGTGGCTTGGTGAATGAGGTAAAGCTGCCCCATTCCCCCATTTATCAGAGCATATTAAGCCAATTCTGCAGTTTTACACTGGCTGCACCCTCTCCTGATCCTAAGAACAGCGTGACACACACCAGGGGTGCAGATGGTGAGCGAGAGGAGGTGAGGTGGTACTTCACTCACATCTTAGCTGTAAATGAGGAAACTTGATGTTGCAGTAAATTACATTTCCAGCTCCAGGGGCTGTTCCAGCAGTGCCAAGGCACTGCCACCTTGCAATGAATGCCAAAATGCCAGCCCCCAGGCTGTGGGGCTGTGCAGAGGCTTATCCAGTAGCTGTGTGTCCCCTGGGGGCTTCCTGATGCTGGAGAAATCTTCAAGGAGGCAGAGGAACCATGGTAAGGGCTGATTTGCATGTCAGTCACTCATATGACTACTTCAGAACTAATGGTTTGGTTCTTTGAAAATATCAGTTGCTACTGAAAATAATAAACAGAAGTTGTATGCATCCCAAGTAGCTAATGCCCATAAAGAGATCACATAGCATAAAAGGGATTGCCAAGGAAAAGGATGCACCCATTTGAAGCTCTTGGCAACAGCTAAACTCCAGATTGATTTGCTTAAAATTAGGCCCAAAGGCAGTTGAGAGCAACTCCATACATCCCATGTCACATGTCAAAACTTCATTACCTGAAATGGTTCATAAATCACAAGGCAGTGCAAGAGCATGCCAAGTAGAGGACCATTAATTGTGTATTAGAAGAAATAACCTTTTTAACAAGCAAGTTTATAGGGGCTAATGTAACTAGCCAGGGAAAAAAAATAAATTCTTTATACTGTCCTTGGAACTATTTGCTTTCATCTGTCCTGCCTTCAGAAACCTCTGAGTTTCTTCACAGTTTAATATTTCATTCTCCTTAGCAGCTGGAAGGTCATTGTTCAGTTTGTTAATGCATGAGGTACAGAATTAGTGACAGCTGCATCTGTGCCTGAACAAGGGCCATGGCATAAACAGATATATGCTGTATAGAGCACTATTTTGTTGAACTTTCATTATTAAGCCCCTAGATAACTATATCTGTTGGGCTTGCTGTACCAAGGATATGTTGAGGATTATGTCATGTGCAAGTCAGACTGCAGGGGTTAGTTCTGAATGATGAAAAGCAATAGATTGTCCACTGTGTGTGTATATGTGTATGTATGTCTATATATCATGTATAATATTATAAAACTTTGTTTTTGCAGATGGAGGTGTTGACTCTATGAGTGCCTGTGCTTCTACGAGGGAGGAGGTGAACTGATGTAACTACCTTACATGTCTAAAGAGAGGCATGTGCATGCTTTTAAACATGAAATACAGAATAGCCATCTACACACACACGCTCTCAGGCAGGACTAAAAGCCTGTAGACATTTCAGGACTGACAGCATGCCAGACTTTCTGGAGATCTGGCTGGTGGAGGGCTTGTTTTTTTAAAACTTGTAAAACAAGAATTCCCATAAGGCAGCCGGTCTGCAGGCAATTAGGAGGAACGTGCAGTACCTCTTCATGGGGCGCTTTGCTTGCACTGAGGCAGCACGGGGCAGAGTGGGCATGGGTATTGTCACACATGCCACTGCATGGGGGACAGTAGGAGCACATCAAATTGCTGCCTGAGTTTCTTCTGTGTTGCCCCACTGGAGGGCTTTTGGTATCGTTTTTGTGTGCAGACCAGCCAACGACTGCACACCTCCATGCTGTGCCTGGGAGGAGCATGTTGTTATACTTGGGAAAAAAGAAAGCTCTGCCTTCCAGCAGCCTTTAAAATTTCCCCAGAGTCATTAAGACCTAATAAAACTGTTGGCACCTCCTCAGATATCCTATTTTCTCATGCCATCTTTCCGGTGCGCTGTATGGGCTTCCCTGTTTAGTAAATGAAGGATACATTTTAAGAGCCTCATGAATTACTTTGGGTAAAGCTAGAGGAAGCAAACTCTTGGCTTCTGAGGAAGATTAATGTGGTAGCAGCTCCACAAATAGATATCCCAGACCTCAGCCTGATTCTCTGTCCTTCCCAGTCTTCCTTTCTCAGTATGATTTCCAGGCAGGCAGTCGGAGCGCAGGAGGCAGGGGACACACTGCAGCTGCAGCCCTGAGGCAGGGAGATACCTGGAGCGCCTGAGGTGTATCCTTGTGGATGCAGGGCATCCCTGTGTCTCCTGCCCTGATTGGCACTGAGTTTTGTTAGAACTGGAGATGTTACAAGGAGAGACCAGAGATTATTTAGAAACATGAGCATCTGATGCTAGAGAAAGTGCAGCATGGACAAAGAGGACATCTCCATGGGCAGCATTTGTAGGAGGCAAAGGAAGGTCCTGCAGAAGCATACTCATTTGGATTTATCAGATTACATACTTGTATCCTTGGGTTTTGTTTCACTTTTGCAAATTCTGGGCTTTGTTTTGAACTTTATTGCTCCAAAGGGATAAAAACTTGAGAGCAAACATTTTACAAAACTCATTCCAGCATTGTTCCAATATAAGAACTTCATCCTTTCTTTCCTTGGAACTGCAAAGACCTGCATAAATTTAATTACATTTATTTACTTTGCACTAGCTTATTCCTTCTCCCTTTGTCAAATCACCATGCATTGAGTTCCCATTTTAGGATTTCTCGTATTACAGAAATTAGCACAGAGAGGATCGTATGTGCAGGGGGAAAAGGGCACTAGAACTAATTCAGAAAAAATATTTTCTCAGACAACCACATTTTTGCAAATAATTTTCTCTTCTGGAAAATTTTCTGCGTTTTATCACTTGAAAATTAAATGTTTTCATTAGCAAGCATGGATTTGGATGTTTTTCTTAAAAAAAAAAAGTGGTATAGTTTTTTATTCCTTTTCCCTAAACCTGTTGAAAACAATTGACATAACAAGCTAGCTAAGCACTCAGCTAGCATCAATCCCAATGGGAATAAGATAACTAAGAATTAGACATCTAAATAGCCTAACTAATTGCCTCCTGACAAAGAGACTTCATGGAACAAGCCATTCAGCCCACACAATTGTCTTCTTTACCTTCAGAGAACACCATCACATGTGTCAAAGAGCTCCTAGGCCTGGTATAAGCTAAGGATTCATTGAGGATAGAAGGATTGCTAAATATCTTGATTTTTGTGGATAGATCTGATGTGAACCTCTGCTTTCCACAAGCTTTTACATACAGAATTAATCAGCCTAAAGACAGAACAGCAGATGAAATATTGGTACCTTCCACAGCTGTAGCTGTAATGAGGGGTACTTTGTCCTCTTTCATCACTGATAGAATAATACTGGCATGGTAAACTCACTCCAAACAGCAGCACACCTGGGTGGGTATAAAGTACCCCTCTTTAATGAGACTGCCATGCCTCAGCAGCTTGCCCATTAATTAATCTAGTGCTTATCTTTGGAGGACATTTGGGAGACAAAAGGAGCAGGGACTGTCTCCCTGGAGGGTGCAAAAGTCTTCACTGAATGCAGGTACCAGGGGATGGAGAGAGCAAGGTCTGGAAAGACCCCAAGGCTCCACTACAACATAAAACATCTGCATCAGCATCTTCACGGGAGAAGCATCTCAGAGCTGGAAAAAATCATAATCTGGGGCTGCCAGAGGCTGCTGGGAAAACACACACATGGGCTGAGATCCCTGGCCTGCTGGGGATGTTTTGTTTTCTGCCAGGCTGTCTCAATCTTTATAGCAAGGCTGGGCTCATGCCTGCGACTTGGGACAGTGGGACAACCAAAGTCTCTGCAAAAGCTGTGCTGAGTGCAGGTCTGGGCAGGAAGCATGGCTGGGCATTGGACAAGAACAGAGAGTATACTGGAGCAGAGGACAGCTACAAGAGCATGGTCAGACATCAGAGGCAGAGAAGACAAGAGGTTCATTTTGGACCAGGTGATGGAGCAAATCAAGAGCAGAAGCAGAAACCAGGGTGAAACAGGAAGAAATACATCTTCAAGCTTTGCCATAAAGAGCTGTAGTGATGATCCCTTCCAGTGTCTGGGTGGGGACAAACTAGGGTCACAGGTGGATGTGAAGTTTATTGGTGCCCTGAGATCAACCAGGAAAAAGAAGCACGCTGGCAGCTACCAGAGACAGGGACTGAGTGGAGCCAGCACCACCAGGGAAAAATAATAACGCCATCCTGCTGAAGGCATTATTTCAAAATATAGTATGGATCTGAAAACCACAGCTAAATAAAATGTTGTTTAAGTTAATTAGATTAAGGACCTTCCTTCCAGAGACAACCGGAGCCTTGTTTAAATTAGCACGTTGTCTGATAATTAAGAAATTTGTTACAATAATACCCCACAACTATCCAAAACCAACATTGTAAAAATAGCTTTGTGAAAACATTTTGACTGCCCATTAGGTCATTAATTAGAGAAATTATATCACAAATGTTCTGTTAAGTTAGTGGTGGTGTAAATCAAAACACACCAACTGCTGGTGAACAGATACGATAGAGACTTTGTGCAGTATGAAGGGAGGGCATATTACATGCAGACTATGAAAACACATCAACATAGTAATCATTGTGCACCTTGTGTATTCTCAGTAATCTTAAACTGATGTGTATTTGATATAGCTAGAATTGCTATTGATTCCAATGGTTTCAAATGAGAGACATATAGCTAAATCCTGTGTGGATGTGGAGTGAAGAAATTCATTTTCAGCAAATCTGGTTCACAATGTTTCATTTCATTCTCTTTGGCCTGCCATCCTGGAATACATTTACAATTTTTTTTTCAATCTGTGATGCCATGGGCATGATAGGCCTCAAAGGCTATTCTAGGGTTGCTTTTCACTCCTCTTTGGCTTATTTCTGGACTCCTTTTTGGGAGAGTGAGGGTCCCAATGATTCTTTCTGTGTGATGCACATCTGTTTAAATCTGCCCTGCTCTCTGTTTAGATGATCTCTTCCAGCACTGTCCCCCACAAACTTGCTGTGGGACTAAGTCTTTTTATTGCTTACAATTCTACCGCCTTATCATGTAAACATCATTCTGTTTCTTTATTATAAAATACAGTCAAGAGAACAGATTGATCTGTGTCATACCCATCATAATCAATCAAGTTCTCACTACATTGTCTTTCTCCCAAAATAATCATTCCTTGGTTTTGTATTCTCCTTGTTATATGTAAGTCTGACCAAACCTCTAACTTTCTTATTCTTTCTTGAATCTTTTTTAAGTTATGTTCTTTCTTGAGATGAGAAACAGTATTGAAGAAAACCTTCCAGACACATTATTTATACATACATACAGAGACATCCACTCTGTTTGTACTATTCAGTGCAGTAATTTCTGACTCTTTAATCAACTTTTATGAGCATTTAATCAACATTTAATGCATGATGTTCACTGCTTCTGCAGATTTCATTGATAGCCACAAACAACTCCAAACAATTATAGACCCAGCCTAGAAATCAGCAACATATGAATATTACCTTTT
Source organism: Pyrocephalus nanus (assembly GCA_038380795.1). Lineage (NCBI taxonomy): Eukaryota > Metazoa > Chordata > Aves > Passeriformes > Tyrannidae > Pyrocephalus > Pyrocephalus nanus. The sequence continues at coordinate 11,133,722 of CM076262.1, read as the reverse complement.
TTTCTAATATTCACATCTGTTATATTTAATCAGATAAAAACCTGACTTCAATTACATACGTAATGCCTGTCTTGGTTTGAGGGGCAGAGACCTCAGACAGAAGTCTCCTCACTCGGATTCAATATCCATGATTTCTCCAATACAGAGAGAGAGACCAAATACACCCAGATCTAAGTGAAGAATAACTCTTTACCAAGAAGAATGTTAATAACAATACTGGTTAAACTGGAAAAAACCACTTTCCCAAGCCTCTGTCCACAGGACCAAATCGAAATGGTGGCCAGCCTCCCCAAACCAGAAGAAAAACACACATGGCCACAGGACAGAGACAGGATTACCACCCTTCCATGTGGTTTGCCTTCTCCACACCCAGAAAGACTGGCAGGAACGGCTGGAGAGTCAGCACTGGCAGGAAACAGCTGAAAGCTGGGATCCGACACTGGCAGATGCTGGAGTGAGGCTGTGATGCTGGTACAGGCAGCAAGAGCAGGGCTGCGGAGCCCACAGGTGACTGGAAGGACCTGCAAGACACCCGCTGGATCCAGCAATGAGACTTGGTTGTTGCAATTTCGATGTGCCTTGGTCAAAGTGGTGGTTGTAGTCTTGGCGAGGTAGTGGTGGAAGCCCCAAAACTCAGATTTATATTTGCTCAGCTTCAGGTGGGAATGCCTCTGGTACCTCCCCTTGAGCGGGGAGTTTTACACTAATGATCTAACACTGGGACTTACAGGATATGTCTGAGTCTTTGACACCTTCTAAGATATTGCAGCTGTCTCTCATGTCTTTGCAGCTGAGTCCATTATGGCCTGTTAGGGCTCATCAACAAGACATAAATACCTTCAGGCAAAGTGTGAATGTTTTCGGGATTTATCACAGCTGAGTCATCTGTGTAAGGAAAAGGAAACACCATCCCACCTTGTAGGGTCTCTTTCCTTATCCTGTTTTAACACCCAGCTTGTGGTCTGAGCTGTCAGATGTGCACACCTTCAGCCCCTGGCCTGGGTGGCCACTCAGCACATTGTTGGCAAAGCACACTGCTGATTGAGCCATGAGCAGGAATAGTCCAGTCTTTTACAGCACCTGGGCAGTCACTGCAAGTGGTCAAATGTTAGTTATTAATCACTAGCAGTTCAGCTTCATTAAAGAAGGCAAAACACCAAAAAGGAGGGGGGAGGGGGTGTCTCTTATTCGGAGAAAAAAGAAAATAAAAGGTGGATACCAGAAGTTTTGTGTAAGCCAGGACATTGCCCAATATAGAAATCTACTTGAATTCTTTCAATGAGCTTCTTAAAATTCCCCTTAATTTTTACTAATCAAAAGTATTTAGAATCAAAGTTCCTTAGTTCATGTAACAGGCATAGCAGGAGGGTGATCTGCCCAGCGCGGGACACTAAGTTATTATCTGTGTGGTCATAAAGGGTTGTGTGCAATCATATTTCTAATTCTCTAATGCTGATGTACATCAGTGTTTCAAATGGGAGGATATGTGTGAGAAGAAAAGCCTTGCATTTTCAGGAAAAGATGCTGTCAGAGCTTCCTATATGGGTGAACAGGAGAGAAGAGTTGAGAAGCAGGAAAAAAACAGAAGTAGGAAGAAACGTGGGCAATAGATTTTCCAGGTGAGGGAATCTCTTACCTCAGCGCCATGCTGTGCTCAGATGTGTTCGCACAGGCAGTGGTTAGGACAGTCAGTTTGCTGGGCCAGTGCTGCTCAGAGAAGCAATCCATGACACCGTTGCTTCCTGCAGCGTGAGCTGCAAGGCAGGCAGACTTCCTCTTGGGACTGGTTCGTTTTGAGCCCTGCACATCAGCAATTGCCACAACTGCAGGCAAACTAGTGGGTGTCCAGTTATTGTGACAGGGCAAAAAAAAAGCCAGGAAACATTTACATTTGGATGGGAACCACCAGATTCGTTCTCTCCATGCCTTCCTCAAGAAGACTTTGGATGCACACACTCAGTAACATATGCTTTCCATATGCAACACCCTATGCCTTTGGGGAAACACATATATAGACTGACTATAAGCACCTAAAATGTGGCCATGAGTCCTACCCTTTAGGTCTTCTCACTGAGTGTGCTGTGGGCATATCCTGGCCACACTCTGCAGGATGCTTCACTTCTGCAGCAGTGTCAGAAGATGCCAACAGAGGCAGCAAATACTCTTTATAAGCAGAAAAGAAGGGTTATAGAGGGCAGATGGTCTGAGGCTCTTATGTCCTTTCAGGAGCTTCTTAGGTCTCAGAGTGCTGGGCCACTTCTTGAGTGCCCTCAAGAGTCAATAGCGAAGGAGGCAAACCATCCTCTCCATGACTATATAGGAAGCACCTCTGTTGCAGCACCTACATTTGCTGCCTGACATTGGGTCTATCCCTCTTTATCCTAATGAACATCCTAATGAGACACCTGACTGCTTACTGTACACAGATTGTCCTCTCTGCTGTTTAAGCTATGTTCCCTTATTTCTTTTGTGTTTTTTTTGTTTTTTTTTTTTTTACTTGTGACATTTATGTCAAGTCCTTCAGATTTATCTTCTTTGAAGAATATGGCCTTGGTGGATTTTACAACACACTTGTGGCACGGGTTATAGGGTTTGAATATATGCACCCAGGAAGCTAGTGTTGAAAAATTAATTACTTTGTACTGGAAGGAGTTCTGCACCTCAGGGATCTTCACCAGGATGGATGGAGCAGAGGATTCATTTCCGAAGACAGATGTAACCTGGGTCTTTCAATACAATTCCTACAGACACATCTCTCAAACAGAGGTTTGCCAAATGAACTTCCTTGTGTAAACACCAACTTCATCATATTAATTACACTGTAAAATTCATATGCACTCGCTCAATGTTTGCAGATGATCTTGCAGCAGAATTCTCCTTTTATTCTTTCTGAACCGCACAGACGCACTTTGTGGCCCATAAGAATGTGTATGCTAAAAAGAAATTTAAACACCAGCTGGCCCAAGCCCATACACAGTTGATGAGAGTACCAGTTTACTCAGCTGAATTCATTTCCCAACAGTATATTTAAGGGTAGAATGTAATTTCAAGGTCTAACGGCTGATAAAGTTAATGAGTACACAGGAGAAAAAAAAGGTGCTGTCACTGCTGCAGATGATGCCAGTGTAGATCCATTCACATACATTCCCATGCTGAAATGATTCTCCACAAAAACAAGACATACTCAGCCATGTTCCACGAGGAGTGCAGGGGCTGCAGGGGGACCCAGGCGATGCAGTGCAGGGTGGGAAGTACTCAGGGGAGGAGACCAGCGGGTGAAGGAACTGTTAGTCAGTGACAGGGGGACAAGGGGGGCAAACGAGAGAAGAAAGGTTTTGGGCAAGAGGTCAGGGCACAGAAAACATGCTTTTTAAATAACTGGTAAGATAAAAGAGACAAGGAGCAGGAGTAGGGTGATGTGAGAAGACAGGAATTAACTGATGGAGATAGACTGTGGTCCTGTTCCTGCAGTGAGGACAACCTCCAGATGACACACAGTTGACTCTGCTCAGCCAGATCAACATGATCACTTGATGGCCTCACTGCACTGAAGCTTTCTTCCCTTCTGAGGGGACCAGCTGACTCCTTGTTGCCAAAACCTGTCTGAAGATCAGTTTAAAAATGAAGGTCTGAGTTTTGTGTGTGTGTGTTTTTTCTCTCATGAGAACTCCTGTTCTCACTTGTGATTAAAGCTGGGAGCTGAGCAGATGTCAAGACAAAAGAAAGCTCTCTTGAAGAGAGCTGGAAAAGCACATATTGGGCTGTTCTAGCCCAAACATCCCTCATTTGGCTAAGCTGAAATGTGAGAGTTTTCAGAACCAATGGTCAAAGCAAATCTCTTATCTTGGTGTACCTGTCAAGAATGGGATTTAGTTTATAAAGAGTGGTTCAATTTAGCCTTAGTGTAGAAAATAAGACCAGCATTGAAACACCAGAAAAGCCTGCATTTTGGTTTTGAAGAAGCCACAAATGTGAAGGGCCAAACCCATGATAGGATGTTGGAACAGATCCTAAAGGTCCTGGTGCCTGAAGGGGAATATAGCACCTTAACCCCAAACTCAGATCTGCTCAGCTGAACTCTATCAGCACCTCATCTGCTACCAGAAAGCTCTCGGGCTCTCACCATTTATCCCACTGAAGCTATTTCCCCCTGTGAAAAAGGATTTTGGGTGCATATGCCTGGTGGCACACTCTGTGGATGAAAAAGATGCTGACTGGCTGCCTTCCCCTGCTCAGCCTCCTCGGTGCTCTTGACAGACATCCCGGTCCCTCCCACAGCCCAGTGCCCACAGTGCCTGGGGGGAGCTCATAAAGAGACACAGGTTCAGACCCTCTTCGGAGCATGATCAGAGCACACATCATGAGAGAAGATGCCATCCCAGAAATGAGGGGCATGGCAGTCCCTGTGTGCAAGGAGGGACCACCTCATTGGGAGGGAGCAGACACTGTAAAGGCATCACCACAGAGCCATCTTTTGCTGCTAATACTCAGTGCTGAGCCTGCAACAGCCTCAGCCAGGGAGCAGGAATGTACGAAAGCTGTGCTGAGCTGCACATCCTCTGCTTGGCTCTCTGAGGGAGAAAGTCTCCAAGACCTGCAAAGCTAGTGCTGTACGTGCCCCAGGTCAGAGTGTCTGTGTGAAGAGTCTGTCAGAGCTATGAACCATCACATCAGAGAAAAGAATGTTAATCTGTGCTCAGAGAGGGTTTCAAGTGCTGTCAAACAGGCTGGAGGTGTCAGAGCTCCTGTTTAACCCGGGCAGAGAGCAGCTAAGGGGTGGGCTGCTGAGCAAAGAAAGCAGCAGATGCAGATTCAACAGCAGATAAAAACACTGTACCAGCAAAATCACAGCAAAACACCGAATGTTTTCTGTGCTGAGCCAGCCACAAAGCCTTGTATCGAACAAACTAATCAGACCTAAGTAAGAGGAGAAATTAAACACAGAAAGGCAATGCTACTGATATATAAAGAAAAATCAGGGGCTAGATCTGTTGGCAACAAATTCGCCTGAGGACCTCCCGATGGGACTGAGAGGTGGAGGTTAATGGGAGTGCTGTCAGCAGGAGCCCTGCACCCAGCAGCACAGACAGGGCTGCCCTGGGCCAAATGGTCATGTCTAAAGCTGAGAGAGCCCCTTTGCCCTGCCCTCTTGGGGGCCCGAGGGGAGATGTTTCTAAGCAATTGTCTGTCTCATCAAGAGCCAGAGCTTAAGCCTGGCTGCTCAGCCTCCCAAAGCATTCCTCTGCAAATCTGGGCTAGTACAACCAGGCACCAATAACCTGCAGTATCTGGAAACAGTCACTGAAACTGTGACTTGAGGTCTCCCTCTGAGAACAGAGGTTTGGGTAGAGGTGGTAGGACAGATGAGCTGAAGAAAAATGAGCAAAGATTCATTTTTCTCTGCAGAAGCATTTATCATTCATGTAAAAAAGGTTGTGATTAAAATCACATTCATAAATGGGAAAAGTGGGCAACTTGCTAATCCTCACTCTGAAAGGGACTGAAAGCAACTGTCAGGGAAAAAAAGAAATTTAGTTATAAAACAAGATAGTGGCAGCTGGTGATGGCTTAGGACAGTCTGGCAGTTCATCCGCTCAAAGTCCTTCTGTGTAACAGAGATGTCTGCTCGAGCACTCTGGCCTTGATGCTGCACCCAGAGCTACAGGCTGAGTGACAGTGCAGAGACCTTTGTTGCCTGCCTCCCCTTATGTGCCAGGGGTTTATCTGCTACAGAGGTGAAATCCTCTCTGCTGGGCAATGGTATCTCCTTATTTTTTGAACTCTCCCTTGCACAGCCCTGCTTTTGTCTTTCTTGGGGTTTCTACCTGCTACAGCCAGGTACCTAAAGAGGAAAAGCACTTATTCTCCACTACTACGATTCACAATTTGACATTGTAATACTACAAACAGTCTAACAGTTGGTGGAAGACTGTCTGATTATGCCATAAAAATGTCATTAAAGTGCTAGATTTAAAAGAAAAACCCTTAGCTCTGGAAAAACTCATTAAAAAGTCATTATTAGGTAGGACCACCATAGCAGAAAGAGGTGGGTGTTTGGGTAATGGACCTTGTATAAGCACAGAAGGACCTCCTGGTGATGCCATTATGATGCAAGATTACAGCGGCTAAACAATTTCAGTGCCAATCTATGGAGACCCCATCGAGTTACAAAAATGAAGAAAGGTTCTGCTGTGCAGAAGTCCTGCTAGTTATTACAAAAGTAAGAAAGAAATAGATATATATTGCTACGATTTTATTTTGCACCAGAGGTAGCCTCATAAAGCAAAATTCCCACCTTTTCCAGAGTTCCTATGTGCCAGCTGTCAGAGGGTGCTGCAAATCAGCATGCATGATCAGAGCACACGAAAGCAGCACACACTGTGCAGGATGACCATTTTCAGTTCAAAATGTCTCAGTAAGGTAAAATACACCCAAATACAACAAGGCATTTTTAGTATACCATCAGCAGATGAGTAGGTGCATAGAAAAGAAATATGTAACATGATATTTTGCTAATAAAAAATGCTTGCCCCAATAGATGTTGATCTGGCTTCACTAGCAAACACTTTTTCTGAATGTTTGCTGTGGCCTTTACCCTGTCCCCATGAGGAGACATGTACACCTGTTGCACTGCAAGGAGTCTGACTGTAGTTTGCCAAAGCAGGGTGCCCCCAAACCCCCACATTTCTTTACATTGGCCATGGTAGCTCACATCCATCAGGGCCCCGTTGCCAAAGAATGTGCTAAAATCCTTTAACTTTTTTTTTTAAACAAATTATTTGTTGCACACAAAGTCACAGTTGTATTCAGTGTATGTAAAGCCTTTTGGTTTCTCAGCTGAACATCATTCAGCTGTGTTGGTTGCTGGAGGGAAGGGAGGGCCCTGGAGACCTGCAGTTACGAGGTCAGAATTTCAACCAGTGCATGATGCTCCCAGCTGTGACCCTGCTGCCTGCTCTGAAAATGCTCTCATTTAAATGAAATAAAACACCTTTGATGAAGGAGTGCAAGTACCTGGTCTCAGAAATTCTCAAATCAGTAAAAGATAGCATATAACCCTTTTATTTTCTGCCCTGTGACTGAGGGTGCCCCACTCCATGCAGATGTGGCAGCCCTGGCACAGCAGCAGGAAGCCTGGTGTTGCATGCTGTGTGCACCTGGGATTTTTTTCTGGAGAACATCTGCTTCCCATTAGCCTGTAACTTACAGTTTACATCTATTTTACAGAAAACCAGTAACCATACAATTGTGGAAGCTGGAATAGAGTCTTGTAAGTAATATCCACTTTCAGGTCAAGCAGACTGCAGCTTCTTTTGTTTTCTATTTCCATCCAGCTGCAGTCATCAGGAAAAAAACTGTGCAAAAGCTCAGGCAGATTTACTATTACATACAGGGGAACTCATGAAGCCATCCTGCAGTTCACAGGGATATGTTCCTACCCATTTCTAAACCTTCTGACATATTCACAGGAAAGGTTGCCATAAACGGGTTGCTCACCCACCTGGGTTGCAGCAATTCTAATCCCTAAGCCCACAGGCAGCCAAACTGCTGTACTTCTGTGGACACCGGTAACAATTTAGGGTAAAGAACCTCACCTTTTGCTTTGTTTGTATGAGAGAAGCTCCCTTCAGGCTTCAGAAGTGTTTAATGTGGTCACAGAGGCAAACATCGGCTGAGGTAGGAGCCACTAAACTGCACATAAAGTGCAGGCTGTTGGTCCGCTTTTAAACATATTTCTAATACTCCAACAATAGTGTAACTAAATATGTAATTAGAGTGGAGCCAAGTTTCTCAGAGCATAACTTTCCAATTTAGCTTTGACCACAGCCTGAAATAGCTACATGCAGGCAAAGCGCCATTTGAGGAGAAAACCCTTGCTAAGAGCACTTGTCTGAGAACCACCCCAACCCAGGTGGCTCAAAGGGAGAGCTGGCCATTTGCCAGGACTTGTCCTATTCTTTGGATTAATTCCCAGAGCAACTTCAGGAAACTTCCTGGACCTTCTGCATTAAAAAAACACCTTTTGCTTTAAAAGGTTAAGCCTTAAAATACCCACAGGGGAACAAATCTTGGAGGCAAATGGCATTACAGACCAGCAATCAGTGGAGGAAGAATGCTGAATGGCAGTAAGAAATAAAACCCCTCTTTGCATTTCCTTGGGCCCCTTTCTCTCCATTTACAATAAATGAACTCATAGTGCTAAGTTAAGACAAATCACTTGGGATTCCTCTGCGATATGCAGCTTATTTTAGGGAAGTGTCAAGCAAAGGTGTGAACTCAGCCAAAGTTATCAAAACGGACAAGCTTTTGACTGACAGCTCTGTGGACAAGCTATGCTTGGATCTACATGGAAGTTAGTTCATATACCACATCCGTAGTGTGAAGCTGGTTGTGTAAACCTGACTGCTGCATCTGGACTAGAAAAACCACTGACTTGAGCTTTTCACCCTGATTTCTTCAGGTAGTGAAGCATCACTGCAGGAAGGCTTTCACTAGATATGTTAAGACCAATGCCCATCTGTCAAATGATTCCTCACCAAAGGGTCTAATAACACAGTTGCATCATGTGTATACCCACACAGCTAGAAACCTCAGTTACAGCTTCAGATCCCACTGCAATATTTAGCTGCATTAGCTTTTGTTGCTGTTAAATGTTATAAGAAAATGGAATAAATGGGAACTGCCTTCGTGCCCTTAGGGATGCAGGTGTGGAATGGACATGATTAGCACATACAGTGGATTCTAGATGCAAATGCAGGCCTGTACTTCTTGTTATTGTGGAACCCTATATGCCATATGCTATACTTAAAAGTGCTAATTTTAAGGATTCAGGAAACCATGCTAGGCATATTTTTATGGACACTCTCTTAGAATTAATTACACTATGGATAAAACTAATTGGTAACATTCTACTTTTAAGGTTTTGGTTATTCTCAACTCACATTTTTTGGCCTTTTTTGATATCAGGGAAATTTAAATAGATCAGTATAAGCATGGATCATAGAGCTAGGGCTGGAAGAGATGTCAAGGATCATGTAGACCACTCTTCACTCTGATTGCTGTATTCAGAGCTCCATAAACCACTTCTGTCAGATGCTGGGTTAGCCAGTTCTTAAAGATCTCCAGAGATCACTGCTGAGATACCATAATAGCAATTTGTTCCCATTTGCAACAGAAATGCTAACTCTGAAAGGAGAATGGGTAGAAAAGTCCAGGAGAAACAGTAGAAGAATGGCAGGGGTTAATAGCACCTTTCATAGCAGGTCATCAGAATCCCCTCACATCTACAGGGAGTTTCTCCAGACATCTAGACTAAGAAGACAAGAAACTACCAGTAACAGGGGACAGCCTATAAACAAAGAAAAATCATGCAATCCAAGCTGGAGGTCAGGGTAGTTGCTGTAGAGGATGGCTCATGCAGAAACATCGCAGTTATCAGGGGAGACAAAAAACGTCGATGACAGAGTGGGCTAGGCTTGTGTGCTCAGCACCTCCCATCCAGCATCACTTTCACATGCTCAGGGCAGGATTTGGGGGCTTGTAGTTTTCATCAAAGCAGAAAAAAGAAAGTACATTTACGTGCATGACAACAAATGCAGGATTCAGCACTTGAAGCCACTCCCCTGTGTCCACACAGTCAGGTCCCAACGACATCAAGGCATATTTCACCTGCTGTGAAATAAAACTGCAGTGACACAAAACAATTATATTAGTGGCAACTGAATATCTGGCATATGAACATTCATCATCAGACACTACACAGGAAATAGGCAGTTTAGGCAAGGTTGAAGAGTTTATCAAGACAACCATAACCGGAAAACTAACACTTTCTTTATTCTACTATTCACGTCTTAAAATTATACATGGAACAGACATGGAATAATACAGGGAATAGGCATGATCTCCACACATATTCTATCAGTTTTCAAGCAGGGGGTCTTGCAGTGCTCTCCACCCCCTTCCTTGCAAAGGCACCTTTTCTAGTTCAGGATAATTTCACTATCCTGATGTAGAAGGTGGAACTGTGGTGCTGCAAAATATCATTCTTAGCACCAGGAACTGATCCAGCTCTTAGTGAGTGCCAAAATCACAGTGATGGGCATTTAATTTTATTGTGCTGTGAGTAAATCTAGGTGTTCAGAAAAAATGTTCCTAATTACTGATTGGTTTTGCTGCATTTGTGGGTTTTGTACCTCTGCTGAAAATTAAAGTCCAGCCACCTCTCAAATACAGTAAACTCCATTGTCATCAATATTGGGCTCAATGCCTGCAAGTTTACAAACTAGGGTAATGACAGACAGGAGCATAATACCTTGGTACTTCATTTACCATGACTTGGTTCTTACAGGCCACAAGTGCCTGTCTTATTAGTCCAACAGTTTTATGGGTTTATGCAGTCCCCTCTGAATTGCTAATTACTTGATTGTACTGAATGATTGCAGGTTGTGATATTTTGTACAGCACTGCCTGGCAGTGCACTGCTGTGAGCTTTGCAGCACAGCCAGGCAGCCAGCCCCAGCTCAGCAGAGCTGCTTGACCAGGTGGCTGCAGCATGACTGCCAATACCTCACCTTCACGTGGAGAGGGCAGTGGAGAGCCCAGCCCTTCAAATGTTATAAAAGCTGCATGAAAGTTATGATTTTTGATCACTGTTTGCTTTAACCACAGAAACTACTAATAAGAAAGGGTTTGTGTTAAGGTTACTATCACTTTCTGGAAAGTGGAAGACAGAGGTATATTGTCTACACACCAAACTCAGGATTGCTGCTGTGATGCTGCTGCAGAGATAACATCAATAAACTTTGTGCCACTAAGCAAAGTAAAATTAGAGAGGCCATCCCATAGAGCAGGGAATGGAATAGAGGGGAGTGACAGCCATGCCACTTTTGGAGGTTTGCATACAACCCATGACTCTTCAGGTGGTAGTTTTCAACTTTATTCTCCACCATCTGTCTGACAGAGCTCAGCATGGAGAAATAAGTTTTGGCACACCTCCAGGATCAGCAGAAATTTTATCTTGCATAGCTCATGGCAGGAGCAAACCTCCTCAAGGAGAGCAGTAAGGAGTTGCTCCTGCCTCTCACAGAACTGGGGCCTCCCAGAGCGTTGGGACCCCTACCAGAGCTAGGGAGGAAGAGGAGGAGTTTCCTTCCATGAGTTCTCCCAGCTCCAGGAGGGCCTCAGACCCTTCTGTCCCTTCCAGAGGCCAAGTATCAAAGACACCTTGCCACAGAAAACGCAATTACTTCTAAAACAGTCTGCTCCACAGTGCTGACGAAACCAAGCAGGGGTACACATTCCCAAAGAATGCCTTATCCTAAATGCAATGCATGACCCCACATCTGACAGCATATTCATTTTTCAGATTTAAAATTAAGCAGCATCACACTGTGACACATCCAGACCTCCCTGGAGCACTGAACCCTATTCCAGTGAATGCTGTCCCTGTCTGCACAGACACCAGCCTCTACAGGAGTCAGTTGCAGAAGTTTCATTCTGGGAGGGATGTTGTAATGAGACAGAATACGTCTAACAGGATTGATCCATTCTGGTCTGCAAACTAACCAAAGATGGTCTCTTGACCCGTAGGAAAAGAAGAAAAATTCCATTATTTGGATGACATTTCCTGGAGGCAATTTGCCATTTTAGGACACGTTTGTGATGTTTGCTTAGCTTTGGACTTGTTGAGAATGTGTAATGAGATGGCAGAATACCATAGTCATATGCTGACTGTTCATGCCACACAGGACAACAAATGAAAAGCAGCAAAACAGCAGTCAAAAGAAATCGTGTTTGGACCACCATCCCATGGAGCAGGTGCAACCCACTGCTCTTCATGAACACCCTCAAAATTAAGAGAGGATCTATCCATGTATATATCCTGAGATATTAATATGAAATGACATTACATGAATTACTTGAAAATAACCTACTCCTACAGACCTCAAAGCAAGGAGAGCTGCACTTTTCATCTATGATTTGTACTTTCATGTTTGCCAACAAAACCCCAGCAGCACTGGTTCCCACTGGAAAACTCCACAGAAAATTCTAACAAGCACTCCAGTAAAATTGTTATGTTTGCTGTTTCCCATGGCCTCTTGGACACATCCATGGTTATATCAGGTTGTACTGAGGCAGCATGCTGTTGCAATATGGATAGCATAAAAACAGCAGCAAATGTTTCACTCAAAGGCACTATTGTGGTTTGTCAACCACCAATCAAGCACCACCCAGCCCTCATTCAGTCCCCTCCAGTGGGTGAGAGAGTAAGAAGAGTGAGAGTGAAAAAACTTGTTGGCTGAGATAAGACAGTTTATTAGGACAGAAAAGGAAGAAAATAGTAATATTTTAATAACAATAAAATGATCAGAATATATAAAATAAGTGCTGCACCATACAATTGCTCATCACCTGCTGACTGATGCCCAGTCAGTCCCCACACAGTAGCCCCCCGCCAGCTTTACCCCCAGTTTATATACTGTGCATGACATCTCATGGTCTGGAATATCCCTTTGGCCATTCTGGGTCAGCTGGTCCTAGCTGTGTCCCCTGACAGTTTCTTGTGCCTCTCCAGCCTTCTTTCAGGCAGGGCATGAGAAACTGAAAAGTCCTTGGTTTAGTATAAGCACTACTTGGCAACAACTAGAAACATCAGTGTGTTATCAACATTATTCTCATACTAAATCCTAAGCACAGCACTATATCAGCTACTAGAAAGAAAATTAACTCTATACCACCCCAAAAACATGACACGCAGCCATTTATAGTATTCTCTTGGAGACAAACATTTAAATAGGACCCAAACCCTGTAAGAGAAGCTGCAAGTAACAGTCTCCTTATGTCTCTACAAAGGAGGCCTCCCCAGTTGCTGGCACTAAACCAGCTCTTATTAGACAGCCACACTGTAATTACATCTGGGTCAGGAGGCATAAACTGGCAAGTTTTATTTGGAAACAATAATTGGGAAAAGATGCTATAACTAAGCAAAGCTAATAATTTGGAGTCCATTTTGCCCTCCTGAAAATGTTTTTCACAATTCTTATTACCATAGGAATTAATATAAAATACCCATCCTGAAGAGTATTCAAAAGAAACTGTGTCAAAAAATTAGGCATAACCAGAGAAATATGTAATGAGTTCTGAATTCCCAGCTGAACATACTAGAGTGAGGATGTGAAGCAGTAGCCTGAGAACTGCTGTAACAGCTGGGGGATTTGGCCAGTTTGGTAGGTAAGACAAAGTTCCCTTTTCCAGATCTCTGGGAGACAAGACACCAACTTCATCATCTGTTTTTCGTTGCATTCAGTGCTGATTTCTGAAGTGTTTCTAATTACACTAAGTTATTATACCTTTAAAGTAGCCCATAGTGAAATGCAGAGAGGTGTCCAAGCACTGGCTATCACACTGCAGACCAGAAGATACTTGTGGAAGGCAGTTTCTCTTCCACATTTTTGGAACTTCTGGTAGTTGAAGCAGATGCCTGACTGAATTAGATCATCAGTGACTGAGCTGCAGCGACACATTTATAAAAGCAGTGCCAAGAGGTCAGAAATTATCAGGAAAGATGGCTATAATGATATTACCAACTGTTTGGCTCGACTTCCTGTGTGATGGATGCCAGCCGGTCATTTCAGTGTACAAGCTACTTCTGATACTTGTGCTACAAGATATAAATTTGGCCTAATGAGTAACAAACAGATATGTAACTGAGACCTTCCAGGGAAAAGCTTCAGACTGCCAAGCTTCTCACTCATGCTGGCCATCTGAGCTCTGCACGTGCCTGCTGCAGACCAAGTGTTCTTCCGGGTTTTTTCAGCACACCTAAATTGGCTTCAGACACTCAGCTTGGAGAGAGGGGGTGGTCACACCAGATTTGTAAAGCTGAGCAGTGTGATACTTCCTGTGTGACCCTGTGGAAAAAAAAAAAAAGTGTCCCAAACAAGTGAGTATGAGGACTGTGTCACCCTGAGTGTGCCAAGAGGACCAAGTTCTTCAGTAGACCATATCAGAGAGAACCCATTTGACATTTTTGATGCACTGCTAGAAGGTAGTGCACATCCCTGGCCCTGCCTCAGAAGCAAAGTGAAAATCCTTCAAATTCCAGGATAAGGAGAGAATATTTACAGAAAATTATGAAGTCTACCATTTCTGAGGCAGGTTAGCTTCAGATGTGCTTCGAGAGTTTCCTTTCTGGAGGGATGTTGCAACACCAGGCATAAGGTCCTCTTCCCACTTTGTTAGGGGGGATAGACAAGATATCAGCAGATCAAGAGGGAAGTGGTTGCTCTGTCTCCTTTTGCTGTGGATGTAAAGCTATGCAGTACAGGTTGGATCTAAGAGCTGCAGAGGAGGGTAGCAGCCACTCACCCATGCTGGCTCCTGGCCTGGAAATAGGTCAAGTACCATCACAACAGGGATGGTAAAGGGATCAGACAGCAAAGAGCAGAGGAGACTTTTCTCCCCCATGCTTTCACAAACCCGAGGATCAGGCTCAGTTTGAGGAGAGGCTATCTGGTGAAGGAATAAGAGGAGAGAGGAGATGGGGCTGAGAGGAGAGGAGGTGAACTTATCTAGGGATGAGAGAAGCTGTAGATATATAAAATGTGGAGGGTCATGAAAAGAAAAGGAGAAAGCAAGAAAAGTCTGTACGTGGGTGGGCCTGGGGAAGTCAGGGAGAAGGAGCATTTAAGAGCACAAATCAAGTTTTACTCCTGGTACAGTCTATTAATGACAGGTACATTTTGTCTAATGAATTTTAGGTTAAGCAAGGTATGTCTAAAACCCACTGAGCAGATGGCATCAGGTGAGCAAACTTCTCTGATACTCCAGCAAGGGTTTAACAACTTTCTAGCATTTGGTTTTGTGTCTTATGAGCAGTTCTTTGGTCTGTTTGGTACTCCTCCTCTGGGCAGGGCAGGCAAAGATGCGTGAGACCATCGCCTTGGGGTCTTTCAGATGGGCCACACTTGAATTTTCAGCTGCTGATGCTATTTGCATGCAATTGCCTATGAAATAAGGTAAAGATATGTATATGTGCATACTTAACAGCCCACATCGAGGATATGAAGTGTCCTACAAAACCCTTCCCAGGGGAAAAGGACAGCGCTTCAAACCATTTGTGATCATATTAAATAAAAAAAATGTTCATTAATCACCTGTGTAGTTGGGATTATAAACAAATAACATTATTTAAGACCAGTAAGCTAGACTCGGCATCCTTCTTCCATTTTTAAAAGGTTCACAGAGCTCTGTTCATAGCAAAACTCTAACAGAGGCAAAACACCCCGGTGTTCCTGAGATGAGAAGGAAACTTCTCATGGTCACAAGTGTTAAGTCAGATCCTGGTACACTGCAGCCTTTTTCACCCTTTCCAATGTTCCTTTCAAAATACTGATATCACTGTGTTAATGGAAAATATCAAAAGGTCAAAACATAAATGCTGCAACAAACAATACCTCTTGTTCCCACACAGTTCTTCCCCTTCCAGAGCTAAAGATAATTTAGTGGGAGAACTGGCTATTTCAAAATGAACTGTTCATTACGGTATTTTCATTGACAGTTCAGTGAAACTGTCAGCTCTTCTCTGTCTAATTGCTTTTGATCAACAAAAGAAAAACATGCACCCTTAAAAGAAAACTATTTTGATGCAGCTGGAACAGCTCCCTATTTAAAGGGACTGATGTGGAGAAGAGCAAGCAACAGAAAATTATGAGAAAAGAAAGACAGGAGGAAAAAAAATTTGACACATTTTCCCAAACAATCACTTGTTACTTCAGTATTTCTGCAGACAAATGCAATTACTCCACAGGAAAACTTTCCATGCCTTCAGCAACCTCTGTCAGAAGAAGAATTTATTTGGATTGGCTCCTGCTAGCATTCAAGAAAAAGCCAATTCTTGAGTATTTATAGGGGAGCAAGTTGTTAGCTTATGTTGCATGAGTCAGGTTTCTCACTGGTGCCATTCAATCAAGCTACAGAGATTAACTTGGACATACAGTCCAGTAAAATCTGCCATAGGATACCTGTAATTGAATTTTAGGCTACAACTCTAGTCATAACATAAGTAGCAGCTGCGCAATCCTAAACTCAACTGGAAAGTATGATCTGTCAACACTTGGATTTTAACAGATTTCTGTAAAACACCTTGCATAGAAAAGCTTGGTAGCTCATTCCTTGTCCTTGGTAGCTCATTAAGCATTAGTGTGTCACACAGAGAACTGACTAATAACATGGTCCTTTAAAAACCAAATAGAAATTTGTGTTTATTTTTAGCCCACTTCTCTTTCCCAAATCCTGAAATATGGAAGACAGAAAATCAAATCTTGAATTCCAGTTAGATTCTGGGATCAGATTAAAAGGAAGACCTTGCACATACAGAAAAAGCACAGGAAATCCCCCAAACACTGAACAGCCACCAGCTCTCACTTTCTTCAGACCCTGGGGTGGTCAGGGCTCTGTTCCCCTGCAGGGTGCTCCCTGCCTGAAGCAGAATGGGGATTCAAGGCCAGGTCTCACTTCTACTCATCGGCAGCATTTGCTGCCCAAACATTGCCAGCCCTTCCTGACTCTGCTCACGGTGCTCCAAAGCCCCCACCCATGGCAGTGCCCTCCCACCTCAGCCACCAGCCCCATCCTTCCTCCTGCCTCAAGGCACCAGCTCTATTTCTAGGGCAGAAGCATCAGGTTTTGTGTCCAGGAAAAGGCTCTGCCAGAGAGCTGGAGGGAGATTCCAAGAAGGTGATGCTGGTGGGAGTTACCATTTGGTTCCTGGACAAAAGCTAGATCTGGTGTATGAGCTCAGGAAAAATGAAGCAGCAAGACCAAGTGCTGAGCATATCTGGGTCAGGTGTCAGCATGTTCTATGGGAAGGATATGTCAGGTGATGCTCCTTTTTTCTAATAAGGGCCTTGGTTTCTAAACATGTAAGATTAGAACTGATTTGGTTTGTTTTAAAAAACCCTCTATGTATAGCATACATTATCTGCTAGCCAAAATGGTCACCCTTGGGATTTCAGCAGAATATGTGAACACTCAGCTCTTCCAGGAACAAAATCACTCATATTTATGTACCTAACCATAGACTTAAAAGCTTAACTTCTAACATGCCAGTTTGAAAAAAACAGCCTCCTCCTTCCTGGTTTTACACAGCAGCTGTGGAGAAATAAAAATGACAAAAGACTGTCTCCTAACCTGAAGGAGCTTGTTTTAGCAGCCAAACCAGCATCTTCTGGGAGCATAAGAAGGCTATCTGTGGTTAACTAAAAGAGAAGAACTGATTGGAGATGAGATGGAGAGGAAAGGAAGATACCTTGATTTTTTCACATCAAATCCAAGCTTCCTGTGAAATTTCAGTCCCAATATAATCCTCTGTTTCAAATAGCTGGTACTCAGGCACACCAAAGCTTCTGAAGTTGAACTGCAGACTTCAGGATAGCAGAGGGAAAGCAGGAGTATCCATCACCTCCCTGATAGCCTCTATCAGCTCCACCTACCTATTTTCATAAAACATGTTCTCCTTACTGAGAAATGTGCAATTTAGAAAATCACACTGAGCTTCACATGACCACATTTTCTTTATAACCTTGAAGAAAACAAGATGAAGAATGAGGGGTTACACTGTACCTTTGCAGCACTGCCTTTGCCCAGCCTATAATGATCAAACCAGGGAAAGTTTAGATCGGATATTAAGAAAAATCTCTTCTCTGAAAGGGCTGTCAAGCGCTGGAACAGGCTGCCCATGGAAGTGGTTGATTCACCATCCTTGGAAGTATTTAAAAGATATGTGAATGTGGCACATGATGACATGATTTAGTGTTGGACTTGGCCATGCTGGGTTTATCGTGGGAACTAGATGATCTTAAAGGTCTTTTCCATCCTAAACAATTCTATGATTCTACAAGTGTAAGACCTGCAGGAACCCACAGAGCCCACATGATGTATGTAATCCTGCAACAATATGAAACTTTTTTGCTTTCTGATAGTTTAAGGGTTTTTTCCTCCCTCATCTATATCTCCCCTTAGAAACCTCCCAGTCAAGTTTATTATAATTTTGCCCTTTTTTCTATCAGGTTATTTCTACTACTGCATTCTTAATGTACCTTGAAATTAATGCAGACCTTTTATTTATATATCAGCCTCCTCAATGATGTATGCACAGTTTGAGGAGAGATATAATTACAGGCTGTTGCAGAAGAGCACAACAGGCTGGTGTCATTACATTCGAGGCAAACTTCATCTTTGTTTGGAATTTGTGGCATACAGGATTTTATTTTTTTTTAAGACATTTGATCTGAATGTCATTCCTCTAGACCCCATAGTAATTTAAATCAGATCAAGACACAGGCACCTTCGTACCCTTCCTAAGCAATGTATGCAGTGCCTTGGGCAGCATCAGAAATCACAGAAAAAGGGGCTGAGAGAATATGTCCCTGCTCCCCACTGGACAGGGCAGTCCTTCATCCAGGGGCTTTTGAGCCCAAATAATCACTTCAGACAAACACACCTAAAACCAAGCAATGGAGACAGATACAAAATTAATGAGAAAAACCTAATCCCCTTTGCAATGACACCACTCTTGGATCTGCAATGTGTTACCAAACTGTGGATAACTCACTTCTTGCCAGAAGAAAACGGTAAACCTTGTGCTGATATTTGAGAGAAGAGGTTTGGCTGTGACCCACTGGGCCAGCCATGGCTGAGTATTTCTCATTGCAAATGAGCAGAAAACCATGGTACGTTTTCCCTGGAGGCTCTGACCTGAAGCAGCTGATAAACAACAATAAAAAGAGGATAAAGAGGGAAGGATTAAAACTTTCTAGTGTCTTTCTAATGGCTTTTTCTGGGGTGTCTTGCTGTGGGCCATTAATATTTAGATAGAAAAAGTAGCGCTAATAAAATGAATACACCTTCACCTCATCGAATCCTCTGAGGGCACTGTGCTTTAGATTAATTCTGGCTGGGAAATGGTCTTCTCCTGCTATGAGACCCCAGAGTTCCTTAATCTCAGGGTCTTTCCACCAAGAAAGAGAAGGTGAATGGAAGCCCACAGCAGGTACCACAGGACAAGGCAGAAGAGCAAAAAAAACCTTCAAACTTTCAAAATCTACTTTTTATTCTAAATAGAGCTCCATCCAGAGATGCTACATATCTTCTCTTTATCAGAGGGACACAACTGAGGTTTACCCTGTGGATCTGTCATTTCTGTTCTTGGATAAATTTCATTTCCCTTGAAGAATACTTGTTGAATCTCTTTAATTCACTCATTGGACAAATGGTATATATAATTGGAATAAAGGCAGGAAAAAATTAAACAATTGCTTATGAAAATGAGATATTCAAGTTAAATACCATGGCACTTAGTATTATTTAAATAAGGCAGCACTTTTTGTTTAACATTGTTATGAGATTTTTTTTCCTTAAATAAATCTTGCATTCCAGTCCAGGTACCAAGCCAGGACTATTCTGACCATTTTCATTGAATGTTCTGGTTAGTGGGATATTGCACAACCTTGTGGTCTGAAGACCTTTGAGAGTGTTTAAGTATGTAGATGAATTGGGGTGGCACTTGTTTTACCCAGGTGCAGGCTAGATTAATCTAATCTAATCACGTAGGCCTCCTCCTCTGGCAGAGGGGAAAGAGAACACCTCCAAAAAGCATATAATCTTCTTAAATGTTTCAGATTTGCAGGTTAAACAGCCTTCTATGAGTGCCTCTCTCCCTGCTCTGAGCATGGAGCAGGAACTAGAATGGTACTTTTGACAACTTTACTTACTTCTACATGAATAAAAATAGAGAGATGAGCTCACACTTTAGTAACCTAATGAAATTAAAGTCAAGCCTTTAATTTATTAGCTTTGGCATGAACTGTTGCACTAATTACTAGGCATATTGCCGTATTTCAGGAAAAAAATCCAGCCAAACAAACATCGAAACAGTACACCATGCAGCACTTAAAAAAATTACTGTTCCAGGTAAGCAGTTTTGTATAAAATGGCAGATCAGAAACCAATTTAAAATGAAAGAGAGGGAAAAAAGTAATCTCTGCAGTCTGTACAATTTCAATCTGATAAGAAGCGAACTGTATTTGATTTGGTTCTACTCTGAAGGGTACATAAAAACAACTCAGAGGGAAATCTCATTACACTACAACAATAAAAACACTTTTTAGTTGACCAGCAGAGCAATTCTAGAGAAATATCTATGAAAGTACTGAGAATAAAAAAAAAGTGGATGGATTTTGCTTACTTTTACACAAAAAACTCACTGGATAAGTTGGGTTGGAAACATAGGGAGCTCTGCAGACCTCTCCATTTAGCAGGTGGAAGGACCTGTGTCAGACTGTGTTCTCTCCCAGATATTCATCAGTCACCAAGAAAAAACAAAAAAGGTTGGAGATGGACTTTGCTGGATGGCACCGAGAGACACTGGAAATCCCACAGTAACCAAGGGTACACACAGTAAAATGCTTGAGACTAAAAGCTAGGGGTGAAGGACCTCAGATTTGAGCCATTCTGATGAGGCCAAAATAAGTGCTCTCAGGTCTGAAGCAAGATACTTTCATATTGCTGCAAAGATCCAAATTATTTCTCTGGTGAATATCAAGAAGAAAGGGGCACTGCTTATCAGCCACAGAAACATGAGGGCTGTATCTCTATCCCTGCCGTTGCCTTCGCAGATTGGTGGTGTGCCCCATGGCCACTTGCATAAAGCCCCTTTGTTTCTTGAGAGCTGGGTGTTAGATTTCGCCCACATCTCAACCTGAAATCTCTCTGACATGTTTTATTTCTTTTTGCTTATAAGGCAGGACAAAAAAATCTTCAGTGTTCACCCCAAGCTAGATATCAAACAAATGCACAATTACATATTTGAAGTGGAGATGGTGAACATTAGGGTATTCTGACTTCAAAACCACTCTACTCTTTACTGAAACCAGTAGTCACCATAATAAAAAAACTGCTGTATTTCAATGTAATATTTGGTAGAATGGTAATACTGTCATGGAGATATGATTACTGCAAAGGTTGTATAATTGGATGATTTAGGATATGCAGAGCTTTTGAAATACATTGGGTTTGTTTCTTTCTGTAAGATTGCTAACACTTTCCTTTAAGTCACTTTACATTAATGCATTCATTTGACAAAATCCCCTCTTATTCTAGTACTAGAAGGAAATTCAGTTGGTCAATTTGCTTTCTCTGTATTGTTTGTTAGTGTACATCTTCCCACTGTATCTCTGCATTCATCTCTGCTCTAGCTGAAAAAAGTGTATTTTTTTCTACTGTATTTCCCAGAGATCTTTTCCTGCTCTCATTAACTTTTATTGCCCAGTCCAGAGCACTCTCTGCTCTGCTAAACAACATGCAAACAACACAGAAAGAAGCCACGTTTCTAGTAAGGTGGACAGCAAATTCCTAGAAAAGAAAAATAATAACCCATGCAATTTTTTTCCACTCAGTCCCTTACACAATCTGGCACTTCAGTTGTTATTTTTAAATCACTAAGTACATCAGCTGGAGGTATTCTGTGTTCTGTTGTCAGTCACATCTAGCCTTTTCCCTCCATCCTGCCTGCAAATTAATCAAGCATCCCCTGGGGTAAATGCATCGTTCAAATCAGTCCTGTCAGCAGCTTGTGAAGGTCTTGGCTGGCTCACCATTGCAAATACTGATCCCAGAACTTGTCACCAGGGTGGGGACACAGCTGCTTGGTGCCACACCAGGCTGAGTCCTGTCCCACAAGTGAGGGCCAGGCCACCCCACGGCAAAAAGCCACTGTGAATTTTGTCTCTCAGCAAGAGGCAGGCTCAGGGTTTGCTTTCGTTCATCACCCAGGAGGGGCAGAAATACTTTCTGACTCCACTGTGTGCTCTAGCCTGAAAGGGTTGTGCTCCCCCTCACACACACACACAAAATACAAGACCGTTAGTTAATTGTTCTTCCCAATCTGCCCACGCTAAGGGGGAATAGCTAGTGCCAATGAATAATAAATAGATAATTTGCATATTTTTTTCTTTTCTAACTTAAATATTTGATGTCATTTGCCAGCTATGGATATATTTTTTTTTCCACTCCTATTTAAGATTATTAATGTATTGAGCAAATAACTCCATAGCTCACCTATAGTAGGTGCAAGTGCTGGTCTGCTGAACAGTGCCAATTTCAAAACCAATTATTTTCTTTCTCTCTTGATTAGGAGAAAAAGGTGGCAAAAGTCTGTTTGCTTTGCCTACTGCCTACCCACTTTATTTGAGCCAAGTTATTTCCATAATCCATTCTAGGCATCAGAGCTACTCCATTTAATGGAGACCCTTCCCTCTGAGCTCACAGCAAGGACACAGCCACAGCTCCTGACGACCTCTTCCCCTTGGAAGACTTGAGACTTGGTGACCACTGAGAGATTTGACTTGTTTCAAGACTCAAAGCATTGACTTTGTGTGACAGAGCCTCAACATCCCCATGGGGAAAGCAATCCTGCCAGGCTGGTTGAGTGTAAAACCTGACAGAAAAAAATACCCCGATCAATTTTTTTTTAAGCTGAATACCACTCAGGTGAAGCTCAAGTAAACAACATATAGGATTGGCCTCAAGTAACTGTGTAGAGTAAGAAAAATTTTCTTTACTGGGATTTTTAGGTTACAGGAGCTATTTCAGTGCTTTTACAAGATTGTAAGATGCTCCCATCCCACAGGAGATAGGTACCCTTTCTTGCAAGGCTTACAACTTATTTTCTTCTCTCTTAAAAGCTTCTTAAAGGATAATATTTGAGAGTAATTCATTTTCTAGTTTATCTGCAGAGTGCTTCAGTAAAGATAATTGTGTTTTACGGTGCTTAAGAGAATCCAGACAGCAGTTCAATGTCAACTTTTCTGCTGAGGCAACCCAGCCTTGCAGATTAAATACCGATAAACATGCTGAAGGTGCACAGCTCTTGGTAAATGGTAAAGCTCATCATACTGTAAGTGTAATTCTGATGGTGACTACTTTGCCACTAATTCAAAACAATTCTTGTCATTGTGTTTGAAGTAGGCAAAGTGCTGAAACAAGTGCCTGAAGCTGTACTCTATTCAGAGATGACTTACAGAGATACAAGTGCAGCATCAGCTCCTTCAACCTGGCTCATCTTCGTATTTCCACATCTTACTGGAAGGACTGTGGCTTTCGGAGCATGAAAAGATCCCTCTTTGCTTGTCCCTAGTCACTCTGACAAAAATAGGGACCAGCAGAGTGCTTCTGCAATACTACCTTTTGCAAGAAGTTCCCTTGACTGATGGTTGAATAACACACAGAATAACATCCATGATCCCGCGTCCCATGATTGTGACAGCTATGGGTGGAAACTTGAACAGAGCAGCAACTTTTGCCCCTAACTCATGCACAGAAAGGTCCATTCACTGCCCTCTTATGCTCTGCCTCTCCAAAATCCTGCTGCAAGACATCCTTGTATCACCTGACACCTTCCTTACTGATACAACTAATTTCTCAATTCCCTTTTATAATGTATCAGCCACTGCATGCCTTTCATATTCTTCTTGTAATAGATCAATGAGAAGAAAACTAGAAAGTTAGCTGTTAACTTGTCCAAGAAAGACACGCATGAAGAACTAGTGGGATACAGCACCAACTCCCCCTGCTTTTGCATTCACACCAAATCAGCCATGGGTTTGCCACGCTCCTTAATGTCAGAGTTGATCCTTGTCATGACCCTGGACAGAGGGTGGGATGCTCTGGTAGGGGTAGCACAGGAGGGTTCCACATACCCCAAGCTTCTACCCCAGGCAGGCTCGTGGAGCTATGCACAGCCTCGGCTGTCAGCTGGGAGCAGTGTCAGTGCACACACCAGCAAACTGCTATGGAGTTTTCATCATTCATGTGACCAACACTACTGCTTTATTACATCTCAGTGAGAAGCAGTCTTTCTCCCAACAGAAAATATTACTGATGTCAGATGGGGCCAGCACTGGCAGGGGTGCAGGGAGGGCAGCAGAAATCTATGCTTCAAGTATGACATTAGCAGACCAGATCGTTTTCCCCTCTTCTATTTTAAGTAATAAATTGTTCTTTAATTAGAATTCAGCAATTACAATACAAGTTCATATACAAAGCAAAAACTGTAGATTAATTAAAAGGCACTTAATTAAAAACACTTGAAGATTGGTAAGTTTGCAACTGTTTTAGGTTTTATAATTCCTGTTCTCCAATATTGTTTGCAAAAATCAATTGGTACTTAATTGGTACCTTATACCATGGTCACATTTCAATCAAAACTAAAAGAACTTTGTACACTTGATTCCATCTGTTAACAACCCTATTAAACAAAGTAGCCAAGGCCCCAACTATATCTTTGTAATAAAATTTTTTGAGGACAGTTTTTGTCCTCAGCTTCTTGTAAAATGAGAATGAGTTAGAAGAAGATAGACTTATCCTGAGAGATAAAGGAGGGCACCTCTGTAACATGAAACTGCTCTAGGATAGTATGAAGAGATGCTGGTCATCTTTGCTGCCAGCTATGGCCTCTCTAGGTGTCAACAACGCTCCCCCCAGCCTCTGCTGCAGAAAATTAATTCCCTATGGGCCATTATACTCTGTGCACTGAGGTACAAAGCCAAATAACTCTATTTTTAAAACAAAGCCAACCAAAAAAACAAACAAACAATCCAACCAAAAAAAAAAAAAAAAAAAAGAAATCTTAAGTCAAACAGAAGACATGGTCATGACAAGGATATGGCAACTAAGACTGTCTCACTTATGGGACTTTGGGACTTTGAAATAGCAAATTAAAAATATCTCTGCAACACAAGCAGGCAAATGTAACACCTAACAATAGTGAATTTTCACAATAGTGAAAGATGAGACACCTGAGGCATAATCCCAACACACAAGATCCGGCAATCCTCTGACTTCATGCTTACCTTTGTCTGCTAAAGAACCTGATGGACAATTGATGTTGTTAGGGGGTCATGACTGAGATGCTGGTCTGGAGACCTCCTTCATGGCCCACCTGACACCCTTCCTGTTCACAGCAGCTGGGGCTGCAGTCTCACCAGAAGCATCTGAAGATGAGGATGTGCAGACCCTCTGCCCATCAGTCAGAAATTGCCCCTCACCACATGTGAAGGACATTGAGAGTGCTGAGAACCAAGTATCAAACAATAAGACTACTAATAAATGTATGTGGGAAAACAACTTCAAAAATCACTGTAGGATTTCCAACAAATGCTGGATGTCAGCCTCAGTTGATTAGCATTATAACTGAAATACATTTACAGGTATGACATATTTTTGTAGCGCTCAGAAATCTTAAGAGTATTAGAGAGTCCTCAGGACACTTTCCCTAAATGCAGCCTATAAAAATGTTCTCAATTTTCTCAACACACAGGAGAAAAAGATAAAAGCTTTATTGGTATTCAGGCATCACACATAAGGTCAAGGGGAATGCATGGGCAACATGTTATTATAGAGCTTATGGGCATTTTTCCCACTATGGAACATAGGATACTGACCTAACTGTAGACCAGGGATTATCCTGGAAGGCAGTTCCTATATCCAAAAAACACCGGCAACAACCCATTACTGAGAATCATTCACAGACATCTGTTAATTATTTTATGACACATGAAGCCAAGGGAGAACAAATACCAGGGAAAGCACTTCCCCAGTGGCCACTTTCAGGTCATTCTGGGAATGCTACTGCCATACAGGGCATCAGATCAGCTCATAGGTCTGAGCAGGTGTGGTGGGTTGACCTTGGCTACTTCCTGGGAAGCAGGGCTTCAGCACGTGTAGCAGTTGCTCCAGAAGGCAAACATTGTAAATAATGAATGCCTGCCCCTCCCCTTCTTTCCTTAGCTTTTATACCTGAGCTGATGCCGTATGGTATGGAATATCCCTTTGGTTAGTTTGGGTCAGCTGGCCTACTTGTGTCTCCTCCCAGGATCTTGACCACCCACAGCCCCTTGATGGGGGGAACGTTGAGAGGCAGCGCTGATGCCGTGCCAGCTCTGCTCAGCAGCAGCCAAAGCACTGGTCTGTTATCAACACCCTTCTAGCTACCAATGCAAAGCACGGCACTGTGAGGGCTGCTGTGGGAAAATGAACTCCATCTCAGATGGATGCAGTACACCAGGCAGGCATTAACCTTGGCCTAGTCATTTGATGTATTAGATTTCAGTGTGTTCCTCAACCTGAAGCCAGTGTACTGCACAGTGGCTCTGAAGTGTAACTACTGACACCCACACAGAGGGGAGATGGGAGCACCAAGGCAGAAAGGGCAGACTCAGCCCTCCCCAGGCAGCACATTCTTATACCTGCTTAAGCACATCAAGGTAGACTTGAAGAAGATGGTTATATTGAGACCTTGGACGTAAAGGAAAACATGTAACATTCTCCACACTGATCCAAGCAACCAAGTGAATGTGACCTCATTGCTTTAATGATGAAAATTCAACATTACATGAACTTAAAGCAAAAGAAATACCATTAAATCACTAAGGACAAGCACCAAACAAGGGCAGTTGGCTGAGACTTAAATGCCTTGGCTGCCAGTGACTTTTAGTGTGCGGCTGTGTATACATACTGTCATGCTTTTATGCATAAAGTATGTGAGGATACCTGGAGGCAATATTATAAGCAGAGGGAACAAGGCAAGCTCAAAAGTCAGACTTGAAAATAGGATTTAGTTGTATTTTTCAACTTATTTGATTATTTCATCATCAAAGATCGAGGTTGGGATGGCTTAGGTTAACTGACCCAAACCTTTTCTTCAATGTGATTCTGTATTTTAAGGATATATTAAGGAAGAACCATCATTAGCCAAGGTTTAGGTAATACATATGATCTAATTATTTATTGAGTCAAAATACACCTTAAATAACAGTGATTAGAATATTTTTTTCAAGTCTTGTTTTCTGTCATCCACAAAATGAGTATAAACACATATCTGTATCATCTCTGGGGGGAGGGAGATAAACCTTAATATTTCTCACATGATTTTACCTTTTGGATATTATCTATATTTTATATATATATACATATATATATAAAAATATATATACATATATATATAAATATATATACAAAATCTTCGTTCGCGAAGCCTAGCCGTGATATATATAGTCTGTAGCACTATTTATATTATCATTTCTCACCTGATTATTTCTTATTATTTCAGAGTTATCAAACTCTGCCTGGATGCATGCTCGGTAGTCTCCCTTTTCAAGGGTATACAGATGATTAAAAGTTTATTTCCACAAAATATATGGAGTGGTTATCTCTGCTAAATACCAAAACAGTATTCAATCAGGAGAATTAAGCTTACGAAAGAGATGTTAAGCCAATGTCAAAGATCTTTTAGGAAGACAGAACTTCTGTGCAATAACAACATGGTTGGATTAACTTTACAACAAAAGGAAATTAGACTGGATTTCTACAGAGTCAGTTTTGTTATTCTAGCTAACAATATGATTAACATTGAATGAATAGTAAAGGCCTCATTCATGCTTCGCTTAGCCCAAATTAATGTGACTGATTACCCAGCCTCTGTGTACTGGCACAAATTCCTGTGCCTCCTAGGCTCCTTTATCCAGAAAGTCTCACTTCTAAGGGGTTGATCCCAGGCAAAAAAGAACAGTAGCTTTGAAGCTTTTGCACTTCATTGCCTCTTCCTCTGGACAACCAACTTCATTTTTAAGGTGGTAAAAGTCTACAGCCCCAGCTGTTGTAGAAGATCAACCTGGGCTCCTTTGCAGATATACAGGTGTTTAACATATAACTACAGCAACTTCAGGAATTGTTCCTTCCTCAGGGTGGTTCATTTTTTCTTAAATTATTCCCATGTTCCCCATTGCCAGTGATGAAACCATCCTAGACATAGGCTAGTGCTTGGCTTGGGATTAGCTCCTTGTCCTCCTTGAGGAGCATCCCTGACTCCCCAAGGCACCACGAATTAAAGCTGCTGATGAATAACCCCTTTCTGCCAAGCACCTTAGGAACCTGAGAAGACCATATGGGCTGTGAAAATGACAATATGCACATCAAGCGCTGTTTGTGTTTGCAGTGAAAAAACAAGTCAGTGCAGACTGACATCAATGTCAGCATGATGAAGGCTGCAGAAAAAAATGTAAGCTGTAGATTTATCCTAAGAGGCAGCAAACCAGCCAGGAGCAGGTAACTCCCATCCTTCACACTGCCCCTGCCCTATTATATCAATTAGACTGGAGCAACCCACTGCCAAAATATAATCAACATGAAGAGCCTTAACTTTGCCTTCTCCTCATCCTTACCTAGGTACAACACAGATGAGAATCAGAGGAAGTGGGAACAGTCCCTGTGCAGATGCAAAAGCAGGCAGTTGGTTTTCCAAGAGCAGACATGCTCTTTGTGTTAACCCTTGAAACATCTTCCACATTCCACCAGAGAAGCCTGACTTTCGTTAATGCACGGGAAGCACCTGCAAGACTGAGTCCTTTTTGTGGTTTCAAGGCCTGGTGATGCTTAAATCCAACACCTACCCCCTGCACCAAAAAAGTCTTCAGCTGGATTTCTGGAACCAGACTGAATGGTAGACTGAGTCCTGCCTTTATCCTTACACATTCGTTCATGGCTAACTCAAAGAGAAGCCATTAAGGATGTAGTGGCAATGCCAGGGTGCTCACCAGGGTATTGGCACTGACCAAAGGGGATCTTATTGACCACACTTCAACTTCTGTCTCTTCAATCACCAGAAAAATGACCATACTCTCTTAAATGACACTAATTCTCCAGCTGAACCAAGTGCAAGTCAGACATCGGCTGCACTACTATGAGCACTTTGTGCTTACGCAGTTAAAGCCAGTGTGTAAATCCTGGGAAGACCAGCCATGCTGCATTAGGGGCAAAGCAGGAGAAACAGCTCACCTGAGCACAACCTGGAGGGCACAGAATGGGAGCAATGGCATTGAGTAAAACCAGCTGCAGCTTACTTCCCTTCTGCTACTATTGGCAAGGTACTGGGAGAGTGACACTGGAGATGGCTATTGGGAGCCAGAGGAGTACAGGGAAATGTGGGAGGAGGAGGACTGAAGAAGGCTCTGATGGTCTGTGGGTGGAAGAGGAGAAGAGCAGGTTGCTCAGAATGAACATCCAGAGGGAACACTGACATAGCTAGGGATGTCCCAATATTCTCATATTCCTTCCATTTTTAAAAACACTCAAAGAAGGTGAATGCCTTACATAGTATAAGGAAGTTTATCCAAGCTAAAGAATAGTGTAGGGATACTACCATTGATATGCTGCCTTCATCTCCTTTTTCAATGAAGAAGGAAACTAATTCAGGAACTAGTCGTTAGGCAAATTACTTCAAATACAATTATTAACACTATATGCTAGGTAAATCTTCACTGCTATGTTACTTCAGATGGACAAAATCCAAACCCAATCTCGTAGCAAAGCTTGACGTTAAACCAATTACTGCTGACTGTGAAACACATGCATATCTTGGAGGCCTTTGATCTTTTGGAATGGATGACAGAAGCTTCTTCTTGCAACATGCTTCATACTGAAATGATCTGGCTATGGTGCTGTGACACTGAATACTGGCACAGCACCATTTGACTCATTAAAAAAAGCTTTATGCCTTCACACTGGTCACTGGTTTGAGCAGTGGAAACCACCATTTTGTTCTGATTTCACAAACTCATGTGAGAAGCACAAAAGGAATGAGTGAATGCCTTCCCTAAACTGCATGCCATTGTCACTACTAGTAGCTCCCAAATGACAGTGTTTGAGTCTCCCAAAGGTCTGTCTAGCATCTGCAATGCATATGTCAGTGGCAACCAAAACCAAACCAAATCCCCCCCGAGTCCTCTAAGACAAACAAGAGAAGAACAGGAAGGCATACTAATATTCTTCCTGGCAGAACTCCACAGAGGCTTAATCTTTATCACTATCATGTAGACTATGTCTGCAAAAGAAAACAAAAAAACAAAGGAAAAAGGAAAAGGTTTCTCCAAGAATACGCATGTAATTTTCATAGCAGAGTAATTCCTTGAGTCCTGCAAAGGATAAAGCTGTGAGCAAGCTAAAGTAGCATCACCACATTTTTCAGTCCTACAAGCTCTAAACATTTCACATCTATCAACACTTATGTGTACTTCCAAAGGTAAAAAAAATGAATTCTTACAGAAATGAGCATTCATACATATACCTAGTACATGTTTCACTCTTGACTGGAAGAAAAAAAGGTTTATACATTAAATTGGAAAGCCCTATAGCACAGAATATGGTTCGAGAATTAAAACAATAAAAGAAAATTCCATTCCAATTGTCATAGTTTGTCCATAGCTAAAACTGAATCCCTGTTTAATTTTAAAGATTTGTCAGTGGGATATATATATGTAGTAATCTGAGCAAGAGACTGGAAAAGTGGTCGGATTTTGTTACTTGCTTTGTTTTCACGGTACTTAATTCATCTACAAATTTAAGTATTTGTACAAAAGGTTTAGTTAAGCTTAATGACTTCATGTTTTTGAAGACAATCCTGATACAGCCAGTAATGCAGATCTTTCTTTTGATGATGCCAATGGTGTAGAAAACTAATAAAACAGTCATTCCTCTTCCTGAAAAAGTACATAGCTTTTATGAATATTTCTAGAAACAACACACATAACTATAGTATTATGGCACTTCAGCACCAAAAAGGATTTGGGTTTTGGGAGAACAAAGAAAGGATTCAACTCCTGGCAAGACAAACATGGTACCAGAATCCAGGGCATACATATGGGATTGATTATACAACAGGACAAACACCTACAATCACTGATGTTGATGGAATACTATGTACACAAATACACATAAGACATCTGCACACTACATACTAGATTTTTCTAAATCTAGCAATTTTCCCCCCTCCATCATGCACATACACTTTTCCAGGCTGGCTATTACAAGTACAGAAGTCATTTACCCAAGGTAACTGTGCCAGCAAATCCCTCGGGATGGATGAAAAGAGGGAGCTCTCCAGGGCCTACTGCCTGCATCCCTTTGATCTCAGCTGCGCATCTCTGCTTGGCAGCAGGCAGGTACAGCACGTGATAGCCCTGAGCCAGCCACACTGTGAATCCATGGCTCCTGGCAGGGAAAATGTGTAATTCCTGAGAAGGAAAACCTCCTCAGGATGCCAGGGGAACAAAACGAAATGACTCCTGGCAGGATGCAGAACAGGGATTTTTCGTGCAGAGCAGACCTAGGTATTGGTTTGCAGAATCAGAGATTGAAAAACTGACGAGGCAAACAGAACTGGAAGGAGGAGGAGGGACAGACAGACAGAGAGGTCTCCCCCCTTGCGGGCCAAACATATAGCTTTTGGCAAAAACATGATTAAGATTTAATTACTGGATAAGAACAATATTAGAATCCCCAAAGGAAAATCCTGTGTTGCTCACAGCAGGAATAAACCACCAAATTAATTTTTGTCAGCACATGCATAATCCGGGCTAAGGCAGAAATAACATTCGACTTAAAATTCTTTATAGAGCACATCTTTGCCTTATCCTGGCAAGGATTAAATATCCATGATCATGCTCAATTGTGGTATCACAAACCAATAGGTTTTCTGGTAAAATAAGCATTTGGGAGAGGTTTTATTGAGCTTATTTCATAAACCAGATCAGGCAGCAAACTCAGAAGGGCTGCCAGTGAACCCAACTTTGCAGCTTCACTCTAAGGTGGACAGGGAGATACACTGAATTCCACCTGGGAACATCTGGCTGCCACGATGAGCAAACACTTCTCCCCACAGCCTCCAGAAAGATCTAAGGTAGTATGTTTTTGCAGAAGACAGAATAATGCAGAAAGGAAAGATGGCCAGCTGAACATCTTCTTGGATATCATCATCCAACAATCACTTCACACTCTCTAAGCCCTGGAGTGTGATCACTGGACCTGGGTGAAGCGGTACCTCCAGCTGACTTCAAGCTCTGCACTGCTTGAATCTTCAATACCGAGCTGAATGACTAGTCAGACATCTGCTATAACATGCTTGGTTGCTTTCCAAGAAGCAGACAGCTGAGCACAAACACAGTAGACTAAGTGGCAGGAAGACAATCCCATCTTCCTTTAAAACCATGGCATTTTTCTCAACCTCCACTCTTCTACTGCAAAACCAGAAATTATTGCCAGCTTTCAGACTGATTTTGAGAAACACGGAGGCTTTCATACATTACTCATAACTAGTGGAAACTTTTGCTGCAGTGCAGTTAAAATATTATTATGAATATCAGCCAGCCTGTTGTCAATGCCAGTAAACTTTCTCAACATATGGGGTGGAGGGCTGGTTTTTAATGCCTTTCTTTCCCTTAGCAGGAGAAACTGAAGTTAGTATAAGAGTAGAAAGCTTATCACTTTGGTGAAAACCAATGTGTGAAGGATCCAGAGAAGCTAATATCTATTTATGGATTTGGAAACTGATTGCAGCAAAATTCCATTATTTACTTAGAGAAAAGGGTGCTTGGGAACTCTGGAAGTCCAGGAAATTACAGGTAAGAAAAAGAACTCCTCTGAAAAATTACTTCAGTAACAGCACGGTAAGTTTTGGTAATCATGTTGGCAGCAAATGCCTCATGAAGTCTTACACTGTTGTTTCTTTTTTATTCACAAAACAAGCCTTTAGTCCTTCCCTGCATGCAAGTTTTTAGGAAAAGCCAGCCGGTGGACAGTATCAAGGGAAATGAAGCGTTAACTAGAAGTTTGGGAACTGGATGTTTCTTATTCGTCTCAGGAGAGGATCATGAAAAAAGCTGTAAGCAGGAGCATGAAGTGTTCAAAGATCTCAGACTTTCATTAATGAGAACTTCCAGTCAGGAACGCACAGCATGTCCAGAATGGAGTAACAAATAATAAGATATGAAAGCTTCCTCTACCAAGATGCTGTCTTCAGCTGATTGTAATGGCATCTGGTTCAAACCAAAAACTTTCAACACTCTTGAAAGGCAGACAAACTCCAAGTTGAGGGGCATGGCCTTCCAAGCTCAGGCAAGAGGGACACTGTTCCTGTGTTTCACCACCCCCATCATAAAAAACCTCTTAATTATATCTGAACTAAAGCTTCATTTAAAACCATTAACTCTTGTCCTCTCACAACAGGTCCTACTAAACAGTTTGTCACCATCTTCCTTATAAGCCCCTCTTAAGTATTGAAGAGCCACAATAAGGCCTTCCCGGAGTCTTCTTTCATCCCAGCTGAACAGCCTCAACTCTCATGCCTTTCCTCATAGGAGAGGTGCTCCAATCCCTCTGATCATTTTCATAGCCCTACTCTGGACCTCCTCTAACAGGTCCATATCTTTCCTGTGCTGGAAGCACCAGAACTGGATGCAGCACTACAGGTAGGGTCTCACCAGAGCAGAGTAGAGGGGCAGAATCACCTCCCTCAACCTGCTGGCCACGCTATTTCTGATGCAGCCCAAGGTACAACTGGCTTTCTGGGCTGCGAGTGCACATTGCTGGCCCGTGTTCAGCCTCTCATGCACTAGCACCCCCAAGTCCTTCTCCCACAGGGTTTCTGTGATTCTCTCGATCCCTTCATCGCTCAGCCTGTACTGGTACCAGGGTAATCATGGTAGTCAAATAAATGCAAGCAGCAAAGAATGGAGAAATTTTACAACACTCTGCACACAGATCTAAGCAGGAAGGGACACATCATAGTACTTGGGACACATCATAGTACAAATCCATAAATATTTCACCAGCTGATGCAAGTGAAGCTGCACAATTTTGACCTGTTTAAGAGCAAAACTGGCTGCTACTGCTTCTAGCCTGGCAATACAAATCCACGCCTGTTAGATCAGCTGATACAACTAGAAAATACAGACAATACCTGCTCCAAGCCTCACCTTGCTCACATTCACCATGACCAAGCTCAATACAGCTCTAAGAACAGGGCTCATAGTCCTGTTGGGACTTGCAAAGGCGCCATGCTAGACTGAGGGCAGCCCTGGACCAAAGCACCATAGCTATATCTGAGGACCAGGCTCAAAGGATGTGTGTCGGCACACTGCTCCCCAGGACCACACCAGGTTGCTCAGCAGCAGCTTGTCTAGCTCAAGCCTGCTCTCTGTACCCTGTGCATGCAAATATGCTCTTTGCAGCTGTGCAACCCCTCTGGATGTTTTGCTGACCTATATTCCCACATCACAGAGCAGCACCAGTGCTCTGCAAGCGCCATTTCTTCTGCACATCACAGCAGTTTTACACTGTGCCCACCCATCACCTTGTGTACTGCAGAAAGGACCGCTTCCAGCACATCCTCAAGCCTCAGATGAAAACACAGACCTTTGGCTGAGTATTTAGGCGTCACCACAGCTCTGACACACTCACCAACAGGGTGCCAGCGATTAAGCAGTGCAGCTCAAATCACCAGAGGTACAACTATATCTGAGCAGCAGCAGGGCCAGTATGTCAGACGCAGCAGGAGCTCACTAAACAGGCCTATTAGCCAGAAAAATAGGGCACTCTGCCAATTAAATTATTAACCTCCAGGCACATTTACTCGCATTGGACATATTCAGCTTTTCTTCCAGCTTTACTTCTTTTGCTACACTCAGTAACCCACACATCTCACAACCCTTTACGTGGCTAGGAAAACATCTTTATATCATTTTGTAAGTGAAGAATACCAGAGACTAAGTCCTGCAGAAAATCATGACAGAAGTCAAGGGGAGAGCCAGAAGATACATCTCCTGACTCACCATACAATGCTCCATTCATCACATCACATTTCAGTGTAGGGATATTGCCGTGTCTGCAACATGTTGATTAAGTTGCACAAGTGCAAACAAAGGTGCTAAGAATGCAAATTTAAAGCATGTGTGATTTTTACCTAAGTGAAGAGTCTCTTGGTTTTCAGTTCAACTTCTTACATGGATGAAGTTATATGAATCTTAAAGTCTTGTCAGCGATGCTTTAAAAAGTGCCAAGATCTTGCATTTTGAAATCTGTAAATTTAAAAATAAAAATAAAAAAGAAGAATCATTCAATTTGCATGGTACTATTTCCCCTTCCCCTCTGCTCTGAACTAAACGCATGCTTCCAATCAATGGCACTCTGAGCTCTGTTGCATGGGGTACATTGCCCTGAAGTCCTGTCAAAATGCACAGCAGCAGCAGCAGCAGCAGGATCTGCAGCTGGCCAGGCCCCAGAGGCATTGGATCCTCTGACTACTTTTGCGGTCACAAATTTTTGACGAGGTAAAGCTGAAAGAGTGACATTCTTTCATTCCTCACGTTCAACTAATTCATTTTTTAAGCATGTCAAAACTTCTAAAAATCACGTAAATCACAGTCATGGGTGCTTTTTCCTGAGTCTGAACAGGGAAAGTACTGACATAAGCATGCTGGGGGAAGCTCTGCAGCATAGGAAACTCCTAATTATATCTCCCGCTGTTTTTCAATGGGAATTATGCCCTTTAGTCTCACAAATGCTTTTGAACATTTACTCCACAATGCACATCTTTCTTTGCAAGCTCCATGCTGAGCAGCACTGCCCTTTGGCAATGGGAAATGTCTGACTGCTCTCCTGATGTAATGCAAATAGAGAAGTGAAAGAAAGAGACAAAACTGACCTTACTTCAAATCACAGAGCAGGGTTGTCTATAATAATCAGTTCAAAACAAGAATATCAAAGAGAGGTTTCCATAAGTTAATATATTTGACAGGGCATTTTGAGAGGCTCAGGGAAGTAGAAACTACTTTTACGTAGTCAGAACAAAAGCAGCAGGCAAAACCAGGTGTTAAAAAGCCTCAGACACTGTGGAGTTTCCCTCAGTGGTCTGTTTTGAGTCACATTTTAATTTCACACAGCTGTTAGGTGAACATCATCTTACTCGTATGCTCTAGCACCACCTAGCTTGTGCCTAAGGTAACTAACTAAGGTCCATTCTCCTCAAGTAGGGAAATCCTTAATTGTGTCATTTCCTCCAAGTATCACTGTCGGCATTTTGGTTATTTTAGTTACTTTGACATTATAATCCAAATTAAAATAAAACAAGTGAGAACAAAGCAGCCTCACTTGTTAAAGAGGCCCCTTTATGAAGCAATTCCTTTACCTGTATCTTTTTCCATCTCTTGGTTTCTCTGTTCCCTCTTTTCCATGCTTGAATCCTACCAAAGATACATTATGCGTGTTAAACATTTCCGAAGTTTACATTTCAAATTTTGTTTGCTTAAATAAGGTTCCTTAGAGGAATTCTTTAAATAAAACAACAAAGAATGGGTCAAAACAATACAAAATAGGATAATTTCTTAGAGTTACTTAGAATATTTAGAATAATTCCTTTAGAATTATTTAGAATAATTCCTTTAGAATTATTTAGAATAATTCCTTATTCTAAAGGAAAAATCACCATACAGTATGGAAAACTGAGTAGAGCTGCTGCTCCTCACAGTCAAGGCTAATAGTCAGTATTGGGAATGACCTTGCTCATAGGGGACTGAGGTGGCTCCCACTGTCCCTCATGCCCACAGAAGCCACCTTGGTGCACCCTCTGGCTCAGAGCTCAGATGCAGACAAGGCAAGTGAGAAAAAAAATCTTCAGCAAACCACTCAGCAATGTGGAAACTGATATTTAACCTGGATCACCCAGCAAATTATGCAACATGATTCCATTAAATACCTGAGCTGATGAACTCTCCTGCCCAGATTCCCTAAAGTGAAATTCATAGTTACGGGAACTGTGATAAGAACCCGTGGCAGATGTCAGAAGACCCCTTCTGAGGAGTCAAGAGGGCTGCTCCTCTTCCCCTAATCCTTGATAGAAATTCCAGGAGAGCTTTTACAGAATGTGAGGGCATTCTAGTTATGCCACTGCAAGGCTCATCAGCAATACTTGTAGAGACCTCACCTATATTTTTGGGGTGGGCTTCCAGCTGGCTTGCCCACTTCTCCCTGCAAAGCACCACGGAGCTGAACACTCACTCATATGGCACAGGTCTACACTACAGCAGAGTGTAACAGAGGATGAGGCTTGCAAACCAACTGTGTGCAATGCCACTGGGGGAGGTCACACTGAATTAGTACTCATCTCCCTCCTGAACAAGAGCAGACAGGTCCAAAGATCATAGTGTCTGCAATGCTGGCTCTGGCAGCCCTGGGGTACAGCCTTAGCTCCTCCACTGCAAAGGAGTTTGGCAAAAAGGAGCTGGGGCAGGCACTGATTTGGGGATCGTTCCCATTTTTGCCGAGCTGAAGCTCTAGGGAGGAACTCGACTGGTTTATTTTCCTGTCAGCAGCTTCCTGAGTAAATTAGCCAGTGAGTTACAAAGTGGTGCTGCCAAAAGCACAGTAATGCAGGGAGCCTGGTCACAATCAGGTGTATCTAGACACAAAGCAAAACCTATCCTTCTGCCTAAGCTGTAGGATGGCTTTACGTGTTTATGGGAAAAGCCCTTAAGGCTGTCAGTCAGAAGCTTTCAACTTAATTTTGCAAACATGGTAAGCCTCCACGATTTGAGCCTTTTTTTATACAGGGTGATGAAAAACACAGGAGCCAGGCTCAGCAGGGACAGTGCCCTTCAGAGCAATTTAGAGATCCTCAGCTTAGCACTAAGCCAGGGCAAACCATTTTCAAAAACCGCATTTTCCTGCCTGCAGGTTACAATATGCTCACAGAGGCAGAAAGCTCATTACTGGCCCTAATCTAAAGGCTGTGCTCCCTGACTTGGTGCCACCGTTTTCCTGCACAGGGGGCTGGGTCCCTGGGAGCACTGCCGCCCCGGGAGCCGATGGGGAGGGCAGCCAGAGCCCGCGCGCGGTGACAGCCCGCGCGTCCACCGGCGGCGTTTGGCAGCACGGAGCGATTTCACAGAGGACGCTCCATCTGTCACTGTGTTCTGCAGCAGAGCTTGACCTCGCTAGCACTAAGGAAGCCCCAGCAGATTAACATTTAATGATGCTTTCAGTTTCAGCCCTTGTAGTTTTTCAGCTCTCAGAGGGCAGACATGAAAAAGAAAAAAAAAAAAAACATATATTATGTACAGCATATGGGTCTTCCTGCAACCGTGTCCTTTAATATGTTTGACTTTGACAGTTTCAGATTTTTTTAATTCTTTCTGCATTGAAAAAAAAAAAAAATCTACATATATTTTACTCCAGAAACAGAACATCAGTTGCCTCTTGTAGACAAAGACCATTTTTGTATCATCATACCTAATTCAGTTTAAATAAATAAATAAACACAAGGGGATATGGCTTTCGGTAGCTGTCTGAACAGAAGCAAGGAAACTAAACCTTGCCAAGACAGATGGATTAAGCAAGATCCTTTGTGTCACACTTTGTTGTCTTGAAAAACACATCTAACCACATAACTCAATGCAAAAATAAATCCTTAAGGGACAGTAAAGTGAAGCAGAAACACAGAGTTTCCTTTCTATTTGTTAAGCACTTCTATCCATCTTTTTTTTATTTTCTGCTTTTGAAGCATTCAGCTTGTGCTCCATGCTGAGGAGCACATGTGGACAAAGCACCTGCAGGTCTACTATATGTTCCCAGAGGAGCATCAGTGCTACCTGGAGCACCAGCTGACATCAGTAAGATTATCCACAAGCACAGAAGATGTTGAAGAAACAACATTATGGTATAAACATTAATGAAATATATATATATATGGTGTCATGGCTGAGCCTCTGATGGTTTAGATTAGTATTTGTAGGAAAAAGTGACCTGGAAGACAGATTTATGTGAGAAGGTAAAGGGACAAATGTGATGGCCCAGAAGGAGGGAGAAACACAACAGTCATCCCAAGCTGTTGAACATTTCTAGAAGATAAGGATAAGAATTTTAATTTTGGGATAATATTTACCAAAAGACAAGGCAAAAGTCAGATCCTTAAAGCAAGTAGATCAAGAAGTGTTAAGACAACTGCCTCGAGGATAATTTGTGCTGCTTCAGCAATGGTGCTGTCGGGGGAAGCTAGATGGGAATGCAGGAGGCTACAAGGGGGAAAGCATCAACTGAATACCACTACCAGTCACTTCAGAAGCCAGAGCCCAGCTGCTACATGCAGCATATTAAGGAAAATACCTGAGATGGTAAAAGTCCAATGAAAGTAAGAGCTGTGCAGTCATGAGGAAAAAAAACAAGGCAATTAACCTGCCCCACCCAGTACCTTTTGGAGTTTGTTTCTTTAAGTAGTGCCCACGAGCCTTCAGCAGCCAGCCACATGATGTTCTCTAGTACCCTACCAGCAATAAGGTTGCCACAGCAAGCTGCTAGTACAAGCTTCTTTGTCTGCAGAAATCAGAGCTTCAATAACTATTATCATTGCCTAAAAAACTGACAAAAATTAGGAAGAGGGGAAGTCAGAACTTTTTTTTCGCAGCCAAGATCCTCTGAAGTAAGAAAAAGATACTGCTTTTTAAGGATTAAAATTGCAAAATCTTATGGTTGCAGCAGACTCCAAACCAACCTAGAAACTGAGAATCGTGACTTTTGAGAAAGTGTATAAGACCTCAGGACTTGAGCTACAAGCTCACCAATGAGCTTCTACTTTAAAAATCTACAAGGCTCCAAAAATGCACCCACTGAATTTATTAGAAGAGCCTTCAGTTCCTCTAAAACCTCAAGAGAGATCACAAAGGAGAAGACACATTCTCTCAGGAGGTACATTTACTGGTAAACTTTAGAAAATAAGGGAACTTGGCAAAAGTTTAAAGAGTAACATTCAACCAAAATAAAGCACTCCACAAAGCATTGACTTAGCAAATGGTAAACCACACAACTTAGCATAGTCCAACCCATCAGTCTCAAGATACTCAAAATATTAAGAAAGAAGATTAGGAGAAGAAGAATAAGTAAAGAAAGAGAGAGTAAAAGAGAAAATTACAGCTAACACCCCTAGATCCAGCATAGATCCAGCTACAGGAGTCCAGGAAGGTGGCAGGGTTCAAACAGCATGGACACCACACTTTGCTGCTTTTATTTGCTTTGTCCCCCTGTGGCCACCTGCCCTCTTGCCCCCAGGTAGGACTTCTGGCTCCCTAGTCACTCTGGAACTCTGGGGTGGGGTGAGGGGCAGCACTCCCAGTGTGCCAGCCATTCTGCAGCTGGATTAGGGAGAAAACGGGGTGTGGTATTGGGGAGTGCTCCCTGGGTTGCTTTTGACTGACAGCTGACCTGGGGTTGCCCAAGGAGGCTCCAAGGAGCTGGGGTATGGGATAGGGCATTACCTCTCCTTCATGAAATTTGACCTGCCCCTTGCCCACACACACATACTCACTTGAGTTGGTACAAGTCAGTAATTAATATAATACTTCAGTGTCTCACAAAGGGTCCCCTATAAAGGCTTACAACACCCACAATAAGATGGAGAAAACTCCATTCACAGATAGTCAGAGCTTGTGCTCAATAGTTCAAGTCACAGCAGATCTGGCTCATAGGAAACTTTCTTCTTCTTAGTGTTGTACAAGGCCATGGGTTTAATGCTGCAGGTATTTCACATGTTCATGGCCATCCCTGTTCTACTCTGCTGTAGGATGGATACCCATGCAACTGTGGGAGACACGCTGAGCTGAGGCATATCACTCCTCAGAGCGAGAGAAAAGCTTCTAGAAAGCTTTGGGGCCCTGAATCTTCAATCTCATAGCCCCCTGATAAAGCTCAAAGCAGATGGCAATGGCATGAAATTCGAAAGGCAATTTATTTTGAATAGTAAAAATGGGTGTTTGCAGTTAAGCGCAACTATGAAAACAAAAGCATAAAGCCTAAGACCAAACTGTAGCAAAATTCTGAGGTATTAGTAGGCATTATTTATAAGCATACATCATCATTTTGTGTTCTGCATATATGCAGTGACACAGTCCCCAAGAGCATAGGAAGGGAAGGGAAGAGCAGGGAAGGGAAGAGTGCAGCAAAGACCTGTAGACAGATCCATCTACCTATGTAACAGTGTCACTGAGTACCATCCTTAAGTGTATAATCTTGATCAAAGTCTAGGTGGCGTAACTACAGGATATAACCAGTTTAACCACCACTAGATGCAAAGATATCCAAACACCTCAGCAAGAATATTCACAGTCTCTTGTTAACGTGAGAAATCAGAAAAGATGTATTATGCTTAGTTACTGCCTCATTTTGTTAACAAGAGATAATTGAAAAAATATATGCTGAAGTGATTGCCTAATCATCACATCATATTAAAAAAAAAATCACTGTGATCAAATAGTTATTTACTATTTGCAATGCACAGAGCACATTACTTGTTTGGGGTGAATCTCAACCAGACTGAACAGACAGCCTTTGTACAAGGAAGGTTTACAGAGGAAGGAAGATCAAGGCTGTGTCCCAGCAGCCTTTGGACTAATTTTAGGAATCAAGCATACTTCCTGCTGCTCCATCACATTCCATTTGAGAATTATTCTTGTCCCATTGCTGTGCATCCTGAGGAACCTCTAATGCCTGAGTGAATGCTTCCCCTTGCAGAAATACCCTGACCCTCTCCATTCTCCCTCTACCATCAAGGTAAAGGCCATGAGGGTTCACATGAAAAGCTTGCACGCTCCATGCCTCCAAAACACAGGATTGACAACAAAAGTCTTCTTTCACTCCCATCTCCTAATGACATTCTCTTAATCTAGGTTTTCAGTGAGGAAATGTGTTAGCCAAACGCATAATGAATTATTTGTAAGTAATTTAACCCAAAGAGCTTTGTTCCAAACACATGTAAAGCTCTGCAGATATAACAAAGCACTCAGGACACAACTTATTTTAGGAATCAGCAATATACTTTAAACAGAAATATCAATTTGTAAATACTGCAGTCTGGCCCAGCAGATTTCCCTCCTGATAGACCATGACCACTTCATAATTCTAGGGCAAAACCATGAAGATTAATAAAAAGCAGAAAAAGGATTTTAATCAACACAGCCAGCTGGCCTGTGTTTTGGATTATGTTGTGGAAGGCAAAGTGTAACACTGAACTTGAATGAAAAATGCAAAGCACTGATTACCCTGCAGACTATCTACCAGCTAAATTAACATTAAATTCAAATTTGCAAATCCCACGCTTGTATTACTGTGTTAGGCAATTGTGATATATTTAACATCGACTAGAAATTAAAACATCTGCCTTTAAAATAATGAGTTGTGTTTCAAATCCTGTTCATAAAAGTCATCTTCTGTCTGTTACTAAGAAGATGACCTATTTTAGGTCTCATCCTTTAAACGTAAAGTATTGTGATGAGTTCCTTTTCTGGAGGGAGTAAAGCGGGACACGGGACGTCTGGAAAGCAGCTAGTGAGGGATGAGGAAAGGGAGCCTGCTTAAAGCCCGGGAACAGAAAGATGAAGGCTTTTCCTATACAGTGGCATCCGGCCAAAGGATGGGAGTTATGGTCCACAGAGGAACAGCTCTGGGTGCCTGGAAGAAGGTGTCTCCTCCGAGACACAGATCCAGAGAGGTGTCAGAGACTGCAGCCTGGCTGCTGCTCCTGGTCAGCAGATGTAGGCTGCTGCCAGCTGCTGTGGGGTGAAGGGAGAAGGGGGGAAACAAGCTGGCTGGACCCAGGCCAAGGAGCAACAAAAGGCCTGTGTGCCATCACCACATCGCCCTGCCCCGCCAGCCGCCCAGCCTGCGGAGCACCATAGCAACCAGGGTTAAAATTGGGTCAGGATTGCCAGTGCGAAACCTGTTAGGGTTTGCACTGAAAATGTTCGTTCATGTGCTGTTTTGACAGAAAACATGCTAGTTGGTGAAGCTGAAGAGGGGAGAGGAGACTGTGTTTATGTAGAAAGCAGTGAGCGAAGTGCTGTGAATGCATGAATTTTTTTTAACCTACACTGTACCTGGACAAGATGCATTAGGACTAACTGCTACTGACCACCTGCTGGCACTCCCCAAGGCTTAAAAGGAGGTGAAGCAAGTCAGTGGACAAATAAATGTTATCTAGGACTAGGACATGCTTATGCCTTGGTCTTTCCTTAGAAAGCACAGTTCTTTCAGCTAAACAATTTTAAGAGCATGGGTCATAGCCAGCAACTGCCGCTCCAGGTATTATGTGATGGTTTGCAGATGTTAATCCAGTCCATATTAGAAGGGTTTAGCAAATACTGTGCATGCATAAGAGCAGGGCGGGGAGTGTGGAAGTGTAACAGTGAAAACTGTTTCTTCCAATTACTTGATCACCACTGTCCAGAAAAAAAATATCATTCATGTTTTTCTGGAGAAACATTGTTGTAGCTTAACAGGGACTTTGAGTTAACATGTCAAGATCAAAGAATTCAAACTGAAAAGCTAAATCTAGACTTATAGACTCCTCACAGGGCCAGCTGCACTGTTCAATGGGATCCAGCAGTGTTGCCCATGCATTTTCAAAGCTGCCTGCCTCGGCTTCTCTGTGAGGTCCCTGCTAAGAGCAACGTGCCCAGGGGTTCAAGA
The DNA here is from genome assembly GCA_038380795.1 of Pyrocephalus nanus. Lineage (NCBI taxonomy): Eukaryota > Metazoa > Chordata > Aves > Passeriformes > Tyrannidae > Pyrocephalus > Pyrocephalus nanus. The sequence goes on along the minus strand of CM076262.1, from coordinate 11,090,327 downwards.
AGGCCAATGGCATCCTGGCTTGTATCAGAAATAGTGTGGCCAGTGGGACCTGGAAAGTGATTGTCCCTCTGGGGTCGACATTGGTGAGGCTGCATCTTGAGTCCTGTGTTCAGTTTTTGGGCCCTCACTAAAAGAAAGCGGCTGAGGTGCTGAAGCATGTCCAGAGAAGGGCAACAGAGCTGGGAAAGGGCCTGGAGCATAAGTCATGTGAGGAGTGGCTGAGGGAGCTGGGGGTGTTTAGCCTGGAGAAGGGAGGCTGAGAGGGGACCTTATCACTCTTTACAACTACCCGAAAGGAGGTTGTAGCCAGGTGGGGATCGGGCTCTTCTCCCAGGCAACTAAGAAAAGGACAAGAGCTGTACCAGAGAGGGTTCAGGTTGGACACGAGGAAGAATTTCTTCCTAGAAAAGATGGGTAAGCATTGGAATGGGCTGCCCAGGGAGGTGGTGGAGTCACCAATCCTGGAAGTGTCCAAGACAAGGTAGTGTTCTGTCAAAGGTTGGACTCTATGATCTCAGAGGTCTTTTCCAACCCAAACAATTCTGCAGTTGTGATTTTTGTAAAGTACTGAGCACATTGTATTACTAAAACAGGACCTGTTTGATTAGTCCCAAACATATATAATCCTGAAATACCTGAGTATCTCATTGTGTCTGATACCTTTACCCTTATAACAATGACCCATTCCAGATCCTCTTCTCCTTCATGAAGTATAACAATTAGTGAAGTTTTATTAGTGAGCAAGGGAGGCATGAAGGCTTCATCAGTGGCCCCAGGTCTACAGAGGAGCGAGAGTGCATGCCAGCCTCCTTGTGTCACAGATGTTATCCAAAGCTCTGGATCAACAAATTAAAACTTCCCAAACATCCTGTTTCAAAAAGCACCATCTCCCCTAAGAAATCCGAGAGACATTACTCAAGATTCTTTTGTCTGGAATGAACTAAATCCTGGGTTTAAACAGAACATAAAATTTACATGGTGATATGATCAGCATCCCTGTTCTGCTTACTAATATTTTTTAAGGTGTTGACCAGTTAGAATCAATTTTGATACAGGCTCGGTCTTACTATGTTTTCACAAGATTCAAGAAAATCTGAAGCCAAAAAGTGAAAAAGTCCCAAACTAGTGTCCACAGAAAGAAACAGACAGGAACAATTTAATATTTCCAAAGGCAGGTAGGAAATCCCTGTGTGAGGGAGCAGACAGCTATTCCCCATCAGTATGAGAACAGCTCAAATTAGAGCCTGTCCTGCCTTTTGCCTTGTCCAACAGGTAGGGAACATGAGAGGAAGCAAACATCTTGTGGATGAGGAATCCACAAAAGCCAGCAGAGCAGTTGGGACTTTTGCAGTGGCAGACTGTTAGGACACAAATCTGAAGAAAGTTGTTTCTCTGTAGCACAGTTCAGCTGCGACATTAATAGAATTTTTCCAGGATGAAGGTAAGATCAATAAATGATTCCTACTATGAGTTTCCATCAGTTGTGTTCAGTGTTTCCAAGTGTGCTATAAAAGCATGTCTTCATATAAAGCAGCATATATAAAGGTTTTACAGCACTGCAGTTTATAAATTATGATTAATTTTGTGTATCTTGAAACTAGTTTCTATACCTACAATGAACTGGCTTATTTTAAACACACTGCAGCACTCAGATCATCAGAAAGAGTAAACCTGACATAAATCGGGTTTTCATTTTGCAGTTGAATTGACTCAGGTTCTATGCAACAGGTTTGTAATTTAGGAAGTCAGTGACTCCTGACTGAGCAACTTCTTGCCCTGTGAGCAGAACAGCAACAGCAAATCTTAGTGAAAGTATTTTTCTGATTCTATAAAGCAAGCAAAAATCCTAGAAAAATGTAGATAAGCAGAACTTAATCTAAAGCTCACCTCCAGATCTCGCTTCAGACCTGTGCTGTGCAGAACTCCAAATTCAGCTTTGGGATTGCTAACTTCTCAAGGTGAGCTCACATCATCTCACCAGACAGCCTCCTCACTTCCTACGAGGCTTCTTCTGAACTAGAGTCATTTGAACTGAGCTGCAGTCAGAGACCAAAATGCCTATTTGCTCACAGCTGTCTGCAGCTTCAGCTGGGGCTGTGCCCAAAGGCTATTGGCAATTTCTGATGCAGATTCACACCTCAGACCACTTGTTCTGCTCTTCTGCCTTTTCCTTGGTTTTCATGGGGCGACCATGCAAGATTTGCAGCCTTTAGAGCCTCCTTGCTTAGCCCACTAGGCTTTGAAGGGATCTCAGGCTCTTACTTTAAATGGCGCTCCCACCTCTAGATCAAACTTAGTGAAAGCAGGTGAGATAATTTGTGTTACAGTCAAGTAAAAACATGAATTGCCACATCATGTTCTTGGTATGTGCAGCATGGTTTGAGACCCAGATCACATGGTACTAGATTGCCCTGTTCTATCCCTACCTTTGCATCCTGCAATTTACGGCTGTGTCTGTCACACAGACTGGAAGTTTTCTTTGCCTCAGCTCCCTCTCAAGTTAAGCAGAAATATTCCAATGGTGGATGTCTGAAGGTCTCTTATGATTCATCCACACTGTGGTAAAAACAGATAAGGGAAAGGGAATTTCCTGTTCCAAACAGAATGTACATAAACCATCGATAATTCATTATTCAGTATCACAAAAATTGTTTCAAACTGTACTGATCGCTATTAAAAAATGCTACAACTTTATCACTGAGAACACAGAAATGGAAAAAAAAAAGTCCTAATTGACATGCTTGAACTTTTCAGAACCTTTTTACTTGGAAAAGTCAATCCACACTTCCTTTGGTTGTACAGGACAGAAAATACCATGTTTTCCCCATGGTATTCTTGTACAGTAGTTCTGGTTCAATGTCATACAAGGGAGAAGGACTGCACAAGGCCAAGAACGTCACCAGTCCAGTGCTGTCAAGATGAGTTTCACTTCCCCAAACGTAGTAAAGTGAAGTCTGGGCAGATATAGGAGAGAGAATCATTCCTGGAGCTTCTGTAATTCCACTCCAAAATGGACAGAAATCACTACAAGCTTTTTAACAAAGAAAACAGTTGCTATCCCATATGCATCTCACTCCAAACTCTAATTGCAGAAAGCTTGTTGATAACAGGAAGCACTTGGAGCTTATATTCTCCTAGTGCAGTGCTCTGTGCCACTGGGAAGAGTATTACAATCCAGAAAGTGATGAAAATGAGGTGGATCTAAAAAGGTACAATTTTTGTTCAAAAGGCACATGCATTATCACCTGTGAGCAGTTGACTCTTCTGGCAAGAATGGACCACAAAAAACTAAAGGCACAAACTTTTGATGATTTTGGATCCAGATTTCCAAGTCCAGTTAGTCTCTGGGATATTACAGAACATGTGGTTTACCCCAAAAATACCTCCTAGGAAAAAAAATAAAACCAAAACACACACAAATCTCATGTGTTTAAGATCAAACTAGTGAGCCACTTAAGGAAAAAAAAAGCCAGACATCGCAATTAACCCCAACTGAAACACACACCTCTAAAAAAAAAAAAAAAAAAAATCAGTGAGAAGGATTTCCTTAAAGGAAATCCCAAAATAGTGACAAAAGAAATGCCAAAGGCAGGCAGAGAAACAAATTAAACTCTCCCATCACACTGCCAGGCAATAAATATACAAATAAGACACACTGGTGTTTACAAAGACTTTTTTAGACATTAATTTTTCTTCCTAATGTTTCCCTTTCACTGCTAAATAATTTCATTCAGAAAACAGTTGTTCAAATGTCACTTTTACATTATAAATCTTTAAAAGTCTACAGTCTCTCCATTATATTTACTTTCTCTAATCTATACAAAATGATTGATCTAAACATACCCCACAACACTATTTATACTATACTTGATTATTACATCTGATTTCCTTTTGAGCAACCAGTGTGAAATTTAATTCAAATAGCTTTTCCTTACAAATGTGTTTCCTAAATATAAACAGGAAGGTTTTTCCCATGCAAGCATATATCCATATGCAACTTAGAAAACTGTGCAGACAAGACATTATTCTTCTCAAAATTTCTCTTCTTTGATCACACTAACACAAATCACAAACAACAAGGAAAAACCCCCCTGCATTTAAGAGTAAATAGTTAATTCCTGCTGTGCAGTTTCAGAGGGAAAAAAATGCAGCTGAAACAGCTGAAACATACCTCAAACAGCAGTAGCATCATTAAATCACACAACTGTGACAGTAATGATGGGTTTGCTTTCTGAAATAGAAACACACAGACCATTGAATTGACCTGTTGTTCCCTAACTTACATCACTTATTTTGAGGGCATTTGCACAGTGTTACATTTCTCTTTTAGAGTTCTGTTTGGTTTTGGTTTTGTTAGTGAAAAAGAAATAGATTTATATATATATAAAAGGACAGCTACTAAAAGAAGGCACATGCCTGTGGGACAGAAGCAGTCTCCTGACTGCAACCAACATTTTATCATCTTCCCATCTTGTGACAACTGGAGTGTATTCCAGCTCAGCAGAACTCCTACCCATTTGTTCTTGTGAGCTATATGTCTGCTACATGTACAATATCATATAATTTCACTATGATCAATAGGATTATTTTATTTACACATCATGTACTTCATTGCCTCATATCCTTTTAGACACTGGAAATGCAGAGTTGTGGTTGTTGCCAAACACTTTATTTTTCTATTTTTTTTTTTTTTATTATTTAAAAGCGAAAGAAACAAGAAAATGCCATACAACTCAGCAAGAGGTTTAAAAAAATATCCAGGGTCATTCACAAGTCTCTTTTTCATATGAAGAGTTTCCTCATCTTCTCCCCAAAGAACAGAAAGTTTGGAAACATTTCAGTTACACTGCCGATAAAAGTAGAAGTAGTAATCAGTAAAAAACATTCCAGCAAAATAAGGGTCTGTCGAGCAGCCAGCAAAACCCTGCAGAAGAAGAATGAAGGAGATTCATATAAGATATTCTTTCAGTTCAAATGCTATTGGTCTTTTGCTGTGTTGCCATTTGAAAAGTCTTACCGGTACAGCGACACGGAAATAGTATGCGCTGTCATACAACTTAGCTACAGGGAGAGTCCAAATATGCTGACACCCCTAGAAGGTAAATGAGAGAGATTAGATAACCTTATTTCCTGTGAAACTGGAGAGAAGGTTAGGCTCTGGAAACATTTCATTAACAAATGCTGTGCAAAGTACTGACTTTGAACCCTGCAAATGTGGGTTTGCTCTGAGCAGCTCTGCACAGGAACTGACAGGTATTTGACTCCCACTGACAGTCAGCTGGCTCTGAACAACTGAACTCCCTCATTTGTTTTCTAAGCTAATTCCAAAATTACTAGGGATTGTTCCCGATTTGCCAGGTGGCCTGAGAGCTTCAAGCTGTAATAGCAGCAAATGGCAGTTCTGCTGATCTTGGAATAGAAACTTTAGTAGTCTTCATAAAAGGAAAGGTCCTCTATAAATTTTAAAGATATGAGTAGTGTCTTCACTCAGTATTTCAAAAACAGATACAGGCAAGGTTTCATGCTATTTTTCATTACAAGATTCTGCCATGTACAAATTAAACAATATATTTTGTATCTGAAATGTTTATGATACACTGAATAAAACAAAATTTAATCCTCAGCTCTCCTTAATGTAATGATCCATGGTAACTTCTATTTCATCAGTTTCTAGTGTCTCAACTCCTTCATCTTTCTCTCCTCCCTTCACTTTCTGACATATCCTCTATGCTGGAGATATGTTCACATGATAAAACTTACATAAGACTGCTGAGTCCAAATTATTGTTGTCCTGCCTTTTGGTAGCGAATAAGCCTTCCAATCCCTACAAAAACCCCCTTGAAAGAAAGCTCTTCAAATAGGCAGCATTTTTAGTCTGAGTCACACCAGATCTGAATGCTCACTGCTGCTGGAGGTTTGTTAGCTTTAGTCTTTTGAAGTGGCTTTCAGGTTGACACAAGAAATCTCTTTGACCAGTTTTGTCACTAAGCTTCAAGGACATTTATGCATGGCAAAACCCTCTATGTCTGACTTAATTTCAGTTGGAATTACAGCAAACTTGGTCAAAACTTGGAAAATTTTGGTTTTCTGATGGCTTTGCTGCAGTTTCAGAGAAGCCTGTAACTTTTTGCAAGGGTATTTGCAAAGTTGATAAGAAAGGCAGCTTAAGATTGGAGGTATCTCAACTGCTGTAACTTGACAAAGCACCAAAAAAACAGTTAAAACCAAATAAGAATATATTATGTATGGCACCACAGACCAGAAATCTAACAAAGATTCAGAAATTACTTGCAAATTCAGGGATGTTTCTCTTACAGTGTGTTCAGAAATTATATTATCCTTGTTTATGCCTTTCCTACTGTTTTAGCCAGAATAAACATTTCCAAGCAAACACTGACAAATAGGGACCTTGAAAGAGTCTTATATTTCCAGGGAATTTGAAGAGAGTTTAAAGTCTTCATAAATTTACTGGAGATGCTCAAAAGTTTGCAAGAGCTGGTCACTAAATTTATTTTTTTTTTTACTGGTAAAAGCTAACATGTTTTAACAGCCCTTATTCCCATTGAAACAATCCAGAGAATAACATGTAAACAACTCTTGCTTTTAAAATGAAGAGTTTTCCCTAGAGGGATTTATTGGTAAACTCCTGTTCACACAGAAATAGAGGGGAATACTAACATTGTTTCCAGTAAATTGAAGACTTTAAAAGTGGGATTCATTACCCATAACATGATAACAGAAACCTAAATTAGATGAGAATTTGGAGGACTCTATCTCTCAAAGTCCTGAGTGATGTTATTCCCATTTTTTTAATATCTCTGGAGTTATACAGAATTATAGTGGTGACTTAGGCTGAAGGAGACTCAAAACTGTCCTTCTAGAAAAACACTGGATAGATTTTTATAAAAGTCAGCAGAAAAATTACTCTGACAAAAAGATTTCATGTCATTATGGCTATGCCAGAGCCAGCTAAGACTGGCAGACTCAAAGTACCACTAGATAGCTACTACCTTAACCAAGACCAGAATTTTGCAGCCATTAATTTTATAAAAATGATCCCCACAAGCCAGAGTATTGCTGCAGAAATCATACCTGTGTGGTTTCTAGGAAATCCTTCCTGATGTTTTGGCTTGAAGAATAATGGGAGCAATAATTTCCAAATGTGACTTTGCAGAGAAATATAATTAATGGCTCTGTGGTGCTTCAAGAAACAGAGAAAAATAAGGATAAAAATTATTTTATTAAAAGTAAAATCAGTTTCCCCCAAACCACAAACCAATATTCAAAACATATTTATACTCAGTGAAACTTTGAGTACGATGTATTAATCCCTATAGGGGAGGGCTGTACTATTAGTTTATAATGGCATACATTTAAAAGACAAATCTTCACCAGCTGTAGAAAAAAAGCAGGTGCTTAGGAGTACTGTTATATTTCCTCTTATCTGAAAAAGGCAGATGTTTGCAAGGATAACATTCAAGATCAAAAGACTGGACAAGCCATTTCTTGGAGAGACAGAAGTCATGAAGTGTCATCAAGGAGACTGTTTGGCAGCTGTTCTGGCTGTCACTGGCCTTCCTCAGAGAACTCCAAAAGAAAGGACTTGTTACTTCTGGGAGACTCCAGTGGAGGTAGGCTTTTGAGGAGAATGATGAGATGATTAAGTTTGCTACTTATTTCTGCTGTAAGTCACAATTTTATATGTTACCACAAGTTCCTACACAAGAATCCCCCTTTACAGGGCTTGGCACTCTGGAGGTATTTATGTATGTGCCTAATAATATTTCTCTACACTAAAAAAATCAAATCCCTAGGCCAAAGGCCACAATCCTGCCAATATATGCATACACGTCTGCTCAAATGATTATTAGGAAAAAACTTAGGAAAGATTTCTGGATTTTAATATCTGTAACAATGGCTGAAATTGTCATTGGGCTGAGAATGGTATTGGGCCTATGCTACAGCAAGGGATCTACTCAAACATCTACATTAAAAACTTAGTTGTGCATAGATTTATCCCACTCCTCTGAAAAGACAAATTTGTGTCACAACAGACATCAGGTAAGAATTTCTATCAAATAAGGAACAACTGTTGCTTTTCGTGTGAGTTCTCTTTAATTGTACTTACTTTATTTCCAGTGAGATTCCTACATCCATGGGTGTGTATTTGTTAACAGGAATAACAAAGCTGTAATTTCCGGAGCTAAAAAAAATTGCATTCATACACTTAGGATTTGCATTTAAACAGAAAACAATACAAAAAGGTAGCAAAGATTCTTGCATGCTAGACTAAGCAACTGTGAGCAGGAGCCAGCAAAGTAACCATGCCACATTAATGGTATTTTATTCCACCATAGCGTAATAAAACAATTTACCTACCTGCACTGAAGATTTTTACTGCAATAGCGATTGTCAATGCTTTGCTGAGTTTCCAAAATCTGTATGGAACTGACTGTTGTATCAATCCCTAAAAAACATTAATAATAATGGTTTATTCTTGATTATTTCAATAAATAGTTTCAAGAAATCTTAGATAAGAGCATAATAAAACTGCAGTTAATACAGTGGCATCCACCCTCTTGATTGCCACTACAGGACTTGCTGCAGGTCTAAATTAGCGCTCACTTAAAAGCCTCTGATTGATTACCTTCATTCTGTCATTATAGGGGAGAGAAGATCCTTGTTCACTTTGCAAGGACAAATATCCTGGGAACCTAAGATTGTACCATCTTCTTTTGGGCAGACATTGAAGGCAATTTTGATGGCAGCCCAAGTAGAACACAAATGTGTCAATATTCATTTTAATGTACTAGAAGCCATGCTCATGAAAGTAATCATTACTTTGAAAAACATTATCTTTGTTGAGAGAAATAATAAGGAAGGCAAAAAACCCTGTTTCTACTCCTATGTGCAAGAAGATTACCCACTTTAATGAATATTATAATTGCTTCATAAAATATTGCCTTGAACTTGCAAGAATTTTTGTTTTTGCAAGAATTTTGTAATATTCTACATATAGGTGCAGAGTATAGCCACAATGACACTGTTTTTCGCCAAGGCAGATTAGCCCTGCAGAGGGTTAGGCAGCAAGAACCAATGTTCTTGCTAATACTGGAGCACAGCTTCTGCTTTCACACCTGGCCTAGGAATCGCTGCACTGAGCTGCATCCTGAAGGGCTTATTCTTCTGAATACATCTATGGCATCCAATCGGTGAAGGTCCATAGTTAAACGTGCAGCATCTCAGATCCCTAAACCAGCCCATTTCAGTTTGAACTTCGGACGGCTCTTAAACAGAAGGGGCTGAACAGGTTTTATCCCTTTGAGTGGAACTAGGCTAACATGCCATCAGTTTGGGGAAGGCACAGGTGTGGAGGGAGTTTGTGAGTTATCAGCAGATCGTTGCACTCCAACTGTTGCCTATAGCATCAAGCTGCTGGTATTTTAATTCACAGAATTATAGAAAATCCTCAGCAGGAACGGACCCACAAGAATCACAGAGTCCAACTCTAAGCCCTGCACAGGACACCACGTGTCTGCGAGTGCTGTCCAAAGTCTTCTTGAACTCTGTCAGCCTTGGTGTCACGACCACTTCTCTGGAGAGCCTGTTCCAGTGCCCTGGTGGCACCCTCTGGCTGAAGAACCTTTTCTTAGTATCCAGCCTAAACCTCTCCTGACACAGCTTCATGCTATTCCCATAAGTTCTATTCTGGTCACCAGAGCAAAGAGATCAGTGCCTGCCCCTTCACTTCCTGCCATGAAGAAGCCGTAGACCACTAGGAGGTCTCCCCTCAGTATCCTCTTCTCTAGGCTGAACAAACAAACTGACCTCGGCCGCTCCTTGTAAGTCTTCCCCTCCAGACCCTTCACCAAGTCTTGCAAGGTGGTGCAGAAAACAAGAGGACCAGGTTTAGCAGGGCCAAGCCTGCTTTTCACATCACACACTGCCTTTGTGTTTCTGTCCTCTGTTCTACAGCAATCATTCCCTACTTTGCAGACAAACTTGATGATTATAGGCTGGCCTATTCTCTGATTATAAAACATTTGTGTGGTATTATATACTTAACTTCCAGCATGCAAATATCCACACATAAGCTTAAGTGAAAAAGGGAAACTGAACATGTTCATCTCAAAGAACTAGCAGAGAATAATGTTCCCCTATGACACACCATCTCATTACAACATGTATCATAGTGATACCTCAGAGGACCTTTTCTGAGGTGTGTACCCATGTAAAAAAAAATCAGAAGTGGAATTATTTTTCCCAGATCATCCCACTGGGGCACACCCAGGCAACAAGCAGAACCTGTGTTCTATTCCTCACGTGGCCCTGGGTAGCAACCTGCTTTAAGTGCATGCTAGAGTATAGATGTTTTCTTATCCAGATATTCCCTAATCTTTAATCAAATATTTATTAAAAAACCCAATTCTTAAAGTGAAGGATCCACATAAACAGAAAAGACATAAGGCATAACCCTCCTCATACTGAACGAATGCCAGAGCATGCTGTTATAACATATGTAATTAGCAGATACTCATTTTTACATAAAAGAATCAATATTTTCAGCCCAGACTGGCACTGACAGCAGTGCAGAGTCACTAAAAGAGGAGACTGAAATGAAGCCAAAAGTCTTGTGTCTAGGAACTTCATTTCATCTCCTCTGAGGAAGGGAGTGTCAGAATCCTAAGGCAGAGGCAGCCCCTTTCAGCAGCTGACACTTTAATCCCTTAGGTGAGATGATCCAAACCCCAAACACTTCCTTACACTGTGTCATGCATTTCATGCACAAAAATATCACACTCATATCCTTAAGCATTTTGCTGTTAAAGGGTTAGCACAGTTGTAATTTGTAACTTTTCAGTCCCTGTCAAAGAAATTTCACTTGTCATTTTATTGTGTCTGAAGCCAAGCCTACCCTCTAGAGAGGGCAGTCAGAATGTCTATAAAAACCAAATGAAAATGTAAGAATAAACTGAAAATTACAGTGAATCACAGGTTTCCTGTGGCTCACAGGGATTAGATTCCCAAGTGCTAATTCTCTATAATGAACAGTTATAAATAAAACTCCTCTAAATTCCAGAAGCAGAATTTCAAGCCTAAAAGTAGCTCTTGAAAGTTATACAAGTATACATTTTTACTGTATTTACTTTAAATATAGGACTTACAGTCATTTCCAAGATCAGGTCTTCTGCTGGGTTTTTTGACTGGATCTCTTTTAGGTAGTATGTCACTTTTGTTTCCTGTGAAAGGATGTATGTACAAACATCTCCCAAATTAGCCTTGCACAGTTGTAACAGCAAAGTATGAATACAACACTAGAAGATGTTTTGTTAATTATCTCTTGGATAAAGGCACGCATAACCACAAGAGAAATCTTTAAAATACCAAGCCCTCCTATTCAGAAGATAAACACAGTCAAAACAAGTTTGCAGATAACAAGAAATGAGCTTTTGAAATCTACAAGATACCTAAAACATTTCCAAAAATTAGCCTAATAGAAAAGATTTCATCACACAGAGAGAACATTACCAATTTTTATAACAGAGAGACAAAGTGAAAGTCAACATACAGTCAGGTAATTCAGCACAAACGTGATCATAAAGCCACATCTTTCTTATTAATAAGAAAATTGTATTAGTAATAACAGGCATCTGGCATACAAACATGAACTGGTAGAACAAATTCTAGAACAACTAAGGTTTTTGAAAGAGATGTTAAGAGACTGAGAACTGACCCAGTACTTCGGAGAGAACACGCCTAAACAATTTAAATAAATTGATAAACAGCTCTGACAACACAATCACCACATTCATTGATGTCATCTCTGTAACTTCAAACATTGAACTAGTCCGGGTAATATAAGCTGATGATTTTTTTAAAATTGTTATTCTATTAATTTTCTCAAAACTTCTCTAGAAAAGTGAACTTTAAAGGTCTTTTGAATAATCATCACAAAGTACAACCTGGGGAAAGCAAAAAACCCTTCAAGACCATGGAAATGCTTTAATGCTCTTCCTGTGCTTTTAATCAAACTGCCAGTCAGGAATCTGTTCAGAGACATGTAACCAATAAGATGGCACTGGGAAATGTTGATCTTGCCTAAACTAACATGTTTCGTCAAAAACCATTTCTCAAATACCAAAATACTCCATTCCCATGTTTTCCAAAAGAAACATTCTGATTTCACAATGGCTGTTTAGAACCGAAATGACTGCTTCATTATATAAAAGTTTATTTTACAGAAGGAAGGATCAAAATGCATTATTACTGAGACTGCAACAAGATAGCTGGATTGGCCTTACTGTTTTCTTATTCATGCCAGATTTGGTTGCCATTTCAGTATTGGGAAATAAGAAAATCCAGACTTTTCTCATGCTATAGGTGACCAAAAGCATGGAAAAATATTAACAACTGGAATCCAAGGGCCCTGAAGCAATGTAATACAAAATCATCTTTGGGATTTTAAGCTGTTTTGTGTCTTGTTATGAATCTGTCATACTGGTGCCAGTTATTCCTTGAATCCATTTTCTATTTACCAGCTCATCATATGGATCTACTAGTTCTGCCAGTTTTGGTGGTTACTGCTGCATTTAGTAGTTGTCTGCTGTCCCATTTCATTATACTGTTCCACACACTTGGAAAAATAGCTACTGAACAACCCCCTTTACATGTACAGTCAATCTGGTAGATCTGGAAACAGCCTGTTCATTCTCTCATTCCTCCTCCATTTTCTTCTGATTTCTCTTAATAGTCTAGATATGCTAGCAATGCATTAAACCCTGTCATTCTGCATTTTCATTAACAGAGAACTACTCTGTAGGAAAAGCTATATCCCCTCGTAAAGGTAAAAGATTGCTCCCTCTAGATAAAAATATTTCAGCCATGCAAGTGTTGGTGGGAATATTTATTAAATACTCTGAATTACTAAACCGTAATTTTTTTGCAGATGATAGAGGAAAGCATTAAGCGGGCAGCAGAATGTTGTACAAAAACAGGATAAAGACAGATTTACTTCACTAAGATTTCAACTATATAAACTGAGTCAGTAACCAGTATAGAACTTTATTTTGACTTGGGTTTTTACTCATCATAAAATTACCATTTCATTGTCCTTTAAGCTGAAGCAATCTAAATCTGGAGGGCAAGGTGCCAACTAAGAACACCAAAAACCACCAAAAGGCACCACAGCAGCCTTCAATAAATTGTGGTAAACTTCCACTCTTTCACATAAAGTAACTCTGAGGGCTTTCTCAAAGGCCCATGTGGGGTGTGAAGATCCAATTCAATAACAAATATAAAAGTAAAAGCATCCAAGAATGTAATTATCTTCAGATAAGCTTAAGATAAACTCATCTGATAAACGTGGTATCCATTTTTCTTTCCCCTCAAACACTTTCTGCTTTTAATTCAGGTGAATTATAATATTCTATAAGCAGTATGGAAAAAATCTGCTGATGTTTTCTTGTGGTGGTGGTACTTTACTATGAATCTGTTAACTACCATCTGAAAGCAATGAATGTGAATGCATCAGGTTGACCAAAATCCAAGAGGAGCCCTCATCAACCTTTAATTGTGATGGGAAAGACATTGGGGAGAAACAACACTGTAAGAGAAGGTAAGGACAGCCCCTGGTTTATTGGTGACTTAACTTTAAGGAGAGAGCAATGACTACTAATGGCATAGAAGCAGAGGGCAGAAAAGGCCCAAATGCTCCAGGGTGTTAACACTCCTTAGTTCCACTGAAACCAGTGGGAGTTTGAAAGCCTAAATCTTTCAGAGAAACCAGTTAAAACAAATAAAGTGTAGGGGGAAAAGGCCACATTAAGCTAGACTATGTAAAGATATGCTGATTTTTTGTTTAATAAATTTTGTCTTGCTTATGAATGCTTTTGTTTCTACTTGAACTTTCCTAAACAGCCTTCTCCTCAAGAAATCTGAGATGCAAGGGATTAGGAGCTACAATGGATGCACTCAGTAGTAGTCTGCAACCACAGAATTCAGGTATCGCATTGTGGAATAGAAAAAGGTCTGTAAAATAGAACTCCTAAATTAGTATTTAATTCAACTCTAATTTCAAATAGTTCTACCTTTCCACAAATCAGACAAGTCAGATGCTTCTAAAATATCCAGTGTTTATCTTGTTATTCCCCATATTTAACTCCTAGCTTTTTGTGCTGAAAACATTTTCCTTTTCATTTATCTTGGCTGCAGCTACGCTAAACAGCTTGTTGGTTTTCCTTCTGTTTGGATTTCATATTGACATTGTTACCTTCCATCTGGGGATACATTCAGCTTCATTAAACTTGTGCAGAACTGAAATCTTTTCAGTAGCTTGTGTAATGTGCTGATTTTTCGCTCTTGGAACCACACAATGCTATTTGGAGCATAAGACCTTGAGAAGGTAATGCTTTGTGTTTATTCTTATCTTCTCTTTCCACCTAATACCAAAAGCAATCAGCTGGGGACAGAAGGTTTTCATATTTCATTTTCATCCATCTACAATTCCCTCATTTATAAATGAGATTAATGTCTTTTTGATTAATCAACACTCTTTCAGGCTTCAGAGCAATACAAATCACTCAGGTATGACCCTCTGAAAGCACTGTACTGAGCTGTATCTGCAACAGGCTTACTGCAGCACTAATCACAAGAATCGCAAGGACCACTTACATGCAGCTTGCCTGCAGTATAAAGAATGGCCAGTGGGTGAGTCCCATTGAAACGGCTCCTACTAAGAGTGTCACAGCAATTAGTAATGCCAGCTCTGCCCCAATTTCACCTCAGTTTGTCAACTGTGATGCAAGAATTGTTCCCAAGGCCACGAAAGGAAGAGTATAAGTGCTGGTCTGGTAATATTAAAACATGCTTCCAGACATTGACAGTGTTGAGGACTGGCAAAGAGGAATACAGGTTCCAACAACTTATGCATACCTTTATGCATTAACCCTTTCTTTTAAGTATTATAAAAGTTGAAAATGACACCTTCTCACACATTACACATATAACATCTGGCAGACAGTAGCTGAAAGAGAATTCAGTCCAGTAAATGTATTTTATTTTATAGAGCTCTGCCTTCAAATAATGCTACTCAAAAACCTTGCATGAACAATCAGATTTTTAATTGTAAGTTTTATGTTTTCAGGTAGTTGAAATTGCGTCTCTGCCCATACGAAAGATATCATCACACTGTGATACGATTAAGTTTTTTTTTTTTAACATCTGTTAATTCACTCTACACTACCCCCAATCTACTCCTGTCCAACTGTAGCCAAAGGTTAATTAAAGGGATTAGTGACTTTCCAGTTCACATGAAATCATTTACCATAAATGGCCAGGAAGAACAGCGATACCTGACAAAAGATTTTAGGACCCCAAATTCTTAAAGGTAACCAGGCCAGACTTCTCAAAAACCTATTGACTGCAGTGATGATTAGTTATAACAGGATTTTTTAAATCCTCTGGACTAGGCTCTTTTGTAGGAAGCTAAATACCTTTAAAGATTCTTGCCCCTTCCCCCACACTCTCCATACAGTCTCTACTCAAATTGTAAATAACAGAAATTAATTTTTCAACTTACGTTTCTCCTTTGCATTGCTTTTTTCATAACTTAGAGGTTTGACTTTTGGTTGATGAATTGGACAACAATAGATCTTGTCACAAGGCAAAATGTCACAGAAATTCACTTCAGGGATCCTGCTGATGGGCTGCGTGCTCGGAGAAATTGTGCTTTCCATCTGAAATGCTGAAGCAAAAAAAAAAAAAAAAAAGATTATCAAAAATGCTGTGTGTCTATTGACATCTTATAACAACACAGGAATTGAAAGTCTATTACGTGTATGCAGACCAGCAGAGACCCAGTACCTGTTGTAGTGGTGGAGGAGAGTAAAGTAGAACTTGGGGTACTGCAGATGAAGAAAAATAATTCATTAAGAAATGGACATCAGAGTTGAGGACCAAAACAAATTGGTCCACAATCTATTACTAATTCTACTAATTAGAATTCACTAATGCTAATTTAACTACTTGCCTGTAAACCGGATGTTTTTCAAAACGTCTGTCATGAATGCTAAGTAAATACAGGCTCCATATTGTCAAAGCACTGTAGAAAGAGAATTATTCTGTAGATTTACATCCATCCCTTATGTAACATAATACGAATAATACCTGGGCAGCACCTTGCCCAAATGTCCACTTTCCCTTTTGAGGCACATTCAAGGTGCACCATACAGTGTGACATGGACAGAGATTAGTTGTCTGTGCATCACATGCACATTTCACTTTTATAAAATTATTTCAGCTCTCCAATATCACCAAGCATATTCACTGTTAATTTTAATACATTGTGTTCTTTGAGCAGGAAGGACGAAAAGAAGAAAAAGAAGTGCTATCTTCTTTCTGATAAGTCAAAAGGGGAAGGTAGAAACAAGTCAACTTGTTGATAAGTAATTGTTACCATAGTGCCATAATAGCAATCAAAGCTACTATAGTCACCCGGAAAATCTTCATGGAGCAAGATTCTTCGGTTTTTGACAAACAAACCTAGAAAAAAAAATTTTGCTTAATTTAAGTGGCACATAACTAAGCTACTACTAGTAGATTAGGAAATACTACACTAATCTGACTTTGAGTCACCTTTCTTTCTTTCATAGGAACCATACAGGTCATCCTTATATAGTGGTACTCATCTAAGGAGAAAAACTTCAGTAATGAAAGGCTGCCTTAGACTGTGAGTGCACTGCGCACTGCTGCTAGTCTGGGGACACAAGCATTACAAAGGAAGGCTTGTCCATTCTTCTTCATATTCTTGAAGAATTTCAGAATCAAAGGAAGAACTCAGTAAGCAGTAGCTAAAAGTAAAAAGCTCAGCAGCTTTCAGTGTGTATTCAGACCATGTTAAACCAGGGCTGGTGTACATACAGAAGAAAGGCACTTTACAAACAAGTAAGATGATCTTAGATGATGAAGCATTTGATTGTCATTATGAAACAAAGAATATTTGACCTGTTATTTTCTCTTGCTCTTTGGCACTGGCAAAAGCAAGGTAGGCAAATGAGCATTGGTTCATCTTAAAGAACAGGACTTGGTAGAGTAGGAAGATTGTCTTTTAAAAGGTCAACATATATTTCCTAACTCAGCCAGTCAATGTGAAAAGGGGTGTGTGCTTTCTATACCATGATATGAGCAGGAGGAAGTAATTCAGCAATAGCAATATCATCTTAACCACCTCAAAGACATCATTATCCAGTACAAAACAGGAGCTGATGACTACAAACCACAGTGAAAGATTCACACAAGGATGAAAGCTGAGGAAGAATCAGCATCACTGTGCAGAATTCCAAATCAAAATGAGCATTTCTACGTAAGGCTGCACTACACCATGTGAGCACAACTACAGGCTGAACATTCCTGTCCTGTAGGTTTCCCTCCTCCTTCACACCATCATGCAGCATGGACCTACTCTCATAGAGACTATGTATAGACAAGAAGTAGAAGTGTCTCATACATAGTATCTACCTCAGTACAGTTAATTTTTAAGCTTCTAGCATGACACTAGATAATCCTGGAAAAGGAATTGATTATATATTTACAAATATGAAAGCTTTCACCAGTATTTCAACACTTACTTTCTCATAAACATGTTCCATATATTTAATTTCACTCACCTTGCTGGATTTTAGCGCGACTGATTTTTTTGATGGCAAAAAACTAGTAGCTTGACTGTACCTGCTGTAAGAGACAAGATCTGTTTAATATTCAAATCCATCAGCAACTAATAAATGAAAAAAAAGACATTTTCAATAGTGTTAATGTCACTTGCTTTAGCAATTTTAACATTTACAAAGAGAAAAGGCAGAAGTGTCATCAGATTCATTTTCAAGCACAAAGACATCCAGTTAACTCATTCAGGTGAATGCTATTAAATGCTACGTTTGATTTCAAAGAAAACCTGGGGAAATGGCTTAGAAACAGGAAATGCTCATTTCCACTGAAGCACTAATGAAGAGTCTTTCTAGCAGAGGTTCTGCAGATTTGTCTTAGAAGCAATTTCCAAATCCAGACCTGTAACTGGATATAGTCTACCCTTTCTTTATGCAACTGCAACAATTGCAAAAATTACTACAATTTAACAGCCATTTCAAATATTACTTTTGTCAGTGAGTTAAAAAAATATGAGAAATTCAGGGGGGTTGCAGAACTTAATGTTGGAAATAAGATGAACTGCACTGTCAAGCAAAATTGGTTTTCATTTCTATCACAGAGATCACTTTACAAATTTGTGTGACAACTATCAGAGGTACCTGACTTTGCTCTCTTCACTGACTGTTGACTTTAAACTGCTCATCCGTTTCAGCCTGGCCAGTTTCCTGTTCCACTGTTCCAGTTCTTCTATTCTGACTTCAAGATTGTTCGTTACTTTACAAAGTTGCTTTACAGCACCAACATTCTCCATAAAGATCTGATCCTAAGAAACAAAACAATGGCAAAAGTAGATGGAGTATATTCATCAATCAGATATAACAAGCAGAAATGAGTATAGAATCCACCTATGTAAGGACACATTGAATATTTAAAATGCAATCTCACTGTAAATGGGATGCACATATAAAACCCTTTTTCTAGATGTTCATTTGGCAGTAAATTGAAAATGAGAACTTGCAGAAAAATTTGAAGAATATAAAGGGCTTTTCAGACTAAGAATTTAAGCTATATTATACCTTCACACTATATGAATTTTAAACTTTGACACTGTCACAACAGGCATCTGCTATTTGATTTTCAGTGCTGCAGCTGAACAAAGATTTCAGAATCCCCTAGTAAATTGTACATCCAACCATCTTCCTACAGGTATTAAGTAGGATCAGACAAGCCAGTTTCTGTCCATGTTGTATGTACAATGCTAATCACACAGGGATCAGTGAGAAGGGAAAAAACCAAAACACAGCTCAAGATGTGATGGCATAATATTTTGCTCTCCCCTTCAGCCTCTCCAGTCTCTTACAAGAGTCTCGTAAGTTGTTATCACAATTAGCTCTGAAACACAGTTCAAACACCCTCCATTTACTCCTGAATATTTTACCCAGGAAGACCCTTCTGTTCTTCTACTTCTGCTGATCTTCTAGATATCAATCTGCTTCTAGAGAAGGCCTCAGTACAACCATCCACTCAGTAAGTATTTTATCCATTTCTGAGACAAAAATGGGTACTGATCTGCTATAAGAGCATGGTAGCAGTGTACTTTCTCAGCTGTATTTGAAATAATGGCTTTCTCATACAAATATGCAACCAGACGGATGCCATTAAACCTTGGATGAAGCTACTAGTGCAGTTAATGTTATGAAGTGTTCCAGTCCAGTCAAGTTATGCAGAAGAATGGAAAAAGCAGTTTTGCCTTTCATGTTGTAGATGCCACGCACACCTTTTTTTTAAAGGTGACTGCATTCCACAAAACCAGACAGTATTTTGTACAAGCAGAATCGGAGCACAGTTATAAAGCGGTAAGTTGCAAACTTCCCTACTGCCAGAAGAGTAACAGCCTGTTTAACTAAAAAGTGATTTCAAAATAATCTCTTGTGCCTAGAGCTGTGAAATCATTTATATGGTCACTTGTCCTCCTATCAATGATATGCAGCAGCTGCCCTTTCCATTCTCTTCAAATCATGCATGAATCACTTCTAGGTGGCCTCAACTAGCTGAGAAAATGGCTCATGTGTACAATGAAGCAATACTTTCTTGGGGAAAAAAGTACTGATTATTTTTACTGCCTTACTGGTGACAAAGAGCACAGCAAGACTGAGAAGAAAATATTTTCTCAAAATAGCAAATTTCACACAGATGAGACATTTCTCTAAAAAGTAGCAGAGCCTGCTACAAATGTGCAATGCAATCAAATTTTAGAGTTTAACAGCTCCAAACAGGTGACTGACAAAGAGACAGAAACAACAATAGTCAATATCCCACTTATCCTGAACTAAACCTGGAATATGAGATAATAAAGTTCAAGGCCTCATCACCTGCCAAACTGAAAGCAAAAATACGGGGCGCTGTCCATTTGCTACTGAAGGTGCTCAGCTATTCTGGAGTTCGGAGCTCCAGAAAATTGAATCAACCTGGACAACAGACATTCCAAATCTCTGAATTCAATATACATCCTAAAGTGTTAGACACAGATCTCTCCTGACCCTGTCACCCCAAAGGTCGCAGAATTGACATTCACATGCTGTGCCACAGGTGTTAGGAGAAACAGGAGAAACCACAGATCTACCTGAAATGTCTGTGAAGTAATTCCAGCTCTGGACAACTAGTCAAGAAAATGCTAAGCAGCAAATAAGCCATTCCTGTAACAACCTATTCCTGCTTGGGCCACATACACAGCAGAATAACATTCTGCAGGGTGTGAAGTAGAAAGTAGGTTCTCTTTATTTGCTAGGTCACGTCCCTAGAAGACATCCTGGCAAGCATTATCTACAGACCTAAGGTACAGAAGAGAAAGGCAACATGATAGGCCCAAACAGCAGTGCTGTGAGGGACTGTTTGAGATGGTATTTTGTGTGATATTTCAGCAAAAAAAGAGATGTAAATCAAAAGCTCAATTATCCAACCTAAAATTTTGTCAGAAAAAAACCCAAAAACTGACAGAGCAATTGTGTGGGGGCTTAAAAATGCAAATGATGCTGCAGCTGTCACACAGTGCAACAGGAAGGGCTAAAGAGCAAAATTAACTTAGTGTCATGATCTGACAGCACTGTTCTTCTCTGACCATCTAGAAATTGGTTGGAACTCTGACCAAACTCAGCAATTTTTAAAGTTTCCTTTTCAACAGTATCACCAAAAAGTGCTCTTTCCACAGCTTTATTCAAGGTATCTTCTTCATGCTTCTTTTATATGGAATACAACCTAGAAGATTTAACCATGAATTTAACTTATTTGTAGACTGTCAAAAAAAGACTAGTGAAATATAAAATTTTTAATAGGTATTTTCTCCAACTTTGGTGGTGTAAACTTGTGTTTTCTAGAGAATAATGAAAGAATGCAATATGACAATGAATGCAGGATTGTGTTCATGATATCATCCAGACAAGACAAGGTCACCAATCTGTAAAACTTCCCTCTTCTCATTATCAGCTGTAAGTGGGGAAAAGCTGGGAAGTGGTCCTTGGCCTGCAATGAACCAGCACTCAACAGAGGGGCTGCTCTGTTCTTGACAAGCACTGTCTGCAGTCCTGTGTGACTAAGGCATTGCTTCCAACCTGTGAGCATGGTAATTCCTTTGTGTGCCATGAGCATTTCATAGTATATGATTTTGAAGCTATAATAAGGATTTCAGACTACCAAAAAAATCTGCACACAGAGTTAGCGTTTGTATCTGGTTTGTAGAGGTTATACCAGGATTAGAGTAAGGAAGTTTTTACATAACAAATAGAATGCCATCATTGCTTAGCTCACTTCTGGAACACTTTATTAACTAAAACAGTTAAGCACAAAAGAGTATTTTGGAGCCCCACCTGTTGAACCAGTGCTATGAAATCACTCTCCACTTTTCTGAATACAAATTAGGTTTTTCATTTTATCTTCTATTGTATCTTTATATAGTATTGTCAGGTTCTTTTTCTTCAAGACCATACCTTGTCAACCATGAGGAAGTTTTCTATTTTTTCTCCATCATCACAAGCAACACCTCCAACTTCTCTAACAGCTTCAGGTAAAAGTTCCTTCACTTCCTGGGCTATTATTCCTGTTCACAAGATAACAAAAACTAACATCAGGAAGCACAGTGGCTTGCCATTGACTATGATTATGTACTTTCTGTTGACCATCCTAAAAGTTACAGGCAGAGCAAAAGATGATCTAGAATTTCTCTCTGGTAGAAAAATCCAGGATTTCACTTTTTTTTTTTTCATTCCACAGAAATCTTTAGAATTCTCATTTCTCTGCAACAAGAACAAAATTGTTTGTAATCACATAATTCATTCTCTTTAAATTTTCATACAAATTTCTCTGGAAAAATAACCTTCCACCTTTAGAAGTTGAAACAGAAATTGTAAAATTGCCAGAAAGACTTAATTTGGGCATTTTTTATACCACAAGAGATACACAGCAAAGCATGCACTTGCAGTATCATAAGAAATGAGGATTAAATAGCAGGGTGTTAAAAGGCACTATGGCACAATGGATGGACGTTAATGAAAAATGGGAACACAGCAGACTAAATACCTGTTTCATGGGTATCTTTTATTCCCATAACAGATGCAAATTCAGGCTTGTAGTCATATTCCACCAGTCTCATTTGTTTTATTCTTCTCAACTGCTCATTTGTGTCGACCTAGTTGGACAAATACCAAGATTTCCATGTTGAAACAGTAAGAATGGCATCTAGGACATCACTGAGATAGCAACTAGCCTGACACAATCATTTGGCTGATCTTCACATTGAAAAATATGGACAATCTTCCCATTCCCCGTTATCAAAGTGCTGTTTGTACTGCCAGTTACCCTTCAGTCTGACAACTCCCAGCTTCCACAGACAGCCTCTTCCCTAGTCCACAGGCAGTGGTTCTACAGAGCACCATGGTACATCTGATTTCTTTAGGCCAGCATTTCAGCACACCCAGGATAAAGAATCTGCTTCACGTGTCAGAACACAATGATCCACACATGTGCTTTGGTGCAATCATAAGTGCCCTAGATCCTCCACAGCCCTCACCTCCCGGATATTCTGTTTTGCTCGGCTGTCAGATGGATGCATGACTCTGCCCATAACTTTTGCATTTCCGCAGACAACCAGTGCTTCGTCTGGTGCATCTGTGTTAATTCCTACTCGACCATGATAGACTATCGTCTCTGGAACGTGTCCTCGCTGCCACAGCACATCAGTGTCATTCTCAAACTGCCCTGGATTAGATGCCTGGAAGAAAAATTTGTGTCTAAAGATATAGTATAGAATGGATGTACTATTGCTTATTCCATTAGAAATTCAGAGAAAACGAAATGCCAAATCTTTAATATTCAAATTCTATTCAAGAGCTTTTCTAACACACCAACATTAAAACACAGAATGGAGTCACTTCTAAGTGTTTCTGCTCACACAGCATTGGCCTCATGGCTTTTTCCTTTGCATTCTACTTTATCACCTTAAGCTAAATTATCAATATCCAAAGCTTTCCAAATTTTATCTTTGACATTATGCCACACAACCATTCTTTATTTACCAGTAAATTTAGCTGAGATGGGAAATCAGAAAAGAGCAAACAAGGCTGATATTAAATACATGTGGTTTATAAAATTCTCTGTAATGCTCTAAATTAACTCATATTAGAAATTCAATGTTAAAGAAATGTGGTCTTTCAAAGAACACCAATAAAACAACAGAATGTGTATAAGTAAAAAAGGCATTTGATTTCCATAATTAATTTTGGGTTGGTTTTGGTATTTTTTTTAATTTTGAATTCAGGATTTAAAATTTGAGTCTGAACAAAAGTATGATCATGATAAAAAGTTTGCAGTCAGAAGGCCTGCCTTTAAAGAAGGCAGGCTTTCACAAGGCTTTGCCATCTACAAGGCGTACTGCTGTGAACTCACCACTGTTTGTCACAATTAGAGCATGATCTGATATGCCTGACAACCACTACTCAGCCGACAGCTTTGTTGTGTTTTAGTGTATAAAGGGTTAGAACATGAGTTGCTTTCTTTTGCAGTGCATTTGTACAGCTTTGCCACTTTAAGGCAGAGCCAGTGGCTGACTCACTTTACCCTGCCACCGAAGCCCTGTTAGACATCTGGAAAATGACTTTTCTTTCTTTCTAGCTTTCCTGTTGATATTTTCACCACCTTAGATCACAGCCACTTGATCTTTCTGCTTTTCTGCCTTTGTTTTCCTTTGTCTGAAACAGTGGCCATGTTTGCAAAATCTCATTCCATGGATTCCTATTAAAAAACTGTCTCACACACACTGAAGGCGCCCTCTTCCTTGAAATTTCAAAAGAACCTAATATTAAAAATAGGAGGAAAATGTAAATTTCTAAATCTTACTTAAAAATATATATCTTGTAAGACAAACAGAGTAAGTCAAATGTGAAAATGGAACAGCTTTCCCAAATGAGTAAAGAGTGACACTGTAGATCCAGAAAGTGAAATTCAGATGAAAGCAGTATTGTGGAAATTAATGGACAAAAAGAGGTAACAGACCCTATACATGCAGAATGATGCAAACACAGTGCTTCAGTTTCCTGAAATAAAAAGAACCCACAGCAATGGCCAGGATGATAAAACTTCTCAGCTGGGCAGAGAACTGCTGAGCTCCAGACACTGCTTTCAAAGTCCTTTCACGGCTCTGCCCAGAAAGGAGTTCTCAGCCTTACTGCCCTCCAAAAACCTAACCATAACTGCAGAAGAGGATTTATGGCACAAGAAGACACTCAGACATAAGGGAGCCAGGACTAAAACCATCTGAAAGCCCTCGTCTTCCTTTGGAAACCCCTGTGCAACACCCCACGTGCTGGAGATTTGCCCTTTTGCTCTCTCCAAATCCACATGCTAAACCAGGCCATAATCATAAGCCTAGGGAGATGATGGGCTGACAAAAACGACCCAAACAATGGCCTGCAAAAACAGATGCAAGGACTAATAGCTTTTGACAGCCCTCACCTTTCTTTAGGAGCCCCTTCCCAGCCCCACTTAATACACTAGAGCTCTTGTCTTACTTGATTTTAGAACAAAATGTTTAACATATTGCACTCTGTAACCCAAGGACTAGAAAAATGCAATGCAAAAAGAAGCAGCTTCTCAACTGACCCACAAAAAAAAGTTTACTGAAATGCTGTCTTCCAGAGGCCCTCTCCATACTTTGCAGCCCACCTCATGGCACCTACACATTTCCCATCTTTCTAAGCCCTAAGCATAATATTTATCTTAGAAATAACCAAACTCCTAGAGCATGTCCAGTTCAAATGTTAACGCTAGCTATTGATCACATGAAAAAGTGGCTGGGACTGAAAGCTTTCAGCAGCCCCCACCTTTCCTTGGCAGTTCCCTTGCAATCCCACTCCCTCTGGGGATCTGTGCTTCCTCTCTCTCCTAACCCTAATTTTCCATTGCTCCCATTACACCACAGCTTTGCATTTTTTTCTCTTTTCTAAGTCTAACTGTAGGCTAAAGCTGAGTACTAAAATGAAAACTTTATGTGGATCAGGGGACTGAAAAGTAATTATTATGAGGAAAAGAGACTAACTCTACCTGTTTCTAATTTGAAACCTATATTACTAGCACCAAATTAAGAGGTGGGACTCTCTGGAAACACACTGGAAAGGGACTGATATGGGTTTTAATCTGCCTAAAGCTACTTGGCCTTCTTTCCTTATATTTTTTTTCCTTCTCATCCTCCTTTGAAAATGAAGCCTCTAGCCAATGAAAGCATTTACCAAATTCCTGGCAAATGAAGGAAATTGTTTCTCCTCAATTAAAAAAAATCTGGAAAATCCAACATATTTTGTATTTGAACACACAACAAGCTTTTTTTTTTTTTCTTTTAATTCTTCTATAGCTCTACTTTTAACATTTTTAAACTCTGATAATTAAAAAATAAAGTACCCATAAAACACACAATTTTAATTTTTTCCCTCGATCTTTTTGAGTCAGTGGTAATTTTATACCCAGTAATCATGCCCCCTCATAATCTCCTGTGAATACCAAAACATTAAATACTTTTACATGAAAGCAATATAAATTTATACCTACCCTCACAATTATCTTTTCAGAGATATTTGCACATAGTAGGTAAAGTTGGTCCTGAGAGACAGCATACAGTCCCACTACCAGCATGAAGTATCTAATTTGAAATTGATTTATTGAAAACAATAATTAAATTAACGCCTTCTCACAGAAAAAAAAATTTGTTTTAAATACAGCTGTTATTATAGATCCATAAAAAAAGAGCCAGAATGGTTTTTTTAAGTGTTATGTTATACTAGAAAATAAAAAGAGTTTTTTTCACTCTCAAGAAATATGCTCTTACAATCACCATAATCACTAAAAATTAACCAAGTTACAGTAATTTTGAAAAATTTAGGTAATGAAGATTCAAAGAGGAAAACCTTTCTTTCCTCAGAAGAAAATGATCATTATATGATTTTTTGGCCCCTGACTTTGCCAGCCATTTCTGCCTATGATTTCCTGAAACCATCTCTAACCATGAGGATGAGGTTTGGGGGTTTTTAATTCTCATATAATTCCATAACTCTAGAGAATGAGGCCTTTAAGCATAACAAGTACCACAGAATTTCAAATAAAATTTGATAATACTGAGATTTTCCACAAACATTAGCTTCATTCTAAAGTAGACCTTCTCTTTTCCACTTCCAACACACAGGCCAACTAGCTACAGCAATACCTCTGGTCAGGATTAGGTTTCCCCTTTTTTCTCATATTATTTGCTGTTGTTTCACTGAAATGCAGCCTTCCCAGTGTTATTTTAGTCACCTGGTCCCCTGGCAGATCAACTCTAAAACAGAAAAGGAAACAAGATCAGAGAAGTAAGCATTTGGAGATCTACCTGCTCAAGCCAGATTTCCTCAAACTTACTAAAACAGTTCTAAGAAAAACTGACAAATGAAAAAAAAAAAAAAGGAACCCCAGTAAAAATGCAGTAACCTTGGTTTCTAAAAACATATTAAAAAGAGTGACTACATCTAGGAGGTGAACAATATAAAGCACCAGCAGTATCTAATTGTTCTTATTACTAAGAGTTTTTTGTTTCTTGGTCTGTGTGTTTTGAATGCAATAAATGTATGTGTTCCATATGATGGCTCTTTACTGTTTGCCAAGGTTAATGGCTGCTTGTTTATTACTGGACCTGACTTTCCATATTAAAATTAATAGATTTTACTGCTTGTCCTTTTTCTCAACTGCACCTAATCTGTGTATCTGGAAGTACAAAATAGTCACCCTTGTCTCAAATACATAGTGGTACTGCTCCTGTAAGTGATAAATAATACAAGGTTTGCACAGATAAAACTACAGTCCACCAAACAGTCACATATGAAACAATTTACATACACAAAGAACCTATTTGTCAGTAGGCAAAAGGAAGAAAAATGTCATGATAGAGATAATTTAGTGAAAATAAAGCTTTTCTCCCAACTTCAAAGTTGAGTTTTGCTAATATTATAGCACAGCCTTTATCCCAGCACTGTCCTGTCTAACTTGACACTGTCTTATCTCTTTGTGGTTTAAGGCTGATTTAATTATTTATAGAGAACACACCAGCTCCAACAGAAGACACTTATGCCAGAAGAATAAATATTGATTTTGCCAGTGAGTTAAGCTGCTGAAGAATGGCAGAATTCCAGGAAGATGCTGCATGTGTGTTTCTAGCAGATGCACTCCCCCTTAAAGGCAGTGCAAATATATCTCATGCCCATGCAGGACCAGAACATTACTGACATTTTTTAAGATTCGAAACCCATCTGCCATACAGCTCCAAGCAGCATGCAAGAGTGTGCGGGCTGAATATAAATATTTTTGATAGACATACTTAGCACATTTGTAAAGCTGCTGAAAATTTTCCTTACTGAAGGGCAACCAGGTATATGTTACTATTGTGATTCTGCCTCTGTACCCAGAATTGAATTTGGACAAAAATCAGAAAACTGGCTTAGAGCTACTATAAGTTTTCAAGAAACAACTACTTCACATTTCAAAACAACAATATACTTGAAATAAAATGGAATAATTTTCTCAAAATTCTTACTTAACAGGATGGAAAGTTTTTTTGCTTCGATCTGACTGAGACTGCTCAATAGTAATTGTTTGATTTGGAGCTTCCACCTACAAAGGAAAAATAGTTTTCAAAAATGACAAAAATATTAAATTTTCAAACACATAAAAATGGAAATAAAAATTAATAGGCAAATTTTGTCTGAAACAGTGAAATCTCTCTCATTTCTAGTGGAACTACATAGAAATTAATACAGGAACTGACTGAGGATTGATTGGATAATTGACAGCTAGTCTGAAGATCCAAATCTTTCTGTGGATGCAATTTGAAAGGAAAAAAAAAAAAAAAAAAGGAAAGTCCTGCATTAATTTGCAAAAGAAAAATTGCTTTCTGAATCCAGACTGTTATTGGCTCGTTCTATGCCAAAGCATAAATGCAGATATTCAGCATGAGAACTAAACCTACATAAGGTAGTTCCATGTTCCAGACATTATTTTAACATCAGTTTCTGTACCTTTCTGGAATGGTGCCAAGCAGCACTCTGCTTCAGATGGAAACATGACAGAAACATTCACTAATTTCCTCTGTGTTAGAATGCATTAGGTAAAACTGGTAGTAACTACCATGTAAAACAGCTCCATGGATTTTTTTAAAATCACTGAATGTTGGTAGTAAGTAAAAAAAAAAAAAACAAAAAACTGGTAAAATCTTTCAGACAGATTACAATTTCTTACTACTTCTGTATATGTAGGTTTTTGGACCCATACTGGAAATTCTGTTCCACACAGTCACTAGTAGCTTGAAAGAGTTCTCCTTTGTCAGATCTTGGTCAAAAATTACTCAGAAAACAGTTTTTTACCTCATTATATGGATAACTAAAAGTAATAATCTCAAAGAAGAGAAACATTCACCTTAATTCCATAAGCTTTCAAGTAAAACTTTTCTATTGGTTTTCCCCCCAGCTGAGTTTTGACATATTTTGGATGTCCAGTGATTCTAATATGGACTGTGATTTGGAAATGATTCTTCTTCTGGCACACAAAGGCATCATCTGCTGTTGAAAAATTAAATCCTTTATCTGTGACAATGTGATATCCTACAGCAGGTCTACAGAAAAAAAGAAGAAAGAATAGTAACTTTAAGTACTGACATATTTTAGTGACATCTCGAGTTTCTGGGTTTTTATGTGGTCTGAAAATCCATCTGATTTTTAAGGGCAAAATGGGAGCTGAAACACATCCTTACAATCACCAGTTCTACCAAAGTTTTCTTCATAGCTTCTCTTAGGTGTAAAAATGAAAATGCATAAAATGTGTACTCTAATTGTAATGTGACACATGAAATGTTTGGAAACCAGAGGTGAAGAGGCTTACAGAATCCTCCCTTACAAATCTGATATAAAGGATGTTAGGATAAGAGGGCACGGGCTTAAGCTCTGCCAGGGGAGGTTTAGGTTGGATATTAGAAAGAAGTTCTTTACAGAGAGAGTGATCAGGCATTGGAATGGCCTGCCCAGAGAGGTGGTGGATTCACCGTCCCTGGAGGTTTTTAAGATGAGGCTGGATGTGGCACTGAGTGCCATGATCTAGTATTCACAGTGGGGTTGGAACAAGGGTTGGACTTGATGATCTCGGAGGTCTCTTCCAACCCAGTTAATTCTGTGATTCTATGAAATCTGTGCATCTAAAATCACAGACCTTTTAGTGTATTCAATCGTTCATTATAACATTGCTATAAACAACAGTCTGCAGTTAGTGCTGCAGGCAACAGTATGCTAATGAGCCAGCAAGACTCCCCATTTTGTTCACAAATTCCCACACCAAGCTCTTCTGCAGAAGCTACTGGGATTCAAATAAGGCTTTCCTCAAGCTAAAGGAAAAGGTATCGCTACTGACCCTCTGGCCAGATGACTAGAAAACTCTCCTTTATATGTTGTCCTTGCTACTCAAGCAAACCTATTTTATTTATTAAAAGGGTTAATTTGTCACCCAAAGAGAAAGAGTATTCTCTCCTTATGACTCACAGTAAACAAGGAAATGTATCAAAAGATCTTTCCAGAAGAGACAGTGAACTCACCATCCCACAATGTTTCCAGTCCTTTGATTTAAGTGATGGATAATTCTGAAATAACAGGACTACATGGCAAGGTTCTTTTACAGAGGCATTGGCTTTTCTTGCTAATGAAAGTTTGATAATGATGATCTTTTCTTATGCTATTGAGAACCTCTCATTAACACAATTAGCGAAGATGGATTTTCATAACTCTTCCTTTCATTTGCATATTATTTGTTGGAAAAAGCAAAAGGTATAGACTTCATAAAAAATATACAGACTTTATTATCTTTTTATAAATTATGAACAAAAGTCCACTTTCAAACAATCCCTGATTATCTGGGACAGGGAAAAAAAGGAAAACTATTTTGTAACTATTTCAAAACTACTAAGTCATGTGTTAATTCATATTTAAAATTATAATGAAGTGTCTACCATCTACTCAAACTATCTTTATTACGGAATACAACTTCTCCAGTTCCTTCCTACAATGGGTAATTTTTTTCTTTATGTAGGAAATGTGTGTATTTCATAGTAGGGAAAGGAAATTTTTCAGATTTAGGTGTGCAGCAAGTTCATTAACTCATATTCTTAAAGCAATTTCAGACTATTTGGTTGCACGCAGACAAACAGCTTGAGAAGCAAAAATTACAAATTTCCACGTCTCCAAGTTGAAGTGTTTGGCACAATTACTCTCAAAGAGCAATTTTATGTTATAATTTTCTGAGTATGTAATTTACTGTAATTAAGGGCAAACACATATTCTGTTCTTTGTGAAAAAGAACAGAAGAATGGTGAGTCTCACAGTAAATAACTTTTAGGTAGCAAGGGATATCCCTGTCACACAAGCATCCCTACTGGAAATATGCTTCAAATTCCTTTTTCTATTTGAAATTCAAGTTTTCAGGCAATATCTTTGGAACAGAGTCACACCAATATGGGGCAAGGGGCCAAGACAATGCCATCAGACAAAATGCAGGACAAAATTAATGGCAGAGTAACCTTTTCTAATGAATCCACATCAGCAAACAGCATTTTTATTGTGAAAATTAAATAACCAAAAGATTAAAATACTGTATGAATAAAATGGAAAATAACGAGTAACCTGAGAAATGCCCCTGAAGTGGGCACAGCAGTTTGAAGGCAGAGGAACAATCCATCTACACTGAGCAATGATAAGCACATGAGTCTTCTGAGGCTAACAGAATACAGGATCACTACTCAAAAAAATCTGTGAAATGTGTTGTAATTACAGTGCATCTTTGAACAGCGGCACTGCTGCTGACCTCACTTAAATCTAATACTGACTTCCTCTCAAGTAACATCTCCATCCCCTTCCACAGTAATGGCAAGAGCGTGTGTATTTGAGTACATTCAAGCTCAGCATCACATTGTCTTTGTTGACCTAAGCCACAAAGAAATGCCAGTCTGGAGCCTCAATTTTAAGTGTATGGGAACCAACAAGTAATTACGTAGCAGCAGGAGAGCAATCTCCCACAGCTGCCATGTAGCATTGACTGAAAGTGTAATAAGAGTTGGAAGCCACTTCCACCTAGAGTGACAATTCACATCACATGCACAGTTGGAGGTTTCTGGGCCCATCCAGCTCCCACGAAGTGTGGACGCTGAGCTGTCTGCTCTCTTGTCATGTCAATACCCTAGAAGAAGGGTTTGCGTGGGACACAGTAAAATGCGTTATGTTCCTATGTGCAAACAGGGAACATCAGTGTCCACTGTGCAAACAGGGCCAGCAATGACACTGATACATCCCCAACTCCCATAGGAGTTTTCAGCAGGCTGGGCTAGAGGAACATAAAAATTTACTATTCTATATAATTCCTGTGGAGACAGTGACAAATTTTGTGTATGAATCCTGAAGAACTAACCAGATGTTGTAGAAAAGGGTTAATTTGTTGAAGGGGTTCATTCACTAAATATTAGAATGGAGAAAATCAGGGATATAAAGTGAACTTGGAATGACCTTTCCCAGATCATGTGGCCAAAAAAGAAAAATATTTACAGTTTGATTTATACAGGAAAACTAAATCTTTAACTAAAACAGTTGCATGTCATACACAGATGTCTGTAGTTTTTAAGACTTATGTTATATGAGCTCAGAAGTAAAACAGCTATCTTCTAATTCCATATTTCTTTAATGTTTTAGGCCTCTAGAAGGAAAGGTGGCATATGCGTAGTAATTACTTGCCCCAATGAGCTTGACAAAATAAACAAAAAGTTAACAGGTATTTTAACTCACTTTTCTTTAGTCCCTAAATCCCTGAAGGGAATTCAGAAAACCTGCTATGAATTTCAACCAGTGCTTAAAGATCTACTTAAAGATCTGCAAGTTCATACTTCATCATGCCTGTTATATTTCCTTCTATGATCTTATTTCCAGTAAGAACAAAGGATGCCAAACGTACTGTTTATTCCTACAAAACTACAATTACAGGGAAAAAAAAAAAGGGAAAAACCCCCATACGGAATCACGTTTTCAGGTGCAAACATCAGTGCTTACAGTTTTTCATAATTAGAGTTAAATAAGCTGTTCCACTGGGAAGTTTGATATGGTTGCCATGTTAGAGCTTGACAGCATTTTTCCAAGGCTGCATTCTGTCCATCACTGTCATATTCTTGCACTTCAGCAGCACAGTCCTTAACAGTTGCTGTAGAGAGATAGTGACAATTCAGTTATTACTTTTGGAACTAGCCAGAAGTCCTACATAAAAATTTTTATAAATATATTTACATATATACACATACATATAACTCATAAATGCATTGCATATAGATTTAAATCTGATTGTCCTTTGCAGTCATTCCAAAAGATTGTGTTATATTCCCTTGCTCTAGAAAATAAAATTTTCAGCTTTCCTGATTTGCAAAATATTACACAAGTAGCACTTCCTAGTTTTTATTCTCCCCAAAAGAATGGATAGTTTCCTTTGAGGAAGGGGAAAAAGGAAAGCTAAGCTTTTACAGTACGTCTGCAACACTGCAAGAAGCAATTAAGCAAAATAATTACATTTGTTTCTCATTCTCTCTACTACAGATTTAAACTGAAGAACAAATAGCAGGAGCCACAGTTTTCCAACAGCAAGCACATTCACCACTACATCTGGTTGATCTGGTTACTGCTTTCATACTATAAATTATAAATTTCTGAGATAGCCAGGGTTAACCACCATTCTCTGATATTTACATCTTATGAAGAGAGAGAAGAATGCGATAAGAGAGACAGATAAAAAGAGTGCAGTAAGGACTGAAGAAAATATGTCATTGAGCATATAAACTAAGATTCCCCCACAGCCAGTGACAGCATAGTAAGACAAAGCCTACAGAATCATTTCAAGCCCAAGCTTCTTTTGCAAGTCCCTGCTTCTGGCATACAGCCAAGTAAAGATATAGATAGATATACATATAGAGATATACATAAAATGCCACAGTAAAGAAATTTACACCTTATTTCTACATGATCCCCACGCCATTTTTACCAACGTCTGTGTTCTTTTTCTAATGCACATGTGAGGTTTTATTAACAGTGACATCCAAAGAAAGTCTATTGCAAAGCTAAGTCTTTAAGCATTAAAAACAGCAATAGCAATTTTAGATACAGAAGTGTCTGCTGGTCTTCTCTTTCCAGCAGTGGTTGACTTAGAGGACTAGTCACAATCAAAAAATACTGATCAAATAAGAGATACCAAAGGAAAAGTAACCGACTAAATCCAGTTGCTACTCATTAAAAGTATTCTAAAAGATCGATTTAAGGCTGAAAAATAACATACTCTGAAGAAATAACAAGCAACTCTCAGATTTTTCACTAACAGACATGGGTGAAAATTCCTCAGATAAACTGTTCATTACAAATTGATCATTTGTAGAGAGCTTCACACTTCACAGAAGCTGATTCATTTCTGTATGTGCCTGATAAGACTTCGTGCATCAATTGCTATAAGCTTAGCATTCTTATCTTGATAAAACAATGAACCAAATTAATTTGGGGAAGAGGTGGGAAAGAACATCTTTCACCAAGTTTGTGCATGGATACACTGTGGAAAAAAATATGCAGCGGAGGTGATAAAGGGAAACTGAAATCTCTTGTTAAGCTGACCCAACATGGTTTCTTTGCCCGGTCAACTTAGCGCCAAGTCAATTTAGCACCAAACAAAGTCAGCAGAGTATGGTATCATCTGTGTCCTGGAGGCTCACTCACACATAGAAAAGGGCAGAATATTCTGTCCAGAGAATCCTCAGGGAACATGAACCTCTAATGCTTCTCCACCAAAAATAAACAGGTCTTGGTTTTCCAAATCACTGAAAAGGTAAATTCCTCCAAACCTGGTAGTGGAGTACAGATCATTAATACCACTACCTTTTCAGAGCCAGCAGGAGCTGTTGTCTTAAAGTATTCAATTGTCTACAACATAAAACGTTAAATTTCATCTTCACAGAGTTTCTTACCTTGTCTGGAGTCCTGAGACTGCACTGGAGAGTAAGTGACATCACTCAGTAATTGGGAAAGCTTCCTTTTTTTGCCTGATGCTGCAGAAATACTTTTTAGAAACACATGTTGCATTACTTGTTTATAAGTTTAAACACAGATATTGCAGAATCATAACAAGAGAACACCCATGTATCTGTGATCCTGTTTTAACTGCATTGTCATCAAAATTCTGATTCGTTAAGGGGAGGAAATTATTATTGGCTTTTTAAAATTGAATTATCCCATTTTTTCCTTCCAAAGCATAATTTATTTTTTTATTTCATATGAATAAAGAAATTTATCTCTTTTTAAAAATTTACACAGTGATAAGTGGCAGGGGCTACTGTGTCCTGGCATCTGCATTAAAATCACAGCTTTTATCTCGAATAATCATACTGCACTGAGCATGAATGCATTCTCATTCCTGTACAGAAAACACCAGTACCAGGTAACAGTTTTCCCCTTTCCCAGGGAGTGAGATTTCAAAAAAAGCTTCCTTGTGCAAAAGGAAAAAACCTTATTCCAAAGTTTTGATACTATATAATGTAAACTAGAATATCCTAACAGATCATTCCTTCTGGATGGGGGAAAAAAAACAAGTCAAATTCCAAGTCTCAGCGAGGACCAGCAGGAACTCAAACTAAGGTTTCTCCATGTCAGTGCATCCTTATTGGGTATCATGATTGCACTAGCACATTTTACCAGTTAACGTTAAAATACTGGTGTATATTAAATAATTAAGCATCCAAAACATACTGGTGAGTTAATATGGCAGATGTTACATGAATACCATTTCACTTTCCTCCACAGGTAGGACTTTTTTTTTCTCTTATGTCACTTACTAGAATACTTACAAGATACTTCTGGACAAATCCCTAAAATGGGTACTGCAGAACACATGAGTATTTCTATCACCCAGTTATAAAGCACATGTCGAGCCCTCCTTAGCCTGCTAATGTTTTAAAAATTGAAATCCATTCCTACTTCCAATTTGAACTGCAATCAAGATGTTTTAAAGAACCCTCAACCATAAGCACCTCAAAAATGTCTAAACACTGCCATCCTGTGGAAAACCCTACACCCACAGGGATTTACAACCAGTCTTAAAACATGTCTTCTACCAACCCTACTTTTCTTTTGTATCTGTCACATCCTTTGCATAAAAGCTTTATCATTTACCCAGAAATCTGAGATGCATTAGGCTGAAAGTATGAATAATTAAAACCCAAAGAGCTGGAGGATGTAGAATGATTCCAAGGAGTCACAGCGTTTTCCGTCTTCAGCCCGCAGCCTTGGGAGATGCTGCAAGGATGCCCGGTGGCACTGGGGTCAGGGTAAGCCTCCATGAACCTGCAGGGAAGCTTGCTGGGTGCCACAGCAGAAGGGCATGGGAGTGGAGTCTGCAGCCCACTGAGCCAGGTAGTATCATACCGTGAGGCTGCAGGAAATAAATGGACAAGAAAATAAGAGCATGGGAGAGGAGCTGGAGACCTTGCTACAAGCTTGGGGAAACAATTCGTGTCACCTACTCTGTAGCTGTGGTGGAGAACATGGTTCTGATCCAGAGTCCGGTGGGGAGTCTGGCAACTGGCTTTGCCTAAGGATGAAAAAGATTTTAATTTTTACTGGAGCAAGACATGAAGAATGACAGCAGCCAATGCTGAAAGCAGATGGGGGACCACCAGGCTTCTGATAAGGGTCTTCAGGAAGCATTGCCCACCATGTTTGCTGCCCTTCTCACAGGAGCAACATCACTTATGCTTCATTAGACCATCTCCTATGGCCCTCCCACCTCCCTGCCATGCCAGGAGGCCCCATCCTTACCTGTTCTTCCCCAAACCCCACCTTCACAGTCTGCTGTCTTCAATCCTCCTTCCTCCCCATGAGCAGTTTTTCAGCTACCTCTGGGCTACCAGTAACTCTGAATATCCCTCACAAAGGATTTAAGGCCCATTCTCCTAGACTAAAGGTTAGAGATCTGCAGCATCTTCATCAGGAGCCAATTTCCTAAGACCTTTGTTTGGCCGAAGTGCTCTCAGACTCTCTCTGTCAGATGGTAGAAGGTTCCATTTTAGCACCTCGCTCACCATGAGGGACAGCCCAAGTCTGAAGGGAAGCAGGGGCTGACACACAGGTGGGGAATGCATGTGCCCAGTTTGAAATACAAGCTTTTAAAAGTTCATCAAAAAAGTCCAGAAGCTCATGATGGGGTTTCCACAGGCAAGGGCCTTCCTTCTCATCAGTTCTACATAATCTTCCAGTTCTGTTTCATTTACAAGAAACATAGTAAGGGACCAATAACTGACAGCTTCTATCCCTAAATCAAAAAAGCATTGAAAATGAGGAGGACTAACAGGTCCATCCCAATAGCCTCCTCAAAAAATGCTTCAAAATCCAAACAATCCCTAAAAAAAGTCCCTCATCCCTCACAGAAGACAAGCCATTAATTCACATTTTAACCCAAACACCATTGCTGACTCCTTATTTGTAGCGCTGAGTTTATCAATGGGCAATAGGAGGGGCTGACTGTGTCCCCAAGACCGTTGTGGTAACAGCACCCTTCTCATTGCACTCTCATTCAGTATTGTACATGCCAGTATGGTGCTGTGTGTTTTATATGTATATGTGAAGGTTTTTAATATTTTTCTGCTTTGACATGTTTTGGCAAGCTCCTTTATGAGATTCTATTCTGTTTATGCACAAAGAGTCTGTAATAGAGACAAATACTTCATAATTTGACTTGTAGAGATCTGATGATTCAGTAAATGTTCTTAATCCCAGAAATAACAAAGTATGAGTGAACTATTAGTGTAAAATTCAGTTCAGCCTTCAAACCTGTAATAGCTTTACAGATGGTCTTCTTGCATGTGAATACTTTGTAGCACTAACTAGCTAACTTACCTAAGCTACATAATAGCATATATATACACATTTATATTTCTGCTATATTTCACATATAAATGAAAAATAATAACATTTTAAAATTGTCATACAGAAGTTCAATAATCCAGTTAACCTAAAACACATTTAGTGACTCTAAAAATAAAGGTTATGGATATTTACACATAAATTCCTCTTCATTCTTTATAGTTTGGGCAGAGAGAATAAATTCATTATTCATGATTTAGCACAGGTAGAAGCCTATTTAGCCTACCGTAAGTAAACATGTGTACTGCTGAATGTGTCTAGAATAAAAAACCTCATTATCTTTAAAACATCTCTTGCTCTGCTTCTTGGCAAGTGCAAGTGTCAGTCCATTATTATTATTTTGCATTGAACAACAGTCATCTGACCGCTGTCTAGATGAAAGATTTGGGGTTTAAGTCTTTGATAGATCATAATCTTTCCACTCTTGACCATAAACCTCTGCGCTATGCCTCCTTTGAATCTCTTAGTCTCAAAAGAGATTCATGCACAGTTACTGTCCTGAATTAAGTATCAGGATTAAAACAGTAGCCCTGTTTCCCCCAAACTGGGAAATTTCCATTATTCTCTCAATGTGTTATACAGTAGTCTCACTTTTATCACTTATTCTGTTCATAAACAGTAAACTAGCATTTACAGGGATGTTAAAGTAACAGCTTTGTATTTAATGTCACAATTAGCTTTACAGTTTTGAATCAACTTAGACTTTTATCACTTGTTTTACTGAACAAGACAACCGTATTTCTATTACTGTCTGTAATTAATTTTTTCCAAATCTTCTTACACAGCTTCAAGAACAGTATCAAGAGAGCCACAATTCTTTTGAAACTCAGATTTAATCATGGCACTAATGAAAACCATTCCAGAGATGTGGCTAAGGAGAGGAAGTACCTGTTGTTATATTACTTACAAAGTTCCAAACTAAGGAGAGGAAGTACCTGTTGCTATATTACTTACAAAGTTCCAAACTCTATGTCACTACTAATGAATTCTTCCAACATGCTTGTATCCACCATGGGATTCTCCAAGGCTCCATGGACATCTTGCCCTAAAATTAAAGACAGAAATTCAGAGGGAATCATAAATGTTTCATACTGAGTAGTGCTGCCCATGCTCCTACACAAAGGAAAATCGAATCCATCCTGACTTATATGTAACACGTGGGTTTCACTCCTAGTTTAGTCACTCTGGGAAAAAGGATGATGAGAAATGCAGCAGCAGATGCAGATGACAGGGCAGCACTGGGCAAAGAGCAGTGCATGTATGGTTTAAGGCTTCAGTGAACTACCACAGCAGGAGGATGAAGGACCCCAGTCCGCAAATGGGAAATGAAGTTTAGAGGATAATTTCTGACTCTTTTATACTGGGGTCAAAACAATTTGTTGCACTGAAGCTCAAACATTGTCTCACACAGATCCACTTTCTGGATTAATACTGCAACTGAATTTCTGAAACAGTTTAAAAATCCACCATTTGAGTTTAAAGAAAGTACAAATATAGCTTTAGAAATGTTTGACTGGTGGCTTTCTTTTCTCCTACTTAAAAAACTCCAGCCCACTAACATGTTAAATGTATTAACAAACAGAAAGATTCAGTACTTTGCCCTTTGTTGCTTGGTAACTGAAGGCTATAAAGAGATATTACGATTATAAAGTTTCCGGACTTCATGACAACTTTCACAGAAAGTCAGCTGGAGATCTCTAAAAAACCCAACCAAGCATTCTTCCTTTGCAGGCTCCACACCTCTCCGGCAAACCTTCCACAAATACAGGTGGGGCCAGTCAGAAAGCAAACAAGATAAGGACCTTGACATTCCTGCTTGCCCTGCATGTGGCTCTGTCCCACTTTTGTGCAAGATAAAATGGACCAGCCCACACACCCAGAGCTGTGTGGCTCAGCCCCCAGTGTCTGACACCAACCCTGTCCCCTCGGCTCTGCGGCAGCATGTGAGAACACAAAAGGTTAATCACTGCCATTGAGCAGAGGAGCAGTAACTGCCTTTGGTGTGTCTGCTGTACTAGCTTGCACAGTAAGAAGTCATATCATAGTATCTCCAGTTGTTTTCTGATGTCTCTGATACTGTTCCTTCAGTGTTAAGAAAGGACAACAGGAAGCGGCACTTAAAATTCACCCCCTTGCACAGGAATTTCCTCGTGTGTCCGTCAGTACATAAATTTACATTGCTAATAAACATTTCCTGAATTGCTTTGTGATCACAGATTACTCCAGGTACTGTTTACTTATTGCGGCTGCAGGTTTAATTTTGACTGCCTTTCACTGAGGGATAGCAACTTGCAGGTATGCTACTGATAGATCTCAATATATTGACACTGTATATAAACCTGTCCTCCACACACCAGAGAACAGATTCAATAGGTGCAGCATACCAACTTGCCTCAAAAAAATTGTTAATATGGAAAGTTGTGAAGCAGCAGCAGAGCACTTTGCAAAACCAGCTTGAGTATAAAAGAGCCTGGCTTTCCTTAGCAGCCTTCCTTAAACTTGTTGGAGATCTTCTCATTCTTCGTGTCTGCATGCAGGACACCACCACACCACATCCCAAATGCCTCTCCTTTTACTAATGTAGTCCTCCATCATCTTCTCTATCTTTTACCCACCTATTTTCCTGTTCAAACTGCCTAGCCTTCATGCCTTTATTACTAACATGAGGCCAGAGGTCATATACAAAATGTCTTTCCTGTACCACAAAACCAAGAATTCTTTATGTTGACCAAGGTCAGAGACGGGCTATTTTGAATCAAGGAATACAGCTAGGAATCAAACAACGATAAAGCCTTTCAAATGGGCATCCCACAGTCCAGGGATTAGCTCTGTTGCAAAGTGAGACAGCAATGTATATTAGCCATTCTTAATCTCTCCACTTTGCAAGAACAGTCAAATGAGGAGAAGAAGGAATGAACAAGTAATTCTGTGCTGGGAGAGGAAGGAAGCATACCAGGAAGTAGACATGAAGAATGTTCATGATGCAGGTGCATGGAAGAGCTAGCACATTTTGCAACCCTGTACAACTTCATTCTTTCTTTCTGAATGTACTTTCCAGGTCACCGACATCACGTGCTTGCATTGGCATCTGTTTCAGCAGAGGAGGAGTTGTTGGATCCTATGCAAATTTATTTTAATGTTGGCAACCATTTCACGGGCATTTGATCGCACTTAGTACTTAACAGATATGGGCAGT
The DNA here is from genome assembly GCA_038380795.1 of Pyrocephalus nanus. Taxonomy (NCBI): domain Eukaryota; kingdom Metazoa; phylum Chordata; class Aves; order Passeriformes; family Tyrannidae; genus Pyrocephalus; species Pyrocephalus nanus. Next base: position 11,049,959 of record CM076262.1, on the reverse strand, counting down.
ATGCAAGTCAGTCACTCATCTGGATGTTAGCTGCTCACCTGGATGAGACCTGTGTGTATGTGGCAAGGCAAACCCTGTTGAGAGGCTTTTGTTAACACACAGCTTCCTGCATAGAACTGTGTGCTTGTCTAGGAGCTGCTGGAGGATATGTGGAGTCAGCAGCCTCAATTATCAGCTTGTGCTCGGGGTTCTCTGATCCCAGCACGCACTTCACACCTCAGTGTGCCCAGGCATCTCTGGGAAGAGTCTACACTGAGTGACACGTTCAACTTCAGTGTCACTGTGCAGAGAACTGTCAGCTACCCAACAAGCAGATGAATGTGAAAGGCCAAGGCAGTGCTGAGGCTGGAGTTTCAGAGAGATGTTTGCAGAACAAAGACTGCAGTCATGGGCCACATACGATTATATATTTTTCCCATTTCTTCACAAGCTTGAAATTCTATTTTTCTGTCCCCAAGTCTAAAACTTGTCAGTTCTTCCACTGACTTCCGTTTCCCTGTCCATTGTGGCCTGTCCTGTTCCTAATGCCCAGCCACAAGCCCTAGAGGAGTACTATGAACACTAGCCTCCTAATCTGGGAGTTGCTCTTTGGCAGCCATCTCTTCCTTTACTCCAGCCACAAGCCTCTGATCACCTGGCTCCTGAGCTTCACTCTATGGTCCTGTAACCAACAGTCTCAATTCCTAAAAAACCTGCCTTGATTAATTTTCCCAGAACTTCCATGTAGTGCCTTATGTATACCTGCATTTAAATCCATTGCCTCATTTTAAGTGGTATCTAAATGCAAAGTGAAGGATGGGGGACTGAGAAATAGTATTGACTAAAAACCAATACTAAACTGATAATTTCCTGACATTAAAAGAGGATGCCAGGAAGTTTCCAGCCATCTGGAAATCTAAGATTCATGTTACAGCATCAGCTACTCTAGACAGGGAAGAATTATTAAATACAGCTCAAGGTGTAAAAACGGCACACAGAACGTGGTCAGTGCTCAGCAATACCTGCTTGCTGAATGGACCAGGAGCTCTAAACTATATTCCGTGTTACCCATACAGGAGCATAAGTATACAGAGAGGTGGTGATTCCACAAAGAGATTTCTTTAGATCGTGGAGAGCACTGAGACCAAGCACGTGCATTTCAGACACCTCAATGCACCTCACAATAAGAAAAAAGAGAAGGAGTTTAACACTGTAACCAGGTTGACCTTCCATCATGTTTCTCAACCCATTGATAAGATCAGCAAGAACAGACTGTTTTATGACACACAGGCAGAATAGCTAATCAGGAGCTCTGACCTTCCCTTGACAAATAGGAACTTATCGATTCTAAAATGCAAAATGTTTTAATTATAAATACTCATTAAACAGAACAGAAAAAACCTGCATCAAAGATGAAATCTCTAGTGTGCAAGTGAAATGAAACAAAAAAAGACAAGAACTTCCCAAAACAGCCACATGGCAAAAGAAAAGCCATTTACTTGAATGAGAAAAGGCCAAGGTCAAATGCCAGAGTCATATCTAATCTAAAAGAGGTCTATGAACTACTGAAAGAAGTGATGATCAGAAAAAAAATTATCTCATTTTCCCTGAAAAAAAGATCCTGTTTTCAGACTGTCCCCTCTTAATATTGCAGATGCAAGTTTACAGTATTAATGAGCGTCAAAACGAACATCGCCCTGTAAGGAATTAAAGCAACAGGATAAATGTGATCCTTTTTGGTCATGAATTTCAAATCATCTTACAAATCTGTAAATGAGCTTAGCTGCCAGCTAAGCTTGTAAACCAAAACTCAACCACTGATCACCATTCTCCATTTGATACTGCAGGATTCAGCTTTTTCATAGCCTCGAAAGACAATGTTCCAACTCTGCTATGACTACTCACAGAGGCCACCAAACCAGCAGCTGAAGAATCTTCAATTTCCTAGTTTGAAAATAAGACTTACAAGTTAAAAATTGCCATCTCTCACCAAGGCCAACAGAGGGGCAGGGAAAAAAGAAATAAAATCACAACAGAAAGGGAAAGTTTGCCAAGTTACTTTGAGATCAGTATCACATGAATACCTGTACAGGCAACAGAAGAAGAAAAAAATACAGAAAAAATTTAGCATAGAAAGGTTATTAAAAAATAAATACAAATCGCAAATGGGAGAAAATTCTTCATAAAAAATAAAAAGTAAAAAGACTTTGAACAGCCATTTTGGATCACACTACCGCAGAGCCTAAGAAATGCAGTTTTATCATGGCATCTATTAGAAAGTAAACTGTGTAGTAATAGAAAGTCAGGAAATTAATGTGACCTGCTTGAATAGAAAATGTCTTTGGGAAGAAGTCAGAATGACAGATGATCTCAGGAAAAAGACAAAAATATCCAAGTTTAACTTCTCAGAAGGATCCTGAGGATACTGCCACAATTACCATTTTATCAATTACAATCAGGCCATTTCAGAAGAACATCAGTGGAAAGAAAACCCTCTTTAACCTGACAAGACTGAGCAGGGAGCAAGATATCTAACCTCAGGAAAACCACAAAGATTTCAGAAGTGATAAATTGCAAGACCTCATTCACTTCCCAGTTTTATTTCAAGGAAATTACCATGGCAGTACTGTAGGCTCTGCTGAGTCCACCTTTCCTTTGGTTTCCTGGCCCAAGTACAAAGAAAAAGGCAAAGCAGCACATCTGTACCACTTATACTATTTCATTGCCTTACACAATAGTTTTGTGTAAATGGGGTTTTGGGTTTCAGGGCTCTTCTTCCTCCTTTCTTCCTCAATTACCCCCAAACAATTACTGTGGTTTTGCTGCCACCAAAAATTTAAGACTTTCTCTTGAAACTAGACTCTTACCTTCAAAGAACTGCTGTAAGGCCTCATTTTCTCCCACCACATCCATGAAAATCCAGTAAAAGTGTTTTGCTTTCTTACTGCTTGAAGAGTTCCCAATGAGAAAAATGCACTCTCTCTTTTCCAGATGATTACCAGCATGCCAAGGAGCACTTCATGTTTTTTTCAGAGGTTTCAATGAATTTGTCCCAGCTGATTTCATATTTCCTCCATAACTAGAGCCAGGGTTATACTTCAGCTTTATATAAAGGAATTAAACTACATGGAAAGGAAAATCTGACAAGCCTTTTGAGGCAAGGTGAAAGTGATGTGTGTTCTATCCGGTCAATACGTCTAATGTTCTTGTTTCAAGGACCTTTGTTCCCAGTACTAACTATAATTACACATGCGCAAAAAATGCAGCAATAGAAATTACTTATCTTGTCTTTGTACTTTCACACAGGTCATGTAATTAATACCACTGGTGAAATCAAAAGTAATCAAAAATGCAAGAGCAAAGCCATCACTAGTAGGGAAGTAAAATTTATACATTGTTACTAACAAAACTGTTTATCTGTTTTATGAAAAATGTATGGGAAGGCTGAACATAGAACAAAGCTCTCTGCTCTTGCTAGCTGCAAATCCTATTTTCTATTTCCTATTTCACTGTCTCCGATTTCATCTTTTAATACTAAAAATAGCCCATTTTGTCATCCCTAAGCAAACAGGACAAAAATATTCAGATGTTTTGAGTAGGCATCTGAAAGAGGCATTTGGTTATGAACAAAAATTTCAATGAAGTCAACTCTCGAATTAGGCTATTTTCTGAATTACATTCACCAGACAAGTAACTGTTATGGAGTTTTTACAAGCCCTGAGCACTCACAGTGACACAGGTTGCTCATGATAAACAGCTCATATTAAAAATAGAGACAAGAATTTCAGAGTAGGGACTTGAAGACAGAAGCAAGTCGGTCAGCATTTACAAGGCATTGATGTAATTGAGCCAAACAGTCATTACCACTGAGATACATAAGGTACATCTTTGTCGTCCTGAATACAAGAAAATCACCTCAGCATAATACATTTTAGATACTACCATGTATAGAAAGGACCCTTCTCTCTGCTTGAATGAGCAACAGGATTTTGTTGTTGTGAAGGATATTAAGTCAGAACAGCAACAGCTACCGGCTACCATTTGCCTACTGTTAGATAATCATGGAAACAGTTGTATCTCATTATGTAAACTCAGGATTAAAAATCATTTAGGAAGCATTTATAAGCCTAACATAAAATATAATACCAACAAACACAGCTTGTTTTCTAAGAGAGAGTAAAACCAGACTTCCTTAGCATTACTGAAAGAATTAACAACCCTTTAACAATTTATGGTAGAATTTTTCCAGGTTTCTCCAACAGCAAGTAGTACCCAGGGAGAAGAGATTGGTAAAAATATTTCTTCAGTAATGAAATAGCCCAGGCTGGACACACATACTCCATTTCTACTAAAATATTTAGGTTCAGCTGTTTGTTTTAACATTGAAATGCCCGGTTGAAGCCAACACTTGCAAAGTGTTTTTAGGCACATACAAACAACACAAATATGGTATTAAATTTCACTGCTCATTCTATATACTTTTGTGAAAACGGAGAACATTCCAGTAAGACAGTGATGAATAGCATTGGTTTTGTTCAGCATCAAAGAGATGTGTATCCACTGAGATGCTTCTTGTTAAAAAACCAACTATATAAACTCACCTTTTATTGTTTGTCTGTTTACTTGCCAAGGCTTTAATCTTAAGTGCAATTGATAAACGGCTGTCAAGATCAAGATCTAATGTTTTTCCAAAAGGGCACGTCTAGTACGTACTCACAACTATGTTCCTGTAACCTCACCAGCTGTCTGCTTTCAGCTTAGACAGTGCCTAGGAAAAAAATGACCACTTGAACTTCAAGTGCCAAAGTAACACTTTGAAGTGCATGTTTAAGAGGCCATGATCCTTTCTGGTGTCATCTGACACAATTTGTGTGTGTGAAAAAACTGATAACATTATATGGAAATTATCATCAACATGTTAAATCACATCGTGGAAATTTCCCCTTTCAAGGTCAGCTGTGGGGCAAACGATGTATAAAACACTGGAACCCAAAAAAAAGGTAGGATTAAAAAAAAATCATTTAAAGGAAGGAAAAAATTTTAATGAAAGAAAATTAGAGGGAAAGAGAAAGTTTTTAGCAGTCAGACAGGGGTCAGAACAGATTTCTAACCAAAGTGTCAACAAGATAATTTTATTGTTCCTTGATATTCAAGAAGCACTCTCCTTTAAAGAGAAGATACTCAGGTTTATTATGTTGTATATGTTTCTCTTCTTACATGTTTTTAATAATCAAAAGTATGGGAAAGCAGCACTTCAAAGAATTCCAAGTTCTCCTAATTGTCTCTTAACTGTATTGGCAGGCATGCAGAGAGAGCTACATACATGTATCTAAACACTACAATGAAGAACATGTCAAGCATTTATTCTCTCTTCGTAAGATCATCCCATTTTTACATTTTGGAATGTCGTCTTGGCAAGATTCACATTATTCTGCATCACAAAAAACAGAAGACAGAGGCTGTTTCAGATTAACACTTTAATCAGAATTTTTGGTTTTAAATGTAAATTACAATCACTAATACACCTGCAAGTGTTTACCACATTTGTTCAACTAAATATTATATGTACGCATATACAGCATAGGTCAGTTTAAAACAATCACAGTACTTCTTAGTGCCATCTGCAAAAGGAGAAAGATCTTGGACCCACTTTGTGGAAATAAATATCAAGTGACAAAAAAAGATTCAGCCATTTTTGTTATGTATATTCAATGAAGTTCATGCACGCGCAAGAGTAATAAGACTTAGAGCTCTTCCTTGTAATAGCCAAGTTTTGCTAGTGACATCTCTCGTCTCAGCTGCATAACTTCCCAGAACATCTGATCCACTAAAAAAAGACAGAAACATCATTAAACATACCAAATTCATATTTTGTTTCAACTGATGTATTCAGGCTGCTTCACTCTACATGAGTTTAGGGGAACTTCGTAACAAACATCTGGTAAAACCAAAATTAATATGTGTAAGGGGGTTTCAGATGGACTAAAAATCAACGTGTTTTAATTTGTTGTTTAAAAAAATAACTTTATTGGAAAGCAAAATATCACCACATTCTCCAAATTCTCAGAAAAACTGATAGTTTTCCAGTAATGTCAGGACACAGCTACTGTGCACAGATAAGCAACTTTTAGGCACAGGCACTATTTAAATTTCTGTTTATATATGCCAAACACAATTTCCTACTCACCATCTTGCTGCTTCAACAGTCCTTGCTGGATGTATCGAATATATGTAAAGAAGTTACACACAGAAGTGATCTGAACTCGTATAAAAATAATGGTGGTTAATATAGTTTTGTATAGTAGTATGGAAAAAAATAACTAAATAATTATGCAAAACAAAACCACAGTAAATCTACTTACCCTGTAACGACAGAAAGGAGAAATGTAGTAATAACTGCTTGAATCTCCTAATTTGATTCTATGCTTGCATGACTTACTTTGTCCACTGAGAGCACATTTCCTACAAATATAAAGGTCATGTGATTTAATAAGCAAATCTGACATTCATGTCAAACACCTGCATGTGTTTACAGTATTAATGTAACTGCTTCATACTGGAGCAGGTACATGGGTCTTTACCTTCATTTTACATTACATTGGCAATTATTTTAGTTCCACAAGGACTAATTTCATTCCAATACTGGTGCATTTTGATGTTTTTTTGAATTTTAAAACTTTCTTCAGCTCCAGGCATGTACTTCATATTCAGTAATTCAAATTTGGCTTGACAACTCTGGAGCAGTGGATTTCTTTAATTAACTCTTGATATGTGAAATAAGCATTATTTAAATTATCAGTTGATGTCAACCTTTAAACAGATATTCTAAAAATTCCCCTTGATATTGTATTTCATCATAAAAAATATAAGCCCAATAGAAGAACAGTCAATTCTCTGAAGCCTCTCTTAAATGGATTCTAAGGCCAGCTTTGCATTTATACCCAAATTGAAATCATATCTTATATTCAGAGTGTAAAATAATTTGGGACAAAGGAAAACAAGCTGTCTAGCATAATTCTTTATGTTACTGTTACAAAAAGCAATGGTAAAATAATCAAATTTACTTCTGGTATACTGCAACTATGCAGTATTTAGGAAAGCTCAGTCACCTCAAACTCTACCCCCTCCCCCGGGAAAAACAAACAAACAAACAAACAAACAACAACAAACAACAACAACAAAAAAAACACATTTAAGAAAGACAATGAATTTTTAAAAATTAGGAGAATGTGATTTATTCAGAATGTCTGTATTACAGCATCTCAGATAAACTAGGTTGTCATGGTAACCGCTATTTCATTAATTTTAAAAAGCTGCTGACTCTTCTCCCTCCTATTTCTACCTCATGAAATTAGGGAGTCTAAGAACAGGCAGCCTTTCAAAAGTGAAACAAAAATTACTAAGCTTCAGTGGTTCTAAACAGCAGTTCACAGGCTCTTTTAAGTGTGGAACAGGAGAAAACTGAAGTGTGTATATGACTTTCCATAACAGTTTATGAGGACTGACAGCAGTGCATCGATACAAGAATTCCTAGAACAGCTGAAGCAAGCTGGTCACAATGTCAGTCTAGTTTTTGTCAGAAGACAAACTTTCAGTGCTAAGAAAATAAAACCCTTTTTTCCTTCTGGCTACATAATTACCTTCTCAATGTTGTCTTCCATTACACAGGGTTAAATGCTGGCACAATGGTTACTACTGATGACTCAGTTCTGTGCTGTACGGCACACATGCATCTTAGTGCTTTGTTACCCCTGGGGACAATTATTTGAGTCTTGTGGGGAAATCCAGCTTTCTAAGGCAGCACTTACTGCACACCATCACAGGCATCATTCAGTATCTTCTGTATAGCAAGAACCTTTCTTTACTACTATCATGGCTCCTCACCCTCTACTCCTTACTTTCCTATTGGGCTATTGCCCACTATTTTACACATCTGTTTCCCCATGCAACTGTACAACAAAATAGTTTTTAAAAACACTCTAGTTTTTGTTATTATTTACTACAGTTTGTCTATATTATGTATTTCAATAAAAACAGTGCTATGCACTGTATAATAATAAAAATCTGAAGCTGCTACTCTGATTCAGTGAAAACTGGAACATCTGTTTCCAAACAATGCCAGTGATCATATATATATATAAGGCAAAGCCCATTTGCTGTCAAATTACACTTAAATACTGCACATTCCTCACCTATTAACTATTAACAAGCAACACCACAAAAGTTTTTATCAATAAATAACAGCTGGGAAAATGAGAAAGGAATATGCCTGAACTTTTGATACAGCTAAAATAACTAAATTACAATTTGTGCACTGTCATCTCAAAATGTTAATCTGTATCTAGCCAACGAGTTAAAGATTTCACAAGTTCTAATTAAAAAATTATACTACACTGGAGAAAACATTAAAAATATGAAGAAATTTCTGAATGATGCAATTGAGTCTCCTAAGTATTTAATAATGTCAAGATACAGGGATGTTGCTTGAACTACAATGACTTTAAATCAATTTGTCAACTGGTTTTTAACGACATTGTTTCAGTAGCTTCTGCCTATCCAGATTCTCTACTGCACTCATGGAACACAGCTCACAGTGGCAGATCTTGGACATGAGTTCACTACCCCTTGAGCAGCTCTGTTATTGGTGCAGGCCCTTCTAATGAGGAGCTGTTACAGCTCAAAAAGTGTGTTTTCTAGAGACAGGAATAAGTTGAAGAATATATATGAATGCTTGAATTTTGTAGGCTAGAAAGGATCAAAGACTAAGTCATAAAACAGTTTTCATTTTATACAGCTTCTTTAAAGAGACAGTAAAGAATTCTGAGATATGTTAATTGTAGTTTCTCTTCCACTCAAAAAAACAAGGACTAAAAAGCAATAGTAATGAGAAAGAAAAAATCTCAAAGAGTCAGATGAGACATTTTCATGCAAGTTTTCTATCATAAAATTGAGCTCTCTCAAATCAAATATTAAGAGTGCATTGTCCACTTATCCAAAAGATCTCCCACAGAAAAGTCATGTCTTTCTCAAGATCTGGAAGGCTCCGGATTTACACAGACCTTCTTTGTTTACTCTGACAGATGCTGAAGCACACTACAAATCCCCTCCTTCACATCCATCAAAGCCTCATTGCCTCAGGGCAAGTTCCTCCCACCTAACATCTGTATCAGCAGCTGACAAGTCTTGCTTTAGATTCCTCTAGGACCACTCCAGAATTTCTAAAACAATCTTCCTGTCAATTATTATGCCCATACTTCCTACTTTAGGTTCAGACTCCCACTCACCTTCATTCCTACTTCATTACATTCCTCCTGCTCAAATTCAGAGAATTTACTCTATATATCTCTCTTCAAATCCTTCATCTACCTTTGTCAGTGTCCTACATATGTCCTAAATTTATGTCACAGATCCTCCAGATGTCAGATATACTTGTACTACTTGAACACCTATTTCTTTCATGATGCTTTCCAGCTGAGAGCCCTAGTTCAAAAGCATCTGTTTTAAGTATCAGGATGGTCTTCTCCAAAGAGATACCTGTTACTTTTGGGGTCAATGCATCATAAGTGAAGCACAAAGCTCTCCTCGAAAGACAAGGTTTATTTTATGTTACTCTCTTTTAAAGTTCCATTTATTAGTTGCTTACTTTCCCATAAAATTTTGTAACAACCATCTCAAAGTCTTAGGTTTTAGGAAATTAAACTTAAGATACACAAATTTGACTGAGGTCATCAGTTGATAGCAGTTTTCTTAAGCCAAGAGATATCTCAAATTAGTCAAGATTACCCCTCTTCTTATTTTAACATACTTTGGTCCCCCACATTCAACTGCAGAAGCTTTCACAAATCGAACAGGTTGCAAGCCAACAGGTTCAATGCTCAGAGTGTTGTTTTCAACAGCTTCCAGAACAGCTGAGGCCAACTGCAAGAGAAATTTAGAAAGGTTACAAACAGCTCTTCTCTATCCATTGCCTCAAAGCAGTGACATAGTTCTTCTTCTGGAAAGTTAAGAACACAGAAAAAAATCAGCTCACCAAACAGAAATTCTATTACAAATGAGATTTTGCTTTTATCATTGAGCAGGAGGTCCCATTTCCAAGCTCCTGCTTAAATTCTGCCCTCCAAATAACCCTGCCTTCCCTGAGGCAAGGTAACTTCTTTACAGCCAGGAATGTAGTCAAGCATGATTAAAACGCCATTCCTCATTTGCCCAAATAGCACATACATTTGTACATGCTGTGTTCTTGTCAGAGACTGAATATGGCACAAACTTTATTTTAAAAATTGGTCTAATTTTATTGTGTTATATGAGAGAGACAAAATTATGCAGCATGCTTCTTTATCTTGAATAAAACAAGTCAATATGTAACTTTTTTAGCTTTTAGAAAGGTGTTCAAACAAGTAAGACTGAACAATATACAGAAAAGCCAACGTAATATATAGAAAAGCCAGTTGCAACTTTCAAACAGTAGCCTAGTTAAAACAAAGTGCAACCTTGCTCAGATTTTTTATGTTAATTCTTTAGAAACACACAATCACAAGACACTAGAAATGGGATCATCTTGCTTGATTGGACTAAACATTTGCCCAAGGCCACTGTTTCAAGTAATAGCCGTTACCTGATTTTAAAGAAGGTGCAATTTATGTTATTAATGAAATAATTTTGTACTAAGGTTCCTTCCTACTCAATAATAAAGGTATTTTTTCATTGTACTCTGAGTATTTTTTAAAACAGAATGTTAGTATTAAAGTAGTTCATGTGAAATGCTCCTTCTCTGTCATCTCCCAAAAGCCAAACACTATACATATACACAGGAGGCTACTGACAGTTGATGTAATACTTCACCCATTCAGGTAACTATTTCCAATTATTCAACAACACAATACATGTCTAATTTATTGTTTGGTTAACTGCACATTAGCCTATCAATAGTCAAGTGAAAACAGAAGTCGGTCACTACACACAGCATCTGAAAACAATAAATTATGTAACTGACAAGTATGAGAAGCCTCATTCTTCCCTTAAGAGGCAACACAAACCTACAGTGATTATATTAACACTGAAACGTAAAAACCCCAAAATTAGGTTGCAGGGAAAGACAACAGAATGGCCGACTTCCATATACTGAAGAAGTAATTTAATTCCCATAGTAACCAAGTAAACTTTTTAGTGGGAGAGGTTCATATGATGGTGTACACCAACCATAACAAATTGGTATACAATTAACTGAAAAACTGTGCATGCTTATGGCCAGGAAGTAACCATAGATGAAAAGCACAGGACAAGATCATAACACCTCCTGAAAACAACAGATAAAAATTACCAAGAAAATGCAGGATTTTTTATGTGAGGTGTTTAATTTTACTGAGAAAAAGTATCAATACTTGGGGCTTTAAAATTTCTCATTTCAATAAAAATCTAAGAATACACTCCCTTTCCTTACTGATACCTCAACTACAGCCTGTAAATGCTACTTAAGAACAAAAACAAGTAAAGCAGTTGGAACTGTAATCTCAAGATAGGTAAAACTCCAGTCTTTCCTCTGTATGGGAGAATATGTTCAATTCCTCTAAAACCCTATTTCCAAACTGCCCCTGTTGAATAAAAAAATCCCAAAGTCCAATTCTTGTAACGCAAAGCTGTTCAAGAAAACTCCCAGACTTGCTTGCAGTCTCCTCCGACTGATCTGAGAGAAAGCTGGTTCACAAAATTAAATATATTGGTCTCTACTGCCCCCCTATATTAACAAGAGATTGTGACAGGACATTGTTTTTACACTACCTATGAAGTGGCAGGAATAAAACCTCATAAAAACTCATTCTTACAAACACCAGATTCTGAAAGATAGGAGTAATATTTACAAGAAGTAGCCCTAAAAAGGGCTGTTCCATATCTGGAACAGTATAAATAAATGAAAAAAAATGGTCAAAACTCCAGACTAAACTTTAGCACTTCACTGGAAACTGTCACACGCTAAAGAAACAAAAATGGTTACACTTCATATTAAAAACAATTCAATAGTCTATTGGGTTCTTGTAATACATTTCAAGGGAAGTGTCAGTGACCACATTTAGAACATTTCCATTACCTCACTTTTTGAGAAGGTTAAGCATGGAAAAATATCTTCCCGATAAATTTTGTCCAAGAAAGGACACGTTCTGTCCATTGTAGGTTCATCCTTCCAAGATCTAAATTCATTGTACAAGGATAAGTCAGCCTAGAACACACAAAGATTCGCATATTTTAGTACTGCAATTATCACACCATTGTCTATCATTTGCAAATATCCACAGGCAAATAATGAGTATTAAAATGTTTTCCATTGGACTGTGAAAGAATGCTATCATGGCCCAACTATGAACACCTTCTTAAATCCACTCTCTTGAGACTGTAAATATAAGCAAATTAAATATATAATTTTCAAGACGCAGATATAATTGATTTACTGGTCACCACCACACCAGGGACAAGCTAATTACTTCTCCCCCATTTCGTAAGCTTTCAGGGTAGCTTTGAAAAACTTAAATGTTTAAAAAAAAAAAGTCAAAAAAATAGTTTCCTTCTTGATGCATCTTCATTACAGTATTTTAGTACACCTATATTTCTGTGAGTTACAGAAAAGCAAAGAAATTCAAGGAAAACAACTTCAATCCTAGACATCTTACATGTTCACCCTCCATCTGACTATAACATGCTGCTTTCCAAACACTGAAAGAAAATAGACTAAACACACTAAAAATACCAACAGAAGAAAACAGGAAGTCAATGTACAAATCAATTGAAAGTAAGCTGTTATACTTCATTTTTCATCTTTATGCCCCAACTCTCTCCTTTATAACCCAACAGAAAGGCAAGGATATTCACTGGGAATGATTTATGAGCCTGCTCCCCTACAGCTCCTCTAGTCCAAGAGGAAATGCTAAAACAACCCATTTAATCATGCTAGGAGTAACCCTGCTCTGTTTACCTGCTTTGAAAACATCTTTTTTTGTCATCTCCACACTGAGATCACTAAGCAGTAGGAAGGCGGCTGTCCAGTCTGATGTTCCAGAGATCTGTACTAGATTGCTATTAAAAATCTGCATTCACGGTATGGGACAGCCTGTCCCATGGGCTGACTACCCACTAACAGCTAGAGCGCACTGAGGTGTTCCCAAAACACATCATCTGGTTTAGGGTTACTTGAGAAAAATGTCATGGGCTCCAGGACATGAACCAAGCAGAATAGGGTGTTTGTGACACATGCTACTAATCCAACATAAAAGACTACTGCCAGTCCCTAATGGGATATGAAACACCATCCTGCTCCCCAGATGCAACGCCATCCTCAGACTGGTTTTGACATTCTGCTTCAGCATCTTTTCTCCTCCAACTGATTAAATCTCCCTTTCTTGTACTACAGAAGACCTATACTCCTAAAACTATGAGAATTATGCACACTGCAGGCAAAAGGCAAGCCAGGATGTGAATTTAAAGTTTTGCATTATTCAAAACATATAGGATAGGTAAGATAACGGAAGAGGGAAAGATATAATGTATGCTAAAAATTGATTTTTAATCAGTGTGCTGCTTTGAATTAGCCTCATTCAGTCTTTTTTATTTTCCCCATGCACTACCCCTCCTCTGAGTCCCCAGCACTTTGCCATTCTTCTACATACACATTTGGGGGAGTTCTTTTGTCAGAGTTTTTTGGTTTCACTTTATTATTTTTCTTTTCCTTGAAGAGCAACCTAGAAAACTTAGACTAGAAAATTTGTTTTCCATTAGAGCTACTTGCTTTTATACTCATGTACAATCAGGAACAACCATCTTAATTAAGCTAGTCCATAAATGTTCTGGTTGGTAAGCCACCAACTTCATTGTACAAGTGAAATTCAATAGGTTCAACTTGCTCCCTACCTTAAAACCTACCTCAGGTCTGGCTTTAAAATTAATATAATCAAGAAATACCAGCAGAAAAGCATTTCTTTTTGATTTGTACTACAGGATTCTAAAAATTGAGATGCATCTCTTATTATCTTGATTATTTTCTAGATTTAACTCAATTTTACCCAAACCCCCAGTTATAAAGAAGCTGCCTTGAAAAAACTGTTCAGTGAACGTAGCTTGGTGCTCTTCCTTTCCATTCTACAATGTGATACATACGTATCTCCTCCCTGCCTTAACTTGTATTTTCATTAGGTCACAGTTTTGATTACTGCAAATTAAATATACGGCCAAATGCAATAATAATTCTAGTTACATTTTTAATGTTTTCATTTACAGTAAAATACAACATCAGTGAAACATTTTAGTTCTCTGAACAACGCTGATGCATTCATCAGCATTTACAGTGAGTGGATGCTACCTGTCTGCTTAAGATCCAGGCAGCTATTCAGCTTATCTCAATCTTTTTAATATGTAAAATCATTAGAAATGTCTATTTATCCTAGGAGGTTACTCCTGCATGCTAAGATATATTTCTCTGGGATGTTGGCACCTTTCTAGTTCCACTGTAACTTAGGGAGACAGCCAGCCACTCCTAACTCTGTCTACATTCCACAGAGAAACCTGAGAGTTGACATGTATTTACACCCAGCTCCATCCAACATCTCACCTTAAGGTGAGAGACTCTCCTTAAGGTCCAAAGCTATATTCCCCACACCAAAAGGCCACTGCATAGCCCCAAGCAAGGGAACTCTCAGACTCCCTTTTGAAGTCGAGTTACTAAACATTAGAAGAATGACATGCAAAGGGTAATTTAACTCAGTGGCAAGAATATTTAGCAAGAAGAGGAGAGAACTGGGGTTTCAGACCCAGCTCCCAGAAGTGCAGCCACAAAGCACTGGATAACAAAAGCATCTGGGAAGGCACGTCTCTCCTGCTTAAAATGATGTCCTAGCCACCATGCCAAAGGCAGTCTTGCTTTCTTCACCCCATGCTACATTCCATTAAATACTCCTGCTCAGAAGAGAAACAGGAAGACTCTATCCCAGGGAGTGGAGAATCCATGTGTTTCTTAGTGATTCCCTCTGCTGTCATGGGAAGAACAGTTACTGGTTTGAGCAGCCTTGAGCAGCCTCAAAGCGTCTCCTTAAGCAGCCAACAAAAAGGAGACTGAACTTAAGAAAAATGTCAGGCAGACTGGTTCTTCTGCAGCATATCCTTCACATTCACCACTTTCTCTCCACAAGAAATTGAGGAAAAACCGATTTCTCCCCTCTCTCGCTCTTGCCTAACACTTAAAAAATTCATTGAGTCATGACCGCAATGTGATGCTTACAAAGTATTGGGATTCCATCCCAGTTCTCCCCTTTTCTGAAGGGCAACAAGGATTCTGTTTTAGTAAGGAAAATATATTGGATACCACCGAAAGTGGGTAGGCAGGTTGTAAATCTCCTAATTTTTTTTTTTTTTTTTGAGTATGAAACCAAAACTGAAAGATGCCTTTATTTTCTAGGTTTATTGTAAAAGGGTGTCTAGGACAAATCTAGTTACTAATGACTGGCAAAATAAAGTATAAAAATGGCCACTTTGAAACACATTAGATATCCAGTTGGCCTGTTTCCCCTCTGACAATGGCCAGCAGCCAAAGAGCTGGTTGAAGAGACATATGAGCAGAAAGACAGTGACATGTATTCATTTTACAGCCTCAAAACTTCTAGCAATCTTGTAGTAAAGAGACGCTTCCTAAGCCAAATGTCATATCTGTCTTCTATATACCTTGAGAGGCTTTCTTTTGTCACTTTGCATGACTATATTTTGAATACATTTATATTTTTAGTCTTGCTACCTTGTGACAATGAGTAAAGTTTCATTATGTACTGATTGAAAATTACTTTTCTTTTAGCTTCCAGAGTTTTCTTATTACAAGAATCCATTAATAATTGTTCATCATTCACCCTCCCCTTCCCCATGTCACCTGAGATTGCAGAGATTTTTCTTCTACCTCAAGTATCTCTCTCTACACAGAAATCCTTACATAGGTTTGACCATTTATGTCACACTTCCTCATATTGTCATTATGTGATGAAGATGATATAGCTGCATGCATAGAAAGACACATTCACTATATGTTTATACAGCAGTATAATGCTTTTTCTTTTGCTATTTATTTCTTTCCTAAAAACTCCTAAGTCTCTGTTGGTCTTTGACAACCACTGAGCACTGAGATGGTGTTTGCAGACAATGATAAACAAGGATGCTACCTTTTTTTTTTCCAGCACCATGTAGCTCTTTCCAAGTTCTCAACTGCAAGCTTGCTAGTTGTATTTTTCCCTACTTGCCTCAGTTGTCAAACTCATTTAGAATTTCATCTGCTGTGAAATAAGCTCCCTCTCAACTCTTTGATCAGTTTTTGTAACTACCATTCCAAGGACTCAGGTAGGAACCCCTCGCCTCATTATTTCCCCATTTTCAGATACACAGTTACATTCTTTTAAAAAAAAAAAAAGAAAATTAAAAAAATCACACAGGCCCCTGTGATTCCAGTGGTAATTCCCCTCCTGCTCTCAATAAGTCATTGATTATGTCTTTTCCCTGGCCTCTTTTATCCATTATTTATATATAAAATTATTCCTTTTCTATGATAGTTTATACAACATTTATGGAAGTTTATGAACTTTCAGCAAAAGACTTCCTAAAAAGTCACCAGGACTTATCATTCACTTTTATTGCTTTGGTTTCTTGTTTGGGTTTTTTTTTTTAATTACCATCTTTAAATTACTAAATCCAATATTTGAAATCTTATTTAATTTGCCCTTAATGATTTAAAGGTAAATAAGATTGGAAAGCCCACCACCTTATTGCTAAGTCAAGTTCTTTCACTAATGAAAAATGCCTCTAAAATAATCAGCATTACATGAAGATTTAATATATACTAAATTTATTGTGAGTAAAACAAAACAATAAAGCCAGTTTATCAGCAAATATAGAACAATCCTTATACTTTTACCTCTTTACAGTCTTTCACAATCGGCTGCATCATGGTAAGGTCCTGATGACTGCCACCCATAGCACTGCTTGTACTCTTGTTTCTTGCATGGCCTTTCTTAAAAGGAGTTTTTCCACCAGACTGAAACTCCTTAGTTGGAGACGTTGGTGAAGTAGACAGTACTAGTGTTTTCAATGCTGCTACTTCAGCCTGGAGGACATCAATCTTCAGGGGGGTGGGGGAAGAAAAAGTCATTAACAAACAAAAAAATATATTAGGCTAAGAATATGTTGAATCAATTAACAAAATCTCCAGCTATTTTGGTTCAAATCAAGACGTCATCTTCTAACAATACTAGCACACAGATGCCTATGCAATTGCATATTGTAGCAACACTTGCTTCCGATGTACCTTGCTGGCTATCTGACATGATGCTAAAAACACCCTGTCCGTGTGTGTTAGCCAAGAATATGTCAAGCAACACAAAACCACTTAGTATATATTCTAATATAATGTATACAGGTAATGTTCTATCTATATCTATATGATTCATGCTTTAGATTTAAAATCATGTGAAAAGACAAAGCAAGCAAGCTAGAAAAAAGCTCACCTTTCCTTGTGCTTCTTTTAACTGTTTTTCTGCTGCAGCTTGTTTGACATTTGCTTCTTTAACCATTTTGTGTGCTTCCTATAAAAAAATGTTTATCTAGTGTAAATGCCTCACACAAATTTATGAAAAATCCAACAACTAAGGACATACTTTTGCTTCAGAGAGACTACTTGTGAATATTAAGTTGTGCAATAGTCTGAAATGAAATAATTACATTTAAAAAAAGCCCTACAAATCTATCATTTCGATTCATCACTGGCCCACCAAGTTTCTTCCCCTTGGTCCTGAGCCCGGATTCAGAAATTCAGTAACTCCACCCACCTCCCCTCCAGCAGGAACAATACCTGTCATGAACACCGGGTTCCAGTCACGCTTCAGTGGCTGACAAGTCAAGTTCCTTGACCCCCAGGGAAAGACTGAACCAGCAGCAACAAAAGCAACATGGGCACAGTAGCACATTCAAAAGAAATTCTACCTTCTAACCAGAATAACCAGTTTTAGATGAAGGAACGAGTCAAACAACTATGAAGTCTACATTCTTGCCATCAGTAAAACAGACAAAGCAACAGCATAAAAACAGTTTGCCATTTAATAAACATTTCTTAAGTAGAACAGAAAAAGCACTAAAAAAACAATCCAAGTAAAGAAACAAGGCTAAGCCAATAAAGAAAAACACATAAAAGGACAGTATTTTGAATATCCTTTTACCTCATACCTTTAAGCCTTTTGTCTGTATAATGTATTTGCTTAGGCTCTGATGCAGCAATTTGCACCTATGTCCTCAGATTACTGTCCTCATGTGATACTTACTGAAGGCAACAAAAATCGAAATATCTGAGCCACCAACTAAAGTTCTTGGGAGAGGATGCTTTTCATATCTGTAAAGCGCCTAGCACATCTGGACGCTATATAAACATAACAAAAAAGTTTGTACACCATCATACCAAGAGATCTGGCTCCCACTGGCATACAACACAGCTGTGTAATATGGGTTCGTAAAATTTTCTTAAGTAACAAGACACATGCAGGAATGGGAACATACACATTTATACAATGTGTACAAATACATTTAACATTGATCATGCAGTTTCTGCTCAGTGATGCACCTTTGAAAGCAAAGCATGTTACTGTGCTATTACAGTGTAATAATGTATTATATGAATCCAGCTGTGCAAAACAAGTCTCAATCCTCCACTGGGATGAATTAATATAAGCTCTAGCATATCCACTAACATGGTTGCTGAAATTAGTGGGATTCAGAATAAAACATGATTTCAAGGGCCATAGATCCCAGTGCAAAAAAAAAAAAAAAAAAAAAAAAAAAAAAAATCAATAAACCTCACCACTGTGTCCTGTTAGGGCCTCTTAGTGAAACCAAATCACAAAATAAAACTCAATTAACATGCCTGTAACAGTCTGAACAATGCAAACTTAAACTATTATTACTAATACACTATATTTCAAACATAGTTTTAACCAACTGACACATTGTTCTAAGTTATGAAATGTCGTAAAAATAAAATTTCACTGATAATTTCATTTTTGTTCCTCTACAGTTAAAATATCTGTCCAATATTATTCTCTCCCCCATCATACACAGGTATTTATGCTAAAAGGTACCCTTCCAGTCTACTATTTGGTTTTTTACACATAGGAATTGCTTAATATTTCAAGTAAACTTGCCCTGCCAGAATGATGAAACAAAACCCATAGAGCAGTTTTTAATTTGATTTTTCCATGTCAGTATTTTTAAGCTTCTTAATAGCACTCTTATACCAATGCAGCATCATAGATTTAAACACTGCTTCTAAAACATATCTAATGGTCTATCTTTATGCATTTGCAAAGACAATACTTATGATTTAGTAAACATATAAATCATCCACAGATTATGAAATTTATTCTGACAGTTAAAGGTATCACAATTTAGGCCTGAGGCATTCCTACATATATTCCTAAGATAAAATGAGAACTGGTCCTTCTTCAAGGATGGATTTAGGTTTTCTTGCTGTATAATGGGATCTCGCAATCTTTGGTGGCACTACTGCCTTTTCTTCAAATGAAAGAGTCCTACTTAAAGGTCAGGCTTCTCACTTGGTAACTAGGTTTCACCCTGGTTCATCACTCAATGCTAACGTTACTTTTCAAGTCTGTGGGTGTAGCATGCTGCCAGACCCAAATTTCAGAAGCTGAAAACATGATTAAGTTATGTACTTGCTACCTCCATTGATCTGGAACTATGTTATTTTTTTATTTAGTCACCATGGCAACCCCAAATTTAGCTCTTATCTAGATAGCCTTGTTGTCAGACAGAGAAGCTGTCTCAAAATAGTTATGCCAAAAAATAAGCTGATATATTTTCCTTATTTTCCTCATTTTGTGTCTAGGTGGATTGACAAGCTCAATAAGATGTCTCTCATGTAAGTGAAAAGTCTGCTGCTTGCTCTTAAGCCTCTACTTCAACACCCAGGTCTTCAAGACACAAATCCCTTTATAAGCTTATTGCAGAAAAATTCAGCATACAGTATACTGGTTCTACATAAAACATCTGGCTCAGCTTCCTTTAAGTATATCACATCGAAGACTCCAACAAACCTCAAACAGACTAGCTGTAAGTTCTTCCAATTCCTGTCCAAGTTGATCTCGCACTTTAGAAAGCCTTTCACATTCTTCATCTTTTAACTTCAGCTCCTATGGAAAATTGAAAGTTATTTATTCTGACTTAGAGTAGTAATTTGGCCTTTTAAAGCTAATACCAAAAGAGAGGGGGAACAAAAAGAAATAACAAATAATCAGAGGAGTATAAAACCTCTGCTAAACAAAGCCTTTCAAAATATTCATCTTAACACTAAAAACAGTTAAGTTAATGCTATGCATATATAGCTATTTCTTCCTGTACAGAAATATACCAGGCCAATCTAAAGTATCCCTTAGCTAAACACCAACATTTCCAAACTACTCTGAAGTAAAAAAATTTTTTTCCTGAAAGTATAAAAGACTAAATTCACTTAAAATATAGATCACATTAATTACTGGGACACACAGAACACTAGTTCTGTCTAGTCATTCCTTAAAAATAAAATAATCTCTTTTTAAAATAAATAATAATTAAAGAAAATCAAAAAGCACTGTCTCAAGACAATCCCGAATTCCAAACAAATCTTAATATATATTTTACTATAAATACTGTCTCCTGAATATCTCCTTACAATGAATACAATTCCAAAATCACACTGTAATTATATCCTTGCTCTTGTTTATAAAGATATATAAATAAAATTAAAGCAACATAATGAAATTCAAAATGCTACACCACTAAAATTTGAGCAGAAGTCTGACCATTACCACTTTTACAGTAAGATTTTAACACAGATTTGGCAATATGAGGGTTACACATGCCCAATCTTATCTGTACTGATGAGAAAATGGGGTAATTTGCAGAGAAGTAAAAAAAGGTTGACAAGAAATTTGAAAGAAAAGCTCTTCTCCCCTTCCGCAACCATTAAACCCTGAAATCTCTTGCAGAAAGAGTAGGATGTAGAGAAAAAGTAAAAGAAAGAAAGCAGTACACAGCCAATTCTGATTTTTCAAACTTTTTTTTTGCCTTAACTCCCTTCCCACTCCCATCCAGCTCTTCCTCCTCTTCCCCCTATCCAAGATTGCTATTACGCTGCTGTCACTTTTGAAATGCAAGACCCTGTCACTGATAGGTTAAAGACTTCAAACACAATCTAGCAACGATTTGCTCCGAAAACCTCCACAAGACATCCAAGAAAACATCCGCCTTTAGAAAACTCTGGGAGGTCAGTCACTAGAGAGTCACAAAAAAGGGCCCAAATGGCAACTTCCCTTGTGTTCTGGGGAGGTGGTTAGTATTTCTCCCTAAGTCTTCATGACTGAAATAACGTTGCACACAACACTGTGGCAAACTGTACCTTGCCTTGGAGCATGCTGATATTAGGTTTTGCTCTCAAATTCTGCAGTGAAATGGGCAACTGATCTTTCTGTAAGGCGAAGGGTCCTGTTTGACTTCAGCTCCTAGATTTGACAAGTGCTTAAGGACTCCTCTAGGCTCATCTAGATTAAATGTATCATTTCACCCTTCTTTTATTTGGTTTTAATTTTGGACATTTTGACTCATTTTTAGTCTAGTTTGTTTGTCATCTGGATTTTTTGCTTTCCATATGCAACCTTTTAACTATTTTGAAAGGTATCATTTAATTGATGGGTTTTTTCCAAACAAGGTATTTCTCAAATAGCACTCAACTCTTACTCACTAGCTACAGTTCTGTGCAGTGACCTATCCCTTTCTTTCTAGAGAAAAAAAAAAAAAAAAAAAAAAATAAAGGCCGAAAAATAGCTACAGATGGAGGCATGAATAGAAAAAGACAAAGATCAAAAAAATGGAAAAAAAGAAGATGCAAAAGAAAGAAAGGAGGAAACAAAATTTAATTTTGTGTTGGTTTAAAGCATTTCTCATTTAAAGTATGATTTATAATCAGGAAATAAAAGATTTTGATGAAAGATGCTTAAAGCTCAAGTTTCAGCTTTTCCTATAAATGCAGAGAAAACATGGCTTACTTCACAGATTTGTAAGGATGATTCTACATACACATCAATAAGTCTTAAAAGGAGGTTATATTAATATTCAGTCAAGAGTTGTCAAATTAACAATGAAAGTAAAACTAGCCCAGGTTCACTTTTGGGCTATCACTCCCAGTAGACTATTTACATAAAACAGTTACAGTTTTGCCTGCAACCGGAAAGATTAGGAGGGATTAGATTAAAATTTAGGCAGATGAGTAAAGTTACTTTACAAGAACAAAAAGGAGACAACACCAGGCATTCTACTACACATGGCTGCTTAGCTGGATTTGTCACACACTGGGCAGGTTCCCATGACGTGATTTAGGAGAAGCATATTATAACACATGATTTTTGTCAAGCAAGTTTAAGCTCAGGTCTTTTAGGTAAGGCTAAGCAAAAAGCTTAGCAGTTATTAGAAACTTTACTACTGCCTGTGTCAAAGTCATTACCGGAGACTTCCCAGCCATACCCAAAAAAGCAGCAGAAAAGACAACTCTGTGTGCTAGACTAACCATTAATGCTGCAGTCCTCCACACAATACTGTTTTGAAAAAACATGATGAACTATTATAAAGCACACTACAAATATTCTTACTGAAGTAGGCAATAAAAAAATTTAACTTGCATGGGAAAAAAAATCTGCATTAAAGAGTCATATTGTTGTTTATTTCACTTTGATCTTTTCAAACAGACTACAGGGTAGGTCTTTAAAAAGAACCAGTGAGACAAGAAATGCAAATTACTGCTTCAAAACCAGTCACACTTTAAATTCTAGAAAGAACATCATCCTACATCTAAGTCAGCAATTTAACCAAGTCAGAACCAGATGTGTAATACCAAGGAAAGAGTATTTTCTACAGATATCACCTAAATTCTGAACTGTAGGGTACTGCTGAATTCTGAAGCTGTCAAAAAAGTAGAATGCATTCCTATTGGACTCATCTTCACTCAGCACACAAGTTAAACGAGCTACATAAAAACAAGTCCATTGCAACCACATTCACAAGGGTATTAAATGTGAAAGAAAGTCCAGCATAACTTTCCAGAGCTAGCAGCATTTCACAAACTACGGAATTATTTTATGGCATGGGTAAAATGCTTCTATTTTGCTCGCATGTAGACTTCTACTCGCCTGAGAAAATTTCTATGCCTACAATACACTTCAACAGCATCAGAGGTGTGGAAACTGAAAACTTTCATCAGTCACAGACAGACAGGAACTGCTCAAACACCTGCAGAGAACCAACTCAACTACAACTGGATTTTTAGAAAAAACTGAAAGCATACTCTTCAGTAGAGTCCTAGAGCATTCTCATTTTTATTGTTTGCTAATTTATAAGCAAATAACAAGGAAAAAATTTAAAATGTTGAATGTACTGGATAGTACATGGAATTCCTGGGTAGTTATTGTGAACCTGTTTATTGATTAATCCATGCAAAATTCTTAAAATGTCAGGTTTTACCACAGATCTGAAGAGATAAGATCAAATTGTAACACTCAGTTTGCTTCTGAGATGAAGAATGCATACAGAAATGGAAGCCTTTGAAAGAAAAATCTTGATCTCAGAATCAAGTTCTCTTGACTGAACTACTGACTGAAATACATTATTTGAACCAGCATCTCCTGTAGAGTGCTCTTTCCTCATCAAAGAGCACTAACGACCAGTGACAGCTGATAATCTCAACTCTCCAAGAGAAAACATATCAACACAGGAACTCAAGTTTCTTTCTACAGTCATGGATGACATCAATGTATTGACAGTAATAACTTTGGGCCAAATCACACAAAAATTCACAGAAAACATGATTACAAACTGCTACAAAACCACAAGCAAGCTGTCCAAAATGCATGCAACAGGCTGGTTAAGCCAGATGAAAAGCAAAAGGTATTCTTTTGCTAGGACTCTACTAAGTCTGTACATAAAGAAATACCTTATACCAAAATACCATCCCTGTTCTCTCAGAGGCTATTTACATGTGGTTGACCTACCTTCAGTAACCACAGTGACACGGCTCAAGGCAAACATGGCAGAAAAAATGCAAATGCATAGAGACATGAGGAGATAAAGTTCCAGGCATTGAATCACTAAGCCTTTTGACAGCTTCTCAATTTTCCCGATGCTCTTTAAAAGGGCAATGAAACAAGGACAAAGGTCCAAATCATTTTAAAGCAAAGACTACTTAGTTCTAATTTCTGGACATGTTCTGAAACTAAGACTTCAGTGAGAAAATAAGCAAAAAATATCTGAATTGTCTCAGAGATTGAAAATATCTACATTGTTTTAACTGAGACTTTTAAAGGCAAAATTATGTAAACTACTATATGTTCCACTAGTACAGAAAAATGCCCTGCTCTTACCTCTGACACAACCCTTCTCCCAATTTTATGACATGATTTGATGTTGCAACTGATCTAGATTGAAGTAGAAAATACAGTTCTCTCTCATCAAGAAATAAATTTCTGAAAGATTTTTTTAATTAACAATTTCGTTAGCAATGCTGTTTATTTTTAAAAGTCTGTAGTCTTATGAAATACAAACTACGCACAAAGCAGAAAAGAAATAGAATATCTATTCTATTCCTGAATAATTTATTCAGGAATTGTATTTAAATGTCTAACAATTACACACCATACATACATTATCTAATATAAAAAGAAGAGAGCACATGAAGAAAAAATACCAACAAGACACATGAAAAAAAATCTTCAAATTTTCCATTTCCTTTCTAGTTCCCTTTCTGATCACAAGTGAAACAATTTAAAACTAATCTTTGATGTATATTACAATCACATAAAGTTAGGGTAGGAAATTCAGAACAAATGAAAATTGCAAAATAGCAAATTTGCATTTACTTTGCTCACTCCTGGGAAATCTGTAGCCTGTAAAGTTTCCAGGCTTAATGAGCTCAACAAAATTCAAGTGCAAATTGTAATTCTCATTTTTCTTTCTGTTTCTAATAAACAGCATGGAGAATTACAGAGAATTTAAAGCCATTAAGCAAAAGACAATCAGCTACACAGAGACACTACCTATTAATTACATCCCTATAGGTTTTGAACAGAGTACTCATCGATGAAAGTGAATATACTTCAAAAAAAAAAAAGTTTAAAGATTTCATGACATATGACTATCACAGGGTGGGGCACTGTACTATGTGGACAACCGTTGACTTTTGGAAGAAAGAAACCAGAGATGAATTAGGGATAGAAAAAACTAATCCTCACAAAGGAGGGGGAAGAAAGAAGATATAACAGAAGGCATAGGGTTTATTGTTGTACAGTCTGTACTGCTGTGATTGTGCAGTTCTAAAACAGTGCAAGTTTAGAAATACAAGCAGACAAAATATAAAAGTTACCCACCCAGTATAACACTGTTAAGAATCACATGAGGAGCTGAGAATTAGCAAGAACTTGGACATCAACAGTCTCAAGTTAGTGCTGAATTGCTTTTGTTAAGACCACCCAAAGAGTTTGAAAATACCTAACATGCAGTTAGTATGTCCTAGCAGCCTTCAGGCCATTTCCTTCAGAACAGCCTCAGCAAATTTCAGAGTGAAATAGGAAACATTTCAACCTCTAAGAGACAAAGCAGTATACATTGGAGTAGGATTTTCAGATAATTCCAAGGTAACAGTAGCAGGTCCGAGTTGTGGTTTTCAAGTACGTGAGCTGTAATTTGATATACTGTAAGGAGCTAGAAGAGCTTTTCTTAAGTTTAAACATTAATTTGTTCTTACTTTCTAAGGTTCCAAGTTTAACTGCTAGGATTATATGTTCACATGCAAGGTCCTCAAACTTAGCTTATGTTAATGTTTTCTTTCAGTGGTCAAAAGCTAACCAACACACACATTAGCAAAGGAAGCCACTACTCAGCAATAAAACAATCAACAGAAGAAGTGATGTCAGAACTTGTATATAAAATTCACATTAACAAGGGCAAATGCAACTATGACAGAAATGATGACTGCATCCAACAAGATGAAGTAACAGAGGAAAACAAGTTCAAACACAAGATAAAATGAGCTAAAATCTAAGCAAGAATGGAATCACTCAGAGGGAGAAAAGGGCACAGATACAAATAGCACAGATACAAACAGCACAAAATCTACTCAGAAGTTTAAGAACAGAGGAATGTTAAAGTGATAAATAATGGCTTTGCATTTATATAGCACCATCCATCCAAACAAGACAAAGCGCTTTACAAATATTAATGAATTGAACCACAGTGTCTTCAAAGGTGTCCATACTCAATTTGAAGTGTGGTGTAACAGTACTCTAAAGAACACCAGTGACATCTTTATTGCTTCTTTCCTATGCAAGCATTCCCCTCTGAAACATCCCTGTTTCTAAAGTATTTATAAATTCCATTAAACTGCTAACTTTAATACTTTAGGAGAAAGAAGACTCGAAAGGTATATAATCAGTTAGTGAATAATTATTCACTAACAACAGTATGACAGAAAATTACTCCTGTTCTCAAATGTCAGAATGAAGGAACAGTCTACATTTCAAAGAGAGTGTGTGTAATATGATATTGCAGGAAAAGCTTTCATGGTTAAGTAACAGCAGCAGCACTAGAAAAACAATTATTACCAAGGAATAATTCTAAGTCATCAGCACTGCACACATTAAGAAAACTTACATAAATAATTACATCATAATAAATCTATAAGAAATAGTAGACTCCAAGTGCACTTTCTGGCCCACCTATCATTCTGCAATATTAGAAACCCTTTGAAGAGAGAAAAAGCAGGAGGAAAAGACAACGAACCTTACCCTCTGAGCTTTTGCAAGTTCTTCTTTCAATCGTTCATAGCCCTTTTCTCTTACTTCCAGTACCGATGGGCTCCGTAAGTGAGATAAACTGTCTGTACTCAACCCAAAAATATCTTCGTTTCCTTCAGCAACATCTGCTACTGTAGCACCCTGCAAAAACTCTCTCTCTACGTTATTGCTCTCCTTCCTGGCATTATTGTGATTGAATGACCCGCTCTGGGGTCCAGAGGTAGAACAAAGTACTGCGTCGGTAACATTGATGCTGTAAAGAGAGCAATATATTTTATATTTATACAATACATTAGGAATAAATATTTTAGAAATGGCAGTAATGGTGTTGAATGTATAATTATGGGCATAATTTAATATTACATAATTGTAAGTAATCTTAGAATTTTATCTTTAGTAAAGCAAACAGCTTATATGCAACAAACATCAGCAATTTAAATAAAAAGAGACACGGAATTTACCTGACACCTGATACTTCTCCACAATTCAGCTGTCTGGGAGATGAATAAACAGGTTGTGTGGGGAGGTCAGAAACACTTAATGCATTGGGTTGGATTGGCGTGGAGGACACAACAGAAGGATGTGGTCGGTAGATGACGCTGGGTGAGGTAGTTTGTTCCTGAGTCCCTGGCTCATTTACTCCAAGAAGATCTGGTGTAGTAGGCGAAGCGAGGTTCACTTCATGAAAGCCTTCCAAGGGGTCACTGGCCATAATAAAAGCCTCATCATATGAAACCCTGAATGAAAGAATCACATTATCAGAATGCAAACAGGAAATACTTAATTATATCTGACAGCTATTTGAATTTAAAAAAAAAACAACACTCAAATATGTTCAGAATACTTCATGATAGAATGGAAACTGTGGACTATTATTGCTAAGTATGAACTTCAAACACCAAAATTTTTTTTTTTTCCACGTACTGCACTGTCGATCTAAAAGCAGACTGCATCTAAATGGGATGATAAAATCAAGAACACATTCTACATCATAAAACAAAGTAATCTTTAATATAGCCTAGAGCTGCTTTATATCAAACCAAATATATTTCATTCATGAAAACGGGGGAGACCTGGGAATTAGTGAAGAAAAAAAAATTTAAACCTTAAGCTTCCATTTTTAATCTCAGTGAAGCAAATAATCTAGGACAGAAATCAGTGAATCTTTAAATAAATTACAGTCCATAGTAGTTTTGGTTAAATTACTCATCCGATCTTGTAACAGTTCACTGAAATTACAGACTTTGCCAATAAGACTTCTCGTGAAGTATGATGATGTATATTTAATACATCACATAATCAAGTGATCATGAAAAATATGAATAAGTATCATCTCAAAAATACATTATAGGCAAAAAAGTACTATGAATTGGCAATTTAACTGACAATATCTTTCAATTTATTTTTTTAATTACATATGCTTTCCTTAAGATCAACAGAAAACAACTACAGCACATGGATATTACAAGCCCTATTTTCCAGCAGTTTATCACAGATTACAAAAGTCTTTGCATAATTCAAAAATTAAGTTGGAAGTAGTATAGAGAAATTTGTGAAGCAGTGCTTGTTCACTGAAAAAAAAACCCAAAACATTTTCCATATTACTGAAATACAGAAGAGAGAAAATGCAGGTTCAAAAAGGTACTGAACATGTAAAAAAAGAACTGTGCATCAAAACAAAATAATACATTGCATTTTACAGGTAAAGTTGTTTGGATCTTACAATTGAAAACACAAGGCAGGGAGAAGATCTAGAAAGATGATGGTCATAACCATGAAGAGACTATAACATCAACTTACATGTACATTCAGTTCATGAGCTACTTCATAAAATACACAGAAAACACCATGAATGGAATCCCCGAATTACAAATGGAGTAGTGTTTTAGTTACATTAATACTTTCCAATCATCTTAAGCTCAAAGAACACCATTCAAAACTGTTCTGAATCTCAAGGACTGTGGTGTCTATTTACCAGTGCTAAACAAGTAATTTTACCACACTGGCAGGCATATGTAGAAGAAATTCAATTGTTCAGATAGCAAGAATATGTTATTAATTTTTCTCTCTGTTAATTCCTCTCAGGAAAAAAACAAACAAACAAACATCAGGACCCCTCTAGGAAACTGCCCAGACTTAAGGGACAAAAAGGACCTTACATGAATAAACAGGGACATTTTAGGTCAGGGTTTTTTTCTGCAGAAAATTTTATGCAGAGATTTGTCTTATTTTGAACTACCAGGACTGGCTGTAAAAATATGATTTACACATAAAAACATTGTCACAGTTTTGCGCTTTGGAGCTTTTCTATCATAACACAGAGATGAAAAGGTTACTTTTAAGTAACTTTGGCAAATATTGCTGTTTGTTTTCATTATAGTTCTTCTTAACTATTAGAAGCATTATAATTACATGCTCTACATGATGTTGAGTCAACAAATTAAAATGAAGGGACTGACAGAGCTACAGGACATTTTTCAAAGTTAAATTTCAAGAACAGTACAACTATTACATGCCATTATTTTACATTTAATTAGCTAAAACACTGTCATCTTGAAAAAAATAAAAATTACAGAAACAGCTCTTTATAGTTCATCATCCCAGTTGAAAAATATCCATCTTGCAGGTCTCCAAGTCAGGTTCACATCTACACAAAGATATTCCCTTTCTATGTTTCTACCACCTTGCTATTTTTTGACCATCAGTTAAGCTGTACCCAACACCACTATACCAGCAACAACATCAAAATATCACTTCCAATTCCTGATTCTTTGGATTTCAGTCTTCACCATTAATAAAAGACAGAGGCTTCTGAACAGGGATGTGGAAAGGATGCCTGGATGGATGCCTTGCCTTTTCTAAATCTATGGCACCTGGAAAAGTGCACCCAAATCCACACAAGAGAAGTAAAGATTGAGACCCAGTTGAGAGCAAAACAGGAACATCTCTTCTGCCACATATTCCACTCTGTTGACTAATTTCTATTTCAAGTTTGAAAGACACATTCCTAACTGTCCTGAAAACTCACGATCTCCCTTGATATTCAAGAGAGGTACCACAGAATTTCACATCACTAGCACCACTGATTGTTTTCAGTTGCATACCCTGCTGGGCTGAACTTTGCTATAAAAGTTCTTTTTCCAAAAACTGTTTTTTAGAAAACACTACTTAGCCTTTGTCCAAGTTAAAAAAAAAAAAAAAAAAAAAGGCTCAGGAAAAGCTTATTTGTTGGCTTTTAACATATTTTACTATTTCTGTACAAAACTTAGGGCTGTTTGGAGCAAATACTTTAAGTACATTGAGTAAGCAACAGGCTAAAAGATGCACCATTCCATATATTTGTGATAACAGATACAAATTCAGCTAAATTATGAAGCGTGGGAGGTCATGCTGGCTCACACAGAGAAAAAACATTTGGAAGCCTGCTTATTTTCAAATGCATTTCTAACGGTCCCTCTAGACCATCACATCAATTTACGATAAGCAAAATATCCTGCAGTATTTTTAATGGAGGAAAAAAAAAAAAAAGCCCAAACCAAAGAGATTATGGAATTTTATTCACAAGACTATCGCTCTGCTTATACATTAAAGATCTATCTCACCCTAAACAGGCAAGAGATTTATAAGTAATTAAATCCATGCATAACTTCGCAGCTATCAAAAAAACAAGCTCTGTCTGATATAGTAAGTAAAAAAGCTATAAAAGTTATTCCTGGAGGAGATGAAAACAAAGTCCCTCATAAGCAAACCGTCTATGTAAAACACTTTCCACTCACAAATTTCTTCTTTCCTAGCATTGCTTCTCACTAGGCAGCGAGCAGGCAGAAGCCGTGTACACCACCCAGACAAGACAAAGGAGCCCGTATCAAATATCTCCGTGTCAAGGCTCACCAACACCATTAGGCTGTTACCAAGGCACCAGCTGAAGATACATTACACCTTAATGAAACCAAACATACATGCAAAAAGCCAAGTGGTTCTAAAAATAAAAGCTCTCTTTTGGGAAAAGAATTCTTCAAAGTTATGGTAAGCCAAAGAAGGGGAGAAAAAGCACATTAAATTTCAGTGTCATTAAAGATTAGAGGCTTCCTTAAGACTTTGTGGGGTGGGGATTCGTATTTTTGACTAAGGCAGCAATGAACAGCCTTGCTGTGAAGGAACACGAAGTGAATGTAAGTGGAAAGCTTTACTGGGAGCCAAGCTGACAGTGTGTAAAAATAAACCACAGTGTTGACACAGCACTCTTTAGTAGTAGTTCTGTGCTACTGTGAACAAAACCTGATATTCTGACGTTTCAGGGCAGACCACTTATTAAATAAAATAATGAATTTTCTTAATACTTTTTCTATCACATTAATATGAGGTGAAAGCTTGGAATTGCATTAGTGCCTACCAAACACATGATTACTTTTGTTGATATTATAATTTGGATCACATAAAAAAAAATCAAATATTGTAATAAATCAGGATGAAACAACAAAATAAATTAAATTCCTTATTCTTTCATCTGGAAATAATGCAAATTTGGTGGGAGCTGTCAAAATGTTGTAGCTTTTTATTACCTCCACTGCTGACTAACCAGGGAACTTCATGAGGAAACTATGCTCAAATATGTTATTTTATCTAATAGTAAACTAAAACGTACTACACAGAAATCAATTTATCAACAGTCAGCTTAACACTTCCTATAGCTTCTAACAGGAATCAAGAACCATAAACATTTTCAACAGCAGTGAAAACAAAATGCTTAAAATTGTTGAAAACCACTTACTACAAACTCAGGAGTTTGTGTTTCACAGATTGCTTTTAAATACGAGACATCTTGAAGACGACAACTCTGAACAATCTCGTAACTGTTATAGTCTATTTAAAAGCAACGCCAACACTAAACATTTTAAGCATCAGAAATCTCCTTTTTAGTTTTGATGGTAGAATGTACCATCACAACAGAATGGCTACCTGCTGAAGTGAAAAAAAAAATCCCATACGGAAAAAGTTAATGTTTCTAAACATTTTGATGAAGAGTAAATTGTAGCAGGCATTTATCAAGAAAGGTGCGTATTAGCTACAGTGCTTTAATCTCCATGCAGCAGGCCTTTCAAAAAGTAATAGTCCCAAAGACTTCATTTGTTAGACTCCTATGTCTGCTTCAGTTAATTTGGGAAGGGTCACGAAAGTGGACTTTTTTGTAGCAGTTTCTCAAACAGACTGGCATTAGCCCACCACTAGGTCTGCATTCTTCTCAGTGGGTTTAGAAAAAAATATTTTGAAATATTTGGCATTATAGACTCTGTAATGTAATATGTTTTAAGCTCTAAAGAACTCGGTAGGGAATTACAGTAGTGGACTAACGACTACCTTTTAAAGAAGCAGTTCAGCTAAGTACAGTTACTTCATACCTACCAGATGCAAACAGGCAGTTTAAAATTAAAATTGTTATAAGGCATATATGGGCATTCATTTCAAGTTCAAAACCAATTCAATTACATCTATCCAGTACCATCAAATACTCATCAGATGTAGGCACAGGACAAAGAAGTTTGTTAGATTTTTTTTTTACTAAACTGCTTTATAATTAAGCTCAGCCACAGAATTAAAGCAAGTTTAAACACCATTACTGATGTCAATTGATTGCATGAACACAATTCAGGATTTGGCACAAGAATTCCCTTAAGGTTTGCAAAATGTAATTCCCACCCTTACAATTTTGCAATTATGATAGAATTCTCTGCTTCAGGAGCCAAAATACACAATACTTTTTTTTTCTGAACTGGTAAGATATGAGAGAAAAGAAAACACTGAACCACTAGTGCCATCCAGTCTTTATATATTCTACTTTTATTTACAAGTGACATTACACCACCTATTTACCAACCTGATAAATTAGGCAAGATGGTAAATAGAAGGTAAATTTTAAGTTAGGCAAATATACAGAATTTAACAGCTAGCAAAACTACATTTGGTTCAATGTGAGAATATTTTTCTACAGCATTTCCTGCAGTGTTGTCGTATAATGCTATGATATGGGTCTTTTTCCTACTCTTTACTCTCATCCTAGGCATTCAAAACACCATTTCACACTGTTTAAAAAACAAACAAACAAACAAAAAAAAACATAGTCCACTTGATAGCAAGATTTTATGAAGTTAAAGGGATTTTTGATTTGATGAACTGATGATTAAAAATATCTTAAAAATTTCATTAAAGACTTATCTTCAACTAGAAAAATACAGGTGCAGACAAGTGTCTGTCTTACAGAAACAAGCAGCACACAAGATTCAATGACCTACATTTATGAAATGCTTGTAAAACTTATAAATAAACATGGTTTAGAGTCTAGTTGATAGTACACCTCTTACTATAGCGAAGAGTCAGTGCTTTGCAAAGTAGAATGCTGCAAACTTTTATTATAAACTAACATTCAAAGAATGCTGTTCGGTTCACAAAGACTTTCTACACCAAGTTAATTAAACTGAAAATACGATTCTCTTTCCAGACACTGTTCTTTTTAAGGCAGAGCCTTATCTTGGAAACAACTTCACAGTCCCATCTCAGGTTTAAGCCTGGCCACAGTGACTGTAGTGTCATTCTTGCCAAGACTTGGACCTAAAGACTGATTTTCGTTTTAACACTGAAAATATTCAGAAACTAAACTTAAGTAAAAATTATGATGATTTTCACGATGTTGTATCTGCAAATGCAATTTAAGAAATATTTTCTTAATTCATTAAAAAAATAGCATATTATCAAGAGCAATAAAATCTCTAATACAAATCTTAACAGTCAAGTTACAGTAAGACCATATTTTAAGTGCCACAGTAAAAAGGGTCTTAAAAATAAGAATCCAAAGTACGTGTTTCTTTTCTGGCAAAATCCATAAACCTAAGAGGAATACTGAGCAACAAGCTCACCGGTATTTTATGTGAATTTTTAAATCAAGTCAATAAAAGCTATGAAGAAAGCTGCAAGTCTATAATCAAAAGGCTTATTTTGACTCTTCTACAGAAAAAATTCCCCTTTTAAAATAGAGTGTAACAACATAGATATTCCAGTCACAGCTGTGAGGTGCACTCCCATTTGTTATTTATTAAAAGCATAATGAGAATAGTAAATTATTTATCCTTCTTTGGTCACTAGGTAACATTAACCAACCACAACAGATGAATGACTTCCAAGACACAAATACAGAAGGCCTATCTTTAACCCTTCCCAGAACTCACTAAATAGATCTATAATAAAAACAACAATAAAAATGTTAAAGCAATATGATTTCAGGTTTTGTCCTATAATGAAGAATACAAATATTTGAACAGATGGTAGCTGCCAATACATGTTCTAGTCTGAACAACCTTACATCTGCTTCAAAAGAGAAGCTGATAATTTCACAGTTACAGGAAGTCTGTGAAAGATTAATTATTTTATCTGTCTAGATCACTGGTTTTGAGACTAAGAACATGTTTACAAATGAACACGGCGAAAAAAACAAGCAACATGAAACCTAATATGCTACCTGCAAACAAAACAGTCAACACTCTGAAACTGATGAATATACTGTTGCTTTCTGTCAGGAAGACGAACGCCGAGGGCATCATTAAGGCTTTGGCCACTCGGTGTTCCCCTGCTTCCAAAGCCCTAAGACTCTCGGGGAAATTAGCGGAGCATCAGCACTTCGGGGGCACGAATTTCCACACAGCTCATCACTTGAAATCAGCTTGTAACGAGAATTTACTTTCTGAGCCTTACTCTCTAAAGTAGCTACATTAGAAATTAAGGCTGAGATCTGCTGCTTAACTACCTGTGCTTACAAAACCACTTATCGGCGACCAGGTACGACCCTCAATATTGCTCGACAGACTATAAAGCAACCAGAAGCGCTACAAGCGAGCGCAGCTCCACTGTCACACACCGCAGAACGCCCTCCGGTCTCTACCCACGTTGCTCTGGCACCTCTCGAGGGGGGCGAAATCTGCAAAGCCCCCGAGGGGCCCTGTGCGGCCCTTCCCTCCCCGCTCTGCCTCTCCCGGCGCTCGCACCCGAACCGCGCCGCCGGCCGAGAGCAGTGTGAGCGGAGGTGCAGCCTTCAGCCCCAGCTCAGCCTCTCCTCGCACCCCTCCTCTCCTCATTCCAGCCCCTCCCGGCCCCCGCTGCCCGCAGTGCCGGGGCAGGAGAGCGGCAGCTCCGACGCGCCGGCCCCGGGCGTGCGACGGCCCTTTGTCCGCCGCCGGCTCTCCCGACGCAGGTGCGCCCGGTACTTCCCGGGGCGATCCCTGGGAGCTACTTCTGCCCAGCTCTGCCTTGGGCCGCGGCTGGACTCGGAGCCAAGCGCATCCCTGCCCTAGGCTGCTCCTTCGGCGCCCACGCAAACGTCGACGAAGCCGGGAGAGCTCTCCCGCCGCAGACGGACACGGCGGCACGGCCCGGGCCGCCCCCTGTCCCCACGCCTTGTCCCAGGGGGGACCCACAGCCCCCAAAGCCCGCCAGAGCCCGCTCACGGCGCCCCGGCAAAGGGCAGCGCTCCCCGGCGGCGCCGGCTCCGCCCGCACGGGCACGGCTGCCGCCAGCGCGGCCCGGCAGGTGCGACGGCGCTAGCGGGGAGCCGCGCCCCGGGCAGCCGGTCCCCGTTGCCGGAGGAGCAGCCGCGCAGCCCCCGTCGCACGTACCTGCCGAGCCCCGAGAGAGAAGAGGAGACGAGAGGAGAAGAGAGGAGCGCCCACCGCGCCGCGTCCCCTCAGCCGACCCGCGGGGCGGGGCTACGTCTGCGCACCGCGCGCGCACCGCCCGCAGCGGGGCGGGGGGGGAGGAGAGGGGCAGGTGTGCTTGGCCCCCACACCGCCCCCTGGCGGCCGGGGGGGAGCGGGGAGGGAGCTCCGTGAGGGGAGCGGGGCGGGCAGGGAGAATCCCCCGGGCTACGGCGGGACATCCGCTCATCCCCGGGAAGGGGGGTTGGAACATCTCTTCTGTTCAAGGGCAGGCGAGGACAGCGCTGTTAAAAGTCCGAGTGTTTTGTTGCCGTGAAGGCAACACAAGGAAGTTAATAATTCTGTGTTTAATGGCGTGCGGTAACGGAGGCACGGGATTGCACAATTAAAAATGAGAAAATGAAAGACATGCCG
Organism: Pyrocephalus nanus; assembly: GCA_038380795.1. NCBI lineage: Eukaryota > Metazoa > Chordata > Aves > Passeriformes > Tyrannidae > Pyrocephalus > Pyrocephalus nanus. The sequence continues at coordinate 11,013,976 of CM076262.1, read as the reverse complement.
GATGATTATCCAGCAATTTTCATTCATAGGGCATGCATTGCTCCAGATCAGGTTCTGAGACTAAACTCTACACACAAAATTTCTGGAATCAGGCCATATAGAGATAAAAAAGGACTCACCTGCTAAAAAGAGGTGCTTTTCGAGTTCTAATAGTTTGTCTGATAAAGAGCTATTACTACAACCTCTCATCTTGGCTTGACTTAAGCCATCACTACTGCCACCCTGACACAAGCATGGTACTTAGTGCAATTTCCAGCTTTTCAGAGGTTAATGTGCAGCCCTCACCTTTTCCTTTTGAAGTCCCGCTCTGTACTGTTTTGTGTGTCCTATGTATTTAAAGGTAATAGGCAAAATGTTATAAAGCTGCTATAAATAAGACTCCATTTTACCACTAGTCTGATTACAGTGCCAAAAAATATGCTTTGAGTGACAGCAGTATTAGCTGGACAACATACATTCCTTGCTGTTAGTGCAGCTGAACTGAACCCTGTGCTGCATCGTGAGGGACTATAGCAAAAAACTAATGTAAACAAGATCTTATCCCATTCATCAGTTAAGGAATCGAGGCCGCATTCCAGTCAATAATTGAAACTTTAATTATCTTGACAGCTTTCCACTGAACGTGAAAGAATCCTGTTTGGCCAGTCCTGCAGGACATAGCTGCAGATGAATAATGCTGTCTGTGGCCCATTCCCCATCAAGCAAGAAGTTAATTGAAAGCAAAATAATATGACAAAGAAGATGTCAAAAGGCAAATGTACCAATGCCATTCCTCATAAAGTAAATACAATACCTATAAATAGTATTATCTTCTAAATTACTTTTCAGTATGTAAATCTACACTGACTACAAGGGGGCTCAGGCAGAAAAACTGGCTACAGAAAATGATCGTTTATAGCTTTTCTGGAAACTATCTGAAAAACGAGAAACCAAGCAGTGCAAGAAGCAGAATATTCATATAGCAGTTATAATTGGAAGTTTGTCATGAAAAGCCTCATAGAGAAGTGATGTTCGGTTGCAGGAGCTTGAACCTTTAAATTATTTAATTTGCTAATATTGACACGCAATAGAAGCCAGGCAATGCGAACAGAATACAGGTTTGACAAATTAGGTGCATCAAAGTTCATTAAAAACATGATTGCAAAAGGGACGTGACAAGAGGAATCAGAAGTTGAAAACAACCTATTAAGACAGAGTAAACCAACAAGAGTCTATAATTAGTATCTGTAATCCTATAGTTCTTAATCCTGTACAATGACTGTGCTTGGCATGACAATCTGCTGTCTTAACCAGATTAGACATCTTGCATTTCAAGAAATAAAAGCAATACAGTTCCAAAGACATTTGACTGTGCTAAAATAAATCATCAACAGATTTATTTTGTCAAGTACTCCTTTATTTTGCTCTGTGTAATAACTCTAAAAAGTCAGTCAGCAACAAACCAAGAAAGCATAATTTACATGGTTAAAATTAAAAATGTAAATAAATTTAATTAAATTTGGAGTCATAAATAAGATAAGTAGCATGGGGGGAAGGGGGGGAAGAAGAAAAAGGTATTTTAATACTCTATTTTTATCCAGCCCTTGCACATCATTGTCAGGGCAGGGTTACTCCTCCAGGCATCATAAACTGAGAGGCCTGGAGTTACCTGAGGCAAGGGTAACCCCCACCAGTGAGGGCACAGTCAAGAGAAGGGCTAGGGTGGCAATAGCAACAAGCTTTGGCATATACCTAGTGACCATCACAGAAAGTAACATGTCAAATCAAGTCAGATTTGTAGATGTGTAGACCTACACCTGTAATGTAGGTCTGAGGCTCATCTAAGGAGGAGGGATCAACCAAGACAGGCTCACACAAGATAAAAGTACAGGCAAATCCTGGTGGCCTGGGTATGAGCTTAAATGTAGCCCTGGAGTCCCTGCCCACTAAGGGAGGTCGATATGCCCCCAGATTAGGCTGATCCTAGCAACTGAGACCTTTTTGTGCCCTTGGGTCTCTGGCAATCAGGAGAACTGGAAGTCCTTCGCAGAAATAAACCCACGCATCACTATTGCTCTAAATGAGCAAAGTCACTGTTGTCAGTGGAAAGTGATATAGAATTTGCAGCTTTGGTGGAATAACATATGCCATGGGTGCCAGCTCCAATTAAGTAGATGTAATGTGACAAGACCATTCGACAACTGCCCAATGTACAAAATCTGGAGGATGGACTTCGCTGAAACTGAGTTATTTCTAGTGAATGCTAGTATTTGCTGCTCCTGTCAAATCCATTCACTCAGTTTGTTAAATCAGTTCATCTGTTTATTTTGAACTCCTTAGTGTGGTTAACTGCCCCAAATCAGAAATTCTCCAGCTAGTTAGACTGCTGAATAGGTATCTTGGCACAGACTTGGCTACAGCAATCTACATACTTATAACTGACGATCTCACTTCTGTAGCTTCTCTCCAGTCATACTGGTGCAAGACATGACAAACATCACTGGAAACAGTTCTTGCACTGCACTGAGTTCCCCTGAACTGCATCTCTGTCTGTCCATGACTTCTGTTGCATTTGAACCATCTGTCTGAGGGACTGTATCTTGAAATGTGGCGGTTTCCTTTCCTAATAGTTACAGTCCACTGGACCAAAGAAACCCGTTTCAGGGAGAAAAAAATGCAAAAGACAAAGGTGTTTCACAGTGAGGTCTGTGTTTTTCTTCAAATCTACCCACTAAAAAAGCCTCCAAATAAAAGAAAACAAGCAGGATGGATATTAACTGTTCCTGAAGCTCCTTCTCAAAACTTCCAATGGTGGAAGACAGCATAGCCTCTCTAAGCAGTGCATTCCAGGGCTGAACTAGCCTTGGAGTTAGAAATATTTTTCAAAGTCTAACCTAATCTCCTTTGCTGTAGTGTAGAAAAAGAGGTAATGAGCTTATCTCAGTGGATACATGAGGCAATCATCTTTAGGGTATTTGATAGCATCCCCTCCATTTTCTCAAAAAATAAACACAGTTATTTTAATCTTTCCTCATAGATGATGTTCTTTAGACCTCCCATTGTTTTTATTATTCTCTCTGTGTTTCTTCCTGTGGGTCTGCATCAGAACAGTGCACAATTCTGGACACAACACTCCAGCATTGGCTTTAGGATATCACAGAGCTGCTTATACATCGCAGCAAAGATCCCTTGCTTTTTCTCTTAAGGCAGCAGAATGCTGCTTAACCAGTCCTTTTCCAGCTTGTGACTTCACTTGTGAGCTTTCTTTTACGTCCATTGATTCTTACTGAATTCTAATCTTGTTCTTGAAAAAAATGTTTACGGCCCTTCACATCTTGCAGATTTGAAAAGTGCACTCTCTATTCCATAAGCCAAGTCATTAGTCAAAATATTGCACGTTATCACAACCAGAAGGAACCTCTGAGCTGAGGTGCTCTTCTTTAACAACTGGCCATCTAAATTGTAGCAGTTTATGCCAGACAGTGTATTCCTCCCTTTCTTATGAGATGTCATAGGAGGGAATTTCAAAAGCCTTACCGAACTCCATCTGTAGATACGTTATTCTTTCCTATTTGTCTTCAAATGATATGCTCAAATCATGCAACAAATCTATTACAGCATCAAATCCTCAAACCACTTCATAGTCTTCACCTCTGTTATCAGTGTTATCTCCTCTGTTGTCAATGCATCAAATAAGTGTCAGAAATAAGAACTTAAAATGATGTCTAAAATTAAAGCTCTGTATTCATTAACTGAAAATCAAGGCTTGAATACCAAAAAATATAAACTTGTGAAATGAATTCCATTTATACACAGCATATATCTATACACAGCCTGCAGAACTCGTTGACACAATATAAAAAGAATGGCACCTTCTTTTCTGATTTAAAAAAAAAAAAAACAACAACACACTTGTATGAATATACAGAACACAGCCTCGTCAGGGAAGATACAAATTAATAAAGTATCATTAACTATTAAATGACAAGTATTAATAAGAAATTTCCTTTTAAAGCATATTCATTTACAATTGTCCTCTTTGACCATGAGACTGGTTCTGGAAACAAACTACCCAACTAGATAGATTCTGCTGTTGAATATGAAATAAATAATGCCCATAAGTTTTTTTAATGTGCTTATAAATATGACAATACTAAGTAGAAGAAACTTAAAAACTGAAATGGTCCTACCAACTTATGTAAGGACTGACATGTGGTTTCATTTATCTTTAGAAACAAGCCAGGGACAGATCCAGTGTGTGGTTAAAAATAGTACAACATGTTCATCCCTAGCTGGAAGACAACAGAGATGCCAAACCTGAACTCAGAAATCAGAAAATAAAATTACAAAATACATTTTCACTTGAAAATTAACTCTCCAAAATCCAAAAAAACTTTTTAGCCCTGACATACTGCAGTTAAAACTCAAGAATTCTTTTAGTTGATGAGACACAAAAACACCTCCACTAAATAGTGCAAATAAAAGCAATGACAAGCATTGGGTGAGAATTCAGGAATCCTATGCTTTATTCACAAGTTTGCTTTGGACCTGGATACCCTTCCTGTACCTTAATTTATCTGTCTCTAAACAAAATTCATAAAACTTCTTCCTCCTTCTGCATAACATGTGGTCACATGACCAAGTTTAAATAATGGAATTTTGAAAGGTCTTCATTCTTTCAGACTACAGTAGCTATGAAAATGGAAGAAGGGGCTTTAGTGGGCTGATTTTTGTTTATTTTTGCTCAATGATGCAGAGATTCAAAACCAGACTTCAGACAAAGCTGCCAGTTATTGCTGTGTTCTGCTCTATGAGGGGAAGCTTATCTTACGGTAAAGTTTTTACAGGTATCAACCATTTCCCTGTGTGATAGAAATACTGTTTATTCACCTTCTGTCCAGCATTACCTAGCTGATATGGACATCACCCCACTGGGCACAGGAATGCCTTCCAGTTTAGAATGGCTTTTTCTTCTCCTTATCTCCTTCTGTTTTCTCCAGCTTGGCACACTCATGATGGCAAGGCTCTGCAAGTTCAGCACAGCAGAGAGTAATTTCTGAAAAGTAATATGAATCCTTTACTCTGTTGTGTAGATGGTAAAAAATGCTGAAGTAATATTGAAACCAGAGCAGTTCCAGTGGCACAAAAGAGAGGGATTACTGTTACACGTTCCAAAGTGACCTTAAAAGTGATAGGCCTCCCATAAAGTCTAGTCTCCACTATCATATACATCTGTGTTACCTTGACTGGAAATGTTCTCCCACACTCACCGTGTTCAGAAACATTTTCCATCACCTCACTAAAACAGTCAAAGCGTGGATTTGCCCAGGGGAGAATGAAGGACACACTCCCCAGCTACAACAATTGTGTGTTCTGGACCACGTACTGGGCCATGTACAAGCAGCAACACAGCGAGCACAGGGTTTTTTTCATTTGCTCTTGGCTCACAGATTGAACCTCACATCTGGGGGAGCAATGAGACTTTACATGCTGTTAAGCATTTTTTCTAAGTGAAAAGTTGCAGGAAGCAGAGAACGGGAGGGTTTATTGCAATTCAGGTAGAAATGCTCAGGCTTGTCCATAGAAAAAAAATCAGTTGTTTACTGTTGGTTCACTAAACTCACTATTCTTTTTTGGGATGCTGCTTTCTCTTTTTATAGTCTCTTTTTTTTTCCCCTCTTAATGAACATCTGAGAAGAGAACAAATGAAGGTCTGAGGGAAATGTTTAGCATTGAAGTGTGCAAGGGAGGAAAGCCAGAGTTATCTTTAATACAGGACTGGCAGAACCACGTGGCTCATGCAGTAAAGTCCTTGGTTTTATCCTTTCCACGTGTGTATTACTGCTATTTTTAATAGCAGGAAGTATTATTATAGTTCTCTGAAATAAAACTAGCTAAACAAGGAAAAGACCTCACGTGAGTTGTTCCCTTTACAAAAATAAATTCATGGTGGTTGACCATCTTGGCGTAATACTATTTTATGCGCAAACACCAATAATCCTATTCTCACAAACAGAGCAACAACAACCATTCCAAGTTATTTCCAGACAATAATTAATTCAAAAGAACTTGCCTTTTCTAAACAATTTTCCCTGCAAATGCTTTTCTGTCTGTTCTTAGCCATGATCTCGTTCTTGGAATCTCTTCTGTTTCATCTTTACCTTTCTCTCTTGTACAAGCAGATACTCCCATAAATCTCTTTGCCCAAGAGACAGCTCAAGAAAATCCTCTATCCTTACTGTCCCAGTTGCATTTGCTGGTAACATGACTCTAAATTTTGGGCTGAGGCCCCCTTTAATTTGAGTGTAGGCAGTGGAGGGTATACTTTCTCCTATGAGTTGCAGCATGGTTTAATCAGACCTCTAACAGTGTTGTACATGATAAAATGCACCACAGCTTTGTATCAGTCATTCCTTCATGGTGTTATTATCTTAAAGTAGTACACAATCTGGATCATCTTTCTTGCAGGTGGGTTTTCATACACAAGTAAAAATAAATTTGAATAGAGAATATCTTCAAAAAATAAGCAAAAGCAGTCCTTATTAATTATTAAATGGGAGAAACAGAAGGGTTTGGTTGTACTGTTATGTGTATTGTCCATTGTTATTGATTATTTTTATTGTTGTTGGGTTTTTATTATTATTATTATATTTTCATGCAAAGAACAAGAGTTATCATTTGCTATTCTTAGATATGTAACATCACCCACTGAAAAAATGACCCCTTAAGCCATAAAGAGTAGGAATTTATGAGGCTTCCAGTGGTACCTCCAAAACCTTGACTGAGAGCACAAACAAGCTTGTTGTACAAACTAAGATGCATTATTCACTCTAGTACAAATAAAAACTTTTAGTGTTCTTGTAAAATAAACATTTCAATGGGAGAAAAGATCCTTCTTTCTCAAATTTATCTGCTTAAGCAGTGCAGGACACATTAGCATATATTATAACACACAGGCCATAAACCATCAATATTCTTCAAAGTCCACAATAATTTTGTTAACATAACTTCTTCATTAAAAAGAATAGAAATTACAGTTTTGCAGCATCCTGCATGTACAAAAATATGATTATGCAAGTAGCTGTGCAATCAACTGCATTTTTACGTAGGTAAATTATCTAATATCCAGTGCTTGACACTGTGCAAGACATTTTGAAACTTTGATCATCTTACAAAGTAGAACGACACTGACTTCAAAAAAGCCAGTCCATAGCACAAAATCAATCACCTCTCCTTCTGTGATTGCCTTTTTACCATTTAGTTTTCACTTAAGCTGTTAGCATATATTAAATAACCCACCCAGACCATTTCATATGAACATCATAACGAGCACTTTTGGAGATGTTGGTCTTAAGAGAAAGCTCTCCCAGTCAATCCAGGAATTGGCTTTTGAGCCCAGTTCCTGGACACCTCATTCCTGGATGCTTTGTTGATCTCATCTTCTGTCTGATAAGTTCCCTGCCATGACATTAGTTTCTTTTATGTGTCGGTGCCTTCTGGCAATAAAAGGAGCATTGAGGCTGATAACAGTCACAATAATAATATTTCTAATACCAAACTCAGCACTATTGCATAACAAATGATTTTTATTTAATGACAGGAAAGTCACAAAACTAAGTGTTTCCGATCACAGTTTTACAATACTCAGAGAATTAATCTGTTGGGACAGCAGGCTTTATCCTGCAGATGCATTTATTTGTAACCCTCTCAACTATTCTACCATGTGACTGTGGGAGATAAAAGAGCCTCCTTTAAAGAGTATTTCCATAACCCACATTGAGTGATGCTAAGTACAGTGGTATCTCTCCCACTAGATTAACTTCTAATTATTGCAATTTCTCTCATGAAAGAGACTGTAAAATAGCACAGCAGCTCTCTACACATTCATTCTATGGGCAGAGGACATTTTATGTTAATTTACTGATTTATTTAAGACAAGAATTACAGCAGCAAGTGACAGTAAGTAGAAAAGTGTAGCAAAACTCAATATATTCTCATTTGAGAAAATCTAAGAGCAGCTCCTTTAATACTGCTCTCTTCCCAGCACTTTAATTATTCACTTCATTTCAATAAGAAAATTATTTCATGTTTTTCAGACCACATTTTAGCCTATTATTATGACATTTCTTTGGATATTGGCATTATGTGTTGTTATTACAGATACTGAAGTGTTTGCTTGAAGCTTCACTAGCACACAATATGAATTAGCGTTGCTTCCAGAAATCTTCCAGTATAAACAGGTTCAAAAATCAAGAGGAAAGAGAAGCAGGAAGCATTATTAAACTAAATAACTTTTATTTTATGATTTTTATTATCTGTTGCACTGAGCTGTCTTGTTAAACATCCATGGATGATGGTAGTGGAAACCTGTCTAGTTACACAGTGCCAAAATGGTTTTATCTCTGTGTAATTTGTATGTGTTCAAAGTATATCAAGAGAAAATTAATGCAAAATACGATATTATCAATGAATATTAGTAGAACTGCATATAGAAAAGAACTTCTGAAAACTATTTTTATAGATGAAACCTCTCAAATTCTTGTCTACCTTATTCACTTGGAGAACAAAAGAACGTCTTTTTCTCCTCTTTCATGATGATGCAACTTTTGCTAAGGATGTCCATCAGAACAAGGTCAGAGAAAGGAGAAGCAGCAACAAAATTAAGGTATTCATTGCAAATGGGAAATACTGTTTTACATATTTTGCAAATCCATCCTCTTTTGGTAACCTTTTGGGAACACAGTGTATACAAACAAAATTTCTGCGTGCTATCTGCAATGTGACACGTGCTAAAGATGAGATAACTACACGTGACAGCAAAGGTGTGAATACCTTAACAAAATATAACTTACTTATCATGGCTTGAAGAGATCTTCATTTGAATTTATTGTTCATAGTAAGATTGCATGTAGCTTTTAAATTATCTCAAATATCTGCAACATAATTTCTTGTATATGAAGGCAAAAATAATAAGTGGTTTGCAATATAAAAAGTACTGGCGTTCCAGCAACAGTTTGCAGGTCTTTGCTTATTACTATGAGATTGTAAGAATTTGCTATAAAACTTCACTTGCTGCAGTGGACTCAGTTATGTTTAAAAATCAAATAAATGGTCATAGTTATCCTTATTCCCTATGGTAGACATAGTCACACAGGATAGGCAATAAAAAGACAGATTCTTACAGAAATTTTTGTTTATTTTCCTTTCAAAAATATATCTCATTTCCTCTATTTTGTAGTATACATCAGCTGCCTATTAGACAGTTAATCAGCTGGCACTCTTTTTTTGAATATGCATCTTCACTAAGTAGTGTATTAAAATGCTAGGGGATCACTTCAACTGTACGTGTCAACATCATCCAGAACCAAAGGAGTGTGACTATCATTAGCCAACAGTTTCTCGATCCTTAGCTCTAGCTGAGACTTGTTACAGAGACTGGGAAAAGCTTTCACTACTGTTTCCTTTCTCACAAGTCCCTGTCTTTATCCTCTGTCTCTAAAGCAGAAAGGAGCTTCTAATATGTAAACAAAATGGATTTTTGCAGAACTCTGTAACTAGTCCTTTATGGACCAAAAAAACTTTTACGCTTGTTCTGTAATAAATGAGCTCTTGGAGGCTGCCAACAAAGTGTTGTTAATGCTGTGGATTCAAAATATCAGTTCAAAGCTAAACTGAAGAGCTTTATCAAAACTTAAGACTACCTTAAAATTTACAGTAAAAGTCTCCACTGACTCATGCTAACACAGATACAAAAATCAGCTAGAAAAGGTAGTAAGGTTATAAACTGGGAACTTTGCTATAGCAGTTACAAACTGTTAATCTCTCTCCTTCCACATTCAGGTGGACCTAGGTTATCTATGGGGACTGGACAAATGTCCCCTAAAATGGGAACATCATTATCCTGGAAAGGATGTGCCCAGCTAAGTAAGAGGGTGCAATAAATCACCCAGCAGCCACTGTTAGAAAGGGCTTTACACCATTCAAGTATGCTTATCTGTGGGAGGGTGGAAATAGAGGAAGAGAAATAAAAACATCACCTGTCTTCAGGAAATATCCAACAAAGGATTAGGGACACCTTAATTATAGAAAAAGGAGTACTTCCTATAGAACTAGTCACAGTGGAGCTACACAGCTGGAAACCTGTATTTATTTCTGCCTCTGAAAACACAGGATCTCTAAATCTCGTGTCTTCTGCAAAACAGCTCAGAGCCAGTAGAGCAATCTCAGCCACTCCAATCTGCAGGAAAACTGAAGAGCTGCCAGGAAAACCACCTGATCCCCACAAACACACAGAGGTGCTATTATTTACTGCTCAGTGAGACCAGCAAATGATTATACTCAGCGAAGAAAAATGTTTTAGGTCTAAGTAATTATTTTACCAATGACCTTAAAATATCCCTGTTGTTAGTTTTCCTTGTAGAGGGCAGTCTCTGTAATAGGATCAGGCAGTATGTTTCTTCATGCCAAGTCACTGAATGCTAAAATGATTTGTCATCTTTTGCCACAGGCCACTGCCTGACACACACATGCCACAGTCCAATGTCTCGCCTGCTTTGACATCAAAGTGTCTTCCTTCAGCCATTACCAACAAGAAGAAAGGCAAACAATGGCAGCAACTTCTATTCTTTCTGAGAGAGTTTTAATTAAATAAATGGTCTCAAATAGCTTAGTGGGACTAAGGCAGGGGAAAAAACCTTTCATCATAAAATGTATTAAATCCATAAATCTTGCTTACTCTCTCCCCCTGCAATTTTTTTTATTTACTTCACAATCACATTATTTCATTCTCTGTAGAGATTTATGACAACATTATATGACATCTCCTGGGCTTTCACAGCCTATCATCTTTTACAGCTCACTCTTAATGCCATGGGCCATAAAAGACAGAGTTCATCTCATTTTACAAAGGGAAAGGGGGAAAGAAGTCCTATGCAGACCCTCCAGTTTCAGAAAGGTTTTCACATGCTGAAAATTACCAGTTTGATTAGGTTCACCGAGACTTTTGGTATCAGCAACTCTACCTGTTTTGAGGGATGGGTGATTTCTACAGCATACTCCAGAGTCCTGATTTCCCAATTCAAATCAGCAGGGCAGCAATGTAGCAAAAGGTGTGCTCCAAGGTGTAGCTGGGGCTGCAAAAACTCAGGTTTGCTGGGGTTGTCTTTGGTCTTCCTATTTAGATATAGTTAGTCAGTGCTATTCACTGATGTGTCTTCACAGAGCTAGTTTAGAGAGATCATACTTTTCAAGAGAAGTCTCACAACAAAATGCTCCCTTCTTGTCCATCCCATTTTGAGGAAAATAAAATGCAAAAAACTGTATGTGTCAGCCAAACCCATTGCAAGATTCTTTATTCAAATGAAAGAGGTCCTTCTGATGGCAAGTGGCGTTATAATTATAGACTAGAAAAAAGCAAGATCAGCAGCTGCTGCTGCTGCTTGCGTTTGTTCCCTCTGTAACTGACAGGACAGAGTACTTGGCAAAAACAGACTTCCAGAAGTGGAAAGACATTTTAACCCCTGTTCTTGTCAGTCCACTCCTCCTGGGGCTCGGCAGCAGCAACCCCTTGCTTCAGGTTAAGGGAAGAGCAAGGTGACTATTGCAGATCTGAAGGGGACTTTGTTTGGGACGTCTGAGAAAGAGGAAGGGTCCAGGATTTACTTTCGGGCTTGGATTGCCGAATCAAGATAGCAGGTCAGTGGATATAGTGTGAGCTTAATATGTTTTTACAGTTGGCTTAACTCAAATCTCTCTCACTCACTTTCTCTCCTATGCCCTGCACCAAGAAAAAAGGTGATACAATGGCAAGGAGTAGGTCTGTGTAGAGGGACTGTTTATTTATACATTCTGTAATGTGCCTTTCATGGTCAGTTAGAGAACACTGATGGCTGTTATTTTTTTACTGTGGTTTCTCTCTGAATCCTAATGCATCCTGAAACTCTCAGCTAGACAAAAATCCCATTTACAGTTGGGCTCAATATTAATGGGGGACACACGCACTTATATTTTTAGGTGTTTTTGCCTAAAGTCTTCTGATGATTTTAGCAGAAGTGGAGGAGTAATATATAACTCACATTTCAGTTTGTGGTTGAGAAAAGTTCAGAGAGGGCATAAACACTGAGCAAAAGAAAAAGCAACATCATAGATATGAGTCAAGGTCTCTACAGGCAGCAAATGGGCATAACTTGTACAGTGTCCCCAAAACTCATAAATCCATACCAGCCTGGCCCTACATCTGCTAATGAAGTTAAGTGCAACACAATTAATCAGAATGTTTTTCATAACACTGATGTCTGTGGTATCTAACCTAATGTGCTCTGTCCTTCTTCTGCCCTGGCCAAAACAGTGCTCACGAAAGGAATGTGCTGAGGGGGGCGTCATTATGCTTTGCTCTTCCGGTTCATCTCAGTTTTAGCTTTTTAATTTCCTGTGGCCATAAGTAAGGTGATGTTGGAAGGACTCTCAGTCGACATGCTATCCATGAACCAAGGGCTTGGGACCACCATGCGAGAGCCAGACTCAGCACAAGGCTTTATACCAAAACATCCCATTGCATGGGAAGGCTGTACCCAAGGGGTTGTAGTTGTTTCCAGACAACAGAATTCTCCAGAATTCTATCCTTCATAGTCCATATCTTTTTGTACAGTCCAAAGCATTCTATAATCACCTTAGCTGACCTAATGTATATTTTTAACACTGAGTTATATTATCCTGAAGTCTCTATATGAACCTAATGATAAATGTTAAATAAAGCATTTGCTTAGCAGGAAACTAAAACACAGTGCACTAAGGCAAGGCAGAGCAAGGAAGCCAAGGCACCAAAGCCTGAAATTGCTCTTACAGTTCCACTTTTGTTTGCCTCATTTCAGAGGCAGAAAGAAAAAGCAGTGGCATCCAGTGTCTCCCAAGTTAATGGGAAGACTTTCTATTCAGAGCCAATGGCATTGAGTTAAGTGCTAAGAGAGATGGCTGGGATGTGATTAAGTAAAATATGGTTGCTTGAATCAAGCAGAAAAATTGTGCTTCAAGGATAAAACTCTCATCTTCCAGTCCAGTGCAGGGAGGAATATTCTTAATCCTGAATCCTATTATCATTACAGCTCTGCATTTGTGGCCAAAACCCATCCACTAGGCCTTGCAAAACAGGATTTGCTTCAGTAGAGGAGACAGACTCATTTTGTCCAGCTTAGCTACTGACCAGTTTCTGGCACTTCCAGTCACTGGGATGCCTGGCAGGAAAGAATCCTTCCTGAACCCCATATGCAGAAACTGAGGATTGTGTTTTCGACACTAGGCACTGCCTGCCTGCAGAGCTGCAGATGCTGTGAGGGTCCTGCAAGCAATCTTGTTCCCTCCATGACGCACAACAGAAGAGGCCACACAAAAGTTTAACAGATGCCCAGATACCAAAGGAGACAAGCAGAGCCCTCAGACCCAACCCTGTATGTCTCAGCTCTGTGAATTCTTTCTGAAGGTCATCTTCTGTCCAACTATCTGCTCTCAGCTTAAAGACCTTAAACAACAGGGTGTCTATCCAGTTCCGATATTTGGTTGGCCCCACAGTTAGCGATTTATGTTTTACTTCATCCTGTATTTGGCTAACTTCATCCTCTCATCATGGCACTGTGTTACACTGAGGGGCTGGGTTCCTGCTGGGCTGTAAGCCCTCACATTAGCAAACATCTTTTCAAAATCTAAGTCCCTACATGCAGTCAGTCCCACTGGAGATCTCCATTATAAATTGCATATTAGTGGGGAGATAGAGACACACTCATTAATGATATGGCTTGAACACACATACTCCACAGCATCAATGGCCAAGGCCTAAAGCCTCCTAGAGCGATCCCAGGAAACTCAGTGTATTTTTAAGAGTATTTTTTACCTTATTCCTTCCCTATAGCCCAGCCGCAGATTTATTTCATTGTTTATAAAGCTCCATTTCTGATAGAGGATGGACATTTTTTCCATTTTCTTAAGCACTGAATCCTGACCACAGGATTTTTAGCAGACAGGACTGCATTTCTGCATTCCACTCAGCCAATTTGGCTCCTGAATTGAATTTCATGGAGTACAGAAATGACAACAAAAAATTTAAAAGTCTGTGTTAAAGCTCAGGGAAAGTAAAGCTATCATTTGGATGCTAAAGAAGAAAACCCATGTATCTTAAAAAAAAAAAAAAAAAAAATCTCCAATCCCATACTGGCAAACCTTAAGCAGCCATTCTGCAGAGGAAAAGAGACAGCCTGTCAGTAGTACAAGGCTCATGGTGTCTTTTCCCTACTGATTTCCTTGGTAGCTAAAAGAAAAAGTGGCGCTTTTACAGCTGAATTTTAATGGCAGACTTTATGGTCTGTATCAGAGACAGAGCCAAGCTACATAAAATGCTACCAAGTCATCTATTAACTAGGGGTTTAGATTTTTTTTCCCCAAGTATAAATGTCCTACAGTGGCATCAAGAAAATATAGACAAGAATCATGTTTGTGAAACACAATAACTATCTGGAGGTGCTCATCTTAATTAGTCCCCTTCTTGCGTGCAGTATAAAACCTCTTTCACCCACATTTGGAGTTGGGATTTTTTTGTAAGCATGCCAAAATTTCTGTAGCATCTCCCTATACTGGGTAAGCAAATAAAAAGCACAGCACAAAGTATTTACCTGTGTACTTTCAGTAGTATTTTAATTATACTGTGTTACACCCTGCCTACCTGAGCAACTTTGTTGCTTGTTTTGCATGGCCATGCAATGCTGAAGTATTGATGAGTAAGTCTGGTTAAGTCAAGCTGAGAAGTAACAGAGTTCTCCAGCTGATCTCAGCTGCTGTTGTAACTGCTAATGAAAGAGGCAGTCTCCAAAGCTCATTTGGTTTTTAGATTATTATAATTACCAAGCCAGGTAAAAATACTGGCTGGGGAGGAAGGTGCATTTGTGTAATTTAGCTTTACTTCTCTTACCAAGAAGCTGAGAAGTTTTGAAAAAAATTTCAAGAAAATTTACTTCCTATACTTTGCTTGCAGTAGACTGGAGCAAACTGAGAGTAACCAGAGACTTCAGAGGTGTAATATGTGTCTGCCACTGCCACCCAGGGAAGTGGCCACATTCAGTGCTAACTGTTGAGTTTGGGTGGTCTTTGAGGTAAAGCCCAAATACAGCCTTGCATCAGTCAATCTGCGGGGCAGTCTCAATAGGGCTTGTAACTACAAGATTTTTATTTCTCTCTCTCTTTCTACATATATATATATGAATACACACACCATGTGTTTATGTACACATACTTTTATATATTTATATGTGCATGTGTATCTATGAGTCTATCTATGCAGGGGTGCATTCAGGTTAGGATATGCTGTCTAAAATGTTGTTGGTTTCCTGCTTCTCTTCTACTGTTTCTAGGCACAGCCTGCCAAGACGATGACAGTCACTTATTCCAGCAAAGTAGCAAATGCCACTTTCTTTGGATTTCACAGATTACTCCTAAAGTGGAAAGGCAGCATCTACAAATTGCTGTACAGAGAATTTATTGTTTTTGCTACTCTTTACACAGCGATAAGTGTATTATACAGGTACACTCTTTCCAATTCACATCTCATTAAATGTTATACTGAAGTTTCAAACTTCCTATTGTTAGGCCGATGAATGGTGGGGGGAGGTTACTACATAATTATTATCTTTTCCTTGGACTTTTCTGATGTGCTTCCCTTTCCATGTTTAGTTTACTGCTCCAGAGAAAGTATGAAGAGTGTAAACTCTCTTGTATTCAGCTGATTGTATTTTCAGCCCAGCATTGAGCAACCATCCTACTGAAGTTACACTAAATAAACACTCATAGCTTAGCCTTTGTTGTTCTGACATTGAGCTGGAGGAGGTGAGTGTGCCTCCCTGCTTTAGACAATCAGTATAGACCTTTTATTCTCCTTGCAGAACTCTTCAGTTAGTCAGTAGTAATTTCTTTAACAACCCCAAGAGGTAATAAGTTGAGAGTCAGATCATATAGCCAGGAAAAGCAAAGTTTTGCTTAAAGCTAGGATGGCATGCAAACCTTATTTCTAGGCTTGCAGAGAGCCAAGGAAAACTGCATGGAAGCCAGACATGGTTATTATCTGTGTGTCATCCAGCACCTGGGAGGATCAGTTAGAAGAGTTGCTTCTTCCACCAAGGTGTGAATTAAACAGCTGTATGACAGATGGAATGCATCAATTAGTGCAGTGAAACTTTTAATTGATGAAGTACACTACACAGAAGTATCAAAATAATGATTCAGCTCTTACCATGATCCATAATTATACCTGTGTCTGCTTTTTATGTAAAGCAAGGAGAAAACCAGTTTATGATTAATCAGTAATTTTCCAAAATGTTCAGTAATCTATGCCTATAAACTCAGAAAGAAAATTACAGTATTAATATGTAAGGAAACAATAGAGACTCATATTCATCTAAATTAATCTGGTTTTACTGAAATGTCAGGCAATTGAAGACCATGATAAATACACCATGGAAAGCTTTATATATATGCTACACCTTTTATTGCACAATTGTAAACAAATCCCACCAAATATTTTTTATATGTTTCTTTTCTATGAAATCAAAGAATAACTGTAATAATACTCATCTATACAATAAAAAAAAGTTTATATTTAAGCTTGTTTTATTTTGTATTTTGTTGCCATGGTCCATTCATTTGCTCTAAGTTGGTGAATATTTTCCGCACTGCAAAATAAATACAATTGTCGTGTTTTTAATCTTATGGAAAAGAAAAATTTCATAGGAGTAAGAGTAAAAAACTGCTGCAACAACATAACATTTTCAAATAAAAGCAATTACAGATTGGTAACCTTTTGCAATTCAAGCAGACCGGAATATTTTCACTAAGTACCCCTCTGAAAAAGGAGAGCAAACTCTACTTGCAGACTTACAGCTTACTATCATCCTTGTTCAGTATGAGGCAGCAAACTAATTCTCTCCAGGTATATTAATCCTAATTAGTAGTGCCAGTCAAATTAGTAATAAGAAAACTGCAAAGACCAGGAAATAATACTGTCTCCTCCAGCTTCTTTAATACATGCCGAAAGTGTCCAGCACGTTACCCTTAAAAATTCACTTGAAGAAATTAGCCAAGGTTGCTCCCCATTGCACATACCTGATTATTTATACATATTTGCACTTTGTAGCTAGTGCCAGAACATTATGAAAGGACAAATACATTTTATTTTTGCTGCAGATTTTTTCTTACAGGTAGCCAAAAACGGTTCTTTGAAAAATTGTCAATTTACTGTGACAAATATGCTGAACAAATCCCAGTAACTTTTGTGCTTGGTAAGTACCGGTTACATGTGAAATTGTAACGCTGTCTCTGTCCACGCATTTTGTGAATGTCTATGCATGGAAGCATTTCAGAGCTTAGGGGCATGTGGTATGTTAGAGGCTCACAATAAATCATCAGCTTCCAATACGTCTCTTTAAATCAAGTTGCTTTTGTCACATCAACATTTATGCTTATGTTCTTAATACACCAACAAAAAAGGTTTCCATATATGTGTGTGTATATATATATATATATATATATACTGCAAATTAACACTGATACATTATGCCTGATCTTTCAAGGCACTAAATTCACTTAAGTTTCACTACAGAAGAGGAAATTTGGAAGTTCATGGGTCTGAGATACTCAGCTGGAATATGCCATTAAGTTGCAGTGTCTATTAAAAAATTAGCACTGATTGCATTCTGGGCTTTGACACGACTTATTGCATTTATTCTGGGAAATGCAGCAGCTTAGTGTTACGAATAATACTCTGCAAACTAAAGCAAAGTAACCCAAGCAGAAATCCTGATAGGTATTGGACTTTTTTTCTTCTAACCCCCAGGTTTCTACGTTACTTTGGTGGTGAATCGCTGGTGGAACCAGTTTGTGAACTTGCCATGGCCAGATCGTCTGATGTTCCTCATCTCTAGCTGTGTCCAGGGCAGAGATGAGTACGGGCGCTTGTTAAGGAGGACTCTCATGCGTTATGTGAATTTAACGTCTCTGCTGATCTTCCGCTCTGTGAGCACAGCCGTGTACAAAAGGTTCCCCACCATGGACCATGTGGTAGGAGCAGGTATAGGAGTCCTGCTTTCCTTTCTTTCAGAGCTGGGGGCACAGGGAGAGAAAGAGCCAGACTCATTTTTTTTTCCTCTGTGGCCCCACCTGTGCCACATACTACCCTATATTAAAGCAGTCACCTTTTTGTTAGTGGCTTAAATGATGTGACCTTAAGAACGCATCTTTAATACTCCTAAAGTCTTCATTTCGCAACACCATAGAAATCAAATGAGTCTAAGACTCTTATGTGAATCTTCTTTCAGACACTGTGGCAATAGGCCTGTTCCAAACACTCAGGCATATGGAGCAGGTATAACATTCTCTAAAGCATGAAAAATAACAAAGCTGCAATACAGTGTGATGCAGTAGGAATGGTAACTTCTTATGTGCCATCACCTCAATGTCTAGGATATAACTTTGTCTCATTTATCAGAAACTGATCTTTGCAAGCACTTTACGAGTACAGCTTTATCTCAGTTTAAGTAGACATTTTAAGTGTGTGATTTACTTAGAAAAACCCTCAACCCCAAGGGTTTTTTTCTTTAAATTTAAAATCTTACCTTAGACTTAGTTTTTTAATGCTAAATGTCCTAAGCATGTCTTCATTTTCTGTTTGTTTTGATAACACAGTGAATGTGATGATGTTGAAAGGAGTTCAGTCATGTAACACTCTGCTTGTTTATGAAGGACTGACCACTGAGTATTTAAAGGCAAGGTGTGACACTGTGCCTTCTGGCTGGCATGGTCAGTTAGAGGTAGAACACCAGTGCAAAGATGCGGGGATCTGTTTCAAATAGGAGAAATCATATGTTTTTTACTGAATGTCTTTCATTTCTTAAATTTCTTCCTCTGGTGGAGATTAATAAGCAAAGTTGCAGCACGTTAAAATATGCAGTGTATATATACATATGCACATTTTAAATATGTGTGAAAACCTTTGGATATTAAGAAAAGTCCAGGCAGAATGCACCAATCTTATTGGGAAAAAAAATAATTTATTTTGGATTCATTGGATTTTGAAGCTCTTTTCCTTGTGCTGTGCAACAACAGTGTTTACCTGAGCCTGTGAGAGGTCAAGGAAGCTTCTGTCACTCTCCCCAGCAACCTGCTCCTACTACGCACTGGAAAATTACAGCATTTCCAGGCAGCTAATCCAGCTCTGCCTCCCTATTGCTAAAGACAATCTGTTCCAAAAGAGACAAAATGTCACAGTGTTGTCCAAAAATTGTAGACTGGAAAACAAGTTTTGGTTGTTGGTTTTTTTTAACAGTGGAAAATATTCCACCATAAACTGTATATCTAAGTATTGATAGTGTAGTCAGCTCTAGATTTCAGTCCTTCTTCTGTAGGTTTTAATGAATATTGTGATGCAGAATTTTTATTGATGTAGTACTGAGCATTTCAGGGTATATTTTGCTCCTATTAAAATCCAGTGATTTAGACAACACTCTGCAATCATCCCCTCCCTAGCTCCCTATGGCATTGCATATCAGACTGCATGGGAGGGAGGCATTTAATATGAATGTGAGCAGCAGAATGTGATACTTACATCACAGTCATCATTGAAACAACTTGTGATGATTTTGCTGTCAAACTGCGAACTGCCACAGTATAACTATTGCTACACATTTCTTTTTTCAGCAAATGAACTGCTTAAATTCATATATTTTAAATCTGGGAACAGGATCATGATAATCTAGTCTGACTCATCCATAACACAAGACACAAAAGCTTACTAACAGCATACTTTATCATGTTGCAATTTCTGACTAAGCTGTAATATCTTCTAGGAATACAACCAGCCCAGATTTAAAATTCAGCTGGATATACTAGAGTCTACACTGCACCCTAGGTGAACAGGCATTCTATGAACTTGCTGTTGAAGAGGGCAATTTTATTCTCAGTCTGAACTTGCACAGTGTCATCTTCTATTCACTGGATTTTGTAATGGGTGTGGGTTCTTCTTTTTTTTAATTAGATGAAAATATCATTTTTCTCTCAATAGTTAACTGATAGCAGAGTGCATAAAGGCTTGAATAAACCCCAGTAGCTTCACCACATGTAATCTCTCCCCTATAGGATACGGTCTTCAGTGCTGGACCTTCCTCCTGACTCTTTTTCATATTCTAACGTTCTCTGTGGAAGAACTGTAGGCAGTAGATGCAGGTAGATTCATGACATTGAGGTGCTGAGTGCTGCAGCACATACACCATAAGTGTCAAATGCCTAGCAGCAGTCCTGAGATAGCACTTCTGTTGGCTGTAAGGTGCAAGGGGGAAGCTGGATGCTCAAGATCACAAGTCTTAAAAAACAGAGTAAAGAGTGAGCTACAGGGGAGAGAGCCCAAAAGAGCACCCAAAAGAGCTGATAGGAAATGCTGAAGAGAAACATGAGGTGTGAACTCAACAACACAGGAATACCTAAGGATGGCTGAAGTCTTCAGTCTCAAATCCTCCACTGGAAGGAAGCATCTAGATTAACCCTTTCCAACATAACACAGAAGCAGAAAGTGTAACTTTTATCTACTTGCTCATTGTTCCTTCTTCTGTAACCACTAGTATTCAGGCTATTTTATATGGGTACCCTGAACCAGTCTTATCTCAAACCATTCAGTTTTGTCAGGAGAACTGAATACTCTTCTAATCACTTGAGGAAGAGCATGAGTAATTTTTTTTTTCCAGCCAGGCTTGTGTTCTCATCAATAATTATCCCATAAGATCTCTTTGGTTGGCACTGTTCACATTAGTGCCCTTTGATTCTTTATTGATTGCACCCCATGTCAGTCTTCTCATACTTTCACAAGGATTGTCATTCCTTAGATCATCCTTTTCAAGATCTTGGCACAATATTTGACAAATATTTCTGGTTTTCTGGAGCTGCTCCAGTCTTCCAGTGCTTATCAAAACCAGTGCTCTCTAGAGAGTTTCTCAGTTAATTCTTTAAATACTCCTAAAAACAAATAGTATGACCACATTTAGAAACCATATAATTTTAATAACTGAGGTTTGATATCTTCCCGTGCATTTGATGGAATATAAAATGTTTCTTTACCACTGCAATAACAGCAAGTGGTTCTGAGCCATATGTTGTCTGTATTGCCATCACCTTCACCAGCAGTAAGAGCAATCCAGAATTAGTATTTTCTGCAATAAGAATACTAGGTCTAATGTCAAATTGAACTTTATTGTTCAAAGAACAAAACTTTGTTGAGCTTTCCTGAACAAAAGTGCCCAGTTTCAGTGGAAAGCTGAATTGATCCTTGGAGCTTTGCCGTTCTTTGTGACTCCCCTTGGGCTGTGTCCTTCCGTGTAATGACTTCCCAGAGCCTCCAAGTAACTTGCATCCAGTGGTTACTCCAGACTGTTATCCTGTCTGTCTGCTTCAGCCTGACAGAAAAATCTTTTCCTGTCCTATAATGATCAGGCTGGTCAGATAGAAATGGAAGGCAGCCTAAAAGACTGAATCTTAGGAGTCATGAGTCATGACTAACAGGTCAGTTTGTCTGGTTGCCTGATTATTTCTATACAGTTGAT
Source organism: Pyrocephalus nanus (assembly GCA_038380795.1). NCBI lineage: Eukaryota > Metazoa > Chordata > Aves > Passeriformes > Tyrannidae > Pyrocephalus > Pyrocephalus nanus. Next base: position 10,992,380 of record CM076262.1, on the reverse strand, counting down.
TATGAGAGCCGGCTGCAAACTGCCCAGAGACCTTTTAAAAGCTTTATCTTATTCTGTTCTCAGACTCCAGGATATTGCAGGAGTACTGTGTCTTGCTGCTGAACGTTTTCTCTATAACAGAATATTCTGTCCTGTCCTTGCCTTCCCTCTCAGTATTTGCAGTATTTCAAATCTCCTGTGTTGACTTGTTGCAACTGCACAACAGTGACATGTTCCTCAACAACACAATATTGAAGAAAGTCACTGTGTTTAGCAAATTTTCTTTATTCTTATTCACATTTTTATATGACACAACCAAGTTTCTGTATATTTATTTTTTTGCTGCTTCATGTATCTTTAACAATGTTAGCAACTTTGGACATATTCTTAGTTACTAGTTGGAGTCTATTCTCAATTCCCTTATTGAATTTTCAGCATTCAAACTTATAATTGATTGGCTGAGCCACTTATTTTGGAGCTGTCACGTTACTAACTTTGTCCTGTTTCAGAGCTGATGTCAACAGAGCAAAAGAAGCTTTATACCCACCCTGTTAGATGACACACATCTGAGCAAAAATTAAGCTCCTCCAAATCTGAAGATTGCTTCAATCTCAGAAAATCTAGGATTTGGACAAAGGAAAATGGGAATTTTCTGAAATTGTTTTTATCCAAGGCTGGGTGGAAGGAGGACGGCAAAGCAGAGCTTTCTGCACAAATGGGGTAGAGATATTGCTCCAGAACCCAGCTGCTCCCTCGCCAAGTCCCAGACAGCGATTAGCTCTGACACAGGTTTTGTCACACAGAGCCTTGGCTCTCCTGATATTTGACCATGGACTTGCTTGCAGTAGGGAGAAGAAGGATTTCACAAGGCAGGGGAACTATTCAGGAAAAATAATACCTTCCCAGCACCCCAGCAAGGCAAATTGCCAGGCAGAGAGCAGCTTTAGCCTGCAGCCCCACAGCATGTCACCTGGCCCAGTGTCCCATTAGCAACGGGATTTCTGTTCATGATTCCCCCTCTGTCTCTTTGCATGCCTTCATAACCCCAAAGAAAACATTAAACAATCTGGCAGAAAAGTATTTCACTGGCAGAAGGCACACTCTCTGTTGAGCTCTGTTTCATGAATGCACTTGTATCCTCTGTTGCTTGCTCACTGCTTTGCAAATTTACCAAAAAATGATCAGAATCAGAAGCAAAAAAACTGCCTTTACAACATATGCTGAGATGCTGCTGAAAGCTGTCATTGCTGAAAAGTGATCGTTTCTTGACTGATATATCCTGTTCCTTACTTTTCTGAAAGCAGAATATGAAACTAGAGAGTAATTTGTACAATTCTTAGCATTATATGTATCTCCAATATGTCAGCAGCCAGACGTGAGAACACAGTAATAGCAAATTATTGCCTATATTGGTAAAGAGGAATTTTGCATAGATAGCTAATGCAAAAATAAGTTGTTTCAAGCAAGATCTATCTTGGGGAAAAAAAGAAAAAAAAAGAGTAGGCTACTAATTAGAATTATAAAATCACATAAACAGATTCAAACATATTTAAAATTTATAGTATCAGTAGCATAGAATAAATTAAGCTTTTTTTTTTTTTTTGGTAAACAGGTTTTATGACAAGATATGAAAGAAAACTTTTTGATGAACTTAAGTCTCCCCACTTGAAATACTGGGTCCCATTTGTCTGGTTTGGAAATTTGGCATCAAAGGCACGAAAAGAGGGCAGAATTCGTGACAGCGTAGATCTGCAGACACTGATGAATGTAAGTAGAAGAAGTAAATCTACAGAAAACTAATCTGATATTGCTATGTGGTAGCTTTCACTTACATAATTGATTTTATTTCATGTGCACAGATCTCCTGTGTCATCTAAATTATTTTACTCAGGATTTATCCCAGTTTTCATTGTGTACCAATGTACACTCAAAAACACACAGCTGCAGTCCTCTAGGATTCTTCTTATATGACTAAGAAGTTATTAAAAGAAGAAACAAATTGAAGAGTAAAATATTATTGCAACATCACTGTAAATTCATACTTGTTCCATTGGTGACAATATGAGAAATGAGAATAATCTAGCATTTTGAAGATTTTAATATCAGTTTCAGGGAAGATAATCACCCTGAATATTTCATTAAGTGGTAAAACATCCTTTTTATGACATAATATATTCTCTTTCATGTATTGCTAGACTGGGGTTAAGATAGAAACAGAAGATAGTTTGTGAAGAAATACATAAAATACTAAGCATTCCAGTTCCATAAACCAAGTGAATATTCAAAAGGAGTGCTAGATATAGTTATGGTATCAATTTACATATACTATATTTCCATATCTCCCTGTCCTTTTATATGTGCAAAAATGAACTGTCACAAAATATTTATAATTCATAATGGTACCCCATGCAATTTTATTTTGTTGGGGTTTGCTGGTTTTTGTCTTTTTTTTCCCCTTTAGGAGATGAATAAATACCGGTCTTGGTGCAGTCTTTTGTTTGGATATGACTGGGTTGGAATTCCATTGGTCTATACCCAGGTACTGAGCTGTTTTCCTTTAGTAAAATTGAAACACAATTTCCATAAATGGGGAGGTTGGTACCAAATATTTATAGTCTCAACCAGAGTCTCTGAGCTACGGAGCACTGGTTCACTCCCACAGGACTATGGAGGCCTTGCTAACTATTTAAGTCATATTTAATGCAGAGATGTTTTGAAGACCTTGCATAGTTTAGAAGAGGGGAGGGAAGCACTGAAATGTTTTTATGTTTCCTGGGTGTTCTTCCTGGCCATAATTATGCCTGTGGCCTTTCTATTTGCAATACCTCCCTATGGATTCATAAATTATATGGCAAAAGTCAGACACTGGTCTTTGGGTATGTGTAGCTTTGTGCATAAGATTGTATTATTCAATTATTTCAATTATTCAATTATTTCAATGAAGTTTTGTTCTTTGCAGGTTGTTACTCTCGCAGTCTATACTTTTTTCTTTGCCTGCCTGATAGGACGCCAATTTTTGGATACTGACCAAGGGTATCAGGGCCATGACTTAGATATTTACATTCCAATCTTCACACTGTTACAGTTCTTCTTCTACGCAGGATGGCTCAAGGTAAGCTAGCTTTCTGGAAAGGTGGTGGGGGGACCCTCTCTATGGGGCCAGTCAGTGTGTCAGATCTGTGACACGCTGTAAAATCACCAAAGATTACCAGAGTTACACCAAAGCTGAACGCAGCCCCAAGTGTTCTGTGGTCATACAGAAACATCATGCAATACATTTTTAATTCCACCTAATTGAACAGTAAGAAGTGGTCATGAACCTGAAAGAGCCCATTTGAGTAGCACCAATGCAGCCACAACTCCCCAGGGGAATATTACTCCAGAAAAATCAGGTCTCAGGGCCTGGCCTATAAAATGACAGATGAAAGCTAAAAAAAAAAAGCCTTTCTCCCACTCCACTGTTCAGTGGGGAAATATTGCTGCAGACCTGGCATTGGCTGAAAGGGACTGAATCATACTTTCTTCTTGTAATCAAAGCCAGCCTCTAGTATCTGCTGTTAACCTCATCAGATGTAGGCAATTAAAGGTCTCCAGTTTCAAGGGGCTATGAAAGCCAGTATTGGCTAAAACTGCACTACATAAAAACATTCATTAAAGAGAGTTACAGAAGGAATCGGATGGGCCCATCAGCCTACTGATGACTGCTAGGTTAACATATCACCATCAGTCTGATAGCTGAGTAATTAAGCCATATACCTCAAGGTGGTTCTCTCCTCTGAAGTAGACTAACTGGAAAAAAGTTTCAAATAAAAATCAGATTGGTACATTAGGGTCTGCGCACATAATTATTTCCTTTTGTGTTTATTTATCATGGCTGTAAACTTAGAGGAAACTTCTGACTTTTCTGTTAGAATATACATTGCACAAAATTTGCCAGTTTTAGAGCCCCCTTTTCCCAGCCAGCTCCAAAGGGTAGAGAAGACAGCACACTCAGCTGGCAGGTTGTGAGGAAAGTAAAGTGCCTGTAGGGCAAGCTCATCTAGTCCTGCATCCTAGGAAATCAGGGGGAAAAAGGGGTTTGCTGCATAGGGACCATCCCAGTTAGGCTCAGGGCTTCCAGCCAGCTCCTGGCTACAGTAGGTATGAGATGCTATTGTAACTGAAAAATCTTCTGGATAAGGAAATGAAAGGGAGGAGAAGAAGTTTTAAAAAGCTAATTTAACATCAGCAGTGTTCCCTCAGACCGGAGGTTCATCCAAACCTTCAGTGCCCCAAGTCAGGATATTTCTGTCTTGAAGGTTACAGCCGGTTTCCTGCTGAGTGTTTTGGGCTTTGGCTGCCAGGCAGCAAAATGGGCCCTGAGATATTGACTTCCAGTAATTTGGCAATTCCTCAGAAAAAATGACTAAAGTGAGCTCATTCCTTGGCCTCAAGCCTGGTCTGTTATACCTATAATACAGGGCCAAATTTTCCCATCACGTGAGACACTTCTAAATCCCCATTTTCATTACAGGGATAGATGAACTGTCCAAATACAGAGTTTAGTTGTCTAGCACTACATTCCTTTCTGGAGAATAAACCCGTGCCTCACATTCCAGGATCAGGTCAGCCAAGCAAAAGGCCACCACTGCCGTTCCTTCTGTACCAGTGCTGCTTGCTTTTTTAAGCTCATGTGATAAGGTTTTTGGGTGGTGACCTCTGCTTCACACGAAGCTGATCCAGAGCCACAGCACAGACTTGTGTTCTGGTTCCTTCTTATTTAGCACTTTCATAGCTATACCCAGCACTTAATAACATGGGCCCAGTCAACGAGTGTGAGCAGAGGTGCCCCCTGTCTTCCTCCATTCCTCCTTACATGTGTTTTCATAGGGTTAGTCTACTCAGCAGTTCCTTTGTTATCGGCCAGTGCTGGCCTGGGAAGTGGTGGCCTGGGAGAGCCAGCTTAGCCATGGGTGCAACCTAGAGGCACATAGGAAAAATACCCAGGGAGTGACTGCTGCTCTTCATAGTGAGGTGAACGAGCAGGGCTGTTTAATTATATATTCTTTACCCATATAAACATTAAATCAAGGACCTGATTGCTGCTTCTGTGCATGGCCATAGTGACCACTAGGAAGGCTTTGAAGGGTCATCAAGAATGCGATTGGCTTCAAAAGCAGGGCTTAAAAAGATAAACAGAAGGAGAAAAGCATGGAGGGGAGAGAATATTTAACCTCAGTGTATCAAGGAAGTAAAAATAGAGAAGCAGACTGCATTTCCTAAAACCTTTTTTTTTTTTTAACTTTTCATCTTTTTTTTCCACCCTCAGTGGCTATGCTCTTTCTCCCCACAATTCTTTAAAGATCATGGGGATGAAGGGGCAGTCTCTGGTTGTTTTTCTACTGGATGTGGGCAGCCAGAAAGGGTTCTCTTCCCAGACTTGTTCCCAGACTAAGGTGCCTCACCACCAATGTGCCTGAGCTAACTGTTTGCTTATCTCCTCCACAGGATGGGCTTCTGCCCTGCAGTTTCAATCACTTCAGGTACAGAAACCCAACCCAGCAGGCTAAATTAAAGAACAGACTGATTCCGTCTCTTGGATTTGGCTAGCATGATGCACGGAGTCTGCTTGAGTCAAGGTTTTTGTGGGTTGTTTTTCTTGAAAAGTTGTGGAAGGTTGCCAATAGGATTAACCCCGATAAAGAAGCAGGGTCTGAGGGCTAAGCTGGAGAGACAAGCTCTACTTCATCCAGCAAACTCCAGCTGCAAGGCTTGGGGATACTGACCCAATGGGCTGGTAGACTATCATAGACAATAGTGCCGTAACAGAGCCCCTAGCTGCTGAACCATTCACTCAAATGAGCCAAAGACAACAGTAAGGAAAGATAATGACTATCTTATGTGACAATTACCCTGGGCCAGACATGTCTCAGTTCCCAGTAGGCCAGCACCAACAATCATGATTGACAGCTTCAACAAAGCACAGAGTTACGAATCTATAGGGAAATCAAGCTGTTCCTTCGCTAGGCTGGCAAAACCATCAAACAGGAGATCAAGCTATGATTGCAAATGACAGGCAGGGAGAGAGAGAAAAATTCAGTCTTACTTTCTCTGCAGCAGTAGTCCTGATATTGCATGCTGAAGTCTCTTCACTGTCTCATTTTCTTTTCAGGTTGCTGAACAGCTTATTAATCCATTTGGAGAAGATGATGATGATTTTGAAACTAATTGGTGCATCGACAGAAATTTACAGGTTGCTGTTGTTATTTCTACTTCCAGCTTTCTGTATGATAGGTTATCATTACATTTAATCCTATTTCTTAAATTGAGGTACAAATTAGGGCAACATGTGTCAGCAAAACAAATTCTTTCCCTGAAGGCTGTGATCCTCAGAGTTTGTTTCTACAAGCTAATTCATTTTGATTTTGGTATCTGGTGTTTATGATGACTGATAAAACATGCAAACAGCTGATCTGTAAGATCACTTTATGCCTGGAAAAACATGTAATGTAGGTCAATCCTGCAAAATCCAAAAGCTATTCCCACATAGATAAGAACACATTTTGCTATTCTGAATGTTTTGAGATTAAAATATTGCATATGAACCTTCCTTTAAAAATAAAAAAGGCAGTGAAAATGCTAAAAAGACCAAGCAGGGTCCTGAACTAATAAGCAGGGCCAGTACCATTCATCTTCTGATGCTGCCACCCACAGCAGTATCTGTGGTTGGCACAGGAGCCAGTGTCTTTCGTGGCAGGAACTGTGAGACGACCAGGGTACAGATTTATAGCAGATACCCCCAATTCCCAAACAGCCCCTTTCTGTTGTGCCATGAAGGAGCTCAGTGACATGAGAAGGCACCTGCCACTCCCCTTGCAGAGAGCCAAGCACAAGGCTTGGCACTGAGCTGCTGTCGGACTCCACTTCAGCTGGGGACCACTGAGACAGCAAAGCAGAGCCCAGGAGTTAGAGGGAGCAAGGGCAGGCCAAGCTAACCACCATATTAAGCAAAGTAAGCAATGCAGCTCTTCACAGGAGTGGAAAAGGACTTCACACTACCAAAGATGCTCTCTGGTTTAGCACTACTTCAGGGTATTCATGCTACAGTGACTTACAGCCTCTTGTACAAAATATATCAGAAGGCCCTAGAAAAGGATGATCACATACTTGGTTCTGAATGTCTTAAAATGGGGATGAAGCTTATCAGAAAGATTCTTGACCTCCAGACATTTTAAGGAGCACAGCTAATACTTTACACAAGCTTTCCATAGGACATGGAGGATCACATTTAACTACATCACGCGTGTGGAAAGGACTGCAATCTGACATAAATATTTTTGCAGTACAGAAGACTCAAGTTAAAATAAAATTTATACTTTCACGAATATAGGTGGGTATAGGGGGGTTATTTTATAATACTGAGTCTCTTCCTAATGCCCAGGCCATCACACACAGCTTATGTTAAAGGGTTTCTGAAAGACATGTTGACCCAGAGAATATAAAGCAGATTATTTCATATTCTGTACTATGATGAAAGTGACATGATTTATAAAAAAAAAAAAAATCTAAGGTCTCACTTCTGGCGGTGGATGAGATGCACATGAACTTGCCAAGGATTGAGAAAGATATCTACTGGAATGATTCCTCTGCCCGGCCTCCCTACACAAAAGCAGCTGCTGATTACTGTATTCCTTCGTTTCTTGGATCAACTATTGAAATGGGGTGAGTGGTACTAAGGTCCTTAATGCCATCAGAAAGATCACCACCTCTACAGCCCACGCTGACTGACAGACAGTCAGCACAAGGCTGTGACAATACTGCAAGCGGGGGAGATGGAAATGGGAAATGATGTTAGGAGGGAGTGGAGAGGCTGGTGATGGTGGGATGATGTCTCCAGTGGTCCATGTTTGCATACAAATCATGCACACATAGCTAGATTGTATAATTAGTAAATAGAGTGTGTTTGCAGGGAGAGTTTATTGCCAGTCTCTGAGCACCGGATGGCACCTGAAGGCAGTGACTGACTTTTCTTAATAATACTTTTTTCACTACAGCTGCTTCATACACCCTCAATTAGCAAAATAGCTATTCCTTTGCTTATTTAGTTAGCAAATGACAGCTAAAAACAGTTCAGATTTTTGTGAAGATCAACAACAAGTAATTTTAAATGTTGTAGGACTTTCCATTGACTAATAATCTGGGCATGGCACTTGGAGCAGTCAGATTTTGTGAAGGGATGAAGACGATTTATTTGGAAAGATCAACAGAAGAATCATCACTACAAAGAAACATATAGAGGATATAGGATTGCCCCCTGTTGTTGGGATCTATCTGAGAAATCAGTGATAGGCCAGTTGGTTTAGAAGCTGTCACTTTAAATACTTGTGACACTTGTCAGTAAGTGTCCTGTCATGACTGAACAAATACCAGGCAATGTCAGATGTTCTTGTCTGAAAATCTTTTCTAAAACTTTACAGTAGCCATTTTGTTAGCTTTAAAAATTACCTCAAGATGTTTACAACTTTCCCATCATTTCCCACCTTTATCAAAATAAAAGGTGCTTAATTTTTTTGTTTCATTTGGCCTCAAAATTGCTGGTTTCTCATTTTTATTCCTCTTATTTTTTCACTTTTGCATGCATTCTATTACAAAAGACAGTGAGTTTGTATGAGTTCCTCTTATTACAATCAGACTCTTCAGGATTATTTCCTTCTGGAAAAACTATAAAATTACAAAGAGAATAGTAAACTATAAAATTACAAAGTTTAAAAAGTAAAGAAGGAAAACTCATAGAACATAATTTATTTTACTGCGATTGCTAGGGGGAAAAGGTGGCAAAGAAGAAACATTATTACATCTGCAAACAAATTTTTTAATAAGAAGGACTTCTCACAAAATATGAAGGAAGGAGTGAATAAACAGTAGCTCCCTGTTAGCCCTGTGAAATGCAAACAGCTCTGATGTGTTAACTTTTTATTATTTTCTCATCTGAGCTGTTTCTCTGTGTATATCTCTAAAAATAATGGGTAGTTCTTATGCAGACTTCAAAAATAAGTTCTAAAGATTCTCCAAAAGTCCAAAGCAAATATACAAAACTTGAGCCCAATTCCAAAGCCTTCTTCAGGCACCTCAAGTAGACACCTGGAACAGTTGCTCAAAGAGGTGGTAGATGTTCTGTTCCTGGAAACATTCAAGGTCAGGTTGGATGGGACACTGAGCAAGCTGATCTACTTGAAGCTGTCCCTGTTCATTGCAGGGAGGTTGGATTAGAGGGCCTCTAAAAGTCCCTTCCAATACAAACTATTCTATGATCTTCACAAATGCTGAATGAAATTCCTCTGTCCTCCAGGGCAGTGTTGGCTCTCTGTGCTCCTTACCTTAGATTAGGCCTGAGCCCCTTTGCCATTTTTGCCCTTAGGACAGATAACTAGGCCAGTTTGGCTTTGTCCTCTGGGGTGCACTGAGTCAGTAATGTGTACTGAATTGACTGGCAGGTGCAGCAACAGTTGTTCTCATGAACCACCGAGGCTATTCAGGAGAAGAGTACCAGGTACAGGTGAGACTTCCAGACACGCTATCATGACCCAGGAATGAGATTTGGCCATCCGAGTAATTCCAGCATTTTTTGAAATCATTGCACTCTGCTTCCAGCAGTAGCTTTTTCACTGTTTTTATTTTTGCCCAAAAGATTCTCCTGAAAATAACTATAGCATCAAGCAGGACTTCTTTCTTCCCTTTTCCTCACTCTAAGCATAAGCGTAACCATGTAGAGCTGCCTCAGAGGGCTGCAGCCCAAATATGAAATGGTGCCAGATGCCTGGCTGGGTGGCCTTCCAGCCTGGTCCTCAGTAGAAGGGGCACCTGGATGTTGAGAGCTCTCTGTGTGGTCTGGCTGGTTCAAAGGCACAGGCACTATTTCCTGGCACTCTCATCCTTTTCATGCTCTTCCTTAGGGACACACTAGGGCCTTAGTTCCTATGTCTTCTTGCTGAGACAGCGGGATATATGTCCATAGAGACCTAATAGTTCCTATGCGTAAGTGACACCTACTACCTGGCTTTATTTGGCAGGCTGGCTGATACCGATTTCCTCTATGGGGAAGAGTGGCCCTGGGAAGAGGAGAAACACCGAAGGCAACATTCAGTGTTGAGAAGAGTGAAGAGATTTCTCAGTGTCCACGAGGGTCCTGCATATCCCACTCACCAGCGCTACAGTCGGCAGACAAGTGAGAATTCGGTGTTTTTCCCAGCAGATGAAAAGGGGCACATCAGACGGCTGCAGGAAATGCACACAAGAGGGAGACACTCTGCCTCCAGCTTCAAGAAGAAACACGAAGGAGTTGACAGAAGTAACAGACTTCACAGTAGCCGAGATCTAGGACCCATAACTGAAACCTCCAGGAACGAGGCACAGTTCGGCGACAGTGACACCTCAACTGAGACAAACAAGCCAGTTCCTGAGGTCATCATCTCTGAAGCCGAGGAAAATGCACTTGGCACGCTGGACAAACCAGATCTGCCAACAGAGCGCTCCGCAAGCGTGCCAGAAGAGAAGCTCCAAAGGATCCTAGCTGAGGCAAATGTGGCTCTTCTGAACCAACCTTTTTTCCCCCCAGAAGTGACTACATACATCTCAAGCTCAGAGGTGCATCAGTCACTTCCTAGTGTGATAGGAGAGACCAAACATGAGCCCCATGGTAGTAACATAGCTGGTCTCATAACAGATGATGAGAGAAACCTTCAGCGATGGAGTTTACCAAGTTTCCATAGTCCTAATACAGGACCTAGTACAGCTGACAGTGAACCACCTTTAGCAGATTCCAGGACAACTTCACAACAAAAGATCTTCAGTGATGGAAATAATGTTACTTCTGCTGCTGCACCAGAGACGTTTGAGATGCAGCACTTATGGGAAAACATGGACAGTAAAGAAACAGCCATAGTAGAATTTTCTAATGAGGAAAGTGAAAGAAAACTTTGACCATGCTTCCTCTGGGTTTGACTGAACTTCTTGTCTTCTCTTGAACATGGTTCTCATACAGAATTGCTGAAAGTGCAGAACGGCAGACTTGATGCTCAGACAAGTCCTGAGCAAGATCCAACAGAAGATTTGGGACCTAAATAAGAGGCATTATGGAGCCTCTTATTTACCATCAATGCACAGGACAGCAAGCTGTGTAGGCTCAAATAGAGGAAAAAAATAAGGTTATCAGAAGAGTGGAGACAGTTCTGTCCACTTTGAATCCACACTGAACACTGCTGCCTTTGTCCACTCCATCAGGTTAAGGTCCATGACATCCTTGTAAGACCTATGAAGACTTTTGTTTTCTATTCAAGTGGCTCAAAGGCGAGGTGTGGGCTCAATTCTCTCCTCAGCTTGGAGAGATTCAGCCCACCATCTCTTACTGCCCTGGAGGAACACTTGAAAAATCAGGCTCCTAATTTGTGTAAGACAATAGTCTGCCCCACTCTGAAGCTATGCCATTGGAAAAATAAAAGGATTAAATGTTTAAGTTCATTAAGAAATATGGAAGAGGCAAAACTGCTGATGAGTAGGGCATGGGAAGTCTTATTCTTGGTCTTTGCTCCCTGGAGTATGTATGTGGCATACCCAGTGGCTGGTTAGTGTAAAATGAGGGTCCCAGGTGGCCTCTCTAGTGATGACAGGGCTGTGGCACTCTCTCAAGGGGTGGTGGAGCTGCAGGGGCAACTGAGCTTAGAGCTCTAAACTCGTGGAGATCTTCAGCTGGAAGTGCACAGGCTACAGACATCCCAGGCAGATAACAAAATGGCCCAGGACCACTAGCAAAATTGCTTTCCACTTCCTTCCCCTGCCCCCATTCCCATGCTTCCAGACATATCACACGCATTCTCCATTAACTCAAACCTACACCAGCATTAGGTGGCTGCTGCTGCGCCTGAGGGGGCCAAGCCACCTCCTTAAACCTCCTGGTAGTGATCTGGCCTTTCAGCTGTTACTCCTGCAAGATATCTCAAAGCAGGATAGGAAAGCAGCAGCAGCTCCTTGTTTTTAGCTCTTTACCCACATTTACAAAAACACGGTCCAGAGCATGTCACCAGCATTCTCCCATGAGTAAGTACCCAAGTAGATTGTCTCCATGGAAAAGGGGGAGACCAGATAGCTCAAGGGATGGAAAGAACAGAGAGAAGGGGACACACAGAAAATTATGGGTCTGCAACAGCCAGCAGAAGCAGTTTGGACTGTATGGACAGCAAGTCTACCCAGCTCTCTTGCCCAGAAGGTTTCACTTCAGACAATAAACCAGAATCTCTGACAGGGTAACTGTAGCCCCAGCGGCTTCTGGGAGTCTTTAGGACTCCCTGAAGTTGGGAACAAGCTCCTGCTTCTCTGGCCAACAGCTTAGGTGAGGAGCCCTTCCAACAGGCCATCACATATAGCAGGACTCTGCGATCTCATCTGGGTAGTCCTTGAACAAAAATCAACTACCCCCCCACACACACACTTCTTCCAGCATTATTTCAGTCTGGGAATTGGATCCTGATAGTGTATATTAGGCAGGGTATGAGCAGAGTCACCCTTTCAAATCCTTCAAAGACACTTGAAAAAGCACATATATCCCCATCAGATTAGGAAGCAGAGGACACTTGACCCAAGGAAGAGCTGTTTAAACTCATATTATGTGAATTCTATGCATGCAGAAAAGCCAAGCACAGATTTCCTAGGCACCTTTGGAGGCACTTCTTCACAGCTCATGAGATGAGGTGACCCTGGTGTCTGACAGCAGCTTAGTGCAGTTTGATCACACTTTGGAGTGAGGCGTTCTGGTGCAACCTCACCCTTGCCACTCCACAACAAGCCCTCAAGCAAATCAAGTTCTTATGTTCAGGTTTGACCAACAAAATGAGAAACTCTGTGCAGTATTGAAATAAACAGCACCTTAGCCTAGCAGTCCAATTTTCTGAATGGCCCTTCCTAGGCAATACCCAGCTCTGGAAGCATTGCCTCTTTCCTCCTGATTCCCTGTTTCTTCTTGTAGCTGAAGCCATACTTTTCTATTCAATATTTTCTGAATTTAATTACATCTGCAACTGTCAAGGAACTTCATTTACCAATGAGGTTAACTTCAACAAATGGTAAAATTTAAGTATAAACAATACATTTTAAGGATATCCAGACAGCTCCAGTAGCACAGCTAGAAACAAAGTAAAAGTAACTGCTGCTCCCCTCCGTAGCACATTGTTAAAAGTCAGGAAAGCAATACAAATTTCTGGGGAGTTTGGCCATAAACAGTTTGACTGTACATGTATAGGAAGGCTTTTCAGCAGCTGCGAAGAAAGTCTGGCCCATTATCAAGCTTTCTCCTTATAGTACATAAGGTTGAGGAACAGTGCTTCCCACTGTAAGGGAATTTAAGCCAGAAATTAGAGATGACTGTCAAGAGTCCCCGACAAATCTGCACTGAGAGTGCAGTCTCATCACACCTCACTAATCCTTCACCCAGCTTCCACCAGGGTTTAAGTTGTTGAAGGAAAGTGCTCTTTCTCCTCAACCCAGACGTCTGCATGTTTTATCTCAGCACTGCTAAGCATGAAAGAGCCTCCCCAGCTTCTCGTCATCCAGCTCTGCTTATCTTCCATCATTTTCTCAGCCTGGTCACTGCCTAGGATGCACACTGCTGCTTTCCACCAGGACATTATACATTTGATTATACATCAGTAATGATTTTGCTGCTTCTCCCACTCACTCTGCCAGCACCTGCTGTCTTCATTCTTTGATGGAGGCTAAGGGTGGCCACACAGCAGCCATTAGACTGATAAAAGCTTCAGTCCTACTGATGTGTCTACTAGACATGTAGACGCATGTTAAATTAGGAATGACAGCTCTGAGGTCATAAAACGCAATCTGCAATAAACAGCTAGCATTTCACACAGTGGGACAGCTCCAGGTTAGCTATAATATTCTGCTCATTGCTTGTAAAGAAGCTAGTGCTGGGATGAGTTACTAGAAAAAATTCCTCTCCTCATTTAATCTGTTATCTCACTTTTGCAAAAACGTGGATTCTGATTTGTATTACATTATCTTTTGGGATTATGTGCTCTCTTTTCTTAGTAAACTATTTGCCTTAGCATGGTAAATGGATTATTTTAGCAGACCCAACAATCTAAAATTCACGTCCACAGGTATAAGCAACGTTGAATTACTGCATGAATAAAGAAACACCATTATCTTGATTGTACTGAACTCTCAAGAAGCATTTCTGACAAAGGTTTGACCTACCGTGCAAGTCAACTTGATGTCTACCAGGAACAATGACACAGACTTGCAAAAGTTGGCAAAGCTAGAAAAGGAGAGAACAGGGCCAGGTTAGCCAAATAGGTCAGAGCAGCAGCTTGCTCCTATCAAATGGTGTTAATCTTGAGCAGGATCAGATATATCAGAACAAAGAGAGGGCCAGTCCCTCTACATGATGCCCAATTTCTAGGTTGTGTTCACACTCTGCACTGAAATTCATAGAGCCAAGATGTCACTGCTGGGACTGATTGGTTACAGGGACACATCTCAGCAACCTTAAAATCTTTGCCATAAATAACAGATCTCTGACTGCAAGCTCATCTCTGAGGAATATATATGTATTTTAGAAATAATGGAAATGTACCAAAGTGTTAAGTCTGTTGCATAGTAGAGAAAACAAAAATACCCTGCTACTGTTAAAAGAGGGAAAGAGCTTTACAGATGTTTGTTTGTCTTGGTTTATGACCAAACAAATGACGTTTTGTAGACAAATAAGTTAGCTCATATAAGTTATCCATTCTTAAACAGTGATAAGGACAAAGGGGAATCAAGGCAAGATTTGCCTAAAATACATGATAACTTCACCCAGCTCAGTCTTGTCTGCAGAAAGAAACAGCTGGCAGCAGAGTCTTCTTTGCTGGAGGTTGATAGCCTGGATGCCAAATGTGAAACACAATGTGGCTGCAAATAGAGAGTCATGAAAACAGGCACGGGAGAGAGGGAATACTTCACCGGAAGGCAAGATCGATGTGTCAGAGATACCTACAGGCAAACTGTCTTGTTTTAGTAATACTTACTGAGTATTACAACTAAAGCCTCAAAATCTAAGGGGCTGTGATGGTAATGCTGCCAAGGCCAGCGATGGATGTTGACTTTGGTCCGTGCTAATCACATCCAGGCAGATGGCAGCAGCAAATCCCTGGGGGCCACCAACCCCTATTCCAGCAATGCCACCATGGGGCCAGTTTCCAGACCCCCATGGCTCTGCCCTGCTGGGGAGGTGCCAAGTGCACAGGGCTGGGGATGCGGACATTTTTTGGCTTTCGGAAGACACATGCCAACACGCCACATAATTCCCCTCCAGGACACAGAGCAATTTTCAGTTGCTGTTATACCCTCTCCTCCCCTCCCTCTTCAGCACTGGAACCACTGAAGAAAATACAAAATGTAGCTGAAACAACACTAGGACCAAAGCAGATTTTGCTTTTTTAAGTTTTATTCATATGTATTGGTGCAGTATCAGTTTTAGCAATCCAAACAAGCACTCCAATGGGTATAATTTTGGTGAATCTTCTTTTGCCAAATCAGTGCAGCTGTCTGTGGCTGTTTCACCTGAAATGGCTGCCAAGGCTGATGAGAAGTAGCTGAGCAAGAGGCAGTAGATGTCTAGTGCTGGTGCACATCTGAGGTGGAGGGAACTGTGCTATGCCTTTGCATGGGCTGAGGTCTGGGTTTTGTAATGTGAATGGATGCAGCTCCAGCTGCTCCGGCCGCCAAAGGGCAGAGGTGTCAGATGCATCTGACCTAAGATATGGACATTAAATGCTGAGACCCAAAAGAGGAATAAGAAAATATCCAGGGATAATGAACCTAAGGGAAAAAGCAGGTTTGAGTGGTGGTGTAAGGAGCAGGAAATTGTGTGCAAGGAACAGTAGTGAAAATTAATGGTCACACAGGCAACAGTCAAATTGCCCTTTATATAAGCTGGTTGGAGCAAGCTAACTTAAAGAGAAATTCCTTGGCACCAAGGAAACAAAGTTAAGCAGAATCCAAACCATGGAAAATAATGAGGGAAAAGAAAGCTGTAGAAAATGAGGTGGAAACTAGCAAACAAGAAGAAAAAAAGGATAGCCAGACCAGGTAGGACTGGGATTAATTTCCCCCACTCATGACTGCTATCATGCCAGACTGGCACTGTTCAGCATTTTTATTCTTCCTGATCTTTTGCAAATCTGAGTGCTGAGCTGTTTCTGCTTTATCCTGAGAGCTGCGGTGTCCATCAGTTACTCAGGAAATATTGTTTCTTGGTTATAAACATATAGATATTGAACCAAACTATATCATTTGGGACAAAGATCACTGCAAAGTCCCTAAAACCTGGAGGGGGACAACACAGCATGCATTTAGGTCCAAAGTTTCAGTAAAATCTCTTCTTCACACAGTATTGAAGATCATTACATTAACATTTAAGACAGAATAGATGCTATTATGACTCAGTAGTAATCATTCCTGTGAACAGCTTTTGCAAATCCCACTCTGTCATTCCCACGGTCAAAAATGCAGTAAAATGCAGACATGAAGACATCTCCTAAAATCCAGAGTGGGCCGGTGCGAGTGGGGATGTCAAGAGACTGAAAGCCGCTCATGCAGAAGGTTTGGTCATCAATAGACTCCTAGAAGGGAAAGCATGTGTCCTTGCAGCAGCCTGCTCCAGGCCAGCTCGGGAAGCAAGGAATAGGGAGCAGGGAAGCTGCAGATACACACCTTGAGGATGTATTGCTCTGCTGTCAGCTTGTACTCGTGGTGTCCGATCGTGAAGCTTATGTGAGGCAGGCTCGACAATCTTCTGCAGTCTACAAGAAACTGTATGCGATGCACTGATTGAGATGGGATCAGTTTGTCTTTGTTTAAGTATTGCCCTTCAAATTCAAGACTTCTGTAGCAGGTAATGGTGAATTTACTACAGGGAAACAGCATTAGGCTGACTTATAGCCCAACACTGCCCTCCAGCTTTCCAGTTCCTGTACTTGGTCAAACCAGCCCAGCAGCCCAGACCCCTGCACCAAAGCCCCTAGGGACCTAGGGCTGATCAAAATCCTTGCAAATCCCAAAGGGAAGGAGGTGAAGGGGAACTCTGATGTCCTCCCTGTACAACTCAGAAAGAAAACTGAGAGTGTGATCCCCCCAGCAAGTCTACACTAGCAAGGTCTGCTGAGCAAAAGTCCACCAACACTCTGGCCTTGACCAGCTGGAGGGAGCTGCCTCCAGCCACACAGGAAGCACCCTATGGCTGCAGCTCACCACACATCCTCCCATAACACCATCACTTTAGGGAAAAATAAGCTAGTGAGGAATACAGCACTTTATACTTTGACTTAGAATGGGATTTAAAGAGCAGAAGAACTAAATTCTGGCATGGTCATTAATTTCCATAAATAATGCATTCACTTACAGTAACACAGAAGATAATTTCCTGGCCTTTCTAGTTATTTCATGAAATAACTGGTGTGTTAAATGGTCCTGCAGAATGCTCCAAGTCTCAGAGGGATCTTTGCTATAAACTAGTGTTTAAAGTCATTGCTTTAGAGGCTTTCTAGAAGGAAGAATCTTCTTTTTGCTGTTTTTCAATCTGCTTTATGAAACCATAACACTAAATCTTGTTACACTTACCAAGTGTCATACCATTAAAACAAAATAAACCATGGGATACAGAGGACAAGGGTAGAAAATGCCAGAATAATGGTTTGCAGGATACAAAAAGCAAGACATAATTCTTTTACAAGCTAGTAGATCCAGAAAAGATTAATCTTTGCTGGAAAAAAATGAAAGTTCTCATAAAATCACTGATGGATACACTCACTTTTACTGAGATAAATTTGTGCCAATTTACTCTGCTTGTCTGTGATTGTTAAAAGACCAGTCATAGAAAGTCTTATTTTCAGGACACTTTTTTGCAGAATCTGAGATGCCAGCTGAGGGTTCTTATGTCAGCACTGGAATATATAAACCTATACTGCAATGACCTGTTCCTTGTTTATACTATGTTAGTATAAGTACATTGGAAATACATATTTTATCTATATTCATTGGTGTGTACCAATATAAAAACAACTTGATATCAAAGCATACTCTTCGGCATGTGTCTGAAAGTTTGAACAAAATCAAAATTAAAGGTTTAATTGAGAAAGAATCAGGAGCTTCAGGAATCACACATGCCACTGGAGTCCTCCTATTACCAAGTGAGGTGGATTAAGAGTCCACTTTGCTCTTTGCCCAGTGCACTGGGCAACTGTAATACTCCTCATTTTCTTCCAAGAGCATTTTTGAGTGAGGTTAAAGACAAATGCAAAGTTAACAGAACCTGTATGTGGCAGCTTTACTTGGGGCACTGGAGCTGTGGCAACGTGCTAGCGATCTGTGAGAGACAGCCAAGGGCCAGCAATAGGGCACAGTAGAAGTAAGCTGCTCTTTCCCTGGAGGCAGGGAAAGGAAGGAGTGGTGGGGAGCATCAGCAGGGGGGATGCAGGAGAGAGCAGCAGGCAAAGAGGAAAACAGCAAGAGGTAGGAGGAATAAGGTTCAGGAGGAAGAATAAGAGACAGCAAGTCTTGTCCTGCACTCTGTGACTTATCTGCCAGGAGCCACTGTTGTGAATGACACTGATGTGCATCCCTCCCAGGAGCCCTGCATGGCACCACCTGCTCCGTGGCAGGCTGACAATGAGAGGTCCTGTCAGTGAAGCCATTGTTGAGCTGTCATTAAAATACCATTCCCTTTCCATTCGATGCTGATGTGTCTGGCCATCAGCACCAACCCCCTCCCGGCTTGGGAGAGCCAACAGCTATAACTGGAGACATCGAAAATCCTCTGATCTTCCAAAAGAAAATTATCTCTCATGAAGAGTACAGATCGATTCCTCAAACAAATGTACTCCCTATTTCCTTACACACCAGTTCTGAGTATGGGAGAAGAGGTGAATGTTTGGGAGGAGGCCTGGGGGAGCAAGGCAGATAGGTGAAAAACAGATTGGCTCTGAGTTCAGTACTATTCTGGAAACAAGGCTTTTGGTGAGACCTTTCTAACCAGTTATTTTGGTTATTTTCTCACCCTATAAGCTCTTTGCACCAAATATCAGTTTTCCTTCCCGTCTGGTTGTTTTCTGTCCGTACAGTTTTTACCTCTCCAGTATTTGATGGACTTGCTCCGATATATTCCTGTAACCGCCTGATTTGTGAAGAGGGTCCAGTGATAAGAGAAGTGCCTGAGTCAACGATGGCTTCGCAGCCATGGGAGCAAAATGCCACCCGGCCCTGGATCTTTATACTGCAAGTGAAAAACAAAGCATCTTTAAGCAAATGGCATATGCATTGTGACTGAAACATCATATTATTGTTAGCTAAAGTACCAGAGTACAGACTGAAGTTACTCCAAGGTAACAAGTGACAGGACAAGAGGAAATGGCCTCAAGTTGCACCAAGGTAGGTTTAGATTGGATATTAGGAAAAACTTCTTCACAGAAAGAGTTGTAAAGCATTGGAACAGGCTGCTCAGGGAAGTGGTAGAGTCACCATCCCTGAAACTGTTCAAAAGATATGTGGATACGGCACTTGAGGACATGGTTTAGGGTTGCACATGGTGGTGGTGCTAGGTTGGCTGTTGAACTCGATCATCTTTGAGGTCTTTTCCAACCTTAATGATTAAAACTAGCTGCCAAGCTTTGCTAAAGACAAGAATGTCTGTAGATCCACTTTTCTCTCTTGGGACTCCTAATTGCTAATCATTTGCTGTGTGCTGATGAATTTGTCCTCACCCAAGCTATGTGTCCTCATCAATTTAGGCAGCATGTTAGAGGAAGAACAAAGGAACACTTTGATCAGAGTTAGCAGGAAAGGTGAGAGTAGGACCCAGAGCAGGATTCAGTTTGTGGGTGCCTTAACCTCTTAACAGTTAAAACATACTAACATATTCTCCCAGAAACCAGCCACCCATGTCACAGCAGATTTAGAGAGCTAACAAACTCCAATCTCATCCTGGTGTACCTCTCTTTGAGAGGCACAAGGGTAAACCTTGTGCACAGAGGACTGCAGCTGAGTCCTCTGTATCTGCATCACTAGGTGTTTCTGTCTCTGTAGGTTTTACCCGGGGAGGCAGATTTCACCAGGTTTTTCATACGTACATACATACATACGTACATACATACATACATACATACATATATACATACTTGTTCACATGTATTTGCCAGTAGCTTTTCTCAGTGACTGGGACCCAGTGGATTGAACCTTTGTAGAGAGAATGGTCTATCCCCCCCAGAATCAACTCACCACCATTCTCAGTGTCATCTCCTCTGAAAGCAGAAGACAAGGTAACACAGACATGGGAGTGTGATAGCATGGATGAGATTACACTTAAAATGCAAAAGACAAATCACATCCCTTTATAAATTCAGATATGGATGGCTGAAAGGGATTATTTCTAAATTATCACTACATGTGTCCCAAACAACATCTGAGAAGACTTACTGTAGGCTGCCAAGGTAGGTGTCAGGAGCAGGTTGAGACAGTTGCTACTCTCACCTCATAATAAACACTAGAGAAATTCAGTGGCGTTGTGACTAGGTCCAGAGTAGGGAACAACATTTTTCTGGAATGTGGCTACTTGGGTGTAGGACAGCATTTCTGTTCATCTCCACCGGCCAGAAGGGAACTTCTGGCAACAGACATGGTGAGTTTGAGCTGGGAGCTTTTCTTTTCTTTATGACCAGATCAAGAAGAATAAATCTCCGTCCAAAAAGGCATGGTCTATCCCATAACATTTTTTCTTTTTATTCTGTATTTTTCAGTGTCAAATTGGAAAACAAACAAACAAACAAAATTGGAAAAGATTTCAATTGGAAAAAAAAAAAACAACAAAAAGAACCAAAAAAATGGGGGAAATGACCTTCTACCGTTGAAGCTTCATACAGAGGCACAGTTGTTTCTATCAACAATTAAAATAAATTTACTTCTTTTAAAGACTCACCTTTTCAGATAGAAAGAGAAGACCGGCTCCTCTACCAAGCGCTGGTTCATGATGCTGTCAAACACAGGCAGAGCATTGCCCACTGCTAAGGAGGGGTAGCCTAAGCCCAGCACGCCATCAAAGTGGGCAAGGACAAAAGTTGTTCCTGGCTCAAACACTGACTCGCCAAAGTCCTGTCCCTTGATGGAGATGTTACTTATCTGTTTGGTTAAAAATAAAATAAATAAATAAATAAAAATATATGAAACCTTTGAAAGTAATGACACCATCAATCACAAGAAATTAGCCACATTTCAGATCTATGTCAATGGATTCAGTTTATAAAACCTGGATATCCTTGTGTGACCTGCATCAATAAAACAGGTGCCCATTTGACAGGTAGGCTGCACTAATTCTTTATAATGCCTTACTTGTGAGGCTCCTTGTTCATAAACCCAGAACAGACAAAGACCCAAGAAGACAAGCAGAAATGAAAATAAAATTTTTGGGATTTGTCTTGGTAGCCCAAAGCTGGAGCAGCACCCACACCTCTCAGTACGTGGCTAGGTGGGACCTCACCCTGCCCTTGCCTAAACTAGGCAAGGTTTTCCAGGGCAAGGCCAGAATCTGAACTGTCTGAAAACAGTTGACCTGAAGGTGGATGCTCACCTGCAGTGTGTCTTTGCCAGCAATGCCCAGAAGCTGTCCCGAGCCGTACTGCAAGGAGAAGGCTTCCCCTCCGTGCTCGTATGAATCTGACTTGAAGGACTTAAATTTCTGGTGCACCCCTACACAAAACAAATTACATCCTTGCACTGAGGGGAGGTCCTAGCAATGCACCTGCTCCCCAGTGCAGAACCAGATGGGAGTTTTGCTTCTCTTATGAGAAAAGTGTGTATAGAAATACTGCAGGCACCTCAGTTCCCCTTCAGGGCACGCCAGTTTTTCTGTACCTGAGAGGTTATTTTTCATTTTAAAAACAAATTAAAACAAAAATAGGCATTTCCACCAATTCTGGCAGCTCTCCCAGGTCTATTTTAATGCCTTTTACATCAGGCACCTTGTGGTCTGGAAGGACAGCTGGCAGCTGCAGCCAGCACCTGTCCTGGCTGCAGGATGACATGAGGGGCAGAGGCAGAGGAGAAAACCGGGAAGAGGAGAGCAGCCCAAATCGATGCTCCAAATCCTTCCCTTCCAAATCCCTGCTGCAGGCGAGCTCCTTGGGAAAGGGGTAGTGGTCAAAGTATCCAAGACATGTGGAGCATAAGGGAGAATAATGTTCCTTACTGCACGCCTCGCTGATGCAATAAGCGGAAGGGACCCAAAAATTGGAGGAGCCGGTGTCAAACACGACGGTGAAGCTCTGTGGGGGCGTGCCGACATTCACCACTCCGTAGTACTGCGCCTGGGGGAGGAACAGCCCCGTCAGCTCCCAGCTGCCTCCACTGAGCTATTCCTGGGGAAGAAGCATACTTGGGAGCATCACACAATGCTTTCTCAGGGGGGTCTGTGCAATTTCATTTAAATGTAAATGCACACCACAGGGAAGTGTGTCTGGTTCCACGAGTTGCTTCAGGCAGCAGATTTCACTCCAGCTGAATGCACAACAGTGAGGCATTTTTAAAGCCTTTTAAGCAAATATTCAGTTGGGTTCCCTGTGGAGTCAACAAACCCTCTTGCACCAGTTTCAGAGGTGGCAAGGTCACCCTCAAGACGAAGCTCTCACATGACCATAAGGTCTTTCAGGCTGTTCCTTACTGATGTCAGTAAGAAATCAGTGTTGCACTGTCAGCACAACCTGCCTCTGCTGGCTTCAGAGGGCTCCGACCCGGTGGCACAAACACTGTCATATGTGGCTAGTTTTTTTCCCTTTTAATTAGCAGCCATTAGCAAGTCAAAAAAATATTGTGTTGCACAAACTGTTCCTAATGTACTGAACAAAGTTCAGCCAGCAGATGAAGAAACCACTGCACATCCCTGGATACCAATTGAGACTGAGATAATCTGCGAACACGTGAATGCTGGAGTGCAGTGCTTATCCACATCCCGTATACAAGTGTTTAAGTGCTCCTATCTGGCCCTGGAAGACCACTTCAGCATTAAGAGACCTATTTTTAGGAAGAGGCATTTCTGGAATTCAACCACAGATAGGAAAGCAATAGCTATTGCCAAGCTTTGTGCAGCGATACAAATATCTGAATATGTACCTTCAAGTGCATACTTCTTAATTAATACACTAAAGTTTCTGACCCCACAGTTTATGACCTGAATGAGATACTCTTGAAAAGGCAAGCAAGCATGCCATTTAAGAGAATATCCAGTTAAAGAGCAGAATTTTATTCCCTCTTGTATTAAACAGACCTTTATTAATGAATTTGCAAATTGAGGCAACTCTAAGGGATGTTCATCAAACCCAAACAACAACAACAAAACAAAACAAAACAAACAAAAAAAACCCAACAAAAACAACAAAAACAACGAAAAAAACCCCCAACACAACAACAAAAAACACTAACCAGAAAAACCACAAACACACTGCAATAAAAGCTACACAAAACTGTTCCTGTTGCTACATGGAGATGCTAGGGAAGGGGGTTTTGCTTCATCATTTTGAGATTTAGTGCCCTTTGAAATAAGCTTTGAAGCAGACTGAAATGTTTGTTCTTCACATAGGTATTTCTTTATGGCCCTTAAATGACAGAAGTTCTTGCTGAATGAATTTGGCCTTCCCTTCCATTCTGTTCCCTATTCAGATGCAGCCTCCACAACATTTCTGCAACTTAGTTTTCCTTTAGATAAGTACAACATAAGAACCAAGTAAAACAGGAAACAGAGACTATTCAAATGGACAAAATCCTAAACCCAGGAAAGACACCTTACAAAATGGTTGACCTGCTGACTCGCCTGCCTGAGATCCAGTGAACCTCATATATTTTCTTTTTAAGTTTAGATGGTAAATTCAGCCAGGTTAGTATAAGCCCAGGTCAGTCTCCAGTATTTAATACACACTAAACTCCAGAGATAAAAGCAGAAAAATAAAAAACTCTACTTTAGGTCTGTTACCACTGGCTTCATATGATCAAATAAATGAGATTTGGGGGATATTTTTTTTATAACAAACAAACATCCTAGTTTCTGATAAATAGAATATCACTAAATGAAGGAATTGGATTCTGCTACCAAAAACCCAGTAGTTTACCAAGACTGATACAGGCAAACTCATTATTTCTTTGGGGACCCAACCGCTGAACACAGATCTACACAAAAATAAAACTTATCACAGGACTATCACTGCTAGACTATATCAGCTATCTACCCAGGTCCCAAGCTAACCTAGATCTAGATGTGCTTTATTTTGCAGACTGGCAAACTGATTTTTTATGATCTGATTTATAGGACAGAGCAATGAGACACCTCAAGCCCTAAAATTTCATTGAGAGACTAGATTTGAAATGTGCTGGGAAAAAAATCTGCCTTCAGTAGAACAGAGGTCTAATGGTTGCATTACCAAAACTGTACTTACATTCATGTAATCATACAGCCTTTCTGAAGCAGTTCCTACCGATAAAGCAATATCTGCAGGGAAGCAATGCAGATATCTCCGGGCAAAGACATCAGGGCGGTGATTCCTCCAAAAGTCCTCTAATTCTCCCTTTTCTTTCAGCTGTTTCTTGATAGATTTGAATCGAATCAGGGGGACTCTATGCAAATAAAACAAGCACACAAAAAATAACTGTTTTTTCCTTCTACAACTCCCATATACTCTTTTTTTAAAAAAATGTTTCTTTTTTGAGACCTCGAGTAGCAACAAGCACAGGTCACCCCAGGAAGCCAGCTGAGACATGACGCCAGATGTGTTTTCTTACCGTTCCATGGCCAGGATGAGTGGGATGTAAACCACAGCCAATAGTGTCACTCTCATGGTTCCAAGTGGCTCAGAGTCTAATGACACTCTTTTGCTCGGAAGTCCCTTTTTTATGGCGCGTTGTCAGCAGAGGGCCATTCACCAGGTCAATCAATCACAGGAGGTCAGTGCTTTGGCAGAAAACCAATTAATTTACCCTCAGACTAACTGCTGGATTGTGCAAATAGTGATGTCCAGTGGAACCACTCAGGCACAGATAACCAGGGCACAGTCTAGACCAAACAGACATTTTCATAACAATCCTTAATGTCTTTTACATGAATATGATACGTGGGATGAGCTTGGCTCCTGTTAGCATGGGAAAGAGGAATCAGTCCAAGGACTTCATGCTTTTCAAGCCTGCTTTAGTGAGAAATCCCTCAGAAGTGTTCAACAGGGAGAAAGAGGACATAACATATAACCATTTCCCTTTTGCACAGAGACATTTCAGCAGGGCTGAGCAGACAGACATTTGATGGGTTTGTGACAAGTCACCACCTAACAGCTGATGTTTAATTCCCTATTTTTGGGAGAACTCCAGTCTAAACATAAATGTGACTGCCACCCCAGAAAATGAGTCTTCAAAGTAAAAAACATGACAACCTGAAACATATAGTAACAAACAGCTAGAAGTTTTGCACACCTTTCAGCAAGACATTTGGAAGGGCTCACTTGGATTTATTTTCCTGAGTGTTTCTTGAGGTTAGTGGCTCCTATCCCTGCCTGAGACTTGGGTTCAAGTCAAGCCTTCAAAAAAATAATGGTGTCAGAAAGAGACTCTGATCTGGCAGAGTACAGCCCCAAACCTATTAGCTGCCTGGGAGGAAGCTCAGCGCTGAGTCTGCAATTTACTTTTGAGACTTTTTCAATCTTTCCTCTGCACAAGAAAGTGCAATAAGCAACAGCATATTGCAGCCTAGTATATATTAAAGCCAAATTTGGATAATCAGCCATTTTTGTTCAAAGTACAAAGTATGGTAGGAGGCTGGGAGAAGACCAACAACATTCTTTCCCCTGCAATACAACATTTATTTAAAATAAACTGCTCACCATGTGAAGGTGAAGTGGAATTACGTAACCCTCCCAAAAGAGAGCAGATGTGCCACAGCACAGAGCAAAGAGTGATCATCAAGGATATGCAGGAGGGAGGAGTCATCATCTGCTCTAGCAACAATGTTCCAGTCAAGAAAAAACAGCAGAAAAACCTGAACACATGGTGTTTGTGAGAAAAGGCAGGGTCTAAATGCCTGTCACAGACTTTAAAGAAATGCAAAGCAAACCATTATAAGACTATACTAAAGAAATTATTAAAAATTGTTCCTTTTAATTGTTCCTTAAAAACCCTAAAATCAGTAAGTTTAGAGCTCTATTCATTAGTCCCCTGGATTTTGAAATACGTGGTTTGCTTTTTCTAATGTGCCTCCAAAATTGCAAGGGCTAAACAAACTCAGCAAAGGTGTCATCACACAGCTGTGTGCAGAACTTTGGATCTGAAAAAGCACCAGCATCTCTATTATTATATTTTGTTTCAAAAAATAATAGAATCTCAAAAATGCATATTGATTTCTATTTTATTGTGACTTTTTGTTCAATTATCTAGCTCTGAGTAATGTTCCCCATTTCTTCTGGACTCAAGGGTTTTACACAAGTTATCAGTGAACAATCCTGTCCCACAGTCATCCCAGCCACTGAGCTGCAGGAGCCAGGTGCTGAAAATGAGACTGCTGAGCAAAGATGTGGCCATTTGTCAACTTCCTGAAACCACAGGCACTTCTCAAGGAGCCTCCACTGTCACCTGATGCACAGCAAGCCCCAGGGTAGGGCAGTGTCACTTTTTGACAAGAGTAAGACAATGTCTGTGCTGAATGCCTTTATCACTGGAACTTTTCCTCAAATGCCAGAAATGCTTCTGGGAAGTCAATAATGTTCATCTTGGAGGGCATCATGATAACTTTGAAGACATGAAGTGGCTTTCAAAACACCACCTGGGTCTACTGAGGGGACTACCTTTGCCTTGGAGCCTCCACTGAGTCCTTGATTCTCAGAAAGAACATGATTGTTCAGTTTACTGCAAATGTACCCCTTTATTAATCCACAAATGAAGGTTGCTCTTTCCCAAATTCTCTGATTTCACAGTATGTTCCAAGCAGACATTCATTTAGCTAACAGAGGTACAAAATACAGCAACAAAAGGTCATCATGACTTTTTTTTTTTGATAAGCTGGAATAATGATTAAACTACAATCCAGAGGATCCCTAAGAAACAGTTATCGGCAAATTAAAAGTTCCATTAAGCAGAAATAATTCAACTAGAAAAAGTATATCCCCATCTCTGTCTATAAAGTCCATTGTGAATTGTATTTGTCTACATATGGATTATTGAGAAAAATATGCATACACTATAATATTAATATATTCATACCTACACTTTCATGTTGCTCTGATGAGCAGGTTATCTGAAAAGATTTGTCTAAGGGACATGTCCTCATCATGGATATAAATTCATTATTATTTATGCCAACTGCATTTGGTTTTCCACAACTGTAGCCTACAGTGCCTTAGGAGGAGAGACACTTGCCTTTAGAAGGTGCCACAGATGTTTAGAAATGAAAAAAATACAACAATTCACTGAATGAGAATATTTTCTTAAATGTCTGGTCACATTCCAGTGTAACTGCTTGGAAAAGGATGCCCTGCAAAATCCAGAAATGACACATTCCCCACAGTGGTCCTCTGACAGGGCACATGGTGTTAAATCAGTAAAGAAGTGGCTGGTTGGAGATGTTTGTTCAGTGTGAACTGGCCTGTTGCTGCTGGGATGCCATGCACAGCACGTCCTGCCTTCTGTCACCAGAGAGGGAATTTTCAGCACCTCTCTTCCACAGCACCACCAGAGACGAATGTGACATTATCTTTGTTCTCCAGGCTTGATACTCTGCCCAGCTTTTCCATCCATGCCTATTTTATGGCACTCAGGTCTCAGCACTCATTGTTCTCCATCCTGCTGCAATAGTGGTTCCCAGATGCCCTCTCTGTCGCTCTCCTCGCGGAGGGAAGCCCTCCATACATTTCATAGCATCACTGCTGCATGGCACAGCCACTCATCTTGCAGGGAAAAGGCTAGTAAACATCCTACAGCCTATATCCAATTGATAGCTAAGACTGAATTTATATTTGAAAACAAGTGTTATTAGATAGATTTGACCACAGGCCACCTTAACTGTTTGATATTGCTTTTTTCTCAATCTTCTGTTTGCTCTGCCAAGAGCGTGTGGCTTTCAGCAGTCACAGATTTTGGCAGTGTAGCACTAATGCCCAGAAAACAACTGCAGATTGTTTGAAGAAAATTTTCTCCCATCCAAATTTCATGGTACAGCCACGGCCAACAGACAGGTAGGACGATCATAGAATGGTTTGGGTTGGAAGGAATCTTAGAGATCATGTAGTTCCAACCCCCCTGCCTTGGGCAGGGACACACATGAATCCCCAAGAAAGCCTAAAAGAGCAGCAGCTCAAGAAGTCAAACCATGTAGAGGTTCCTACATATGGGAATGCTCCTCCTAGAAATCAGAGCTACTCCTGATCTGAACAGCAAAATGGGTCTTGATGAGAGAAGGAGAAGAGTTTACAGTGTCACATAACTTTTTAACATCATATTTATCTTGCTCATAGGAAGTGAGAATCTTGATGGAATTGAAGCCATGAGAGTTTCTTGACAGGTTTAGGTACAGACGTGGGAACTGCAGCAGCACAGTTGGAAGGTGGATGGAGAACAGCCTTGGCAGTTTGTGATAGCACATTAAATGGGGATTGAGACAAGAAGTAAAATACAATGTAATGAGAAAGGCCCTACACAGTCAGGAGTGCCAGAGCCTATAGTAAATACCATTAAATTAGGAACATAAATAGTAGAACACCTCAAGATAGCAGTTTGCCAAGTATCTGTGTTAAAGCTTTAGGATAACTACTGGGTGGCAAGTTACACTCTGAAATTATGTATTTGGCACCTTGCTAAATACGCCCCTAAAAGTGCCACTTGTCTGGAAAGTCAGTCAGATATTGACTGGTATTTTAAACAATTTGATTATATCTGACATTTCTGCTGAAACTTTCATGAAAGTTAAACATTCGAGTTTAAAAATTTGGCCTTCTGTGGAATTTACTTTGCCAAGCCAAACCCCACTGCCCTTACTGTGGCCACACAGCGAGAGCAAGAGAAAGGAGCCGGGGCATTGTGGTGACTGTTTGGGGCAAAACCAGAGAACATTCACAGTGTGCAAGAAGAGATAAGAAGGAATGTTTTTGGGGGCAGTGAGTGGGAGTGTGGGTAAGAGAGGGAGACCTGTGCTCTAAGTCGCCCTGTCTACATCCCCCATCACCAAACACTCATTCGGTTATCAGAAACATTTCAGAGCCCTTGAGATTAACGGCCGGTGCCCTGTAAACAGAGCCTTATATTGGGAAGACAGAGTTACGGGCAGGCCAGTGCACAGCAGGAGAAGATCAAGGTGGGCACCTGTCCCTTGCAGTCCCGGCCATCCCAACATAAAATCCCAGGATGGGCAACAGTCTGAAAGCCATAGTTGCTTTTGTACCCTCCAACAAGTGCCAGAAGTATCTCCTAGAAGACCTAGAAGAGATGCCAGTGGATAAAATGGTGGATCTGAGTGGCAGACAGCTGAGGCGGCTGCCTCTGCACATTTGCTCTTTTCGGGAACTGGTTAAGCTGTACCTGAGCGACAACAACCTGAACCATCTGCCCCCCGAGCTGGAGCAGCTGCAAAACCTGCAGATCTTGGCACTGGACTTCAACAACTTCAAAGCGCTGCCCCTCGTCGTGTGCACACTGAAGCAGCTGTGCATTCTCTACCTGGGCAACAACAAGCTCTGCAGCCTGCCCCTCGAGCTCCGGCTCCTGCAGAACCTCAAGACCCTCTGGATTGAGTCCAACTGCCTGCAGTACCTGCCCGAGGTGGTGTGTGAGCTCAGCCTGCTGAAGACCCTGCACGCCGGCTCCAACGCGCTGCGCACACTCCCTCCCCAGCTGCAGTGCCTGCACGAGCTGCGCACCATCTGGCTGTCAGGCAATCTGCTCTCCGATTTTCCTCCTGTGCTCCTGAACATGCCATTTCTGGAGGTGATCGACGTGGATCGCAATTCCATCCGGTTCTTCCCCAGCCTAGCTCACCTCCCTGGCCTGAAGCTGGTGATCTATGACCACAACCCCTGCAGCAACGCCCCCAAAGTGGCCAAAGGAGTGCGCAGGGTGGGGAGGTGGTCAGAGGAGACTCCTGAGCCCCGCAAGCGGTCCGGGGCAGTGATAGATATCACGCTTGACGAGAAACCCTTGTTACCTCCTGCTGCAAAGACCAAGCCAGAAGCCGAGCCCTGCTGATGCTCAACTTCCCATTCCGGCGAACGTGGCAGCGCAGCCACACCACTGCCCGACCTCTACCTCTTCCTTGTGTGCTGCTGTCCAGGCACCACCTCACTGCCTGGCTTGTCTTCAGGGGCAGGTGCAGCGACTAGGAGCTGTGTGACAGCAAAACTCTTGTACAGACATGCCCTTTTGCACAGCACCCCTAGAGCAGACTTCTTCCTCCCTTTCCCACTCCTCCCATGATGGGACCACTGAGTTCACAGTAGAGATGAAGACTTAGTTCAGATATTTTCCATGGGTGGATTGCACAGTGCATGTATGGACTTGCTGCTCTTCACCCGTGGGCTCACTCTTCTCGCTTTCACCTTGCCGAGGTGTCTGAGCTCAGCTGGAAGCCACTGCTCAAGGTGATCACTGCTGAGAGGCACAGCTCTAAAGCAATGCACAGCATTTGTCTCAAATGACTTATCTGAAATGCAGCAACAGCTTGAAGGTTCCCATGCCTGCCACACAGGAAGTGATAGTGGAGCCTGGCTGCGCTATCAAGGAAACGGCACCTATGTAACAGGGAGCTCTCCTCTTACCACTGCTGCCTTCTTTCTGCAAAATCTGCAACTTTACTTTGTTACTGCCAAGCAGCATTTCAGATGATGGTGAGGAAAGCTCTAGTGGCTTTGCTGCTAGTTTTTGTTACTGACAATACTGCCTGTAAGGGCAGCTGTACAGGACGAGTTTTCGTACAGTAGCAAAGAAGGAAATCAAAGCTCGACTAAAGCGGCAAAACCACAAGCACGGCAAAGGTAAACTTGCATGAATAAAACCCAGGGTTGGGAGCCTGCCCCTACGGGTCTGCACGTAATCTGAAGCTGAGGCAAACTTTACTCAGCTGATTTCAGCCACATATTTCTCCAGGTTGAAACTCTGACCAGTTTAGACCGCATTCAAATTGCACTGAACCAACTTTTGTTGAAAGGAAACTTTGCTTTAATCTTGTAACACAGAAATCTGGCTCAAAATGACATTTTCAACTTTTGATTCCTTTGAATTTAGTGAAAAATGGCTTTTGTTCAAGGGTGGAGAGTCCTTGGTGGTGCTCTCTTCAAGTTGAACTGCCTCACCAGTGCAGCCTGCAGAAGGGGCAGTGGACTTTCAAGAAAAGGTTTTATTCCATGCCAGTTTGTAACTGCTTAATGTCATGAGCATGCCTGAAAAACTATTTGGAGATATACACTCTGCTAGCACTTGCTGTCTTGCAAAATGAAGTCCAAGTGTGGATTTGGTTGGCACCCATGTAGTGTGCTACTAGTCAAATTAAATAAAGTATACTAGCAGCTTACCAAGTTAAATTATCCTTCTTTGGAATTAACAGAATTCTCTTTTCAACAATTCCTTCTTACAAAAGGAAAGCAGAAGAGTTTGGGGCTTTTTTAACATCGAAAGTCAATGTTTTATTTCCTACAGAACTGACGCAGTACTGTATTTATCTGAGGGGAGGGGGAGAAAGTGCTTTCACTGGCTTGTCACTGGTCTGTGTTTCACACAGCTCTCTCCAGAGAGTATTGTCACTTCTGGAGAGCTGAAGAGAGTCTGTGTTGAGAGTTCAGGGGAGCATTCTGTAAGTAGATTCCATTCCCTTTAGGAAACCTAAGGGAAAAAAATGTTTGCACATATAATTCCTTATTTCAAATTAATGTTTCTGCTTTGGCAGACTTGCCCTAGTCTTTGCCAGGTGCTGCATTACATGCACGAGGACCAGAAGAGTCACAACGCCTGGCGTGCACCTCTGGGCTTCCACAGAGACAGGGCCTCCACTTGCCTGTGCTTACAGTCACCACAAATCCATGTACAGAATGCTGCGGGAATTACAGGCTTCCTTACGACCTGAGATAAAGAAAGCAGCCCAATTAAGAAACACCTTGTCTTAGCAGCAACTATTAGAATAGGAAATAAAATATAAAGACAGGTTACAGCAGACATGAAAGGGGTGGGGGGTGTGTATGTGTGTGTGAAGTGAATGCAATGCAGCCTGAAACCTTTTCCGCTAACCGCCCTCTGTTGTACATTTGTAAAGTCGTCCAGAGCACAGCACTTCATAGTTAAACACTCAGACTGTTCATGCAGAATGTTGTTCTCTCAAACTGCATCTTCCTCTCAACTCCCCTCAGCAGAACTCCTATCTACATAAAATTTGCGGTGTAAAAAGCAGTAAAATCACCTAGTTGTAGTTCTGAGCATCGACTAAGGTTCCTCTTCAGCTTTTTCTCTTTCTTTCATTATATAAAAAAAGAGTCATATTCCAGGATCACTAGAAAAAGATAGCATCTAATTTCAGAGCCTGTTTCAAGGATCCCAACTCAAAACCTATGCAGCCAGGACTGGAATACACCACTTGACTAAATGCATAAGGTCAACCCAAACCAGCAAGTCACAGGGGCCTGGTCACTGTCTGAAGTGTCTGAGCACTAAGGATGTGCACTCCAGCTGCCCTAATGGAACTGCCCTTCCTGGTTCTACATAAAGAAACACAACTTCAGTGAATCAGAGGTTTTTTTTAACTTTTTTATTTCTGTGTATTTTAAGTGGAACCTGGAGAGGAACAGAAGGAAAAGGGTTGTAAAGAACCCCCGTTTTACTTGAAAATGAATTCTTCCCCACAACATGTGTAAGTTCCGGTAAGTTAAAACCAACTGAAGACAGTGCCATTGAAGAAGATCTGCTTGTCTCAAGCTTCTGTTCCATAACCTCACAAAAACTACATCATTAAAAAAAAAATTCTAGGTGAGATCTGGTCCACACATCCTCAGGCACCAAAGAAAATTTAACATGGGCGATGGTCTGGTACACGTTTTCTGGGGAGAAAAAGAAAAATCAGAAAATTCCCACCCATGCTGATGTACACCAGCCCCTCCCCACCCATCCTTATTTTTAATCTTTAGCTGGTATTTTGTGTTCAGTGCCAGCTTTATCTCACAGCACAAAAGGCAGTTATCACCTCAAAGCTAACACACCACCTGTGACCACGGCAAAAAAACCTGTGATTTAATGAGCAGTGCAAACTACCCACAAACAAGGGATAGATAACCTGCCCAAGAGCAGTAACTCTTCCCAAACTTTTTAACAAACATGTTTTTGCTTTAGCTGCAGATTCCAGCTCAGAAGCTGGGCATTCCATTACAATTCTTGCCAAAAGAAAAAAGAAGCAAGCAGCATGATACACAATATTTTGGTCAGCTAGTTTTGCAGATGTTTCAGTTCTATATATGACAGGAGTAGCTGGTGACCTAAGATTAATCAGTCATTACTCAGGCACACCAATATAAGCTCAATGATGGCTCTAAAGGCCTGGTCATACTACTAAAGCAATAAAATCATCAAATATGAACATTAGCATGTCAGATGTCAGGTTTCATTTCAAATAAAGCATTTTTAGAACATGTTTTTTCTGCATTGTTAGTCTTCCACAGAAAGAGGTTACTCTATACCACTGTACCTGACTGTTCACACACTCAGATCATACCTTGGTGCTGCTTTGATGATGTCATCTACACGAAGAATCATTTCTGCTGCTTCAGCTGCACTCAGCAAAACTTGTCTCTTGACTTGGAAACTTTCTGTTACTCCCAGAGCTGCCATGTCTCCAATGACACCCTCTTTCATATCTGGAAGAAACACATTAAAAGGTTGGGCTTTTTTTCTTAACTTGGTGTTTTTTTTAAGGAAATTACAAGAAGGTGACAGCACAGTAACTTACCTGCTCAAACAAACCACACTGATAGTAAAGGAAGTATGAAATAAAGTCTTTCACCTCAAGGCTCCTGATTTAAGCCTAATGTTGCAATTACATACAAAAAATTAACAAGGAAAACTGCATCTTCTGCAAAGAGGAGAATAAATCCCAACAGGAGTCTCAGCACTATTTCACAAGGTATATTAACTTCAGAGTTTTTCTCCACAACTTTGTGGTGGTTGTTGTTTTCTTTTTGGAATGGGTGGAGGGGGAGGGAGCAGGGAGGAGGATGTGTTTGGTTCTGCTGGTTTTTTCAGCTGGTTGGTTTTGAAACAATGCTTTTCTTTTTAAGCTTCATCTAATTAGACTTAACATAAGTAAGGAAAATGTTTTTCAGTGGAAACCCTCCACTTCAAAACCAAAGGTTTTCATTCTACTGCCAAAAGCCTGGTAGAATGATAAAGGAATGTAGCACTGTACACCTAAGGTCTGTGCAAAGCAAACAGAAATCAACCTACTCAGTTCTGGCTGAGGATGTGACAGACACATGTGATCAGCTTTAGTGAGCCTGATCAGCCTGCCACACAGCAATTCAATCACAGAAGTAATATTGAGCCCCTTACCCAGTCCATAAGTAGTCTTCCCTTCACTGTGAGCAGCTCTGAGCTGAGCAACCAAATCAGCACTGTCATAGCCAGCATTATCAGCTATTATTGTTGGGATCTAGGAGGATAAACAAAGGTTGTTTTTAATTAATGCAGGGACCGATCCCTAGTACTTTGACATTAGTAGTTTACAACTGAATTTCAAGAAGAGGCTTCAAAAACAAGACAGATGATCTATTGCAGTGATCAGAAGATGGGGAAAGAAAAAAACCAAACTACCTTTCCAAGGATTTTGTTTAAGACCCTGCTGTAAGGAAAGTAGCAGAGAAGACAGCAGCATGTTAGCATATTAGTTCATTTTATTTGGAAAAAAATTAATTTTGTCTTTCATCAAGTCAGACTACAATTGGAGAAATATTTTCATTTTAAGAACATAAGCCTGCTGATAAGCATTAACCACCTGATGGTTCCATTCACTGCTGCAGTGACAGCAGTGCAAATTTGCACATGCTGACTGAAGTAGTAATGTCAAGTGTTACTATGCTCTTGAATTTTATTTTCTTGGCAGACATGTTTTCCTATAGTCTTTCATTTCCTAAGAAAAGTTTTCCCTAATTTAAATTACAGGAAGGCAATTTTTTCTCAAATAGCACAATTCTATAAACGTTTCTTGTGACACTCTTATTTCCTATTAAGATGCAATCTCTAATGCAAGCCTAGAAGCTTCTAGAGTATGCCTACACCCAAAAAACTAATGGAACAGAAGAGTTGCTCTTTTCTGAATCAGATGTCAACTAAATAAGATGAGATTTTTATGTGCTATTTCTGCAGCACTTTTAGCTTGCAGGTAAGAGGAACAAAAACCAATAACAGAAAGGCTATCAAATGAACATTCACAATTCTGTAACACACAGAATTATTAACATACCAGTACTTTTTCTCTAAGACAGAAAACAATTTTCCCCCCTTTGTTCATCCAAGACGTGTTGCTGAACTTCACTTTTTTACTTCTAACAACCAAAATTTTTAAAGTAAAGCAACTACCTGATGTCATAAATTAGTACATTTTGTGAAACTTTGTCTCTTAATCCAGTAATCTGATTAAAAAAATTTACCATTCGTAAAGCCTTAGCAAAGGACTCCATTGCAACAGACTCTTTGCCAGGTGTTCTGACAGCAAGTTCTGCAACAGCATTAGCCATCAGCATCTCTGAACAACCTATTCATTGAAGACACACAGATGTTACATATCTGATTAACAGTAACATGAAATGAGTATCATGTACAAAGTACAAAGAATGTGATATTCACCTCCACCATACACAGTTCGAGTGTCCTTCACAGTCTGGGCAAGAACACAGAGAGCATCGTGCAAAGACCTCTCTGCTTCATCGAGAATCTGCTGTGTTGCTCCACGCAAAACTATGGTGCAAGCTTCACCTAGAAAGCACAAATGCAAAAAGATTTTAAAAAAGAAACCAAAGACACAAAAAGAAGCTATCACAAAGCATTTGTAAAGGTTTTGCTATCACTGTAGTCAAGTTTTATAGCACGTAATTTTGTGGGGAAAAGAAAGCATGATGACATTTCACAGATAGAATCAAATTATGTACACTACGCTATTGATTTTGTTCCACATCTTATTTAATAGAAAATTCATATTGCCTGAAATCAACTCAAAGAAAACTTAGAGTATTGGCATTGACTAGAATAAGCTCTCAAGTTCTCTAAAGTATGACATGTTGTTACTTTTCTTGTCAATTTAATTTCCCAAAGCAGAAGTCCTGGTTCCCATCCTTGCAAATGGTTATGTTCACTTACGTAACACTAAACATACACAATTTCAACTATGAACATATGTCTTTACAGAAAAATTTTTCCTAGAGAGCAAGGCTTTAATAAAAATGGTTACATGAATTATTACAAATTCCTATACTCCACTGGTAACTGAATAGTGTTAGCAGAGAGTTAACACAAAGGTTATAACATGCCATTAGTGATTAAACACTTACCCATTGCTACTCCAGAGAAATGAATGAGTTTATCTTCTCCAATCATGACTTCTTCAATAAGCTTGCAGCTTCCTAGTTTTACTAGCTCAGGGTGATCAAAAGTTGACGCAATTTCACCACCTACAAATGTAAGACCATACAGAAATCAGAGCTCACAGTGAAAGTATCTGTTCAAATAAGATCTAACCAAGGGGGGGCAGGGGCTTTCTTGAAAAAAATCATCTTCATAATTGCCCCCAAATAAATTTAAATTAACAATACCAATAAGCCAAGATTTTCTCATGTCAGCATGTGGGACCAGAAACCTTCGACCAATGCTGATAAATCCTCAGAACACCAATGTTTTGTATCACATCACAAGGACCACAATGCTTTTGAGTTCTGTCTGGATAAGACACTAAATGTTCATTTTTGCTAGAATTAAAAAGTCAGTATTTTTCAAGTTTTCATATATTCACTGATGAAGTACTTAGAAAATACTAAACTGAGTTTCTCATGCTTTAAAACTCGAGCTTGTGACAGTATTCATTTTCCCTGCCTGATGATGGCTGAGAAGCAGTGCCACCACTCTCCTGAATCACAAGTCTCATGCCATGCTGTAGCTGCAGTGTTGTGCACAACTTGTGAACTGCCATATTGTAAGTAAAACGGGTACTACAAAGACCAAAATGTCTCTGAACAGATTACTATTCTAGTACTTAATTCTTCCTATTAAAAAACTATTTACATGTATGCACTCCCAATGCATGCTCACTTATTCCACCACTCAAAATATCCAGGCTGTTCCTGTCATTTGAGATCCACTTTAAGTCGATGACTCAGGCCCTCATTTTTAGCAAAGGGTGACCCTTTAGTCTTCTCTATCATTACAATAAAAAAGGCAGTCATTCTGAACAAGATGGCATTATCGAATCAAAAACTAGTGCTAATTTGTGGAGTCATCATCTTATTCTTTCTATGCTAAGTTTCATCTTTTCCCTAGAAAACAAACATTTCAAAAGCTTATAAGCAGGGACTTAATTGAAAATATTTTTAAAATATGAAAGAAAATTAGTAACTGACACTAACTTGCTAAATTATATCTCACAGTTAGCATTATGATCCTTTATTCACAGATGCTGGAGGAAAAAAAATATGTTTAAGTATGTTTCATGTTTACTAAAGATCAAACAAATAACGTGCCCCTCCAAGTTTCACACAAGATACCCTACACACCTGTGACAAGAGCCAGACGTTCTACACCAGCAAAGTCTGCATGTTCAATAGCCATGACGCCAGCAGCTCCAAAGAGTTGCTCAGGGTAGTTGTAGATCAACTGTCTGCAATTAAAACACATTTCTCCCTTACACACAGAACAAGTCTTCTAAAATACCAGAATAACAAGGACACAGGATTCTCAGAAGCACAGACATGGGGCAGATTTCTAAAAGCTACAAAAGTAGTCAATGTATGAGGCACCTGCAACACACAGAATGTTACACCACACAGAAGCAAACACAGTGACAGGAAAACATACAAAGCTAAACCCCAAAAAATTAATTCAAACTACGGTACTTTTTGAAATACTCTTCCCCTGAGGAAACACTATCACACTAAGCACAGGGAGCCATATGCTTGAAGTTCTAAGTCCTTTGATCCTAAGTGCCTGCTGGGCACTTAACTGCCTATTCTAGCAGGGTGTACTAGAATGTGTGAAGTAATATCTTTAATTCCTTCACCCATCAAAAACCCAAACAGAATACAATTCTATAGGATTAATAAACGGCCAGTCTTGTACACAAATAGACCAGAGAAGAGCACGTGTTCCCTTATTAATATGTGTACTACTCTCTCTAGAATAAAGTCACCTAAAGCTGAATGATCAATGACCATTCAGGAGTGCTATGCCAAATTATTTTTCCCTTCCAAATTAGAGATTGAGTGTTGCAGAGAAGCCGTCTCCATAAAAAAAAAAAATGTTTCTAATCTATCTTCAAAAGAGACAACTGGTGCTGCTGGGTATACATAAAGAAGATTCTTCCTACTCTGGATCTGCATGACCTTGACCTTTGTCAAGCATCTCCTCAGCACAATTTACCTGGCTAACCTTTAGAGTATAAGAAGTTGATCTACATGCCTGTAAGCAGAAGTCAATTTTACCCAGGAATAAATCTGAAAGTTAAGCATCAATCTAACTGCAATACCCCTAGCCTGGCTACATGAGCCTCCTTAGAACAACTACCTGTGTCAGTGATGGAGTTATGGATTTAGGTTTTTTTGCATAATTCAAAGGATTCTTCCATCAATTAGAAAACAGGACTCCCGACTCTTGGACTCTGTATCTGTACCATGTTCACTGGACAGAGTGCTCATTTTGTCTGTACTAGAACACAGCACATGTGAAGACGAAGATGGAGGAACTAAGAGATCCATCATTCTTACGGACGTTTAACACAAATTTTCAAGGTGAGTTAGAAGATGCACTATGCTCTCAGAGTGGAGAGTTTTGCTACTGTGGAAAACAGTGCTATTCTTACAACTCCTACCCTTTGGTGTAGTACTAGCTGATCAGCTTCCCAGTAGATTACATGATGTGCTGAACCAGCAGGTACTAAATTGCTTGCACCTATGGCAGTTTCACTCAAATGAGAATTACTGAAAGGCAGAAGTGTTTTTCATCATTAAAAAAATGAGGGTTTGCACTGTGACAGTTCAAGAGAGAAGCACAATGCTAATAAAGAAAAGTAACCTAGATATGAAAATTGCTATCTTTCATACTTTCAAAGATATGTATAAAGGAAAAGGTTCATAGACACATCCCCAATGCTCTTGAACTTGGAGCAGTACTCCAGCACCCGCATTTTAATGCACAAAAAATGTAGCAGGTTTAATCTGAACTAAATGCATTGAGAAGCACACACTCTTTTAGCAGCAATTTTCCCCCAGAAGGAGGCACGTGGGTATCAACAATGCTGCTGGTATTCATAACTAAATAAATCTGTTAGTATAAAAGAAAAGTGACTGCTTCAACTGGATGTAAACATGGCTCCTTGAATAAATATTATCAGTTCTTCCTCTTTAAAACAAACAAAACTAAACTAAAACAAACAAAAAGAGGGGGGTCATGGTGCACAAGGGGAAGCACAGAAAATAGCAGTGGCATCAGCCAGGTGACTCAATTAAACACTAGGCAAGAGCACATAATACTACAAACACGGGAATAAATAATTTTCTTCACATTCATATACTACTAAAATACTGCTACTTTGTAACTCTCCCTTTTTCTCAAGAAATACATACCTGTTAATAAAGCAGTTAATCCCATGTTTAAGAATACGCTCTACCTTCTCCTTCATTTTTTCTTTTTCTGCCTGTTCTATTTCTGCCACTTTTGCTGTGGAGTCCACTCTAACACGAGAGCCAAAAATCTAAATCAAGGAAAACAGAGTTCAGTCTCAGAATTTCATTTATAAGAACAGTTATACAACAGTAGTTCTGTCACGCACCTTAATCTTGTCAGTATCCATACCAGTATTTGCAATAAGAATCTTTGCATTTTCAATTCTTTTTGGCTGATTTACACCAATCTTCTTGTCAAGTAAAAAGCCTGTAGCAATATAAAGGTCTTGTAAGACTTCAAATTAAAAAAGGAGAACAATTCATTTAAATTACTACAAAATCGCCTCCTATTTAGTATTCATTTAAATAACTATGTAACAATGTTTCCTAGACTAAATTTGCATAGAGATGTGCAACTTCTAACAACTTTATTTCTCAAATGCACATACAGTCAACATACAAAGACTTACCTTCATCTAAGTAGGAATCAGCCAAACTTCCACCAAGTTTCTTAATGACATGGATAGCCTCCAAATTACCAGAACCTTTCAACCTAAGAACAGCTTCTACAGCTAGCTTGACAAAGTGGTCCTTATGGTGAGTAAGTAATTTTGATGAAAGAGTTGTTCCTGCAATGTTCATCAAGTCTTCACGGAACTTCACTTCATCATTACTGAAATAAAGACAGTTCAGTTTAAGTGGAAAGTCTGAAAGCCTTACTATCATTAGCCTCCATCATTACCCAAGAGCCTCTGCCCACTTCTAGCCTGTATCTGCATGTACCATGCTCTGTTCCGAGGAACAGAATCCCTTCACTGTCCCACAATATAACCTTCTATCTGAAATATGAGTTCCATTGGGAGAACTTCTGCATTCCCCTTTAGAAAGTCTGTGCTCTCAGAGTGTCAGACAAGGGAAACAGTCACATTTAAAAATCCAATTATGAAGTCTGAAATAACAGCTCAGATTTTTGTTCCAGGAAGCAAATTATTGTTTGTTTGTATGTTGTTCCTGCACATCATAAGTATTTTAAATAATATCATGAAGCTTCTATAATTCACCTGAAAAAAAGGCAGTATTTTTTCTTAGCCGTTAAAATTCATAAACTCAACCTTTATACTACTTTAAAGAGAGGGAAGAATTTACCAGTAGTCTATAATTCTCACTGATGTTTTGATCTTGAGTAGTTTTTAATAAAGAGTTACAGCAAATGGACATTACTAACCCATGATCCACAGCTGCTTTCAAAAGCGCCTCTCTTGAAGCCTTTGTGGCTGCTCTCCAGCCTGCAATGATAGTCTGAGGATGAATCTTCCTTGCAATCAGTAATTCTGCCTCCTATTTAAATGAAATGAATAATTATTTCACTTACCCAAGATAGAGCTACACTAACTAGGAAAGACAGTACTAAGTAATCAGAAAATTCTGAAAAGCAGTAAAAGCCAGAGGGCTACAAAAACAAAATTAAGATCCCCTTACTGGCAGGTATTTTCCATCCTAGACAAATATTATCTGCCCTTGGAATAGGTT
The DNA here is from genome assembly GCA_038380795.1 of Pyrocephalus nanus. Classification (NCBI taxonomy): domain Eukaryota; kingdom Metazoa; phylum Chordata; class Aves; order Passeriformes; family Tyrannidae; genus Pyrocephalus; species Pyrocephalus nanus. Next base: position 10,950,954 of record CM076262.1, on the reverse strand, counting down.
CACCAGGAAATTCTAATAAAAAAAAAAATTAACTCCAATATGAAGAACAACTAGACTCATATTTCAAAACAGCAATCTTTCACTTCATGTTTGTGATCAGCTTCCTGTTCACTTATAGATGCAACTTAAAATGTAGTTGAGGAACTTGGCAAGCTGATGGATCATTTTTAAGATGTTCTTGATCCCAGTTTCTGGATTTCAGATGATTAGCCTTACTGGCACAGCTCTGCTAACAAGAATTACTCACTTCTCAAGTCTTTTTTGATAGTAATTTCAAGCTTAAAGTTTGCAGTGTGAACTTTTACATACACACAAAACCCAGGCAGAGTTTAAAGGAACAGTATGAATTCAAGTTTTGTGCAAAGAACAGAATTTACAAGGGTTTTTTTCTCATTAATGTTATGGAAAAGGATTTTGGAGGACTGAACATCACAACTAAGCAGTGCTGCATGCTGCCCAGTGCAATATCCAGGAAGTGACCTACAAGAGTGATGCTTCTCTGTTTCACTTGCTTGATGAAATAACAGAAGACAATTTTTTAAGATGTACCAACTTAAAATACTCGCGAGTTTATAAATAATACAAGGAACAATAGTCTAAAGCAATAAAAAAAAATGATAATGCAATACCTAAGAGTTGTTTTCTTCCCCTATCAATTTCAACAGCAACAGAGCAAACTATTCCTTCCATACCCTGGGAGACTTCCTCACAAACACAGGATAACACACCTCCTACTGGTGGTATCACAGGAGTACCTTGCCATACAGAAACACATCTGTAAAACTGTAATACATCACCCTCAGGAGTTCAGCGGCCAACACTGTGACAGATGTAGTTCCATCACCAACTTCATCATCTTGAACCTTTGACATATCTGAAGAAGGGAGACACAGTATTAATGTTTTGATTCAAAATAACAGGCTCACTAGTATTAAATACAATTATTTTTTCTCTTGCACCAGTTTGGAAAAGAAAAAAAAATCTTACTATTTATTTAAAGAGGGAAGTCTAAAAAAGCCACAGAAGAACATAAGATGGAAATCAAATTCAGCATCCTTTAAATTCCTGCTCCAGTTCCAGCCTGGTGGTGGTCAAGAGCTACACTCCTCTGTCCCCAGTCCTAAAGATGTTCACCAAAAGGACGTATGGCTGGACAGAAGCTCTAAGGTATACATACGGCATCAGAAACTATAATAACCAAGTATGCCACATGAACCGCTGATAAACTGGAACCCAGCAAACATGAAATCATTAAGAAATTTAACACCCAATTGTTCAGGCCCCTGCTTGTCACCAGAACTGGACCACTGGCAGAGAAAGACAGTTGATCAAAAAGGTAAACTCTGTCCAGAGTACAACGTTCACTGAGTTATAAAGAGAGATTTAAGTTAGGGAGAACCAGAGAGAACCTCTGTTCTCCTGTAGATTCCTGTTCCAAATTTTCCCAGTGAAAAAAGAGGGGCACAAGCTGTCTTTTGACTCCTGGGACAAACCAGGTTTGAGGGAAAACAAAAACATCCCAGATGAGTTTTGAAGAGCAGCATATACCTTAATCTTACTTTTGCGGAGTTCCGCAACTCTTGCAGTACCTTGTGCTCCTTGCTTCAGGATTTCTGCTCCCCCTCCCTTCCATTTTTCACAGTATTTCAAGAATAATTTTCTAAGAACAAATAAAAACTACACAATGAAGTTACAACTGAAGGAATACCATGCCTTTAAGAACTCACCAACCAAAACCTTGGCAGCTGGGTTGTCAACTCCAATAGCCTTCAGGATGGTTGCACCATCGTTGGTAACTGTCACAGAGCTGTCTCTCCCAGTACTTAAAAGAATCTTGTCCTACAAGACGCAAGATTTAGAATACCGGTTGAAAGCATACTGTAACTATTAAAGCTCAATTAAGAGGTACGACTACCGAGAGCTTGCAGCTGCCTTACCATGCCTTTAGGCCCCAGAGTGCTCTTGACTAGGTCACCGATGGCAATGGCACCAACAAAGGATGACTGAAATGAAAATAAATATACCTTAGGGAAGAAGTTTCTTAACTGCTACATTTTGATATTCAGAACAAATATACTTAATTCTCACAGAAACCAAAAAAGCTTGCCTCAAAGCCAGAAGAAATGCCTTCCAATAAAATACCAATCTTCTGAGCTACAGTACCGAATTACTTACGTTTTTGAACAATAAAGTTTATCTGATTGTCAGTATAAACAACACTCCTCCTCCCTTCTGTTCACAGACATAACAAGGAAAGACAGAGACAGAAGTTCCACATCATCATACACAGAAAGTATTTTTAGCAGTAGAAAAGACAAAGTTTAATTATCTCAAGTACTACCAGTTTCTTAAAAGAATTAAACTTACCAACCGAGCTGTTTCTGCCTTCTCTTCATCTGCACCTGCCTTGAAAATGTTCACTGGAGCAAGAGAAATGGACGCCTAAAACACAGTTAACACAAGAATTTTCCTTTAGCTTTAACAAAACTACACATTTTAAAAACAAATCCATTACACTAACAACTTAAACAATGGTTTTATTATTAAAATGACTTCTGTACCCTATTTGGTTTTGATAAAAAGTATATTTAAGATAAATTCACCTTAAAAGTCTGTCTTGCAATCTCACAGTCTTACGAAGGGATTACCAGACCGAGTGCAACCTACTCGCAGAGGCTGCAGAGCACATTCGCTGCTGGGGCGGACCTCTGAGACCGAGGTCTCAGCACCTCACTCCAACATCCGACATCCGCCTGACCAACCATCAGACCCCACCGGCCCAAAGGCTGGCACAAGCAGCCGAACCGAAAAGACACATTAGCTGAGCACATTAAGGCTTTAGTATTTTGATATCTGGGCGGAACCCTTATCCTCCTTTGTCTTTTTTGTTGTTTTGCATTTCAACGAAAATTAATTATAGCAGTGACGAACACGTGCCTTTAAGGACTAGCACTCGCAAAGCGCCCAAGGCCTTCAATGCAAAAGGATCAAACACCAAAAGATCACCCGTATCCACGCTGCTAGGCGAGCGAGGAAGGGTGGGAGCGGAGGTGCTCCCGGGGGGTCCAGCCCCGCCCCGGCTCCAGAACCTTCCGCGCCCCCCGCGGGTGCCGCGCGGGAAGGGAAGGGCGCGGCCTCCAGGCCCCGCGCGCGCCGGCGGGGAGCGCGGCCGCCGCCCGGCCCTGCCCTGCCCTGCCCCTCTTGCCCGGGCCAAGGCGCCGCCGCCCCGCTCACCATGGTTTCGGTGCCGGAGCCGCCGGACCCGCCGCCCCTCCGCAGACCCAGCGCCGCCGCCAAGCCAACCCCGCGGAACCGCCGTCACAGCCAACGCCACTTCCGGCCGCGCGGCGCTCTGGGAGCGCGGGCCGGCCCCGCCCCGCGCGCGGGAGCTCTGTGGTTGGAGCGGCGCTGGGGCCGGGGCTGCGGGGAGAGATCCTGCACTGTGAGCGTGCAGAGGCGCTGCGATGGGCTGCCCAGAGGAGCTGAGCATGGCCCATCCCTGAAGTGTCCGAGGCCAGGCTGGATACGGCTTTTAGCAACGTGGTCTAGTTCGAGGTGTCCCTGGATGTGGCAGGGGGGTTGGAACCAGATGAACTTTAATCCATTCTGCGATTCAGTTATATTCCTGGAGGTCAATTCTTAAACAGGTCAAAAACATTTTTAATCGATGCTCCTGGCCTCCAGTGCGCTTGCCAGACCATCCCATATAGCTGCTGTGAGATCATGAGATTCATGTCACCTGTTAAAAGCAGTGCACAGGAGATACCCCAGCACAGTCCCACTCAATACCCTCTTCTTTTCCATATTGAAATAGTGGCAACCATTCCCTTGACAGCTTTGCCAGTGTGACACAACACCCGAGCCTTGCTTTGTCACTGTGTTTCCTCCACACAAAAAGCTCTCTACTTACTGGTCATATTAAAAAAACCCAGAATTCTTTTGTAGGATTCATTCCTCGAGAATGAATTCCAGCTGGCATTCCTCTTCTTGGTGACAGATAGAATACTTCAGATATATGCCAAGTTGTTCTAGATTCAAACTGGCAGAAATCCATCCCAATAAAGACAGCAAAAAAGAACATGACTAAAACTCTGCCAACTTTCACCTGTATTATTGATTTTGAGTACGACAGTACCTGGTTAGTATTAGTTCTTCAGTACTTTGGGCTTTTTGCTCTGTTTTCCTCACAGAGTTAAGTATCTTCTCCCCGCTCAACCCCCCCAACCTTATTCTCAAAACTGGAGTACTAATTGAATTTTAGCATCTTTAGCTTTCCTCACAGGTATGCAGAAAAGTATTTAGGTTTTGGCTGGGGCAAATAACCCAACTAAAACAACATTAACAGCTTCTGTCTCAGAATCAGAGCATTCATAAAGATTTGCACTGAAATAATGCTTCATTTTAATTCATATTTGCTGCTACAGTGGTGTGAGTTGGGGGAAAAAATATTTTAAAGTGCCTCAGACCATAAGCTGAGTTACAGCCTTTGGAAGATCAAGTTTTATGCCTTAAAACACTGACTTGGGAAGGATTAAAGAGGAAATAGGGAATTTTGATAAATCACCACCATATTTTATAGTCTCCAGAAGAAAGTCAAAAGGCCACTGGGACTTCAACCTTTTATTTTCTTACTTATTTCTTTCGGAATTTATCAGTACTATGCTGAGAAATTCCTTTTGGGTTTTCTGAAATCGTAGCCCATTGAAATTGCTGGCATGTGATTCACTAGCCAATAGTTGACAGCAACAGTACTACCACGACAAAAAATCTCAGTCTACGTGCATGACAAAGACGTGACAGAAAACTAGCAGAAAATGAAACAGAAGTTTGGAGACAAATTTAAAGACTTCAGGTCATCATGCTCAGTTTTGGGTTTGTCTTTTTACTACTGAGTCATGAGTGCAATACGGAGGCAGGGAGGGCAGAGACAGGTACCTGAAACGATTTGAAGAAAAGCAAAAAAGGTTATTAAAAAAATTAAAGACAATACAGCGACACTAACCCTGCAAAACACTGAAGTAACCCACAGACAATTTTTAATGTAAAATCAATAGTTTATTGCCATGCTACAATTTTTTTTTTTTTTCAAATGAAGTTGGCACTGGTAAAGGGGGAAAAATGTTGTCATAATACATAACACATTTTTTAAAAATGCACATTTAGTAAGCTTTCTCAATAATGGCAGCTTAAAACAAGTGAAATTAATTTTTTAAGATTAATGTGGAATGACATAAAAATACACTCTTTCTGCATAGTATAAGAAATACGGAATGTTTGTAAAAACAAATTCATTTAACAGGGAAAATTACTTGAAATTTTATAAACAATTTGGCAATGGTACTCCCACTGTTTAGACTTTTTCATATAAAAGAAATAAAAATCTAGAAAGCTACCTTTATACAAAGTTGCTATATTTATGCCTTTAAGTAGGAAAAAACATTTTATAATGCAAATTAGGACATACAATAATCTTACAATATGATACAATGTAATGACAAGAAAGGAACATACAACATAAGATTTTGGCCTTTCTAGAAATGTCTATTTCTGCATTTAATAAATGCATTTGTGGCACACTGGTGACTACTGTATTCTTACTACCTACCAGTCAGCTTTCATGCTAGGGCAGTATTCAGCTGTCTGCAGTTTGGCTGAGACACAGAACTGCTTCTGAGGAGACCAAAGGTGATGCTGCAATGAAGCGAGATGTGAAAAAGGCAACGTGCCTGCTGGTCGAGTCCCTGTACTGAGGGACACCATATAACACTCTTTCCTTTCATACCAGAGCATTTCTTATACATTCAGTTAAGTACCAAAGTCTTACAAGTGAGAACATCTGTGTTTGCGATTTGGCAAAATTCCAGGGAAAATACAAAGTTAGTACCAAATATATATTATATATAAAATGTGGGTGTATGATATACACCATGTTCTAATGCAAAAAACTGCATTATTATGGACTTAAATTCGCTGACATCCATTCCTAAATAACATGGCCATTAAAAAACAGGTGTAACCCCAAACTTTCACACACTTTAGAATCACTTCCTCTTTCATACACAACAGTCAAAGCAATATATATGCAAGTATGACCAAGAAATCAAAATTCCTGTAATTATCTGAACTCTGACCACAACAAATAGGATTTGTATTTTAGTACACGTAATTAAATATATTTATATTTTTACAGTATTTCTAGACCATTCCTGAAGAACCTGACACCAGGTCTTCAGGTGTAACAGAGCTGTCAGCAGAACTTGATCTTGTAGGAGCACATCCAGCGGCCCTTGAAGTCAACATCAGTCATTTGTTCAGCTTCAAAGGACGCTGCATGCGGACCCAATGAGCTCTGGGAAGGGTCACCCTGCTAACAAGGAAGATTCCCTGATGATACCAAACCTTCTTCTCAGACTTCCTTTTCTACTGTCAAAGGGAAGGACCAGAGCAAAGGATACATGGACTCTGGGCTCTCTGGGCTGCTTGGCAGGTGGTGTTGGGAATGACCATGAACAGCACAGCCCCAGCACCACGGATTGGCAAGGAAAGCTTCATGGCACCTTTTGCACTAAGGCTTCTCATGGGAAGCAGAGGAGCTGCTTCCCCCCAACTCATCACTTGGCAATTCAGTCACCACGGGTCTCAGACATGAGCTCTGGCTGAGACCCTAAGGCATTTAGTACTTTGCAGACACAGAGGAAGACGGTCCCTATTCCGAAGGGCTTCAGCCTATTTTTTAATCATAATTTTTACATAATCTCCTTTGTATATACACATATTTGCTACATAAAACAGAATTACACCAAAGTAATGGATATAGCAGAAAACGCTGTCACAATATATGTATATTACCACGCTAAATAATTACTAAAACTGCAAGAAAAATTTCAAAAATGCCCTTCATAATATATAAAAATATAGAAATGTCCAACACTTGTTTCATCCACTTTATCTCTCTTATTCTATCTGTACACCTACATATTTCCAAACAAAATACTGCGTTAATCTGGAGTAAACACTGTGTTAGGGCAATATCCTCCTAAGACATCTGACAGACTTAGTAACATACCTTATAGCACAGTACCACAAGAAATAATGTATACATGGTCGGAGTTGCAGATGCTAAGCTGCTCTTTTTCTTTTTTTTTTTTTTTTCTTCTGATGCACTTTCTTTTCCAAAAGAGGAAGTAATTCCTAAAGATTGTGAAAGAACCTCAATTCATGACTTCCTGTCTTTTTTGTATATGCTCTGTAAGAAGGACATCAACAAACTTGACTCCATCTTAACGCAGTTTTTTGTGGTGGAATTTCTTCTGGACTTTTTTTCTTGGAGTGTACATGAATTTAAAATAAACATATAATAAATGAACTTAGGTTTATATTAAGTAAATACTGTCAATATAAATGCCTGAATTGCTACCTCAAGGAAGAGATGGGAAAGATCGTATCATTAAATTCCAAAAACACCTACTTCTATCTATCACACTGAAGGACTGAACTCCTTTAGGGGAAATAGAAGAATTTCAGATTTAAGTCCACTACTAGTTCCTACTCTGTCAGTTTCATCTTATTTGCATCCATTAAATAAATTAGTACAGTGCAGAAATGGAACTTCACCACTGATCCCACCTTACATGAAGAGAATACTGCTTAGAAATAGAGGTCCAAATCAGATACATTGTTATATGCTCAAAGCAGTAACTGACATTAATCAGAACTTCCATTTTTACTTCACTGACAATGAATAAAAACAATCTGCTCTCTCCTAACTCTGTCTCATTGAGACGTGGTTAAATATTAAACAAAAACAAGGACAGCCAGATTTTGAGCCAATACACACTGTTATAAAACTAGCAAAATCAGCTGCTGGTCTGTCACATACCAAAGCAGCTCTGACACACTTTTGGACTTCGTACAGCTTACACATTTCTATGACCTTTTTTACACCCAAGCTCCAGTCAGAGATGTAAACACACACACACAAATATCCAAACATCTGGGGATGGGGACACACACAATAGGGGGATTTAAGCAATTTATTATATGAATGTCTCCTCGAACACTTAAGTTTTCTATAAAAGCTCTGCAGACTTTATAAGGACCAGAAATAGTGCTTCAATGCACACCATCACATTCAACCCCTGTCATATGCAAAATGTATTTACTGGGGGAAACAAAAGATTATTTTCCCGATATAACAATGGATTAAATTCTCACTACCTGTATTTCTAGTACAAACTTTATTATGTAGTTTTGGTCACCATTTCATCTTTTTTACCCACTCAGTTTCCTTGTTTAAAAGATACACTAATGTCTATCCTTCCCAAATCATTGTAGTTTCTCGGTCTATATACCTGTGGGCCCAAAATAAATACTGTGGAGAGATTTCAGCTGAAAACTGAATCCTAGATTACAGAAACTAAATCTAACATCCCAGCCTTTAAAAGAAAAATTGAAAAAAATATTTACCAAGTCTAAAGGGGTAAAGTGCATTGCAACTGCATCTACGTCAAGGGGTAGAAAATAAGGAATGCTAAAGATGAGTAGTGTGGGTAACAGGGACTACTCAATATGTTTGCAGCATACACAAAATGAGAAAGCATTATCCCATCAGTAAAAAGTAAGAGGTTAAAAAAGTAGTCCTAGAAAGTATGTCATCAGACTTGTTAGTATAATTAAGGCTACAAAAATTGAAATTTCAGTATGTTCTCAATTCTGGGGACCAGAGCTAGGAAAACATTGTGAAACTTGCAACAAGATGAAAAAATTCTCAGACCATTCCTTTTATCTGAAACTATTGAAACTAAATGCATAGGACACTGCACTGGAACTAAGGAGAGATATGCCTGGTTGTTGAATTTTCAGCAGGTCACTTATAATTTACCTGAAACCTGTTTCCATATTTGGCAGTTAAGAATATTACTTCCCTGCCTCACAGGCGTGTTTTTAGGGTCCAATTAATTTGTCCAAACTGTACAGATGAGGACCAAATATTTCTAAGCAGCTAGTTAGATCGAAGACCTTTGTCTCAAAACACAGGCTGAAGCATTAGTTCAGCTCACAAACTTTAGTGAGCTATACACTAAGAACAAGAATCACACCAGTATTATTAACCCAGTAAGTATTTTGCAATGCATGGTAATTTCTCTTCAGTACAGACCAAGACTGGTCCATAGCATAAGGTGAGGCAATGGCAAAGTTGTGTGGGAACACTTACAGAATCACAGAATCAATTAAGTTGGAGAAGACCTCTGTGATCATCGAGTCCAACCTATGACCGAACACCACCTCATCAACTAGACCATGGCACTCCGTGCCATGTTCAGTCTTTCCTGAAACACCTCCAGGGACAGTGACTCCACCACCTCTCTGGACAGCCCATTCCAATGTCTACTCATAGTTTCTGTGAAGAATTTCGTGCTAATGTCCAACATAAACCTGCCCTGGTGCAGCTCAAGACTATGTCCTCTTTTCCCATCATTAGTTGCCTTGGAGAAGAGGCTGACCCCCACCTGGCTCCTTTCAAGAGACTGCAGACCTGTAAAATGCCTAGCTTTAGGTAGTCATTACCTTTTTGAGTACCAAGTCAGCAAGCCTATCACAAGAATATGCAGAGGCTGATCATGAAATCATTAATGAGGATTGATTTTTTTTCTTAAATCTCATTTAAGTTCCTCATAATGGTCTCAGTGACTCCCATCTTTTACTTCTGCAAATTATGGTCTTTGTGCATCTGGTATTTCAGTACCATACAGTCTGTAAAAAATAACGAAAGTCAGAGTGAAAAGGTTGCCTGATACAAGCTAATGGTGTGGCAAGACACGTATTTCAGGTGCTACTACTGCTGCCACTACTAAACAAGAGAAGACCAAAGAAAAAAGAGGAACAGAAATACACACCAATTTAAAAGACTGAAAACAACTAGGTTTTTTTTTTATAAAACTTCAATTCAAATATTGCATGAAGACCCTTAATGCTTTTCCGGATCTCCGAATGGCTTTTCGTGCATATTTTTCCTCACAGTTCAGGGGTTATTTTACATCATACCAGTTCACACAAGTGTCAGTTCCTTTGCAATCACAGGCTCAAGAGCAATCTCTTCTACTGCTAGTACCAAGGTGCGCCTGCAATACTGCCAGAATTCTAAGATTATTCAGAGTATTAATAAACAAAACAAAATAAAAACTTCTAAGGGCGCATCTGGCGCATTCAACAAAGAACATTCTACCTGGATGTACCTGTAACACTGAGCAGCCATTGTTGTGACCAAATTCACCAACTGCAAAAGGAAAAGAATTATGCTTGTAGATAATACTACCTTCAGATAATTTACTACATATCTTTCTAAATTAAAGTACACTATCACCTATGGATGCACACTGCTAGAATGTACAACTTTCTATAAAGAACTATCAAGTCCAGTACCCTGCCTCCCGTGTAACCTGTGTTTGATGCTTTAGAGGAAGACAATAACTGCATAATAAACCTTTCCAGTTGTGCAATAATGCATGCTGCTGGAGAGCTGGGATATTTCTGTCAGGCATAAAAAAGTAGAACACTGGACAAAGACAACTATTTGACCTTCAAGAGTCTTTCTTTGTCAAATGCAGAGAGTAACACAAACACATATACGACCCTGAACAATAATTAAAGCTATGTACAAAATTTTGACTTTTAAAACAAGACATTATGGAACAAATAAAAAAGAAACATACAAATGCAAAGAAAGGAAAGGACACTGGACTAAGAAATGACAAGAGAGCCTTAATTCATACAGCCCACCTGTGAATTCCTCCACAAAAACCCCCAAAATGCTAATGGATTACAATTTTGCCAGATTTCACAGGGAATTTGATATGCGACTTGGAATTCTATTCTAGTGGAAGGAGCTTAAGGCTGGATTTAGATGTGTTTATAGCTCTAATCAATGAGCATCAATGTGACCTCTCAAAAATCACACAAACTGAGAAAACTGTCAGGAATTAGAGGCCTTCTTGTCCACAGACAAAAAAGGTGTGGTGTTTATATTCCTTGAGATGAACCAATGTATCTTGTGTGAGTCAAACTGAGTGAATTAGCATATTACATACATTTCATTCTGGAGGAACCACTTCAATGAGAAATGAACGTAAGATATGTATATTGAAAGATTAGGTTTACCTGCCAATAATGCACATATCAAGAGGCTTTAAAAAGTGTTATAAATGCCATTAATGAGTATAGGCACCAGACCAGAATATTTATAAATTCAAAACCAGCATGTCACTCAGACTCTAATCAATTAAAGAGGCACTGTGAAAGGTGGTGATGCTGCTATGCAGTAATTACTTCTACTGTAGAATGAAATAGTGTTACCTAGATGAATACTTGCTCTACATTAATTCCCTTTAGTTAGACAAGTACATGAAGTATGCAGAAGAAGTTCTATTAGTCTATAAAAGGCATTAGTGTTAAGAAATGCAAAGTACTCGCATCTTCAATGTTATAAACTTCACAAAAGGTGCAAATGATTCAATGCTTCCCAGGCTCACATAGGCAGGTCAGTACTGTTATGTCTAGTTTTCCTAGAAGTACCATCATCTCGGGGCAGTGCTTTTTGCAAGCTTGACATAGCAGCAGTTCTTTCAATGTCTATCACAGCATACAGCTCTGTGCGCCTGGTTGGCGTCTGTGGAAGTGGAGTGGTGGGGGTTTTTGGAGTCTGAGGGTTGTCAGAGTCACTACCACCTTCCAAGTCAACCTGTATGTAGTTGAGCTGCCTGTGTTCTAAACTTGGACGCCTAATGTCGAAGTTAAAGACTGTTGGCGTACAGTCCCGACGTCGTGTAAATTCTACTTTATGAGCACTTGGTGGTACTGTTACATTCTCTGTATTGACATAATTATGCATTAGATCTAGGTTATTGTGGTAGCCATTCAGAGATGGGGTCTTTGGTCCTAAACTGTCATCTTCATCTCTACTCAGCTTGCGGGTTTCCCAAACAGGAGGCAAGGATGGCAAGTTCTCATAGTTCAACAGCGCAGTTCTCCTCTGAGCAGAGTTGTTAATGTTCTGGGTGTCTGAGGTACTGGTTGATGTCAAGCGACCTCTCCTGACCCCTGAGGCACTAGGAATTGATAACCTATTTATATTTTCATATACCAGTTTATTACCAGATGGTGTTTCTCTACGTTCATCACTGTCATACCCAGTGTCCCATTCAGTGTTGTTTGTGCTGCTGCCGCTAACTTGATCTCTCCCAAGTTGCTCCAGTTTCTCTCTTTCCATTAACTGCCTTTGAACAGGTGTTGGTCCTAAAACAAATTTGACTCCTTCAGGCTCCAGGAGAACCTGAGCATCTCTGTCATCAGTACACATCTGATCTTCTTTAACTTTAGTTATTTCAGTGTTTGAAAGCTTTGATTCCAGTGGCACATGCACACTCGATCGATTTTTTCTTTCTTCTTGTACTCCAGTAGTGTTGACGTAAGTGTGCACCTAAAAGAGGAAGAAAAAAAAGGAGATTCAAATGCTTTTTGTGCCTTTTCTCCAAATTTCCTTCTTTCTTAGCTCCCCGCTTTTCAAATAAAAATACTTGAAAATAAAATCTTGTTATGGCAGGTGTTTAAGTGTAAGGTCACCTCTCACATTTTGTTGAACTGTGGTCAGTTTTGGTTTTTTTCCCTGAAATTTTGTTGTTGGTTTTGTTAATGCTACTATAACAAAAGAACAGAATTTATATTTTAGATTAATAATTAGCTTTATTTGATGTTTTATCTCAGTTGTGCTCTCATTCTCCCTTTTCAGGTTCTATTAGAGCTTTGCTCTGATCAGGACAAACTTGGGCGGCTCCTTACTTCATTACATCCATTAGCTCATTACTTCACATGGACAGATCAGTGAGAGCTTTACTTTGTTGTCCCTTACCATGACAGTGACCAACAGTTACTTTGCTAAATTTGTCTTTGTAATTTCCACAATGCAAAGGAAACTCACTGTCCATAAAAGAAAAAAAAAGCCCAAACAAAACAAAACCAAACCATAGAGAGACCTAAAAAAACCCCTCAGGCTTTTGCCTTGTGTACTATTGCAGCAACAAAAAGAGAGGCTGGGTCTACTGGAAGAACAGTCCTTTCTTTCTTCAAGAGCCAACAGCCTCCTAATAACAGAAACTGAAGTATAAAAATATATAATTCCATATGAAGAGTGGCACTCAGAATTAAATAGAAGTGGGAGTTGTCACCATATGCCACTAGGAAAGGCAGAAATACACTACTAGGTTATCCCTCCAGTTTCCCAAAGTGGATCAACACAAGGCTGAATGGGAAAGACTGGATTCTTTCTCTAAATTTTAATTCTATGTCTGCATACCCAAACAGCAAAAGTAGTATTTGACAGCAGCAGTTGTGTAAACTTCCAAACCTCTCTGTCAAACTCTCCAGGCTGAAGTGTTATTTACAGCTCACTTGAATCCTACACTGATACTTTAACTCATTTACTCTTCAGTAACTCCAACAATAACACCTGAACTCTTCTGTGGTGGCTCCTAACAAATCCTTTCCCACAAGACAGTTCACTGCACTCTGCTCTGGTTACCCTCTATAGTTTCCAACACCGCTTCTTGTCACAAACAAACATCTTCCTAAAACACATGACATTATTAAACTTGACTAACATTATCATCAGCAACCTGAATGATGAGAAAGAACACACCGTCTGAGAGTTTTCAGTCTTTCCCAGACTAGTAGGCTTTCCACTGAGAGGGATCTCAGCAGCCTGGAGAATTGACCTCATAGAAACCTCAGCAACAACAAATGCAAAGTCCTGGTATGGAACACCAGCAACAAACAGGCTAGACACCAACTGAATTGAAAAGTAGCCTTGCAGCAAAGCTGGGGGTCTGGGTGGATGGTCAGTCAAATGTGAGTCAGCAGCATGAAAAAACAAACTTTCACTGGTTTGTGTAGGCAGTAGCACAGTCAGTAGGTTAAGGAACATGGTTATTACCATCAGCTCAGTTCTTGTGAGACTGAATCGGAGCTCCTCAGTACAAGACAGACATTACCATACTGGAGCAAGTCCAGCTGAGGGCTGGAGCATGTGACACACAAGGAGAAGCTGAGAGCACCATCTTTGTTCTGCCTTAATGAAAAGGCCAGGGAACCACCTACTAGCTGTGTTCAATTACCTAACATATAAAGAAGACAGAGCTAGACTCTTTTTGGAGATATCCAGCAAAAGGCTAAGGGGCAGTGGACAACAGCTGTAACAAGAAAAACTCTGATTACATATTAGGGAAAAATGTTTTCACTACAAAGGTAGTGAAACACTGGTACACATGGCTCAGATTCTGTAGAATCCCCTTGTTTGCAGTATTAAAAATATGACCAGGATAAGGCTCTGTGCAGCTGTCTCTAACTTAAAAATTTGATCTAGAGGACTAAAGGTTCCTTCTAACCTAAAATATTTCACAATTTCTATTTGCCAAATATAAGACTTACATATAAAGAAGCTTTTTGACCAGGATTTCTCATTATAACGTACAATTACTTGTGTTTAAATATAATTACTGAAATTTTTGAAAAGAGTATAATGCAAATATATACTTTCTATATCTTTATTTGTATATAAATAAGAACCTATCCTACAAAGTATCATTTTAAAGAGGCAAAATATAACAAAAATAATATAATAAACACTCTTCTGAGGTAGTTAAAATATGGTAGAAATACATTACACCTGATACTGAACAACACAAGTGAAAGCCTACAGAAAAATCATTAGAAAATCGAAAGTAATGTGGAACATAAGTTGTAGGAGGGGAAAAAACCCACTCACTTGCTCTTCTGCTACAAGTAAAGGATGTGTTGATTCTTCACCGACAGAGGGGAGGCGTGCACTTCCGACAGAAGGATGTCTGCTGGAAGGATGTGATGAAGCATCTCCAAAAGATGGGTATCTGGGATAGCCATTAGGTAAACTTTGTGCATTGAACCCAGGAGCTGATTCAATTAGAAAACAAGCAAAACCATATTAAAATAGAACATTTTACTGTATATTAGTAAGATGCTTTATACATTAATTTTCAAATTTCAAAAGGGAAATTAAAATATGTAAAACAGTATTAAATATTCACAAGCTTCAATTTTGCTTGGAGGAAGGAAACAGAGAGCAGAGAATAGCATCCCAGTATTTACTGGGAAACACGTCTGAAGCAACGACTGAAACCTGGGTGTGTTACACACTGCAGTCCTCCCACTAAGCTCCCTATCCAACTTTCTACCATTAACATGTCTCCCTGACAGAGACTTATTTAACTAAGCTTCCACTTCTCTAAAATTATCAATTACCTGGAATTCCTAGTTTCAAATATCAATTTCATCTAGTTTCATCTATCTGCATGAGATTACCTAAAATCTTCTGGTACTTTTGAAAGCACTCCAGTCTGCCTGTCCACCTACTCTGAGCAAAAGAAAGATTCCAGAGCCACTGTCCATGTGATTTTACCAGTACTTTTTTCCCCCTAATTAAAAGGTTGGAACATTGCCCAACATTAACATTTCTCAGAAATGCTACATTGATATATTATAAAGCAATTCAATAGGTGTATATGTAAGTGTTCTCATGCAACAACTAAGTTCCCAAAACTTATTTCGTCGAGATTTTTAGATTAGTAGAACTTTACTATGGCAGTTCTGCTTCCAAGACTTAGGGTTCCCAAAAGAGAATTCTCAGCAAGTACCTCAAGAGAATGCATAACTGGTAGTTAGTCTCAGCTTTAAATTAGCTTTCTTTTTAATTACTTTAAGATTAAATGCAAATCAAATGCTATTTCAGCTAAGTAGCACATTACATTCAGGTATGTCATCTGACAGTAGAACCATACTTACTGGTAGGTGTTCGAGGGGTTCTTGGAACTTCCAATTCAGTTTGATGATTATTCCTTTCTACTACTGGTTCTTCTACTACATTTATGCTATTATTCTGCATTATCTCTTGTAACATGTTAAATAGCTCTTCTGCCCGGGCACATTTAAAGGCAAAGATTCCTACAAATACACACACACACACAAATTAAAAATCCTTTAACTAAGAAACATGCCTTACAATATATATAACTTTCAAGAAATAGAACTGGAATCCACATAATGAATACCTGTTAATGAAGCAAAGACGTTATGAAATTTTTATTGTACCAAAACACACGAAGTTACTGTGAGAAACTTTAAAGTGGTTATCTCATAGAAGAATAAGAATCCCATGCACCAAAAGTTAAATTAGAACAGAAAACTGATTAAGTTAAGAGCAAAACTAGGTTTTGAGTGCTAAATGGGGGGGGGGAACCCTACAAGATTCTTTCTTTTAAACTCATAAAAAGGATACCTACTAAATAGATACAATTTTAAAAAAATCTTTAAATGTAACTACAGTGGTGCTACAAGGTCATATTTCCTAAACTAGATTTCTATTTCATAACCATAAAAAGAAGATACCTGCACAACAAAAAAAAGGATTTAAACACTGGGTAGAAGCTTAGTTTCTTTAAGAGGATTAAAATGAAACGCTAGTAAGACAAACTGTGTGAAACAGACAGTAACAAACTAATTGCTTTAGGCTAATAGACACAGAACACAAAGTTAGCAGCAATACCGTGTATTTTGCGTGTGTATTGTGCCACTTTGCCTTTGAACAGCAGGGAGCGTCCCAACTTACCCTCACCAGCAAAGTCGCAGCTTTGGATTATTCTTCCATTGAAAGCATGAAGTTAAAGTTGACATGCTTGTTAAACGTGGGTGCAGGTGCTCATTTTTCAAAGTGAGTATTACAATCTTAAAACACTCTTTACTAAAAACTACCTACCTATATAGCTTCTCCTACTGTAAGTGCAGTTATGTGAATATGCTGGCAATTACTATCATCATGTATTTATTTAGGGATGCAGAACTGTGACAGGTCAGAACTACCAGAAATGCTCCACGTGGCAGAGGTTCACAAAAACCCACCTGGGAATACCAAGTGGGCTAGGAGGAATGATGTTCAATGATTAATACTGAGCTGGTGCACTGAATAAGCTTCATGCTTCCAACACTGCAGCTACAGAGCTTCTACTACTCTCTTTCCCTGACCCATGATCCAGCTTAAGTACAATAGTCCATGTTTAATATTTTGTGTATTTTTGAAAATTCACACTCAATACTTAAATCTTAATGGATAAAAAATAGAATTTAAAAAAATCTAGGTTCACAAGCTTGTAAAGCTCCCAGTATGTTTCCAAGAAATTCAGCTGCCTTTAAATATATTCACATTAAGTACACTGTGATCTGTCACACAACATGGTGACACGCCAAGTTTTCTATCCTGAATTATCTATTAGCTGTGCTCCTAAAACATGTCTTCAAGTTTTTTAACACCTAGCACAAACTCAGTGTCTCACCATCAGTGCACTCTGACAACTTTTCAATAGATATAATTTGAGATTAAAGGGAAAACTCAAACAAGAATACTGGCTAATGCAAGAAGTTGCTGGGCAGTATTCAGTGAATTCTCATATGAAAAACTCAGTCAATACACAAAGTGAAGATGAGGTTTTGCAACTGTGCCCACAAAACCCAGCGTAGGTCTCAGGAACAATGCTCCATTGCAAAAGGGCAGCAAAGAACATTTTCTGCCAGATTTCTTTTTTCTCAATATTCACAGTATTTTAATATTACATAAGAAAGTCAAGAAACAAAAGAGGGAGGAAAGGGTTGCTGCTTACACAGCCTGCTTAATCTTCTCTGTTAAAAAAAAAAAAAAGAATAAAGCAATTGGGAGGAAAGCAGAGAAGTCAATTAGACTCGGTGGAAAATTCTGCACACTTGCTAATAGACTGTGGAAAAGAACCTTCAAATTAGTATTCTCAATTAAATATTATTAGTATCTCTTTTCAATATTTAAAAGAAGCAATAAATGAAACCTGCAAAATCAATTACAGTGATTATCTTCAAAACAAAGTTTATTACCTTCTGAAAATTTATTTCAGTATTGTGACATTTGAAAACATCTCCATTTCTCACTAGGAGACGAACTGAGAATGTCTTCTAAAACACTTACAAAAAAGAATTTGTCTGCCTTTACCTCTGCTCAGACAATGCAGGTTTATTTATGATCAAGTTCTTTCATCTTCCTGATTTTTTTACAGTGAAATTAAAAACCAAAAATTGTAGTTTCTAAATACTGTTGTTGATAAAAACCACTAATAAATGCTAAAAATTTGTAAAAAATTGCAACTTAATTTTACAACATATGAATACATAAAAATTCCAACTACACACAGCTACTTCACAGTAGAAAGGTACAAAATGAGGCCAAGACCTCAACTGAAACATCCTCCCCAGGGACTGCTGCAGTGAAGAGAGAAGCCTGAATCTTCTCAGAGGCAGCCAACCTTGGCCAAGGCAGGCATGGTCTGGGAACTGGAAAGGTAACTATCTTCCAGTGAAAGCCACACAGAAAATAACTGAGCATAGGTGAAGTATGCACAGTTCATGCCAAAACATGTAAAAATTTGAGAATTACGTCATTGATATAAATGAAAGTGGTATTTGCTTTAGGAAGAGGATGAAACACAAGCAGGTTACTGAAGATGATAATAAGGTGGGGACATCCAGTTCGTATCAGTGCTCTAGTCTTTTAAAATCTAAAAACAGAGAATTCTTTGAATTCTGAAGAGATTCCTCCACAGTTCCAGATTCCACTGCCTCCCCCTGAAAGTCAAGTCAACCTCTGAGGCAGGAGAATTTCCCTGTCAAAACCACCTCTTAAGCTCCCCAAAAGTATTCACACATAGAAGCTTCAAGTCCTCCAGACCTACAGTGCCAAAAAATATGTGCAATTCAAATCCTCATTCCTCATAAGGTAATTTTTTTCCAGAAACCACATTCACATATAAAACTGTAGCCTTTACAACCCTTGCCAAAGGACTGGTAAATATCTTCCAACATCAAATAAATTTCCAAAATCTTTATATACAAAATTTTCACATACCTTGTCCAGTTTGACACCTTCGACCACTTTCAAAAGAGAAAAGATTTGAGTCATAGCCATAGCGACGGAGACAGAGGTAGTGCCATTTTACAGAGTCCCTTTTACGGGTGTACAAAATCAATTCTGTATCTGTAAGTTCCATTATGCCAGAACCCAGTTCATTACCATCATCATCCACATTAATAACCTATAAAAAAAGAAGTTAAAAAGTATTAGGTAAGTAGTCTTTTGAGAAACAATACCATTTCTAATAATCTAGATCCTTGAAGTAAAAGTTTTTATTAAAAACAAACAAAAAAAGAACACTTCACCAAACTAGTTCCTTTGTTCCCCCAACCCAGATTTTAAAAAATTAAAATAATACTTATTTAAAAGCAATACAAATGAGACTGTCTAACATTACTGTAAATCCTGATGAGAAATTTAAAGTGGAAGAGATTCATAAGTCAAATACTTTTTTTTAAACTGGCTTTATGTACGTATTCTAGTATTTCCACATGCATGAGGCATTCCTCAGATAATGAAATCTCTTAGAGCCCTATTTCTAGAAAAAAAGATATTTGCTTTGTCATATAACCCCACTTACAGTTGGGAAAAGGAATGAAAAAGGGTAAAGTGGCTCCAAGATAAAGCTTCCTTCACATACATGTATAGCCTTGTACTGTGCTGACTCACCCAACAATTTTAGATATTTTGCTGCCTTTTTAAAGTCAACAAATAACTCAAATACCCTATAGTTATCTTGTGTGAAAATATGAGTATAAAGCTTAAACTCTTATTCCTTTCTGCTTCTAAACCATTTTGAGGTCATCTGAATCCTTTAGAGAATTTGGACAATATATATTTTCCCCTGCATGTATTTTATCTCACAGTGCTGCTTTTAGTGGGATTCTTTGTTATTCACTAAAAAGGCTACCAAAAATTTTCCCTATGGAATTAATGTTACTCCCTAAAGAGACATTTTCAACTTGAAATCTAGTCAATTGAAAAGAATTAGGAATAGTTTCATCTGCCACTGAGGCTTATGCCAATTTTCCTCATTTTGCAAATTGCATTCTTTCATCTTCTCCCTCCTGCTGCTAAATCAGCAATCCAAACAATAGAGAAATTCTACAAGGAGAAAATTAGGAACTAGTTACACAAAGTGATGTAAAATACATAAAGAGCAAGAAAACAGAAATATTTTATCCTTCAGCTTTCTTTACTGACAATATTAAACATTTCTCTAAGGCAATACATGAATCATTTTTCACTATGGAAGCATTACATTCCTTTGTCAACTCACCAGGAGTTTGGAGCACAGAAGCAAATATGACTTGTGTGACTATGCAAAGGTATGTTTACTTAAAGTCACTGACTTCAGCAGCTTCATGTTTAGCATGTTAAGCACACGAACAAGTGTTCACAAGCTTATAAATTCCAGAGATATATGGGACAAAAGCACTTCTGGAAATTTTCTTCCAAGTAAAGGGCAAAAGTTCTCAAAATGCTACAATCGGTAGTGACCTTCAAGTAAAATCAGCAGTCCTAAAATTTTCTATAGCTGACTCTGCATTCAGGTTCACAATTACACTTATCTAATAGCTCTTCCCTTATGCTTACAACTACTTTCCTAACTTCTGTACCCTGCCAAAGACAACAACACTTACTTGGCCCCTACCAACTGAAATGGAGATGGATCAAAGCACAGGGCTTCTTCTCCTTCCTAAAGATCAAAACTGTCCTAAAAAGCCTACCCTATCTAGGGAATTCCTGTCACTATTGGTAAGAGAGGATCCCTCAAAAGGGCAGGAGAAACCTGCCAACCACAGACACCTGCAACTCTGCAACGTTTCAAGTAGTCAGAAATCTGCACTCTATTTTCATTTAATTTTTTTCAATCCCAGACCTACTCTGCAAGAAAGCAACAAAATAATTCACAGCATACCACATAAGTTGCATACCTTAAACTTGTTTCGGTGGTTATCTGGGACAGTTTCTTTATCTGGACAGCTACAACAGCTACCCATGACTTCTTTAGAAGACCATCTGATCTCTAAAGGGAAAAAAAAAACCAACCAACAAAATGATCATTTAGGAGAAGTAAAAACAGAGTAGCATCAACAAAACAACCCAATGCAAATTACTCTCTGAAATTACAATTCTTCACGATGAATTTTGCAACCATAAGTAACAAGAAATCAACACATATACTACAAGTATAGTAGTTAAGTTAGATTTGGCATTAAGGAGCAGCAACACTGAGCTGTTAAAGTCCTACCAATAACTCAACCTGAGGTTACTACCAAACAGACGCATCTGATCTGTCACCTTGATTCCCATGGTAGCAGCTTGGGGGAAAACAAAAACCAACAACTTACCGAGTATGATTTTCATCTCCTAAACCGGGGCCTAAATGAGCACTCCCTGGCCCAGGCTGCTGAGCACAGCCCTAGAGCCGCCCCTAAAATCCCTGGGCTGTAGGAGGTTACCAGGCACAGGCAACACAAAGAGCCCACATGGCAATCCTGAAAGGCTGCCTTGGCTTTGGCAGCTCCAGGGCTGCTTTGCAAGAGAGGGTGGAGGCATTCCAGGCCTGGAGGCAGCCCTGTGCTGGCAGCCATGCAGTGAAGTTCCATGCTTCCACTTTTGAATATTTCCCATATAGCAATGTACATCAAATGATGTAATCAAAGGAAGGAAAAAAACTCACACTCAACACAAACATTTTAAAACTTGGGGGGTGGGGGGGAAATTCTATTAAGTACCATTTGAATTAAATTGTTACCCATTTGCTATAAAATAGTAAAATACTCAACTAACACAGAACAGCATGGCTAAATTAATGAAACAAAAAAAAATTTGATTTTTTTATATTTTCATTTAAAGATTTTTCTATATATGGCAAAACTTTCATAAAACAGTTTGATAAAATGTTTCACAAAACCAAGTCTCACAACTTGCTGCTTCTCCCTCTATCACCACACAGGGAGGGGTAAGCCTTGTATTTCTTAAATACAAAGAAGTCAGACAGAAGAAAACTTAACCCATTTACATCATATTCATATTGGATAAGAATTAAAATTTCCACTACACAAATGAAAAATGGGGCAAAATCCTGGAGAAGAGCTATTAAATCAACAAGAGATAGGACATTAGGAATCAAGAAGAAAGAAGACAAGGGGTTGATAACTCTTCCTGACTGAAGAAGGAAAAAAATCCGATGTCACCTTAAGAAAACTCTGACTTGTTTTCTAGACGGGCATTTGTATTAGCATGCAGCAGTAGTTTCCACAAAGCATTTTAGTCTGCTGAAAAATAAGGTGCAAGGAATATAACGAAGAGCATCTAACTCTTCCCCTCTTCTTGATCAGAAAAGCCACTCACATGAGATACTTCTACCTTGGAGACTGTATAAACCTGTATAAACCTTCCACCAACCCCTTGCAGAGGCGAAGCAAGAACTTAACAGAAAGTGTAACAACATGGCTTGGATTAATCCAGTCAGAAAGAGGCAGAATACTCAAAATCATGGATTCTTTAATGTCATTTCTTATCATAGCACGAAAATATGTGTTAATTTGACAGAACTTTTTTTCCAAATCAAGGGAAAGATCTCTGAGATCAATCATGGAGTCCAACCTATGACCTAACACCACCTTGTCAACTAGACCATGGCAATTAGTGCCACATCCAGTCTTTTCTTGAACACCTCCAGAGATGGTGACTCCACCACCTCTCTGGGCAGCCCATTCCAATGCCCAGTCACCTTTTCTGTAAAGAACTTCTTCCTAATGTCCAATGTAAACCTCCCCTGGTGCAGCTTAAGCCCGTGCCCTCTTGTCCTACTGCTGGTCGCCTGGGAGAAGAGATTGACCCTCACCTGGCTACAACCTCCTTTCAAGTAGTTGTAGAGAGTGATGAGGTCTCCCCTGAGCCTCCTCTTCTCCAGGCTAAACAACCTCAGCTCCCTCAGCTGCTCCTCACAGGACTTGTGCTCAAGTCCCTTCACCAGCCTTGTTGCCCTTCTTTGGACCTGCTCCAGCACACCACCATCATTTCATGTAGTGAGGGGCCCAGAACTGGACACAGTGCTCAAGGTGTGGCCTCACCAGTGCCGAGTACAGGGGAACAATCACTGCTCTAGTCCTGCTGGACACACTATTCCTGATACAGGCCAGGATGCCATTCACCTTCTTAGCCACCTGGGCACACTGCTGGCTCTTGTTCAGACAGTTGTCAATCAGAACCACCAGGTCCCTTTCTGCCTGGCCACTGTCCAGCCACTCTGTCCCCAGCCTGTAGTGCTCCATGAGGTTGTTGTGGTCAAAGTGTAGGATGCAGCACTTGGCCCTGTTGAACCTTATACGGTTGGATTTGACCCATCTATCCAGCCTGTCCAGGTCCCTCTGCAGAGCCCTTCCACCCTCCAGCAGATTGACACTCACCCCCAACTTGGTGTCATCTGCAAATTTGCTGATGGTGGACTCAGTTCCCTCATCCAAATTATCAGTGAAGATAATAAACAGGACTGGGCCCAGTGGGGAGAAGTTCTGAATGTTATTAATCAGTCCAATCAATCAGTTCCAAACCACTTTTAATAATCTTCAGACATACATCCATTGTTATTTTAACTACTCATTTTTTTATTATTATTATTATTATTTCTTTCCTGTTCTATTTAGAAAGGCAGTAATAGCTATTACTTAAGGCCCAGATGCATGCACTTAGACCTCAATTGTTTTGACGAAGTGTAAAGAAAACTAGATAGTTGCGTGATGTTTGTATCATAACTTTCTATGCATTTAGCGTAAAATAACTGATCAGATCCGTTGAAGGCAGGTGTCTGAAAACTTTTAAAATAACCTTCAAAATTTAACTGCAAAGCAATTTGGGGGGAAAAAAAAAATCACTGGAGTTGCAAGAAGAAAGCTGTAGCATATGAAGATGTATAGCATCAGTATCTCAAGAATGACAAAGAAAGGCTATGTAATCAATAATCATACAAGCTCGTTATTTTGTCTCAAATATATCCAAATATTAATATTTCAGAAAACCAAGAACTGCAATGCTGCTTCAAAGGAGAGATATGATTCAAGGCTATAAGGAAGAAATTAAACAGCTAGGGAACTGGCAGAACTAAAAATCACTCACCTAGATTTGGCCATTAATATTCCCAGCCTCTGCTGCAGCATCAGGGTTTCTGTCATACTCAAAGTGTCATGATGTCTTGTCACAGAACGAATCATTTGACCTAGAACTAGAAGAGTAAATAAAAGTCATTTTTTCTTATTTCTAAGATGCTAGTTAGTAAACTAAGAAAAATATACACTTCTGTTTATTATTATTCTGTCACTGTAATGTCAAGTGAGGTTTTCATGACTAGGAGGCATCTGAAGTGATGTTTTAGACAAGACCAATCTTTTGGAGCTTTTGCGCCTTGGAAGAAAATAATTTGGCATTCCTTTCTGCATCATAGCCTGTCACACTGCCGACTCTTTCCACTCACTGCTTACTCAATTTGGTGTGTGGAAATGACAGATGAGAAGCTCCCGTTATCCTCAGTACATACTGAACCAAACCACGGCACACAAACAGAAGAACACACACAACTTACTCTGTGTAACTTCCCCTTGCTTATTCTAGTGAACACACACAAATGCTGACTTGTATGGCTAACACATCACCCTTTCTCTGCTTTCCTTATGATTCCTGCTCCATAACACGAACCATAAATTGTTTGCTTTTACTTCCCTTCACCCCCTGGATTATTCTCACACCAGCTATCCACTCACATTTAACACGAAAACTCAACTGCTGCTTCCATCATGCCAACAGTTAGCCGCCTCTGTTCTCTGTAAAAATGCTAATTTTTACAGAGCACTTACTGTTTCCTTTGATGCTGCTTATTAAACTCAAGAGAAGGGCTAATTTCTCAGAAAAATGCTTTATTATTAGTCTTTCTTATCAGTCTTTCAGGATGTCTACGCAAACTTCTTTGAAACCAGTGCAGCTTTGCTTGAAAATTTTTTGCTGAAATACTTTCTATTCACCTGCTGTCTTCTGCCTTGCCCCTGGATTAAAATCATCTTGGGAAACCAAAGTACTCTTCTTTTTTGCATGATATCAAGAGTAATGTAGTCCCAAATTCATACCAGGTCCTAGGCATCATTACAGCATCATTACAACAGTTGCAAAACAACTTTTACTGCAAAGGGATTGTGCAAGAGAACAGCTCCATAGCTACCATAAAGAAAATGAAACATAACTGCTTGGAAAGAACTAAAAGAGCCAAACCCACAATTTTTTGTATGAATCCACAGTGCATCCCCAGATGTAGTAATGAATGAAGTTCAGCCTCCCCTGTCAAAAAAGACAGAGTAAAACCAGAAATATACTACTTATATGGCTCAGCCTGAAAAAACTGAGCAGAGAGGTCAGAAAAAAATGAGTACAGAATTATCGGTGACACAGAGAAGATAAATAAAGCAGAACTATTTTCCAAATGCGTGCACTAGGGAACATCAGTTGAAATTAAGGGGCAAGTTCAAAAAACTACACAGAAATACTCTACATGGTATGTAGTTATTGTGATCCGCAATGTCATGTGGGAATGAGTTCCAAAAATTTACAGGCTCAGAAAGTAATTGGAAAAATGCAAGCTCCATGAAGAGCTTTTAAACTCAAGGATGTCACATCTGGCTCAAAAAGTCTCTAAGTTGCAGACACTTAGAAGTGTCTTAAAGACTGATCATAAAATGTTTCTTCTTATTATTCCCTTCCCTATATATTTACTATTTACTGTCAGAAATTGATATTTACTGTCAGAAATAGGATACTGGACAAGCTGATACTTCAAGTGTGACCCAATAAAGCCATTCTAGTTAATGTAAATGGAGGACATCAACGCAGCACAAATTTTTGAGTGCACTCCCATAAGACACTAAAAAAGGAAATTATTAACAACTTATACTTAACTTGCAACTAAACCCTAGATTTCACAAAGGTACACAAAAAAACCCTTATTGAACTGCTTGACAGATATGTACTTTTGCATATAGCTGTATTTAGGATCTACCCCTCTGCAACATGCACGGGCTCTGGTTCTGTGTTGGCCCTACCCAATCTGAATGGTATTATTTAACTATGATTTTAGTCAGGTTAGACTTTTGCTTGCTTACTGTACCAAACCAGCTCAGCAGAGTCTAGCAAGTGCTAGAGCAGCTGGGGACAGAACCACAGCCTTAGCCGCCTCAGCCCAACTTTCAGAAAAATGAGCCCCTTCACTATGACTGAGATTTAAAGTTTACCAAATTCCCTGCTAAAATCTTCAGGACATGAAAATGGAAGAGGAGCAGAAAACCCGACCCACCTACTCTAAAGGAATCTTATGGGTAGTCATTAGAAAAATAATAAAATAAAAAATTTTCACAGGCAACATACCCTATTGCAGGTACGTTTGCAGACGTAGACATTTTCACAATTACAACTCTAAAACTTAAACTCTTCAGTTATGTCTACAGTGTCAAATTTAGGAGCTCTGATTTCCCATTCAAAAAGCATCAGTGGTGTTTGGGTGCAGTCATGCAAGGAGGGGGAAGACGATGGAGAGCAGTTTCTGCTTCTCCCTAACACATTCATTACTGCATTGCAAAGTAAAAATCCCAGGCAAGACAAACCAGGACCAGCACTTATCTAAGCCTTGTTAATGGGAGCGAAAGTTAGGAACTGCTGTAACTTCACTAAGATTTATTACTGGGCTTTGTAAAGTAAACATATCTCTTTCCTTCATAGACTTATCAGGGGCAACAAGTTATACTAATCTCTCAGAAGTCAAGGAAGACAAGGCATCAGTGTAAAAAGAATAGATACTTAGGAAAAAAAAAAAAGACACAGCCAAAACTTGTAGAAATTCTAACATTTTAAATGCTGTAGTCTTGCCTAGGATGGGAAAGGTCTGAACAAGGCAAGCACTCCCCTTGTGACACGCTCCCACACACTCCCACTCCTAAGCGCTCCCAATTAGACACGCTGCAATCATACTCCTCCTTTTGCTCATTAAAGTCAGCTCACAGTTGCTAAGCCGACCTAAAATCTGGCTTTAACATGTTCTGGTTACAGACTGAAACACTAACTTTGGGGAATATTTTCTGTACACGTGAATTCCTCTCCACACCTCTTAAAAATCAGGGAAATTAAAAAACCCAAACTGTAGCACACCTAAGCAGAGGTTGGAAGAAGCAATGGTGTCTTGCCTGTAAGGCCATTGTTTGCACACAATCTTTCCTATGGCCTTTCAAACCTGCCACTGTGCTAGGTCCTCTGTTATGTCTTGCTCTCAGATCTACAAGTAGAGAGCAGAAAAAATAACTGAAGTCCATTAACATAATTTAAAATCATTTCATGCCACAAAGTTGTAGTGAAAAAAAAAGTCATTTGGGCTTTTTGCACATTCAGAAATTTTAATATCTAGAAAGCCCAATGAGTACAATGAAATAACTGGAGAAAGGTGCCTGTGTCCAGATTGTTAGCACTCCGCCTGTCAAGAACCCGAACCTACTCATTCACATATTATCAAGCACTTGATAATATTTATCACATCTAAGTGATATAAACACACACTTATACTATCATTTTTGCCTATAACAATCTAAGTCACTCAATTTAGAATACTACACTTACTCTTAAGGTGCCAGCATTGACCATTTTCAAAGATTGTTTCTTGTTTGGCTTATACTATTAAAAAAAAATTAGTAAAAATGAAAGGATGTAATCCCAACCACTAGAACATTAAAATCCTCTGCGTTTTTACTCCTTACTCTTATTTAAAATATTTGCTTAAAAAGGTACAATAAAAGGCAGTATCATCAAACCCTCTACATTTAACATAATTTTCTGTAGAAATAAAGTGGTTATGATGAAAAGCAAACCAAATTATGCACGTTTTTGAGTATATTAAAATTGCAAACTCATTGACAGATGGATATACCAAAATCAAGACTATTTCACCATTTCATTATTGTATTTAAATTATTCTATTTAAATTAAATAATTAAATTAGTTACATATTAAAATAACATATATAAAATATAATATATTAAATTAAAACTATTCTAGCAGTGAGTAGAATAGTATTTTTCAAATTAATTCTTTTTAAAACTTGATATTGCCTGGCACTTTGTATTTCTTTTGTCTTCAATAACAGTGCAAGGATCTAACCCTCACAGTTTCAACTCTGTCACTTTCTAAAATATTTCTAAAATGGGTTCCATAGCCTGTTGTGTGAGCCTGTTTGAAATGAGTGAGCGTCAGGGTGCCCCTCCTTAGCCTCTCCTCAGGTAAGAGGATGTAGCTTCAAACTACAAACTACAGAGGCGAGTGGGAGACAACACTTCCTTTTTATTTTTCTGAAAACCCAGAAAGTCTCCTCTAGGAAACATGAGGCCTATTGTATTTGCAGCTTAAAGGTAGAACCAGCTCTCCACAAAGAATCTTCCCAAGTCTAGAAAGGGCTTGTTCTCCTCATACCTTGAGTTCAGGCATTATCAGAAGTGATAGATATGGCAAATTATTTGTATCCATACAAAAATATGCACAAATTGCTTAGTATAAGTAAAACTCCCCCTTATTCCTTCCTTCATGTATGTTAATGCTGTAACCTCTTATAAAGTGCCTAAAACTAAACATTATTTTCTTCCAAAGTATTACTGAAGATAGCTAGCTTCATGCAGCAACAGATCCATCACATTTCTAGATTTTGCCTCTTATAGACACATTTTTTCCTATATCCCCTGAGCCTAAAAAAAAAAACAAAACAGTGAATTCTTTACAAGTGGAAATGTGTAAAGGAAAAATCTATACAATATGAAAAAAAGGTTGTTTTTATTATTTAACTAGACACTAGATTCATACTGTATCTTAGGTCACTAAGCCAAACACTGTCAACCAGTGCCTTTGCCCCACAGAAACTGAAATGGTTCTGTTTAATGTGTAAGAATCAAGAGTCCAAGTTTTGGTTGTCTAAATTGCATGTAACCTAGACCCTAGGAGTGAATATCACAAATAATTTGCTAGACAACTGAACACACTGAAACATGATAAACTAGCTTTGTCAACTTCCTCCCAAAGTTTAAAATTCACAGCCCTCAAGTGTTTGGATGTTTACATTGACACAGAGAGCAGAGGCACCTCCAACTCAGTATTACAGTGACTGTCAGTACACCTGCCCAGTACACGCTGCAATCTCTCACACAAATTACTCAGTGAACAAGATGATCTACTCAAAACAAGAACTCTGATTCCATCATAATTGGATGAGTGGATTCTTAGAGGAGTGTTACAGAAGTCTTAAGACCGATTTCTTTTAAAACAGAAGTAATTTTTAATCTTTTTTATGGCTTTCAGTATATAGAAATAAAACTAGTCAAACATATACAGATACCACTCTGCAACTTTTTATCTCTTTCCCTGTCCTTCATTTTTCCCTTAAGGACCTATTTTTCCTTATAAATCTTCAATAGAATGAAATTAAATATTAATTTATTTATTTCAGATTCGTCATTCTTCATGTTTCATCATTACCACCCTTGCACACCATAATAAATATGTCTTGATTTTTGTTTAAAACTGGTGCATTCAGGTTTGTTTAATAGTGAATTTTCACCTTGCAAAATATAAGCAGGAAGAATGGGATGCAATTTATAAAGCAGCCTATTTTTCTAGATCCTTCATGATGAATACTGAGAACATAATATGTCCATGGAAAAATATACTTTCAGAGACACTGCATGAATTGGGAATTAGATCCCTTATTTAAAAATTCACCCTAACCAATGCCAAAATTTGCATTAATTTTACCGACCCAAAATCTTATGACATCAGCTGAAGCTTGCATACTCAATTGCTTTGAACACTTACAACTCCACTCAACTTGGTTTGTTTTTCTGTTTTCCCTAGGATCAGCCACACAGCATAGTACCTGCCCCTCCCTGAAGCTCATTCCAGTACATCTTTCTGCTCTTTTAAAGTCCCACAATTGGAAATACTTGAAGAAAACACAGCCAAATCCCTGCAGATACATTATAAGTAAATCTCTCAACAGTTTTTGAGCACTTGTTGATGTCAGTGATTGTTCTACACTGAATAATTTCACCTGGAGACTGTTACCTCAGAGATTAAATAGAAACAGAGTATAAATTTGAACATTTCAGGTTATACATAGACAATTTCTAACTAACTCATTACACACTCTGCTCATTAACTGGAGTTGTCACTGCAGCAAAGCAGCTTTAATCTTTCTGCACAAAACAAATTTTGGATGAAAGTGGAAGACAACAAACAGACAAATAAGAGAAACCAACTTACCAGGTAAGAAAAATGTTACTGAGCAAAATAAGAACTGTTTTATTGGCATGTTATTCCTTCCAGAGGATAGGTGAAGGAGGCAGAAATGGTACTGCAATCAGTCCTTTGAGTTTTTCTGGTAGCTGAATACTGCCCAATTCACAATGGATTAAACAGATAACCTATTTATCTGATGTGGCATATCCTGGATCTTCAGAGTCGTGATGTAATCCACGGTGGCAAATTCTATATGATTTAAGAATCCTGGTATCCTACTTAGGACTTAAAATAACCCCTACTTTGACCTTCTGTTTATTTTGGCTAGCATATCTTCACTGCCATGAAGCCAAGTTCTTTCAACTGGAAAACAAAACTTGGGTTTCTGGGACACGGGACTCCCACATACTAGACCTCATATGCACATAAGAGATGCAGCACCAAAATAAAGCATTTGCCCTGAAGTAGTAATTATTGAGTGTGGTCAGATCCAAGAGCCTTATTTCCCCAATGGTCACAAAAAGGACTTCTTTGCTGTGTAATTTCTCAAGGGGGGAGTAGGGGTAAATCTGTACATCAGCAAAGACTTTATTGATTGGAGACAGAACAGACGTAAGAGGTGCCAAAGGCAGAATGTCCTCCTGTGGAAACACAGGGGTTTAAAGGGATATGAGCATTCAGAACAGGAAGAAACCGATGAGAGATACAGCAAAAGAGGCACAAAATGGTCTCCTGGCCTGCCCATGCCTGCCACTGTCACCCAAATCCAACTCATTTTCTTTCAAGTGTCCAGGTTACATCATTGCACAAACAATGACATAACAACAATTCACCCCCAAAGAGCGAATGTGTTTTGGGAAGAAGGCACTTTAATAATAAAGCAAACTGAACTAAGGTCACAAATAGTCCTTGCCCTTCATCCACTTCACGACAGTTACTAAGAGAATTAATATTGAAGGTCCTACATACTAGAAGGATGAAAGAGCAGCAGTACTAGCAGACCATAACAGAGTTAAAAGCTACAACCAAGGAGATCCAAGAAGAAACTAAACATGCTGAGAAAGAGTTTGGTGCCGCTGGCTGCAATTATGGAAAACAAACTATGAATGGTAGAGGTGAAGTTGCAGAACCTAGTTTATAACTTTGCTTATGCTAACAGGTGGAGTTTTACCTCAAGATTTTTAGTAAATGAGCATGTTGTCAGACTTATGATTAAAACACAGTAATAAATGTACATTCCTTTTCTCTCTTTAGCCCTCTCTAAAGTACAAAAAAAAAAAACAAAAACACTACAAACAAAACTGGCAAAGCCCAAGTTAAACTGTAAAGCCTTCTGGCTCCAATGAAAACAAAATTATTGCAACCACACACAAGCTTCAGCACACAAGCTTGCCATTTCGGCGCATTGCCCTCAGAACCCTCTTTGAACACGCAGCGAGAAGCTGATGCAGGATTGTACCAAGAACTCGCCCTCTCAGCAGCATTCCTTTGCTGGCACCTTCTGCTGCTGCCAACTGCCTGCTCCTCAAACTCACAGGAGGCTTTCTTTTTTTTTTTTCCCTTACTCCTGCTTTTTAACACTCAGATCACCTCACAACTCAATCTGTTTTGCTGTAAATGTTTCTGTATATTTGGAATCAAAATTACCAGCAACTTCTTATTTCTTTCCCTCACCCCATGCTGCTTTAGTACCACCTAAAATATCCAATGCCATTAAATTAAAATAAAATAAAACAAAGAAAAGCAAATTAGGAGCCTTGTTGTGTGTTTAAATTCAGGACTACCAACTGATCTTGAAGAGCCATTATGCAAAATTTTGAAATTATATGCTACTATTAAATTAACTCTCTACAGTCCTCCTTAAAAGTGATCATTTTAGCAAAATGCTCAGACTTAGGTGAATTAGTAAGGAAGTTGTAGGAACACTGTTCACCAGTAATTCCTTCAAAAACCATGCTCGTTCTGACAGAAAAACTTATATTCACAATTACAGTAGAACTTAAAATTAAAGTCCAGCTCAAACAGCTAAGACAGAGAGAACTGCAGCAAGCAGCAATGCTGTGCCAACACTAAATCTGTGATGTTTACAACCAATTTATGTAACACTGATCCTACACCTTTCCACTTTGCTCTAGCATGACATTCTAAGAACTGCATTCCCTTATCCTGAGGTGTGGTACCCTATATTTTGGCCTATCCTAATGCGATATAAAGGGTAATCACACATTTCATTTAGGTACTAGGTTGGCACAACTGTTCTATTCAACAGGTGCACACACACACACACACACTCTAGGTCTTTAATAAACATGCATCTTGAACAGGAGTGCAAAAGCAGTTTGCTCTACCATCCCCATTAATCCTTCTGAGGATGTGGCACATCATTCCTTGTTCTACTCTTTAATCACTCTCCAAAAATGATTCTCTTACTCTAAACTTCCAGAGAAACAAGACTTACATTTTACTTGGTATCATTTTTAAACAACTTACACACATGCAAATATTTTTCAATTTCTTAGTATAACAATTTCTCCAGATCCACACAATCATATTGTTTTCTGTGAATGTCTGCCAGATTCACTAAATCCTTTTAAAAGAAACAGCCAGAACATCAAACTCCAAACCACAACATTAGGTTAAACAAGCAAGCACTACTAAATTATTTTATTCTAGGAAATTCTGAATCTCTTTTAAAATGTCCTGTGAGGAATAGCATCACTTTTACACAGTAACAGACTAGCAGAAATGGGACTGAAGTTTTAAGAGCAGTGCTATGGAAAAGCTTTTTGGATACAGGATCAAGGAGAAAGGAAAGGAGATGGGAAAATAAAGTGGAAGGCTACAATAATTAGGTCAAGTAATGGGGTCAAAGAAGAAGAAGAGAAAATCTAGCCTAATTCTTGAAAAGGAAGCCTGATTTGAAATTGTTTAAATAGTGAGTCAGCTCTCCAATATTTAACCACAAATGCCTACTAAAACTTGAGGCACACAGTCTTGCCAAGTTTTCAAAGCCAGCAAAGTGCCAAATTTTGTAATTAAGTAAATGACATTGAGTTTATATTTTGTAGTATTTTAATCTCTGAAACACTGTTCCCTCAAACATTTTAGGAGAGGTTAACTTCTGCTTTTTCTGTTTTTGACATGTTTTGCACAGTCTTCTAATACACTAATAGAAACAATGCTGGAAAGCCTTGTTTCTACAGGGTCTTTCTTACTGAAATGCTAAGCAGATTCAGCAAGATGCTATCCAAACTAAAACCGTGACACTGTGTTTTATAAAAATAAACAAACACAGTATGTATATAATTTCAGTGTGTATTCTCAATACGTGCCCTTCTTCATCCATCCATTGGTTCCTCTTTCACTGTCAGCAAGTTCTTAGCACTTGGACACAAGGAACCTGGCCTTACCTGAACATCAAGCTTTTCTGTATGGTTTTTGTCTATTGGAAAACTGATATTCACATCCTCCCAATATCACATTAAATCTGTGTTCTTTAAAAAATAATTTGCCTTCTGTATTTACCATTTTTCAACTGCATAGAACTCTTTCCATCACTTTTGAAACTTGTGATTTTCTTAATTCTGTTTACATGCCTCCTCAAGTGTTCCTTGTACATTTTTTTCTTCCCACTTCAAGCGGAAACTCCAATAATCATTTATCTACCCCATATCCCCAATTTGTTGTATAAAAAGGAAAGATTAACAACAGCTAATTACACCTCTAAATCAAAACTATGTAGATCCTTCACTGAAGTAAAATGCACAATCTCAGGGTATCTTTTGTCACCACTGAACTTCATCTGCCAAAAAGCAGGTTTAGGTTAATTTTTTTTTTCTTTGTATTTACAAAGAAGAAGAGCATTAGAACATTTACTTAATGCAGCTGATTTGCTAAATCATGGTAACTTGACTGCATAGATGCCTATCTGTGCTTTGGGCTACACCAACTCATAAGCATTCTGACTATTAGGATCTGCCAAGCAGATTTAAGTAAAACCCAATTATAACCATATTTGTGTATTTCGACTGGAGATGGAAGTTACCAAAAACTAGTTTGATCTACCTGTATAATGGAGAGCAAAGTTTCATTTAACAAAAAAGTCTTTATTCATAGTCCTTTACATGTAACACAGTTAAAAGGTCTGCTTCCTTGTATTATATTTCCATTTTTTAAGAAAAGCTCCTTTTAGGGTCTTGTAAAATGTGTCCTTCTTGATCACTTCTGAAACACTACAGAAATTTCTGTAGTAACCTAGATCTCTCAATATAGAGTCCTACAAAGCTTTATTTTATTAGATGACTTACACCATGTTAGACAACTGCTGTTCAATGTTAACATCGGCAGCATTTTCTTTTAGCAAAGAATAAACATACCTTTCTATAGAATTCATAATGAATTGTCCACTTTGTGTAACTCTCTTCCTAGTATTTGAAAGAGCTGTAAAAGTAGTATCAGAAGAATATATATAAATGGAAACGTGGGTGTTAGTGTGTGCATATGCAAGTCAGTGTCTACACACCAGAACAAGGAGCAGAACGAAGATTCAAGCTTAGTTTGTCCTGATAAGGAAGAGCACCATTCCCACAACACTGCTCCCAGCAGTAAGGCCTGTTCTCTGATCAGAACACTTGCCAGTGGAAAAGCTTGCAGCCTAACATAAGGACACTGAAGTTACGTCATACTGTACATATTGCTCCTTTTCCTGTTGGCGCATATTCAAAACAGAGTATTGACACATATTTGAAACATATTAAATAAATGAGTACAACAGATAATTAACAGCTGCCCTTCTTAAGATTCACGGAAGCTGAAGATTGAGAAAACCATATCACAGCATCTGATGATGATTTAAACATGTAAAAGATCATATAAAAATCACTTTAGCATCACCAGTCAATAAGGATCACAGAGATGCATGGGGATTTTACAGCTTTTTTCTTGTCCTGTGTCACTCACAAGGGATCCTGACTAAATCATGTGGACAGAAATCTGGTTGCCTGGTGAGCAAGTAGACACAAGAGTGCAAGCAAATTAAATCTGTCAGAGAATGTGTGCCAAGTAACTTGGAGATCACAGAAACAAATAACACCCTGCCCTACTGTAAGCTGTTGCACTGAATTTCAGTATACCATTCTTCCTAAAAAGATAAAACTAATTTTATCTCTGATTCATATTGCAAAATAATTGTCACAGAACACCTCCTGGTGTTTGGAGGCTACACAATAACAAAAGTCAGACCTACAGTGATGGGCTCTCGGCTGCTCCTGGCCCCAGGTGAGTTCTGGCTTCCATGCCTTCCATGCCTGGCTCAGCTGGGAGTTCAAGCTGTACCCAGATCCCAGCTTCCTTAGGTCAACCTGACCAGAGATGAACTGACTTATGTTCCTCCTCCATCTAATATGTCTCTACCTAAATGTATGTAAAATATAATTTGTTGCAACTGAGAAATAAAATACAAACAAAAGCTAATTAATAGCTAATTAATAAAATACAAACAAAAGTTAATATCCTCCTGAATTTTGGCTATCTCAGGTTTCACTTTCTAAAAATGTTTCTTCAGTTACCCATCATTTCCAAACATCAGTATGCCACTCCTAATAGATCTGGGTTAAAAATAATCATTCTTTTCTTCACTCAGCTATTCTTTAACCTGGACCAGCTTCCTGATCAGGTTCACCACATGAACACCCGAACACAACTATGGGGTGGCACTGTTTTTATACCAACAGC
Organism: Pyrocephalus nanus; assembly: GCA_038380795.1. NCBI lineage: Eukaryota > Metazoa > Chordata > Aves > Passeriformes > Tyrannidae > Pyrocephalus > Pyrocephalus nanus. The sequence continues at coordinate 10,914,899 of CM076262.1, read as the reverse complement.
ACCAAAAAGAGAAATGCTCTTTGAAACTATGCCCACAGGAGTTACTCTATTCTGTGTTGCAGTTAAATAATCAATCACACCTTACTGTCAAAGAAAAATCACCAAAAACCTGGGGAAAAAAGGACAGAACACAAAAGAACTCAGATATGGGCAGGGTCTTTTTAACAAAATAATTTAAAAAGTTACAATTCTGACCCATCCAATGAGGCTTGCAGCTTAATTTTAAAGCAGTTACAACAAGCAAAATGGATACCTCCCCAATACAACAACAATTTTCAAGGAGGGAACAGATAAGTTTACTACATAGTTCAATCAGCCAGTTTGCTGCTTCAGAGTATTAGAAATCTACCCAAAAAAAAGATACAAAACCCAATCATTTGCAGACTCTAAAAGCACAGCCCCTTGTGGGTGAAAACTCTGCCATCTCTAGCAAACCAGCACCACTTAAAATTTAAAAACATGACACGTAATATGATTTGGCACAAAACCCATTTAAATAACAAGCACATAAAGCTCGCTGGCACTTACTTAGACAAGAATGGAAAGAAAACAAAAATCTGTTCTAATGCACTCAATTCCAAGAAATAAATTTGTATTTTAAATTTATTATTTATGCATGATTCAAGATCTTAAACTAGACTTCAAGTACAGATGATTGCAAGTTAAAAAAACAATTCCAACAGAACTGATTTACTAAGCCCTTCTAGATTTGCTCTCTAGGAGAAAACTCAAAGCAATAAAATATCTAATGTGCTGATTTCCTTTGTCATGTTACTCTACTCCAACTTATTAGCATTTCTGCTGAGAACTACACATTTTAACAGGTTTTTCTGAAGTAAGGGAAATGGCTTGTTACCACTGTTAATATTCAAACTCCTATAAAGTAATTACAAGATCTTCTCACCCCCTACAACACAATTCAACTGCTCAGTAAAACCCAGATATATAAAAATTCTAAATCACCTAATCTGAACCAGCATTGTCCATAGAGAGGATTGGTTTTACTAGTTATCATAAAAAAATATAGCTATTTAAAAGTAATTTCTTCTGAACACCATGCCATCCAAGACCCCTGTGTTTTACTCTGTGAAGAAATGCAGTAATGGTTTTTGAGGTGCTCTCTTCTATATGAGAGATGTGGAATATTGCCAAACACCTGAGTTGTTTTATCCTAAGCAAGTAAATTCTAGGTTTAGAAGTTAAAGTAGTAAATATTTACACTGAAAAAGTCATTGGTCAAATGGGAAAAAAAAAAAAAAAAGTTTACACTTCAAGATGAGATAACTTGAGAGAACCTTTGAGAATTAAAAAAAAAAAATTAAAAACCATTAAGTATAAAAACCACCAAATAATTAAGCATAGAATAAATACATGGTAATTAATGTCTGTAATAAGCTGACAAGAATAATGGTGAAGCTTTGATGTCTTGAAGAGCTTCAAAATCAAGGTCAAAAAACTTTCTGGTAAAGTTAACTGTTTGCAATAAATGGGTGAGATGTAATATCTTATCAGAATACAAAGGAGTGAGGCTAGGTTCATCCATGCTAGCCCTAAGCAACTTATGACTAAGAATAAACAACACCCTTCTACAATATTTGAAGATTCTCAAAAGCAGTTTTAGAATAAAAACCCCCTTTGAACTTGGTGTTAAAGTATATTCTGACAAGGACTACATTTTATAGTATCACCACTTTACATACAAGACTGACATAAATTACAGAAGTGATTACTGAGTATCTTAAAAAATGAAACCATGGAAATAACACGAATAAACACAAACGATTTGAAAATATGTGGCTCTTTGGATGGAAAAAAACCCAAAATGTTTGCTGTGTAATGAAGCTACAAAGTCTGAAGTGTAAACTTCAAGGTTTCATTAATGTAACTGGTACTTTTGATCTAGAACCTTTGATAATGGCTTTCACCTATTCAATGAAGGAGAAAAACCTCACTGTACTGTTTAAGAGGAGGTTTTCCAGAAGCACACAGTTCACATAACATTCTTATATGACAACTGATTTGTAAAGCATGATTACTGAACAATGTTCCTTCCATTTCTGTCTACTTTAATTACTTTGTCCTATCTTTCTTAAAGCATTCCATCTCCCATCACAGAGATCTCTGCTGGGAGATACCCTGAAAATAACAACTGACCCTTTTGTACCAATTTTGGGTTTAGTTAATCAGTTGGGTGATCAGTAACAATCACCTCACTGCCGATTATTCTGTCCAATGGAGACAGCTAGTTAGATAAAGCCAGGCAAGTACCCCTGGGGCCAGGACCAGAGGCAAGTAAGGCCATGACCTTTGGTTTCCAGGACACTGGGAAGAATCTCTGTACATCTCACTGAGTGTCTTTCCTATGTTGGCAACGTTTTCTTTCTGTTACAGTCCCCACCTCACTTCCTTGCACCTTCTCCTCTTACCACACGTCAGTTATCTGCTTCTTATTCCATTGTCTTTGTTAAACTCATATCCAGGAACGTGCTACGACCATTGCTGCCAACCTACAATCACTTACGTAGTATGCTTTTTTTTTTTCTTTGCATGCCCATCTTATCCATTTAAACTACAAACGCTGAACAACAGTTGGTAATATCTGCCATAATATTTATACCGCAGGTACCACAAGAGATGTCATTTCAGCTGACCATTACAAACACTGTAACAAACATGAAAACTCTTAAGTCCAGCCACAATTCCTTGGCAGGAATACCTCTACCAGTCTAAACTAGTATCCCCATTTTTGGGCACAGATATCTTGTTGCTTTTGTCTGTTCCCGTGCAATGAAAATATTCTCTGTCCAAGAACTGGCAATGAGCAGACTTATTTCAGCAATGTTAAAACACTGTTATGCTTATCATATAATTGAAGTGCCTTGCACTTCACCCTTAATTCAAGTACAAGTTATGAGGGTTTTTTATGTGCAATTCTACACTTATAAAGGTATTACTTGGTATTGTACTGCTTATAACCCTTCAACCCCTCAACTATAAAGACACCAAATATACACCTGATGGGTACAGGCTTGAAAGTTTGTCAGTAAACTTGACTTAGCTTCCTAAGAAACTCCAGCTACACTTTACTTACAATCAGCACAGTGCTGAAAAATCCACTTTTTTATTTTTACGTTTAAAACTTTTCTCTGCAATAGTTCAAGAGACAAGAAAAGAAAAAATAATGGTGGAAGACCTCAAAATAAAGACATCCTCAAGACATGCTGTGCCAGAAGTAGTTTACTTTTCCTACTGAAATTGTATTCCTAAGAGTTAATAAAACTAGCAAGTCCAAAGGTCCATATATAGGAGACTTAATCATGTGAGATAAAAATATTTTCTGTAACTGTTTTTAGAGCTTTGCTCATACAAAGGCAAATGAAGTACCTGGTCCAAAAGTCTCTCATCATTCCCTTACAGTCTGAAGACTATGCAAGGGAAGGTCTGTGTGGCAAAGAGAGAAGATGGGTCAAGAACATGTACCCATCAAGCATTTCAAAAAACTTACTGCATGGCAAATGAAGTTGAACACTAATCACTATGGATTACACTGTAAATAACCACTTAGAACTTTAATGAATAAACAGTCATTAGGATGATAAGACTTACTTCTACCAAATGCACAAAAATTATCTCATCAATCTGCCCAAGTAGCCCAACAAACTTGTAATTTTTTGATACTGGCATGTTTTGGAAACACATTGACAAGTAAGCTTGACTGCTTCAAAGAAATTTTCTCATTTGTATTGAAACTCCCATTACTTAACTAGTCTCACAATACACAGTTAACTGTCTCTAATGCAAAAAGTTCAATCTTTACCAAACCCACACAATAAACTGGTAGAAGGACACAATCATTTGTACCCACTGGCATGGTAATACAGACACAGAGAGTTCCTGAGTAGTTTATCTTTTCCAAAGCTTTACTACACACCAGAATCCCCAGTTTCCCAGTGTGACTGGTTTTAAGCAGGACAGATTTTACATGTGGTCTCATCATACACAAATTCAGCATTTGCTCCACTAACTCTGAAATAGGTTGTTGGTCTTCACTTCATAAAAAGGGATAGCCTCTTTAAACTTTCCAGAAACTCCAAGGCACCAAGTGCCTGCCTGTGCCTCCATCTCACCACTGCTGTTGCTGGCTGTGCTAGCTAGATAAATCCTCCTACCTGCAAAAATAAACAGAGATTCTCAAAAAGTTGTACCAGATCTGTGAGAACTAACACAAAGATTATCATTTCACAATGACTTAACAAACAGCCCCTTCAAACCACCACTAAAAGCAGCCAAACAAATTAACAGCAGCACAGGCATGTGTATCGTACTCTGTGCACATTTTCCCATATAAATTTACATATATACACAATATAAACCATTAAAGGATGCCACTAAAATTTAAACGTATTTTCCAAGTCATTGCCTAAAAGCCACATCTTCTATTACCAGAAACTAATGCTTTCAAATTCAAAATACAGAAGGTGTTCTTGCTTATTTAGTCTACCCAGAAAAAGACACTAGTATGAAACGGCAAATAGATGCTGCTAATAATATCTAATTAACATCACAAGGTTCCTCCTGATTCAGTGCAACCTCAGAAACCTGGGGTTTCTGTTGTCTTCATGCAATGGGGATAGATAACAATGTTTCTTCAGAGAACAGAGAAAAGAAGTCCTGTGAGCAGCTGTGTCTAAAAACAACCCTCAAAATCAGTAAAGCTACAAGTTAAAATTAAGAATTTCAGTTTCATGTAGTAATCTTCCCATCATTCTGAATTTAACAGTGAGTAGAAATCCCAAATAATTTTGCATTTTAAATTATATTGCAGGTCAAAGGAACAACACTAATCTGGGCAGAATGTAACCAAAAGCTCAATTATTTTGTAGGTAGCAACAAGTATTTATACTGAAAAGGAAATACTAAGATTAAAAGAAAATGGAACCTTTTCTACTCTTATAAGCAGATGCTCATGTTAATAAGGGCCACATTTTAAGTCAAAGATTGATGTCACTACAGGCAGACAGCCTTCAAAACAGTTGGGATTGTGAAAGCTCTTTTAACCTTAGACTCAAGATTAAAGCTAAACTTTCAAAAGTTTTGAGCTTCTTTTAAATATTCTCTTTCACAATTTTTTTTAAAAACGCATGACATTGTGTCCCAGTATTGCCATACTTAGGTACACGTGATACAGGAATGAATGGAGAGAAGGATGTAAAAAAAATCCCATATACAGATGAAATTCAGTTATATTCTGTCCATATATAATTTTCATTATATATGAAAGTAGTATCTGTGTACTTCAACCAGAGCATTTGATATAGCTACATAAAGAAAGTAACTAAGATGATTGTATACTTTGGGGAAAAAAAAAAAAGCCAAAACACTGAATACTGGAATACAAAACAGTTGTGTAACTCACTGAAGTTTAAATACTGGGCTACTCCATAAACTTTTAAACTGCCAAGCCCTGCTTGCTTCCCTGAAAAAAAAAACCCAAACTAAAATAATTTCTTACTACTGTTGGGAAACCACAGAGAAGTGCAAATGTCTCAATCCTAATATTTACATACCTATTCCCACTCAACTTGTTCTTCTTTATAGCTCAAAAATGCAAAAAATAAATAATTCTTTAAAATTTTAAAATTTTCTCTACTAGAATTGACATAATAGGCACTAAAAGACAACAAAACCTCCGCCTTTTTCAAAACCAAGCCTGTGTTTCTGAGATAATACAAATTCAATTTATAAAAAGGACATATTGTTTCCTCCCATGTATAGAAAATAGGTGCATGGTTACAGAGCAGTGTAAAGTTTTCCTTTTTTAAATTAAAGAGTCACCGTGAGGTGGGATATTTTAAATTAACTGCTTTTCTTCTTCAAAATCATATTTTCTGTTATCTTCAGCTGATCTAAAGGTGGTTGCAGTTGAAGGGCATGGTTTTTCCTGCCCTGGCTACGTTCTAATTAGCCAGACAAGCTTCAATCCCAACTACTCCACTGATCTCGCAGATCCGACGACCACACTATGACTAGTGCCAACGAAAGGAAGTCTGGACCATGATGCCTATGGAGAAATCATACTCTTCTCTTTTTTCAACAGCTCATACTCTGACCATTTCAAAGTGGTCATAAATACAGCTTCATTATAATATAAGAAGATACTACAAGAATCTGCTAAAATAAATCATCTGTGTGTCGCTCCTACAGAACCCTATAGAATATCTAAGTGAAAAGAAACCAGTCCGTAGCTTTTGAAAACTGCTTACTTTCAACATACCTCATGCAAAGCTAAGGTCACCTAAAGCTACAATTATGTGTGCAAAGTGTAATGGCAAGAAAATACTGAAATCTGTTCAAAAGCTGGGAGAAGAATTACATACATACGAAGCACAGTTTTCAGTTGTAACATCAAGAATGGTATTGACAAGGCTTATTAAATCTAGACTTATTCATGCAGCTTGTTGGTGTTCTACAACTTCTAACAGTGTTATTTCTAACTTCCATTTACCCTGCAGTGTAAATGTCAAAATTTATGCACAAATACAGCTTAAAAAGTTTCTAAATATTTAGGAACAGAATTAGTGACCATTTAGCCCATACAGACTTTGTTTTTTTAAAGTCCACTTAATTTTGAATTTTCTTTAAAATAAGAACATAAAACTTCACTTCAGTGTGCAAATTAAAATTTAGCTCCTGACAATTAAGCTATTGCCACTGACTGATGGAAGCAATTCGTATAATTTTTTAAAAAATCAATTACAGATATCAAAACCCTTACACACTCCACCTCAAGCATTATCCAAGTCAGTAATTACACAAACATGTAGTATGAAAGCTTTAGGAGTTTGTGATTCACTCAACAGGACCATTAATGTGTTCAGCAACGAGAGCTACAAATGGTAAGATTTTTGTCCTCCCCTCTGCAAAAGATCAATAGCATAAAATTAATTGAGAGCAAGAACATAAACTTTAAGTCTTCGCATTAAGTAGCACATTTCAGATCTGTTTCCTGATGGTAGTGCAAGATAAATGACTTGCTTTACTACTGTCCTAGTTTACTGAATATTACGTTTTAAAAACTTACTACACTACTTAGTATTTCAAGTTAAAAGGATATCTTTGAAATGATAACTATGTATTGTCTGAAAATATTTTGGCGCTGGCACAGAATCTGCAAAGAATAGCACAAGCTTTAACATAATTATCCTTTTACAAGAATTGTGGTTTGAGAAAATACAACAACTTCATAAACATAATAATCACTAAGCATAATCGCCTTCGGCAATAATGTTCCAAAGCAAGTTTGGATATCCAAGATAAACCATGACTCCTATTCTTTCTCTCTGTACTTCTGCAGCTAAAATAAAATTCAAAAGCAAATGAAAATGGTGTGTCTCACACAGTACAAGTAAACAAAACACAAGTTTCTGTCAAAGCAGCACATTACATCCAGCAATAATTGAATTAGTCAACAAGAGTATGTTACAGAAACTGCAATCCAGCAACAAAATCTGCAAAAGTTACATTATTTTCTAGAACAGAAACAGAAAGAAACTGAAGACAGTTTAGATGCAATTACAGAAGCAGTGTGAAATAATCATTATGCTACTTACGGTGCACTTTATCCCAGATATGCTATCCATTTATTGCAACCCCTTTGAATATTCTGGAAGACACCCAAAAGCACAGAAACTCTTATCCATGCCAAACAATACTGCAGGTATTTTGAAAGCAATTTAGAACTAAGAAACATAATAATTACCTAATGTTAATACAGTAAAACAACGTAATTCAAATTCCATATATAATAGGCAATATTAGGATAAAGTAAGTCAAAATTCAAAATATTCCTGAAAATCAATCTTCTTCCCCTTTCTTTACCAGTTCCCACTTAATTCCCTATGCTCATCCACTGCCTTACTTTACGTTGCCCAGCTCCTACAACTTCTGTTTAACCCCACCCAACCTCTAGGCTGCTCAGCTATGTGAAACACTGCATTTCCACAGGTTCAGTTCTACATCAGGATTGGATGTATTCTTTCTAAAAGCTGATCATTAAAATAAGCAAGTTATTAGTGTGTTTGTAAACATACATGCTTTGATACTGCTGTACAACTCCAAGTAAATTACTGAACTCCAAACATTCCAAATATTATTAACCCAACACCCCTATGCTCCTTCATAAATTCCCACCCATTTATATAGATTATCTGAATATGCAGATCAATTTCTGTACATTATAGCCTAAATTACAGCAGAAGAAAATTGTTGGGTTTAGTTAGAGGTCAATACCGCTTAGCAAGTGTTCTGGAAAATAACTAAAGAAGCAAAAAAATTATGGAAAGTGTATCTACTGATGCTACTTTCCTTGGGAAGAATAAAGGACTTTTAATTGACACTATTTCAGTCACCTTATATATATCTATAACATCACAAGTGAGAGGGAAGCGAAGTGTAGTGCAGAAGGGAAAACAAGCAGTTGGAAAACTTAAATAATACATGATAGAACCACAGCAAGATTATATGCATCCCTTGCTTCTGCTGTGCCAACAACTAAAAGCCTGTGGTATGCTGCAAGAAGGGCTGCTGTCAAATTCTGAAACCTGCCTAGTGCTGCAGCCTAAATAAAATTCTACTGCAGCAGAAACAGCAAGTTCTGCAGGCAGCACTATCACACCAGCTACTTCAAACAGGATCACAAGCATGTTAACTTTGCCCATTCTAACAGCCCTACACAGCAGCAACGTGAATCAGTTATCCCTAGTGGTGGAATTTTTACATTTTTCAATCTAAATTGCATTAATTCTTGGCTGCTGAGGCAATACATTTTTGTCTATTATATTCACTGAGCTATGACCAAACTGGATAAAACAAATATGTATGGGTATGCAAATTTAAGCCATTTTTGTAGCTTACTACATCCTGAAGCAGGAGCTTAGTTCTTTAATCTCTAGCACATCTAGGCTTCCTTGATGGCCATCAGATAGCCTAGGGAACAAGAAGTAATCACAGGATCCTCAGAACTCAGTCTGCTGCTTGTGTGGAACTGCACATGTCTCATTTGAGAGTTTCCCTAGAGAATCTTCTAGAGTGGACACTTTTCAGAAGTTTAATTACATTTGCAAAGTGTTTAAAATCTCTGCCAAGTCACTACTATAGACTTATGCCATCAACACTGAAATATAACCCTAGTTGAAGCACATCAAGTAGCTTCAGTGGTTAAAAAGTACTAAAACAGAGGTATAAATCATGCTTAAAACTTATTAAAATGTAGGACACAAAAAAATCCACTGATACAATTCCTTACATTAGGCACAGGTCTAACGTCTGTCTATGAATGCACATGCTTCATAGGGAAGCATTTACAGTTTTCTTGGAAATAAAATGAAGTTCTGGGAAGTAGCAACCAAGAAGTCAGCCAATAAATTCACTGTCCTCACCAGGTGCCAGCCTCCCGTAAAAATCCCAACCTTACTCAGGGGACAAACACTGAACCACTCACAACTCAGCTGCTAAATCGCTGCAGTTCACATCATGGCCTCTTAAAGCAAACAAACAAAAAAATACCATAAGGCATACTCTAAACTCATTTACAAATAGTTTAATCATGCATGTGCACAATTGCGCAAAATAAACTGTAGAAAAAAATGCCCCAATCACTATTTTTGACTTAAAAAACTCAAACCTACTGACATCCAGTTTAACTGTTAACAATTCAGCTAAATGTACAGCAGCTGGGCAGACCTGTGCCATTCAAACAAATTGAAAATATATTTAGAGGAGGTGGGAATGATGTATTCACTGTGCATCTGCACCAGAAAAAAAATTCAAGTTTTGGTAATAATGTGTTTCTATAATTTATTTTTTTTTACAGCAAAAGTCCCTAGTCCTAAATTACACATTATTTACCAAAAAAAAAAAAAAAAAAAAACCAACCAAACAAACAAACAAAACACCACCACACACACACCACCAAAAAACCAAACCAAAACAAAATAAAACAAAACAAAAACCACCAAAAAAAACCAAAAAAATTCTTCTCCATATCTTGGTTTGGAAAGAAAGTGTGATGAGCACAGCACAAAGGAAACTCAGTTCCTAGATTTCTGAGATTTTTACTGAATTTCCATTTAACAATGGTTTTACTTTCACCAGTAGCATAAAAGCAATATATTCACAAATACATATTTGAAGCCCAAGGAAAGTTTAAATAAAGTTTGCTAATAGGATTTGCCTATCAGTAACTCAGCAAATACCTTTTAACATACAAAATTTAACATCAAACATTTTGGTTACAATTCTTGGTAACAACTTTAGTTGCTTTTATTTGCAACTCTAGACTTGTATTTCAAAGACAACATCCCCTTACTCTTTCTAGTTTTACATACTCCTATGTAGTAACAAAATTTCCTACAACTCAAAATAGTCCATCCATACTGAAGGGTAATCAGTGATGAGACTTCACTAAAATTGTGTTCGGTATTGGAATTAATTCATAGAAAGTCTTCACAATGAATCCAAACCAAGGTCTCTCACAAATCACAGTCAGCCCACGATATTTACTGTTCAAAGTACTACATAAAACACATTCACCACTGCTAGACTTTGTTATTCCATCATCATAGGCATTCTTCTGTGATATTTCTTTGTTTGGTTTGAAGTCAACAACAGAGACAGTTTTCTGAAGCTACATTTCCCTGGTATAGCACACTTGAGAAATAATATTTGATACAGAACAAATTTAAAGTCTAACTACTTTAAAGCCTCACTAATACATGTATGATAGGACACTTGATGAGAATCCAGTACACCCTCTTTAATGCACTGCTCACTTTAGAAGTCAGTACTAGTGCCAATCAAATAGTACAATGCAACCAGTCATTTTATAACCAGTGTAAGGGCAGTTCGACATATCACACAACAACTGATTAGTATCACTCTACTTATTAGCATAAAGTATCTCACAGCAGTCAACAGAGTACACTATTTATCCTTAGGTACTTCAGTCTGTCCTCAACGCCTCGGCTGAACCAGCTTCCTTCTCTCCAGTTATCTTCCTATTCCAAACATCTTCCTACTCCAAACTACAAAGAAATTATCCTTCCTAAGGAGAGCTTCTAACCAGTCAATTCCAAACTGACCAGCATATGCTAAAGTTGAACCTTATTATTCCCACATGCGTCACTAAATTTGATCACCTAGAGTTCAATGAGAAGCCAAAACACTAAGCAATATCTTACATGAATCAGGATCTAAAGAGCTGCTCAAAACTGCGCTGCAATTTACTTACCAATAGATAAAAGTATAGTAAGCTATCAGAGGTGAGATGTGAACACAAAAGTCCTTGCCAAATGATTTTTTACACACTTGTACCTAAGAACGTGCTATATGGGGAACTTGCCACTGGCTGCTGCAAGACAGGAGCCCCGAAGAGGAGATAGAAGGACTGCCTGAAACAATCCCTCAGCCTTGGCCATATTGATCACCACCATTGGTCTACCCTGGCCTCCAATCAGGAGGCCTGGAGACACACCATCTATAACGCTGCTGCTGCTTTTGAGAACACACGCAGGATCACTCTCGAGAAGAAAAGACAACGCAGAAAGAATCGCGTCTCGTCGATATCACCTGGGGAGTCTTTCTGCTGTGCCTTCTGCAACCGGACTTGTCTATCTCGCATTGGCCTTTTTAGCCATCAGCGCGCTTGTAGCATGCGTGGGTAGAGCCCTTCTCAAATCTTCGTTCGCGAAGCCTAGACATGACGATGATGATGATGACTGACAATGTTAAACTATTTTTTACTTTGATAGGAAACTGTTTTAAAACCATACCATTTACAATTATTAAGTTACATCCATTTAACAAATAAAATTCTATATTACAGCTGACATAAGAAATACAAATTCTTCAAGAAAAGTAAATTTAAATTTAGCAGACATACATGAAGTTGTGCTCTTTGGGACTGATTCATAGGGATTTAACAGAATAAAGAACTCTGAGGTAGAAAGAAAGAAATATTTATTAAACAAATGTACTTGCACTTAAGGACTATAGTCATAGTAAAAAAAAACACATTTGTGAAAGTCAGATGATCCACATAACACTGTAGGCAGAGAAAATCCAAGACAAATAACTTGAACTTTAGATTTTGAAGGGAACTTTGTTGCCCTTCACTGGTAGAAATATTTCAAGACCCTAAGTGGCCAGAAGTATCTTAAAATAACAGTCATAATGTACACTTAAACCCAAAGAGTCCTACAGAAACTAGAAGCTTATCTAAGTTTCTGTATATGCTGTACCTCTGAGACAAAACACACATTCCTCTAGAACTAAAGAGCCACAGGACAACATGGAAACGCTCTGCCCACCTCCGTTATCAAAAGTTCTGGAACTTAGGGAGGGGGGATGTAAGCACTGCATAAGAAAGGTTTACCCACCTACCCCTCTACCAAAAAAAAGAAGGGAAGAAAATGTAAAAAAATAAAACAGTTTGTCTGGGGCCTGTGTAGCACCTTCCCTTTTTCCATTCCTGTATACATTCTTTTCTAGTCCAGCAATTTTTAGGAATGGAGCACTCTCTGGAGTTGCAGGACTGATCAACCGGCATGAATCACTCAGGATTTCTCTAAATATAGGCACAATGGTGTTGTTATAATAACACTAAACAAATATCACAAAGTTCAAGTTTAGAAAACAATTTCTACTGTATTTAATAATAGCTGTATTTAATATTACTGTATTTAATATTAGCACGTTCTTTACTGTTTCAGATCTAAAAAGAGTGAACTAAATGCCTTTTATTAACAAAGATTACCATAATGATATCCTTCCTAGCAAACCTGCAAATGCAGAGGAAGCTCTCTCAGGAACTGAATACCATCACCCAAAACCTGTACAGCAAATGAAGAAAGAGACAGCTATCAGAAAGATAAGAAAGCAGGCATTCACATTCACACGGAGCATCCAAACATTTGCCAAGTGAATGCTTTTAGGAACCTTAAAGTAGGGGGCAATTATTTGAGCATTTAAGATTACCTCCAGTCTAGCTGCACAGATACTGTATAGGCAGGCAGACAAACACCACATAGACATCCAGCTTCCTTTAGCATTAATATGGGTACACTTGAGAGAACTAACACTAACCACCACCACTCTAGTCCTTTTACATTTATGGCAATACAGACTGATGAGTTACACTGCATTCTCAATGTCAAGGCCTGAAAGTCTACTCTGTAGATTTCAAGAGAAAGAAACACAAGGCAGCTGCCATGACACAGGAGAGATTCACAATGACTTAACTATACTATCCTAAAACATTTCTAAGACAGGTACAGCAAGCTATCTGTTAAAACTTCTCATTTTAGAAGTTATTTCTGGTTTACTTTTTCATTTTATTATCAGCCAAAAACATTCAAATAATAAGGAGCCACAAAAGTTTAACTTTCTCCAAAATAAACCCCCCCAAAAATCACAAACAAAATCTGAAACACAAGCCACAAAAACCTTGTGAGCCAAAGTTTCCTGAGACCAAAAAGAATTATTTCAGTCACTTGGTTTTCCTTATTAAGAAAAAAAATATTACCTTTGTTAGCATTAACTTATTTCTGCAATAAGACAAGCATAGGACATGACACTTACTTTGATGGCCAGTTGAAGTTCAATTTTTATATAACTTCAATAAAAGTTTCAGATTACATCTTATTTGCCTCACCAAAGAAACCTGCCAAAATATTTGCTAACTGAAATCACATAGGATAATAAAATTCCACAAAATCTGACAGTGTACTCACACAACAGACTTTACAGCACACTACTGGTGCTCTTTACAATGTATAGTCACCAGATAAGTGAACCAAATTTGAAAGATAAACAGCAACATACCTTTCATAGATATCTATAAGAAAAGATGCAAAAGTAACAAGCATCCCTGTCAGCTTGGGTAGATAAAAATGTAATTCATTTGTATAAGCAAAGAGACAACAGGATACTCTAATACCCAAGAAGAGAAGTTACAGGTGCAATCATTTTCTCTTGTAGTAGTATTAACTCATGTAACATACAGTTATTCCCAAAAGTTTTGTAAATCAAAGCGAAGGATATGACATGAAACATAAGTAAAGGAGGGGGGAAGGAGAAGAAAAGACTGATTTGAGCACCAAAAGCAGCAAGGAGAAAGAAGACTATGATGCAGAAAAATGCAATGTGGGTCTTTGAATTCAAAGACAATGAGCTAGCTTTAGGTTGATGAGGAAACTAGCACTCAGACCAGTGAAACATTGTACCAGCTATATTTTGAACAGATTGCAGAGATATGGATATCAGAAGAGGGAAAAGGTACTTCAGGTACTCCAGGTGGCAGATACAGAAACTTCATTTGCAAAGACAGAAGAAAATGTGGTCTTGAAAATGTTGTTTGGACAAGGAAGAAGGAGCATATGAATAAAACATGACCATGCACTAACGAAGAGGAAAAAGAGAGGGCTACTCCCAAAAACAATGGCTCTTCCTGGGTGAGAGAGGATTATACCACTGTCAGCAGCATCCCAAATGGCAAGTAAATGAGTTAACTTTTCGAAGGAAGATAATGAGCTGTGAAACACTCAAAATTATTATATTAATAAGAAACACTGGAAGGAAATGGAGGGCTAAATGAAGGCACATAAAGAGCCATGAAACTCTACAAAGAAATGCAGTAATACAAATAAGGGAGATAGCATGCAAGATTCCTATGAATGCAGCACCCCTTGGGATTAGTGGGAAGAGGGTACAAAAGAGGGAAGAGGCTTGCAGCAAGCAGGACCATAGAGGCAGAAGAGGTCAAGGCTGTGACAGCCAGGCAAGCTTCTCTACATCATATGTCTTCTTATTCCCACAAAACAAAAGCAGCTTACCTATATGTTTTACAAAAAGCCCAACTACACTTTGAAAACCTAAATAATTTTTAATTGTATTATTGTACCACCTAACAGATGCACAACTACAACTACTTTCAATTACAGTTACTGTGGTGATTTAAAAGCAAGAGCTTATTTTATTTAAACTAAAATTTGTGTTCTAACTACACACTTAAATCAGTGTTTGAGTTACCGAAAAATACAGACAGCTAGAAAGAAAGTAGCATTACACCGTCTACTTGTAATGGTTGCCTGAAAAGGCTAAACTTATTAAGTGACATCAAGGGGGAAAAAAAGTCCCCTTGTGTTCCAGTAAGATTTTTTTAAAAGAAAAACAACAACTGTGCTTTAAAGGAGTAATTCAAAGAGATTAAAAAAGAAAAACAAAAAAAAAAAAATGCAAACTACAACAAATGCTTATATGTCAGAAGAATCTTAACATACTTCCATGAAGTAGCCCTCCCTGTGTTTGCTTGGTATCTTAATTTGCCTTTGGTTTCAAAACCCTAGGCTTGCCAAGAGCTATTCCTCTCAAAACCTCAGGAATTCCATTACTAGTTTTAAGCTAAATTAAAGGAAAATAGAAGCATTCAACGCATGGCAAAAGTATGCACAAAGTGTTTGTTGATACTCATAAATAGACTGAAAAATTTAGCCATGTCTGAAGCATAACTGCTGCAGTCAGTTCTGTTTTGCTCTGCTGTGCTGCTAAGCAAAAAGCTACTGCTGTCAGTTCAGAAAAGCGCTACCAAGATTGAACACCAGCACTAGATCATTCATTTTTCACTTCAAGTTCATATAAAAACTAAACTTTGCATTTCTGCAGGACAAAAAAAATAGCGGGAGTTTCCCCTTTAAAGCAACTGCTTCAACACCTCTAGTTGGGAAAAAAGACGGCACAGTGTCCTAAGACATGGCAAAACGAGTCAACTCTATACCCTGCAAGTACACACTTTACATCTTGCAAGTAATGAAATAAAGACATTAAATCTCAGAAATACATCGAGAATTGTGCTGATGAGTATCCTTCCAATGCTCACAGAATGGGTTCCTTCCAACTTACGATATTTTATGGTTCTAAACAAGCACTACAATCACATTTACCAACTAAAGCATGGTGAGAATGGAATGCATATCATGCCAAGTGTCATACTAGCACACAAGAAGACAATATCCCTGTGCAAAGCGTTTAAGAAAATCTTCTTGAAAGACATGTTTCATTCTGTCAAGGTGAGCAACTGGAGCAGATAAGAACTATTATGCAGTTTAAATTCTTTGGCAGCAGCAACAGGAAAACAGTAAAAATATCACCACATTAGCTTTAACTGCAGCTCCCACGAGAGATCCAAGACATTTATCTTGCATTAGAAACACAGGAATCCACGTATTGGCATATGGGATAGAGAGCATAGATACTTCATACAGTATTTCTGAATCACGTTTTCCTCAACAGCAAAGTAACAGACACAGTACAAGAAAAAGCTCAATAGCAAGATATACTGGAATGCCTTTGTCATAAGATACACATTTATCATAAGTAAAAGAAAAGAAAAAGGATGATTCTAAAACTTACATTTGGGATTTTTTTTTTTTTTTCAAAAACGTACCAACACAGAGGTATTTCTATCATCCAAAACTGAACCTGAATTTTTATATAAAAACAAAACAAAACAAAAAACAGTTAAGTGAGAAGAAGTGACAGGTCTGCTAACTGTAGCTGACTCTGGAAGCTGAATTAAATAAAGGTGGCCATCCTGCACAGGCAGGTATTATAGCAATGACAGACAACAAAACGATTTTACACTTGCAATAATTCAGAGGAACATACTGTCTAACACGGATAGTAGTATTACTTTGTTGACTGAGATTCAAGCAAAAAATTTAGGGATTACCCTGGAGCACCTGAGAAGTCAGTGACAGATTATGTGTCACTCATGTGATAAGGAGCTTCTCACCTCACTTCCCCACATATCTATGTGGAAGCATTTTAGAGAAAGAACAAATACGAGATGAAATCAAAGTACTTTAAGACATGAGAAGGAAACAGACAGTAGTCACAATGCCATTTCCACTAATAAGAAAAGAATGCATATAGTCAGTCCCAAACATGCAATAATCATGATTTTTTTATTGTATAAACATCAGAAATAAGTTATTAGTTCTTTTTTTTTTTAAGCCAAGGGATAATAATTCCTATTGTAATTCGAAGCTTGAGGGGAAAACTGAAATTCTGGAGAATCATATGGCTGCAGGAAGATGGACCTCGATAAAGAGTGAACTAAACTGAAGAGGAAGCTTTGAAAAATACACCATACTTAGAGAATACATGATTCACACACACAGATTTACATGCATACATACTTATGAGAGAAAGTACCACACACCTGTTTATCACCAGTTCAAGTCCAAAAGGATCTTCACATCTAACACTGATTACACAGAAGGGCCAACAAGGAAAGATGATGCTGAAGAGCGTAAAACTCAAAGTCTACTAGGATTGCTGTTCTACAGCTTATATACAACCAATATATTATCTGCATGCACTGTGTGAAATTACACATCTCTGGGCAGCAGTTTTTAGCCAACAGCTCCTCAAATACCTTTGTTTAAAAACTATGTTATTCAGTGGCAGACTGAATATAAAAATAAAACCCATTACACTTGTTACAGAAAACGTCACTTAAAGGCTGCAGATAGGTCATCTGTTCCAGCAGAAGCTACTGCCCAGAGTTACTCACCACCACCCAGCAAAGAGAGACTACCGCCCATTCAGACCTGAAACAGAGTGAATTATGTAAGAGCACACTGATCGCCCTTGGGAAAAATTAATCAAGGTAACTGACCAGTGAAGGCAGGTTGAGCTCATACTGTCCATTTAACTGCTGATTATGCCTAAAGCACATAACACTGCGTACAGCTTCTCTTGAAAGGATCATTTAGCATGGTAATCTATGGCAGAAAAGAAGAGACAAATGGCTGAGGGACACAGTATCTACCATTTTCACAGTTATTAAGGGGGAGAAAAAAAAAACATAAAAATCAATGCTTATCCATATCTTGAAACATTAAGTAAAACTTCTGTGATAGGCTGAAAGCCTAAAGACAGATTTTGAAAACCACTAACTGTTATAGTTACTTAAGAATTCACAGACTGCCTCCTCAGAAACTGTCCGAAGTTACAATGTATGTCTTATCCTCGCCTCATAATTTCTGTAGATATGTTCAGTTTGTTTATCTGCTCATTACTGCAAAATATCTTGCAGTTTTCTTAGTGGACACTCTGATCACTATCTTTTCTTATTTAAGTCTTTTAAACCTAAGAACTCAATATATATGCTAAACGAATTTGTTGCAGTAATTTGATGGATTATAAACAGGAGCATTTTTTCGCATTAAGTACCTCTAAATGAAACAATAGGTACCAAATTGAATTTTTTTTAAGAATTAGTTACCATACAAAAGGCAAGACTCAAAAGTCCCTTCAAAGTACATTCTGAAATCAGACTGTGGTTTAAGGGGTCTTAGATGTAAAATATGCCCATGAACCATAACCAAACAATGTCTTCAAACTCTCAATGCAGTACCAGCTTAACCTCACAGAATAAGGCCAGTATCAAATATATTTTAAACTGGCATAATGTGTCACTGTCACCAAAAGAAACAGACACACCCTGCTCCCCTTACTGCTTGCTTCCACCCCCATCTTTGAGCCAGCACAAATGTTTGTGCAGCAAACTGATCCAGCTCCAACCGAACCCTCCCCTCCCTGCCCCTGCCCCTCCCCCAGGTTAGTTCAATCCTCAGCCCGGCTCACCACACAACCATACAAGTATGTGCCTGCACAAAGGAGGAAGCAGCAGAGTATGGGGTGGAAGCAAACAGGACCATGTTTTTCAATGGTGGAGCTGGTCTACACCAGCTGTACACTGAAGCAAAGCAGGAGCAGGTCACAGGCTGGAGTCCTGCACCATCACCCTGACAGATGCAGGCCTAAGAACTGCCACTGTTCCCTTCCTCTCTGGGATCCCACCTTACATAGCCACTTCACTTACATAGCCACTGACAGGTATGCAACTGCAGGTTGAGCCGGTTCTGAGTCAACTAAAAACTAATTCTATCAAGGGAAAAAAAGAGTTGCTCATTTTCAGGCAGTCCAGCTTCCTGAATCAGTTCCCAATGCAATCCTTACTAGCACAAGGAAAGAAAAGAAGGAAAGAGGCTGGGAAGGCAGAAGGTACAATTTTGATCAGCTTGTGATGCTGTGGAAATGCACTCATACACCACCACATTTTAAATCTAAATTTGCCTGCATATATGAACATGATTATTTTAATCAATTTGTTCCTAAGATTATTCCAATTTTTTCAGAAACCTAGGCAGCCATAGTCTACTTGGACACAAGCTGCAGGAATAGAGGCCAGTCCACTACATTAACTAATTTGACCCTTCATATTTAATAAAACAAAGACAGTACATTACTTATTCTAACTTAATGATAGTTTGACTAGATATTCTTTTAAACGTCACTGATTAAATCACTTTAGATATTTGTACAGGAAGAATAAATATAAAATAAAACCACTGCAGCCATGTTAAATATAAACAACCATATTTTAGTATTTACAAGGAATTTAAACGATTCTGGTGATTAAAGTGATCTTACAAACCTCTCTACTCAGGAGTGAATTTCATCCATTACTCAAGAAGTTGTGCTTAAACTACAAGTCCCAGCGGTCAGAGAAGTGAACAAAATTCACTTCAATGCATTCAGAATCAGACACCTAATAAATATGGATGTAGCTACTTTCAAGCTAACTTTTTAAGTTAATAATCATAAGTAGGAGTACAGACTGTTACAATGATCTTGCTAACTTCCAGACAACAGAATTTATTGCTGGGTCATTAGATTTAGCAAGGAACTATTTCCATGGGAAGTAAATATATCGGTTTATGTTCATCCAGTTGACAAAGAAAAGAAACAATTATATCAATTCAAAAGATAAGGCATATCAACATTACAGTTCAAGAACTGAAGTGCAGAATCAGATGCATGTATCTGCAAACCAGTCTTTCCAAGTACCATGTTTTATATTTTTCTAGTGTATGAAACTTTTTTTTTTCACAAAGCTAGATTCTTCTCTAACTACCACTTGCCCATTGCAGCAATTTAAGACAACTGGTCTTCTCTTTAACAGAAATTTCTCGAAGGATAAAAAAAATGTTCCAAAGCACTCTGCCTGTAAAAATTACACAGAAGTGAGAACAGTTTATCTTGACTACAATTCACCACCAACATTTGAGACAAGACACTGAACTGGAAAGTGAGTAAAACCCTGCAAAGCCCTTTAACCAGATATTCATAGAACTGCTGGTATATTGTTTCAGCAAATGTTTTCAAAGCATTCTTGACACAGAAGTAAATAGGGAATCTCCGTCAGGAATAAAGTCCTTAATTTCTTTCCCTTTGAAATGGAGTTAACGGTTTTTGGGCCTGACCTGGTGATTTATACTGATACAAGTTTCTTTTCAAGCAGGCATAAGTGGGTGTGCTGTTCAAAAGCACTTGCTAACCAAGGAAAACAGATAATGAATTTCCCTGGATCTGAACCCGTGTATCTTAACAACAAACCATTTTTAACAGAGCAATAAAACTTTTCTGCTCATTACATTAAATGTCACTTTGTCACTAGGGCTTTAAGTTAAAAAAAATAATCAAGGACTAGTCAATAAAGTCATAAAATAAACACTTGTTAAAAATATTAATATCAAAACACAGTTGGCAAGTTTTCAAAATCAACCCTGATTTCTACAGTAAGTATTCATTGTAATAACAGTACTAATTTCAACTTACAGTCCAATAACACTCCTAGTGATTTCTAATGATGATTATCACATCTTATGCATTAACTCTGAACAAGATGCAGTGACCAGGAAGATAAGAAGACACGCTTTTGTTAAAGAAAAATTAAGTTTAGATGGAGAATCGAGTCAAACAAGTATTGAGACACCTCTTCGACTGCTCAGATCTATCCTTGGTGCATTCACGTCTAGGGATATGACAGGAAGGGAAGTGAGCTAGGTATAACTTTCATTCATACACACAGCACCACTTTGAAGGGCCTGGAGAACCCCCTTTCCCTGGCAGACTCTGTCTGCTGGTCCTAACCCACTGACCCGACAGAGCTCTCAATTACTCTCAAGACTTGCACCTCTAAAGCCCCTGGGCTTTCCCGGCGATTTGGAACAGCAAACGCAGTTGTCTCGGAGGCATGTGACAGACGGAGCTAACCCGGGGGAAGGTGCGAGCGACTGACAGGTCACACGGGATGAGACAAGGCCGTCAGATACGCCGAGGAGGCAGCAGGTCAGGCAGCCGGGACCGCTCCCCGCCAGACCTGCCTCCAGCACAGCCACCGCCAGGACAACTTTATCGCCTGCTCTTTTGTTTTTAAACTCACTCTCCGCTCGTCGACCGCCGCTCCCGGCCCAGCCCCAGCCCCAGAGCAGGGCGGCGATGCCCCCCGGCCCCCCGGCCTTCCCCGCCCACAAACAACCCCCGCCCGCAGCCCCCGTGCCCGTGGGGGCCCCGCCGCCACCCACCTCCCGCACCCCGACCTACGGGGCAGGAGAAGCAGGTCCTATCGCAGGGCACATCCTAGCCCTGGCTCCCACGGCAGGAGGCGACACAAGGGGCTGCTCCTGGGCCCGGGAGGCTCCGCTGCCGCCCCCTCCCAGCCGAGCCGGCCGGGCACCCCGCGAGAAGGAACCGGGGGAGGGGGCGAGGACCAGCACCCACCTTGGCCATGAGCCCCGCGCCGGCCGCCGGGCCGGGCCGCCTGTGATGGGCGAGACGGCGGCCCCGCGTCGGGCCGGGGCACGGCTGCGCCTCCGACCGCGGCAGCGACAGGGCCGCGCTCTGGGCCGGACCCTGCCCGGCTCCGCTTCCGGAGCGCCGAGAGCGCCTTCCGGGGCAGCGCCCGCCGGGCCGTGGGGCGGGCGGGCAGCGGGGCTGGGGCTGCGCCGGGGCTCCGGGGAGGGGAGCGGCCACGGTGCGAGTCTTACTGCTTCCTCAGGTTAAAAGAAAATAAAGAATTAAAGCTGCAATTCCGCGCACAGCTCTGGGAAGCGTTGGCTCGGATTGGCTTGGTTCCATGTAAGTTTTGTTGTTCTCGGTGTCACCTCTGTCACTGCAGACGCTGCCACGGTAGCCCCTCACCTACAGCCCCCGGGGCTGCGCTGTGTTCCTGAGGTTGGAAACGACGGAAAGCAGAGGTGGGCACCGTGCACATTAGAAACAAAGATACAGCAGAATTAGTGTGGGAAACGAAAAGAACGGGAGGAGGTGCCACACCTGCGTGTTGTGCAGGTTTGCAGAAATGCTTAACACTGCTGTTAGACAGTGCAAAAAAAAAAAATCCCACATTTGTTCTTGGTCACTTACCTGCACACCACTGTGTCTGTTCCCTGTTTACAGCCCAAAACGTTGTGATCTACAATTAACCTTGAATATGTAGTTTTTGTTTCGACACACAAACACATGGCTCACAGAGCAGCCAGCAGCCTGCACAAAACATTCAGCTTTGTCTCACATTGTGTTACATATGTTTTCCTCCTGTTATCCAGCTTCTCTGGCCTTGATCTAACTTCTGACCCCTTTGCCAAACAATGCCTTGCACCAAATTGCTTCACAGAACAGGTCTGTCTATGTATCTGACTTTCTCAGGGGTTGTGCAACTCCTGTTTTGACTGTGTTTCAGTTATCTCATGACAGGGAGAATGGAGAATCTTGCCCTCAGAGCTGCTCACTTTCTTCTCTTCCCTGGACAATTACTGTTTTATAGCAGAAGTGTCAGAAGCAAATGCATGACAGTACTCCACTACCCCAACATTCATTTAATCTATAGATTTTTTGAGAACTGGAAAAGCTGAAGTCCGTGCAGAGATTTTCTTCAGATGTACGTGCTGGAAAGGTGATAATATCTAGAAGGAAGAGGGGGGCTGAGGTCACTCACTGTCTTTGGCCTGGAGATGGGGAGACTGAGGGGAGACCTCACTGCAGTTACAACTTCCTCGTGAGGGGAAGAGAAGAGGCTGGCACTGATCTCTTCTCTGTGGTGACCAGTGACAGGACTCAAGGGAATGGCCTGAAATTGAGTTGAGAGATTTAGGTTGGATATTAGAAATAGGTTCTTCACGCAGAGGGTGGTTAGGCAGCGGAACAGGCTCCCCAGGGGAGTGGTTACAGCACCAAGCCTGACAGAGTTCAAGAAGCGTTCGGACAATGCTCTCAGGCCCATGGTGTGATTCTTGGGGCCTGTGCAGGGCCAGGAGTTGGGCATGATGATTTTTGTGGGTCCCTTCCAACTCAGCATATTCTGTGATTCTGTCAGAGAGAGCACAACTGTGGTTTAGCGTCTGTATCATTGCAGCTGTTGGCTTCTGTGCGTGTGAGTCAGCACTCAGAGAGCTGGATGGATAAAGCAGAGCAAATGGGATTTTCCTCCAGCTGAGTCATGTAATAGGTGAAGTTGTGTAGCAAGCTCTGTCACCTAACATACAGTATGTGCTCATATCCCATTATCATAATACACCAATGGGCTACAAAACAATAAGCGTCTCTAAAGACAAACATCTGCAGGATTCCTTGTGACCTTCAGGTCACAGGATTGGCCTTAAAGTCTGTTCAGATCCAGCTGTTGATCTCAATCTGTGAATTCACATTCAACTAAGTATGATACCTTGCAATTTTTCTGTAGTCTTTTCAGCAGTGTCTGGATGAGCAAGGAACAAAGTTTTGACATGTTTCTTCTGGGTCATTTATTTTTCTCCCCCTTGAGCATTCACCATGCCTTCACCAGTTTATGTGAATGGCTGCACTTAAATTATATGTAGGGATTTGTATTAAATTTGGACTCGTTCAATGTCTTCATCAAAGGTGAAGTCCTCGTTTTGTTCATGTGTGAAATCCTTACTGCTTACCTGAGTGTTACCTTATCCACCTCACCCAGATTTACTGACAGACAATTCAGTATTTACATACTGGAACTCTGCTGCATTTTGTGGCTGTTATGTATTTTTCTCCAGGTGATTTTCTGGCTTTATTATTCAATTAAGACCTTGCTTCTTTGCATTCCTGCTGAGAAACTGTCACATTGTACCTTCTCTTTCTCACTTCATAGATGTTTTGGATCTGTGACATACTGGTTGCTGCTCGTAACTACAGTCATTTTTGTCATCCCAAACTGAGACTATCACAGCTGTCTTCAGATGCCACATCAATTACTACTAGTCTTTCAAAGATTACATAGCTGCTTACAGACTTTTGCAAGTTATGAACTTATATTGCTTGAAGTCCTTTGATGGCATCTTTTAGATCTTGCTAAATTTTCTTTGCATCACCTTTGAAGTCAAAGGCTTCCTCTGTTGTTTCACTAAAGCTCACATTCTCTCTTTTTAGAAATTAGATGCTGCTGCTACTTTTAAAGCTTTTCCATAAGTGATTAGCCCATAGCTAAAATTTGTAAAATTACTATTTTAGTAACTAAGCCTTTCAATTTGTTTGCTTGAGCATTTTTTATAGGGTCTTTTACAGTGGCTACTGGGTGGGCTAAATGCATGGCTTTTTGAGGCAACAAAAGTAATCATACATTTCATCATTCTCTTGATTCATAACTGGTTTACCAAGTTGAATGGTCATTTTAAAGGTCTTAAATTTTAGTACTCTTTAGAATTTTCTCCTTTATTAATAATTAAACTTTCATCCTAAATGAAAATTTTCAGGCTTTAACACCTCCCTTTTATTTAAAAATTAGGTCATATAAATATTTTGGAAAGAGTCGTTGAAGATGAAGTAAAATTCAACTGCATTAGATATATTGTAGCTTCTGTTTCCAGAAATGCTCATTGCACTGTCGTAATGTATATCCGTGTTGGTTCATTGACCCCTCTTGTTCCAGTTTCTGGATTCCTACAAGATGATTCCTACCAACATGTTGTGGTGGCTTTTAGCATGAAATTTGAAGTCTGCAGGTGATGTGCTTTTGCCTATGACCTATGTTAATTTAGGCAGTATTCAATTCTGTAAGCAAGAGTGCAGTCCAGTCACATACAATATTTTAACAGCAGATTTTTCCCCATACTCAGCACTGGTGAGGCCACAGCTTGAGTCCTGTGCCCAGTTTTGGGCCCCTCACTACAGGAAAGACATTGAGGTGCTGAAATTTGTCCAGAGAAGGGCAATGAAGATGGTGAAGAGTCTGGAGCACGAGCCCTGTGAGAAGCAGCTGAGCGAGCTGGGGTTGTTTAATCTGGAGAAAAGGAGGCTCAGGGGTGACCTCATCACTCTTTGCAACTACCTGAGAGGAGGGTGTAGCCAGGTGGGGGTTGGCTCTTCTCCCAGGCAACCAGCAACAGGACAAGAAGAAATGGCCTCAAGGTGCACCAGGGGATGTTCAGATTGGACATCAGGGGGAAGTTCTTCACGGAAGGGACTGCCAATCCAGTCATGTTACATTCTGCATCCCCTCGTGTGGCATAAGTAGAATAACACTTTGTATATCAGGTCAACAAGTTTTTGTTTTCATAACCAAACAAACCCCTTGCATACAGTAAGGGCCATACAGCAGCTACTTACAGCCTGATCCTGCACTTCTTCAGAAAGCACACCTCTCCAGCACAGTTAATAGTATTTTTTTAAGAAGGAAGTGCAAGACTAAGCTAATCAATGAAGCAGTTTTTGTCACCGTTAGCTGTGTTTTCAGTTAAAAGTGAAAAAGAAGTTCAATAGTAAATAGATGTGTTTTGCAGCTGGACATTTTAATTCACATAGTGATGTTTTTCCTGAAATGACTGCTGGAATATGACAGACTTTCTGCTCTTACTCCTGTGGTAGCCAGAAAAAAGTTGAGCAGACCTGGTCATTCAGGAATTCTTCAGATGGCTATTTGTATTTTAATTTGTTTTTCTTCAGTTGTATAAATTGTCTTCCTTGTACAAATACACCACTGATATTGTTAGGGCA
Organism: Pyrocephalus nanus; assembly: GCA_038380795.1. Lineage (NCBI taxonomy): Eukaryota > Metazoa > Chordata > Aves > Passeriformes > Tyrannidae > Pyrocephalus > Pyrocephalus nanus. Next base: position 10,888,988 of record CM076262.1, on the reverse strand, counting down.
TCTCTGATCTGCAAGTAGTATTCTGTGGAAGACAGGGTACTTCTTCTGACAGTCAGTTGGTAGACTTTTAAAGATAATATAATGATTTTAAACTTAGGTATTTTTTCTGACCTCATTTTAGACTGAGCTTGCTGTCTGAGATATTATGTAATTTACTCTTTGAGATGCTAGATATGCTTTACCATTTGAATATTCAAAGCCTGAAAAACATCATTGCAAGTGAAGCTGCTTTTTGGGCCTCACAAGTATATATACTCATTCAGTTCTTCTCACAAATGAATGTTCTACTTGACCAAATTGAGCTGGTTTCATTTTCCTAACAAAGGCTGTCCCATGCAGTTCCTGTAACTTCCCCATGATTGTTTCCCTGGAGAAGCATCAATATGTTGACTGTAGAATGTACACACATCTGTTTCCAACTAGCCTGTGATAACCAAGTGGGTCGTAAATCTAATTAAATGCAAAAAAAATACAGTGTGTTGCAGTAACATTCAAGATCTGACTTCAGCTGACAGCACTTTTTTTCCAAATGAAGATTGCTGCTATGACCTTGCTTCACCCCTTTGTATTTCAGAGTTTCTAGGCTTCGGAACTGTGCACACTTGACTATGTACTATGTACAAAACAGTGTTCAAAGAGCATTGTCACAATAGCAAACTTAAAAATTAGTCAGCTTGTGCAGTTGTGACTCCCTTGTGGGCACCAAATATGATAGAAATACGTAGCCTATCATAGCCTACCCTTTTTCTATTCTTGCCTTCAGGACACAGAACAGATACCTCTCACAGGAGAAAACAGCTGGTTATTTTAAACCTCTGCATGCAGCAAGTGCCCTTTGCCTTATTTATTTAGTGAATAACTACTTAGGTATTCTTAGGTCATTTGTCATTGTGTTAGTTGATACTTCATTAGCATTAGTGGAATTTTTTCTGGGCTTCTTTTTCAAGACAAGAAATATAGTTTCATTTTACTTCCAAGGAAGTGTGGAGGTATAGGAGCAATACTACACTGCTCATATTTGTGGCAGTTAACATTGGAGAACCTTGGTGGTGGGTGAAGTCAGTCACAACTAGTTCTCTGTCCAGGTTTCCTATACCGTGCGTGGCAGAAGGAAGTGGAGGAATGGGATCATTTAGGATCCACTCTGAAAAAGAAGCTGGCTAAACTTCTCACTGTGAAATGACATTTATATGACTGAAGTCACAGTGACTACAGGTTGGTGTTGGATGCTGGCCTTGTGTCAGTTGTGTCCTATGAGTCGATATTATGCCTGCTATTGGAAAACTTGCAAGTGGACTATGCACCTTTACCTCAGCCACGACAGTGCTAATTTGGGAGTGTTCAGTTAAGTCCATAACCAGGACTGTTAAGTTCATAAGCAGGACTGACACTGACACTGACAAATAGTCCATTTTGCCAACACAGCTACATGAGAGGTGTTTCGGTGCAGAGGCAGAACAGGCAGGCAAGTACAGCTGCAAAACTTTAAAGTGTGTCTCTCAACATCTTCAGAACTAACAGAGTTGGAAGGAGCTGCCTCCTCTACTTGGAATTCGTGCCAGTGAACTCTTTTTTGTTAGATGCCCAAGGGGGCCCCCTTTTATACAGGATGTGAATATTTAAGACTAGGAGAAACCAGCCTGTCCTTTTCTTATAGTTCAGTGATTAAAAATTCCAAAATTCAGCATGTGGGGGACTTGGGTTTCATTTCATCCTCAGTGTGTGAACTTAAAAATTAATATTTTCCCCACATGCTTGGGGTGTACTGTAACCATCATACAGTTATTACAGCTTTTTTAATTCTATCCACTGAAATTGTTTTATTGACTGTTTGGGATGGACCTTTAGGAGTAGAATTTACTTGCTGGGAGGTACATGTGAAAGCAGTCAGAGATGTTTTAGGAACCTTACTGAAATAAGAATTTATGTAAATGCAGGCAGCTCCATAGCTGGAAAGGAACTGGATGAGAATTTTAAAGACAATCATTTTGTATTGAAGGCTCACAAGAGTTCATTTTCAGCATCTGAGTCCTCTTTTTGGTGAGAGACTTGTTTCAGGTTAAACAAGCAAGTCAGTGACAGAGCTGGGGTGAGGCTTCAGCATACAGACAAATACGTCAGACTGCGGAAAAATCAACATGGGTTTTTGTAGATAGAGAAGCTTTGTCATAATTCTGAAGTTCTTTGCTGAAATCAACAAACTGATAAACCAGGGTGATACATTCATTGTAGTGATTTCAAAAGAGCCTTTGGCACAGTCCCTTGACAGTGCTGCTAAATAACATTAATTGTCATAGGTTAGGGAGGAAGCTTGTCTCATGAATTAGTAACTAGCTGAAAGAGAAGGGTTAAGGGGATAGCAATAAATACTCATTTTTTTACACTGTGGGAGAGTGAGATTGGGCTCCCACAGGGATTCATGCTGGGACCTGCACTAGTTAGCATACTCAGAAACGGTCTTGGAAAGAGTGAGTAAAGGAAGCAGCACAGTTTGCTGCTGATGCAAAATTCTGTGCAGTAGTGCCCTATGAAGCTGACAGCAAAGAGTTTCAAAAGGATCTCATGCTGAACAGCATGGGTGTTAAACTAGAAGTGGAAATTTAGTCTCAATAACTGTAAAGTAACGGGTACAGGCAAGATCAGTCTTAATTATATGTGCCTAGCAGTAAGTTCTATGTATGCTGTTATTGCTGAGGAACGAATTCTTAGAGGCTCTATAGGTAATTCAGTTCCAACTCAAAAACACCAGGAATTATTAAAAAAGAAAAACAGAATGGAGCAGAAAATGTTGTGACAACTTTGTGTATACTGGTGGTATGGCCCCTATCTAAAGAATAGTATTAAGCTCTGGTTTTCCAGGTCAGAAAGAAGGTAAAGGTAGATAAAAATAAAAAACATAAAGAATTACTACTGCTTAAAACATGACTACCAACACTTGGACTTTTCAATGTGAAAAAGAAAAAAGTGATAATGTTTGGGCAACTAAGGGAAGATGATTGAACTATATAAAACGGTGTCTTGAGCAGGGAAGGTAAGGAGCTCTCTTTCACTTTTTCCAGTTAAGTGGGCATACAGGAGAAATAATGGAGACTAGGTTTAAAGCAACCAAAAGGTAGTCTTTTTTTTCAGATGCTGCAGAACTAAAGTATGAAGCTCACTGCTTCCAGAATTGTGGAAGCTAAAACTGACAATTACTTTCAAAAAGGAAATAAAAGGGAAGCAGTGCATTGGCAGCTAGTAAATTGAGTGGAATACAGTGGCCTTTGGTTCTGGTTTTCCCTAGTCAGTGATCTACTGAAAAGTGAATATATATCGAGAAGGATAGCTCTATACCCAACCTGTTCTTTATACTCACTTCCTGACCGTTCAGTCCTGGTCATTACATTCAGAAGTGAGTTAGAGATACTTGTGTAGTCTGATACAGTATGGCCATTTTGCAGCTACTATAGGAGAGAGACACCAAGACTGTCAGAGTTCTGGAAAAATAGTGTATTGGAAAGGACTGAGAGAACTGATACTGTTCAGCCTCAAGGAGGTGGATAAGGAAGATCTTCCTGCTGTTATCTGCATGGAAAACTGAGCCAAATTCTTCTCAGAGGTGCACAGTGACAGGCTGAGAGGGAATGGACATATGTTAAAACATGGTAAATTCTGCTTAGGTACAGAGACTTCTTTCTTTCTCTCTCTCTCTCTCTTTTTCTCTCTTTCTGTCTTTCTTTCTATCATGAAGGTGGTCAAATATTCTAAGAAGTTACCCAGAGAGGCGTGCCCTCCTTCCAGGGAGATACTCTAATACCAACTAGACATGGTCCTGAGCAATCTGCACTGACTGGCCCCACTTTGAGCAGTAGGCTGTCCTAGGTGGCTTCCTGAGGCCCATTGCAACCTACATGATTCTGGCTTCTTAAGGTGGGTTCTTACTACGTGCTCGTGCCCCAGCTGTACATTATTTCATATGGCATGTTGATGACAGAAGAGGAATATATTTGGTCTGAGTTAACTATTACATTTTAAAACTCAAGGGAAGAACATAGTGGGGATAAAGACACTTTGGATTTGGCATAAAGCAAGCAAGAGTCAGCTATGGTATTTTCTGTCTAGTGGCTTGACAGTAGTCATTAACATGCATTGTAAAAATATGTCAAGAAGAGGAATTGATTGTCAGGGTGCAGCTATAGCAGGAGTCAGTAAATGGTACTGTCATCCATGCTGACAGTTTTTGGGTTTATTACTTCCAATGTCTTCTTTAAACAAATTACAGATAATTCATTTGTCAGATGCTGAATGATAGGGCAGAGTATACCTAGTATAGCATGTGCTGCCATGTCACATGATGTGATTGTGCAGGTACATGTTCTCTGCATCTGTATCAAAACTGTTTCTAACAAGAAAGTCAGTGATAAGAAATTATTCACCCTGATGTCTCTAACTAGGGTCAGTGCTTCTTAGTACTTGGGTTAAGATTTTTGAAAGATAAGATAGTGTTGTTTGTGGCTGACTGCTTCTGTTCAACATCTGCCATGCATGGCATGAACAAACAATTCACACTACAGAAACACCCACAACTACCCATCACTGTTTTCTCCTGTAATAAGAACTTCTGTTTGTAAGCTGAAGACCCTGCTACAGCTCAGCAACTTAACAAAAGTGTATTCACCAGCAATACTTATGGAATAAGCTGAGTCCTATAGTTTTAAAGAACAAATGCACTTACTTAATTACAGTCAGGCCTGAATAAAAATTAAAGGGTTTGCATGTCTGTTAGTCTGTATGTGGGTAGAAAGGCAGTGAGGTTAAGATAATAGGTTCAAAATGTATTCTCAAAAAACATTTAAAACCACAGCAGGGTATGATTGTATGCAAATAAGTATTTTTGCAATAGCAGATTAAACACCTTATGGAATTTGTATGGAAAACTGCATGCTTGTACATGATGCAAAGTATGATTAAGCACCAGTGTGTGAAGTTTTTGCCTTTAGTCAAAAATTAAGGCAGATTTAAATCAATCAATGGTTTTCTCAGTCTTTTCACAGTATATGTTGTAAGTTATGAATGGTGACTACTAGAGAGAAAATGTTAAAAATAACACTACTTTTTCCTTGGGGGTGCATCCTTTCAAGAATATGTCCTGCCATGGTTTCCAGTCAGGAAAAGCATGGCAGTAGCAGAAAGTCTGGTGATAACATGGCGACATGCAAGATCTGAGACGCCGAGGGAAGAAAAATAGCAAATTTTTGTAAACTTTTACTAGAACAGCTGTTCCTGTGTGTATTTTGCCATCAGCTTACAGAATGCTTTTCATGAATGGATGAATCAATCATTCCAAGTTCCAAGACTACATTTAAATAAACTTCTTTTTCATGCACAAAGATTATTAAAATCACCCTGAGGAGACCTGGTGCCTATAGGGGCAGCAGGTACCTTCTCAAAAATGTAAGTTAGCAGTAGTGGAAAAACTTGCATCCATCACAGGCAGATAATCGCTGCTCTACTTGGTCATTTGCATAACTAAGGGTCGCTGTAGGTGGCAGAATAAATGAATTGTCTTTGGGAAATGGTTTTCAATGTTACATTCTAATCTACGTTACATATCAGCGTTACATGTCTGCCTTTCTGAAACTCCTGTGTCCTGTGCAATGAGAGTGATACCCTGTATTTTTCCAGAAAATTGCTTTTGGGTATGATCAGGAAGAATGTTTAAAGGAACATTTAAAATTGCAACCTGGATTTTTCCCCTACAAGCGATAGACCTGATTTAGCAAAATCAGATATAATGGTGTTTGTTTTAATCCAGTGATTTTCTTATCTACAGTAGAAAAAATAAAATACTTTACTTCATATTAACTTTGGTGTAAATAGTGAAATAAATTGGACTCAGGTGACATTGTGCAGTTTCTGTGGGTGGATATATTACTTCATGCAAGAAATAAAAGCTTCTCTGAAGAAGTCAAATTGTCATGTTGAAAAACAGTAAAACACACACTCTCTGTCTTCCAAAACAACTCTGCCTACTCAGCAGTAAATCTGCAGAGGGAACCCAAGCTCACATTGGCAGGGTTACTCTTCTGCCTCTTAATCATAATTTGTTAGTGAAAGCAGTGGTCGAAGAAAGTGCACGATCAGCTGTTCTGAACACTGGTAGAGCAGGCTTTGCTCTCCTTCATTCATATGCCTTTGTCCCACGTACTCCAGAATCACATCTGGACGTGAGTGGATAACTGAGCCTTGTGATTTATACAGACAGATGAAAACTGAAGCAAGGACTGTGAAAGATACCATCTGCCCTCCTCTTGAAGGGTCCCACCATTGCTTGGGGGAAAGCTCAGTTTATGAAGCTGCTGGTGAAGTACTGATCATAACCTAGCATTTTAAGAGAAGAAAAGCATAAATGCCAATTGTTTTTGTTTTGTTTTTTTTTCCTCAGTGTATGAGGTATAGACTTCTCAAAGAAAGCAAGAACTTTATTGCCATGTGGGCAGAAACCACCAAGTGAGGGTAACAGGCCATCCAAAGGGAGCAACCACTCCAACCCTTGAAAAAATAACTTTTGAAGTTAGAGCTGAGACAGCCAACATAAGTCTGTGAGAAAACTTTGGGCATGTTCCCTCAGAAGAGGCGTAGAAGAAGAAAAGATGAAATATGGCAAAGCAGAATTATTGGTAATAGAATGTAAAGCTGCTTTTACACTGCCTCATTTTGCATTCCATATGTTATTTCTCACTTTCAGGACTTCCTGAATTCACACATAAAGCCAGTAGAAGCAAACTACATAATTGTTTGAAACAAGGGAAATAAAAGCAGACTTGATGATGTAATGATGTTTCAAGCAACAATTATTTTAAGCAGAAATAATTAGATTTCCCCTCAGTAGCATATAATAGCATGTATTTTAAGCCAATTCAGGGACAAAATCAAAATATATATCAACATTATTCCCTCACGCAGAAACAAGTATGGGGAGTAGTCTGAAGGGTGGAGACCAAGAAGTGCTGCTGATAGAATTTTTCCCAAAGCAGTTTGATTCAAGTAGGACTCTAGCTGACACTATTATAGAGAGAGATTTGTCTCAAATGCATTTGTTATTCCATATTGCTTCTTAGCAGGATGAGGGAAAGATGACAGAACAGTTTTTGCTTTAATGAAGCGTTTTAAAAAAATGGCTTGTGTTTACACTAAAGAACCCCAACAAAACAGACCTTCAAGGTGAAGTGAGAAAAGCTGAAGTTTTTGAGTCTGACTTGGGGAACTTCATTCCACTGCTAAGAAAGCTTCAGACCCCTCATGGCAGAAAGCTTCGTTTTGGCAGAAGAACCAAAGCGGTGACTTGTGGATGATCTTTAATGTTTTTTTCCTTCTCTCTGTCTTACACTTGGCCTTTTCTGAGATGTTCAAATAGTTGTTGTTTGTGTCAGAGCTCAGGGCAGGCTGGGTATCCTGGTCTTAGATAAGACCCACTTGTCAGTGTAACTTCTGTGAAGCAGCCTGAAGTATTTGGGGTTTTTGTTCTGCACTCAAAAATGGCAGCTACAGGCCTATTTTGTTGAAGTAATGAAGCAGGATGCTTAGAGTTTTTATTCTTAAGCTTTCTTCCTAAGACTACTTAGTTCTGTACCAAACAACTGCATGCCCACTCCATACCTCAAATCAAAACCTTTTTGCTACAAATGGGAGATTTTCAGAAAAACTATGCTCAAGTCTTATTTCCAGCTCTCCTTTTTCAAAAGTATAAGAACCATTGCAAGTACTTCCTGGAATACTAACTTTTTTTAATTAGTCTAGTTTGTTAAAGATGGTGAAACTCATAGACAGCAGTTGCTTCACTTATCTGCTAGTCTGAATGAGTTGTGTTGCCACAGGATGAAAACTGACCTGAATACTTCTTCAGATCAAAGTGGATGAAGGGTATAATTTTGGAGCTGAAAGACATTGCTTACAGTGGAAGTAAAGAACTGCAATTTATTATACCACCCATCCTATATTGCCTGTTCAGATTGCAGGCCTTCAGGCCTGGAACTCTGCCTGTGCATTTTACATGTGCAGTATTCTCAGGATACAATATAAATAATAATATGTCATCAGGGAAGGGAATAGCCCAGTGGAATAATCCACAACTGAGTGAACCTCTCAGATATTATGGAACAAAGCCAGCATTACTTCAAAAACTTTTTTTTTTTTTTACAAAGTCAATCAAATGCCTAAATTAAAATCCCACTCAATTGCTTTGGTCTTATCAGATTAAGTATCTGTGTGTTCATTTAATATGCCTCTCATGCATTTTATCTTTATGCTTCATTTAAATATGAGAACCAAACACATTTTACATAGTTGTTATTCTCCAATTACTACAAAAGCTTCTTGGAATCTTTGATCTCATAACATTTGAGAATGTTATTTCAAATCCAGTTCTGGTTCGCAATTACAAAGTGTCTTTACTGAAGTTACTTTGGATCCAATCTAATCCAAGTACAGTAAACCACAGTCAGTCCTCAAAAAACCAGGTAGGAGTATGGAGCAGTAAAGAGATCAGAATGAACCCGAGTACCTGAGTTGATTTATGTGGCGGGGGGGTTTTTTTAGACAGAAATTCCAACCAAAGTTGTAATGATAACAAGCATCTGATGCAAAACATCAATGATTTAGCATTAGATGGCATTTACAAAACATTATTATTAAAATACAGTAGATCAGCAAATTTTTTTTGTATAAGGGATACTATGATAGAGGTTCAGTCACAGGGTTTTTTGTTTTTTTGGGTTATTTTTACACAAGACCACAGAGATGTGACACAGGTATATATATTGGCCACTAACCAAGTTACACATGCTTGAATGTGGATAGCTGTTAGATTATCACAAATATATTCAGAGTTGTCACACAAATTGTCTCTAGATTTAGATAAGACTGAAGCTTGCACTTTACAGCATCAGTGTCAGATAAAGCTCAGGAAGTAACAGCAGCAGAAAAAACAGGTTATAAGTTGCTTTATGTCTTACATATCATTTCTCTCTAGTCTTTTTTGAGTGGTGAAGGAGCTGTAGCATAGAACTAAAGAGAGTGATGGAGCTTATGAAATAAGCAAATCTTTGGGCAAATGTAAAAAATATACAATAAGAAAATAATTTTACTGCAAAGTCAACAAGAGGGCATGCAGTAGCAATGGCTAGGTGAGAAATTGAAAAAGGGTTTTGTTTAAATTTTTGCACAGGGTATTTTCAGATGTCCCAAAGCCTCAGCTGAAAACCTGTAAAGGAATGCTGTAAAGTCTAAACTATCAAGAAATATAAAACATTACTAAGTGACCCTTCAACTATTAAAATATGGCTTCTTCATTCACTGATTTATTACCATCATTCACCAGAGGTCTGATGGAAACCCACTCAATTCACAAGGATTGAAGGTAAGGTTTGTTTAGTGAAGTACTGAGCATTTCCAGCTCCAAACGCAAAGGCAGGGCACTTGCAAGCATTTTGTACCACATAAGATCAGATTAAAATATGAGGAAACTCTTTTCAAGCAATGAATCCATGAAAAGTTTTACTGCCTATCCATTTTAAAATACTCATACCATGCCAGCCTGTTCCAAAAAGGTAATTACTTTGTTTCTGCCTTTTATTCTTGAGGGGGAAAAAGAATACTAGAAAGAAATCACAATCTTAGAAATGTATGTTTTCTATTCTCAGCTAAGGACTAGGACTCATTTTTTATTAATTAAAATAAATTTATTAATAAAAATATGCAAAAATGAAAACTGAGTTTATTTTAAATTCATATAGTCTGTGTTTGCTATTTGAAACTGTAGGCTCCTGACTGTTAAATAATGTAGAATGAATCTATCAGGACACAGGACTAGCAGACTGATCAATGATGAGATACTCAAAGAGAGGAGCATGGTGACCTGCAGGCCTGGCAGTTGAGTGCATATCAATCAGTTTTGCCCTCTGATATTGCCCACAATGTTTTGTCATAATCCAGGGCAATGCCCATGCTCATCAAATACTGCAACTCCTGGCTGTTGCTGATAAGGACTATAAAATGAAGATTCAGAGCAACTACAAAGCTTTGCAAAGCAGTGGATGCTTTGATCACTTTAAACACCATGTAGTAGGGTGCTGGAACTCAGTCTGTCTGGTTTAATCCTGCCTCACCATTCAAACATGCTTAACCTGTAGCAAGAAGGAAAAAAATCAGTTCTAATTTGTCCAATATGTGCATTTACTCTACAATCACTAAAAAGTTATGTAACTTCTGAAGGTAATGGGAAAACAATTTGATCTAATTTAGACATTTTATTTACTAAGGATGTAACCCTTTTCTGAGATGGTGGCTTTATTCAGCTTGAAAAAAAGCACTGTTTTTTTTTTTTCCAATGCCCTAATTACTAACTGAGGTTATAGTTTTCCTTCACCTGTTCCCTATCTCCCTAGAGAAATCTTGCAGAGCTGACTGTCACAGCTCACTATGAGCAGCAGCGCTGGAATACTCTCATGATCTCATGGTTAAGAACTTCTAAAACTGTGTGATTCAGATTCAGTTTTCCTTGGGAATATTTAGCTTACCAAGAAAATGCTTCAACTACTGCATAAACTTCCATACAGAAAGCAGGAAATAACACCAAAAGTTAAATGCAAGCTCCTCAAACCTAACTTCTCAACATTCTCCTTACCATCTACTCAAAGTTCAGGTGGCTTATGACCTGAATGGAGCTTTAGGTGGGACACAGTTATCACTCTAATCAGGAGTGATTAAAACAAAAATTACCTGGATTAATTCTTGCTTTAGCAAGCACAGAGAGGAAGAAGGAGCCACATGCTGGTCCTGCTACGTTCAACAGACTTAGTGCATGGAACAATACAGTGGTGCAGCACTATTCTGGACTATTTTAGACTCCAAATTTGGAGTCCAAAGGAATCATCTTTTTACATGCAGAGAGACATAAACCTTGTTGGTTTTACCCACTTTAAATACTTATATTTACCCAGCATGGTAGTGCTTAAAGATGCAAGCTTAGAAACTATGATTTAACTGTGAAATGATTCTATGATCTTATTGTTTGGAGTCATTTAAATTGAGGTGCAATTCTGTCTGCTTAATTCAGCAGGTGAAGAAGACCATTCTTAGTCATATATCCTGTTTCTTGATCCTAAAAATAAAGATAACAATGTTTCACTGAGAAACTTAAAAGCCTGTTAAAATAAAACCCATGCATTTTATTAACATTCTAGATCAGAGGTTAAATAAAATGTGTTATTTGAAATAAAGCTGATTTATAGACTGAAAGAAACATGAAATTTGCCAAATGTTGCAGAAGTAATACATCGAAGAAAAAAAGATGTTGAACACTTCAGGTGAAACTATTAGCAAAGCAGAAGCCAGTAGATCAGATGAAATTTGTTTCTGTTCTAGAGTACAGAATTCCCCACAGCTGTGGGAATAAGAAGGGCCAGCCTCTCGTTTAACAAATGAACATCTTAAAAAGTATAGTAATTTTTAGTGGGGTAGTAGGACAAATACTGCATATTGCAATGCTAATGAATTCTTTCTATGGCCTAATCACCTGGCATTCTCGAGGGTTTTTGTACAAAAATCTAAACGTAAATTTTAATTTTGGATGTTTACTGGCTATTGCATAGGCAAAACTGTTTCACTAGAAGCTTACATGATTTTATGTTCTAGCTTAAAATATTTTAAAATGGAAATAGTATAAATATATCATAAATGAATGTTAAATAAATCCCAACCAAATATATGTAACAGGAATTTCTGATTGTTGCTATCCTTTTCTACCATCCTAATTCTCTTTTCTTTCCCTCACTCTAGCTGTTCTTCCCTGCTATATTCAGGAAAATTAGAAGTTTCAACACACTTGGAAGCCAAAGGTTCATTCATACTATTCAGTAAGCATTAATTAGTCAAAGAAGCTTATTGCCTTTATCGACATTAAGTTTAAAAGATTAATTACTTTTACTTGTGGAAAATCCTGCTATTTTGGACCTGCAACTAAAGCACAAGCAATTGAGTGCAAGCAAAGTATGCAGTCCAGTAGACTGCCTAAATTATCTTATTGTCACACAATCTTGGCCTGAAAAAAAAAAAAAAAAAAAAAAAAAAAGACAAGACTAAAAACCAGACCACAACAAACCTAAAAACAACCCCTAAGATTTGCGTTTTGAAAGATGAAATAAAACTTGTAAACAAACATTTTTTTTGTGCTTCCTGGCACATCACACTTGATTTGTTGACAAGGCTGCCAAACAGTTTCATAAAATGCAAGAGATAATTTGGTCATCTCTACAGAAACAAATACAAGTTGTCTAATCAGATGATCAAATCTCAAAGAAAATGAGATCAACCAAAGATATCACAAATCTGCCAAATTCCCAATAAACTGCTGTTGAGACTGGAGAATATTTTGGACATACCTGCCACCTGGTGTTTGGGAAATAACCTTATGTCTATAAACAACCTGAAATTCTCTTAAATCTGTATCCCCATTAAGAAGTAAACAAACACTGGCATATTTATGAATTAAATGCATAAACAGCAAAGAGTTGGTGTTATTACCAGCACCTGTCTAGAAAGAAAATGAACAGGGTGACTTAATATTCCTTCTAGTCCTTCTAGTCCCGTCTCTACTAACTACAAAAATTCTCAAGTAAATCTTTGACTTAACTGTATCTACACATCTCCTGTCAGATAATGGCACTTTTCATGGGAAACCTCCTGGGCAACAGCCTTATACAACTTCACAGGCTTAGTGTGCCAAACCCAAAGGAAAGAGCTAACGTATTATATGAGGTGGAGCTAGGTAAGAAAAGGACTAGTCATACATAACACTGGGTAGTGAGTAACCAGTTAGTGTCTGAAATTACTGTGATCAGTGTTCATTTGTCTTAGCTGAAACACTTAAAACCCCAAGCCTTTATAGTGGAAGAGGCAATGACACTATTAGTTTTGCATATTTGATGCCTAAAGTAAACATTCCTCATTGGTAAAATTCATAACAGTAAGCATGCAAACCACACTTACAGCTGAGATAAACCATGTTTTATCTTTACCCACCGAAGGGTTACTTCAAGTGGAGCCTAAAGCTTCAGCGTAAAAAAACTGAACAAATTACTGTGTGATTCAGCAATATCAAAGTGTACCTACAGCACAGTGAGAGCTTTTTTCCCTCCTTTGCAAAGCAAGATTTAAATACATTTCTTTCATAATTTTAACTCAGGATGAAACCATAGTCTCAAGTCAGTCTCAGCAATAAAAATAGGTAGCATTTAAGTTAGCACCCTGGTAAGCACAATCCGTAACTATTTGTCTGGGACTTCGCAGAACTGCCAACAGTAAAGCAGAGTGTAGTGCTTAGGGTTTTGTTTTTCTTCAAGGCAATGCAGGTCAAAGGCAACTGTGTCCTAATGTGCCCCACTCTACTTCAGTTCTAATAACTTTGAAAATGATACATATTAGAAGGTCAGCACTTACAGTAAATGCACTGTGTAAACACACTCAGATGTTTATATCAACTACTCTTTTATAGGCAGAGCACATAGGCCCAAACATAACCTATCTGTTAATTGAGATCCATGCAGTTCTTGGGGTGACCTCTGCAGGGCCAGGAGTTGGGACTCAGTGATCTTTGTGGGTCCCATCCAGCTCAGGATATTCTATGACTCTGTAGTTCCATGATTAATTCTCATTAACTTCTCCCAGAATTTAATTACAGCCTAATACAGGGCTTAAATGCTTTCTCAGCATCTAAAGAAAATATTTTCTAATGAAAGCACAGAACGTAAGAGGGAACTTTGTAAAGCACAAGATAATCTTGCTGTGTCTATCAACAGTAACTGATCAGCAGAGACAGGACTGTTTTCTTGCCTTACTGTTGACAGAGGAGCTTAATGATGCTTCTGTGATCTTTGCAGAGAGCACAAAGGAGAAGAAACACAAAAAGTTGAAAGAAAAACAGAGGAAAAGAAGACCTCTAACCACAAACAAAAACTACATCACTGGTGAAGCATGCTGATGGCTACTAACAATGGAGCCAGGATTGTTGCTTCTGTAAAGTTGGATAGGAGGCTGTCTATTGGATGCTTTAAAGATGTAAACAAAAAGAATACTTTAGGCTCCTACAAAGAAGTTGGATTCAAAAGGTTCATCTCTATTCTTTTTTGGTCTGTTCAAGTCTGTTTCGGCAGACCTGTTCATGTTAGTCACAGCTCTTGCAGAACTTGTTTAATATTCCATCTGAGTTAGTCCTCATTGGTAGTAATTTAACTTATTAATATAATGTCGCATACAACCTAGTATCACCAAAACTGTGCTTTCCATCTTGTGCATTTTTGTTTCAGCATGCACAATACACTGTGACCCATGCCAAGTCTTATTTTCAATGCACAGCTCTGCATTCTGCTGAAGTGAAATTCTCACATTCTTCTTCAGCTGCTGCTTAAAAGGGAACTGGCTGTTGAATCAATAAACCAAAGCACTTAGCTAGCCAGAAAAATGTGGAGAGTGTGCAGTGCTAGGAAGGATCTGCATGGACACTGCTGGTACAAGCTGTTCCTCATCTATGTCTATACATACCATAAACCAAATATGCCAAGTTTGTTACTGTTCTTAATGAAAAGCTGAAGTCTATATAGGGAGTGATGAAACTCTTTGAGTTCTAAATCTTCACCAAGCCATAGTAAAAGCCAATCATCACTTGTTTCAAATGTGAAGAAATGAATACTTTGTTCTCAAAGCATTGCTAAGATCAGAATAGAAAGAGGAGTGAGAATATTTGAGAGGAACACCTGTTAAGACACTGAGGTCAGTGAAGAAGGAGGGGGAGGAGGTGCCAAGATTCCCCTACAGCCCATGGTGAACACCATAGTGAGAGAAGCTGCCCCCCTGCAGCCCATGAAGGTCCACCGTGGAGCAGAGATTCACCTGCAGCCCGTGCAGAACCCCACACCAAAGCAGGTGGATGCCCGAAGGAGGCTGTGACCCTGTGGGAAGCCCACACTGGAACAGGGTCCTGTCAGGACCTGTAGCCCTGGGGAGAGAGCCCATGCAGGACCAGGTTTGCTGGCAGGACTTGTGACCCTGCAGGAGACCCGTGCTGGAACCCATAGGAAGGACTGACGTTGCAGAAGTTCATGAAGGACTGTCCTCTGTAGGAGGGACCCATGCTGGAACATGGGAAGAGTGGAAGAAGGAAGGAATGGCAGAAACAATGTTTGCTGAAGTGACTGAAGTACAGTACAAGTATTAAACAAACTCCTACAAATCAGGACCGGAATAATCTGCTTCTGTGCACAGCTTGTAGAACTGATGCACTTACATATATTAAAGCAGCCTTGAGGCTAGAAACTCTTGCCTGTAGATATAGAAGTTATTTAAAATCCTGTTTTCAGAAAGTGTTTTAACTGTGCTGGTAACAGACATGCCAATATCACTGTAACCAGACTTAATCAACTTGTGTACCACTGTATTTCAACCTCTGCCTTAAATCAGGGTATGCTATTTACAATTGTTCCTTACACTTCCACAGGTGGATGGAGACAAAAAATATTAAAATAAAAAATTGCATATTTTATTTTTAGCTCTAAAGATGCATCTCTAAACAATCAGTAGAAAAAAAAAACAAGTAAAAAAAGTAAACACCAGCATTTTGTAAAATAACATTGAACTAATACAAGACTTAATACAAAGTTTTCATATACGACTCAAATGTAGTTTAAAAAAAAAAAAAAAAAGTAGTCTGGTCTGAGACCCCCTCTACTTGAAATAAATTGTTAAGTACCCACAGATTTTAACTATAAAACAAGGATACATTCTTTCTTTTTTCTTCCATTTATGAAGTTGATTGCCACAAACTTCAATCACTTGCCAGTGAAATTCTCATAGTTTCGGTTACAGAATTGAACTTATACAGTTCCATGACTGAAGTCCTCCCATTTTCAGCATAGGCTCTTTATCAAGTCCACACTTGTCACATATCTTTAGACTGATCATCTTCTTCAAGTTTTCTGATTTCACTCTTTAAACAGTTGATGGTTTCACGACTTGCTTTTAGTCTTTCTTTAAGCTCAGCAATTTCAAAACTAGTCTTCTTTTTGGCAGCTTCCAGCTTTTCCCTAGTTTTCAATTCAAGATCTGCAACTGTGGTGGGTGATAAAGAAAAATAAATATTATAAATACCACAAAAAGTTGTAATTATTTTAACTGAAACAGTAATTTTGATAGTGTGTCCCTTGAAAAACAAACTATTGCTGTTAGCCTTAGAGTTTCAATGATTGTAACCAAAATGGTATCCAAAACCAAACCTGGATTTAAAAAAACTCAGGAAGTTTGTTTTGTGGCCTCATTCAGCCCTCAGCCCATCAGTTTTGTGGATGGAGTTACACAATTGATGAAATCATTTTCTAGAGGTTTTTTCTAAGATTAAATAAAACCTGGCATGGTGACAGCAAATGGGAAATTAGAGAGAACTATGAATATGTGGTGTCTAGTGACAGCACTTGAGGCCATAGGCACAAACAGAAACGTGAGAGGTTCCTCTGAACACTTTAGGAAACTTTTACTGTGAAAGTGACCAAGTGCTGGCATAGGTTGCCCAGAGAGGTTGTGGAATCTCCATCCTTGGAGACATTTAGAAGCTGTCTGGACACAATCCTGAGGAATCAGCTGTAGGTGGCCCTACTTGAGCAGGGAGTGGACACGATGGCACTAGAAGTCCCTTCAAGTCTGAACCATTCTGTGGTTCCTTTTCCATGTACTGTAACCACCTTCTACTCTTTGTCTCACTGGAGTTTAATTCTACATATCTAAACAGTTGTGATGTTGCCTTTGCTTTTACAAATCCCTGACATCAGGTATCTTTTTTTTTATTATTTTTTCATGTACAAGTTTTTGGACAGAGATGGTACAGCCAACAAATCTTAAAGGCCACAGAGATCCCTTCATATCCCATACATTCCACAGTCGTGGGCAGTGGCAAATTTTATCTGCTTCAGTGGCGCATTTTAAGGAAATATATATACAAAAAACATAAGTTTCTATCTACTCTCTGGAGAAACACCCAAAAATTTGAAGTGAGAAATGTTTAAATGTGGACAAGACTTTTTTATGAATCATGCTATTACACATTTTCTAAATGAAAACCATAACTACACGCAATGTAACAAAAATCCACCTCAAGACTGGCTAAACAGAGGTAGAAAATACACGGAGCTCACACATCCACACAGCCAAGCAGACATAAGGCAAATCAGAAGCTGAACTTTGAAGAGCTTCAAACTCATAATCACTCTCCACTCTTTAGGTCTAGGCATTTGCTGTCCAAAAAATACTTGACGTTTGTTGTTGGGTGAACGTAAGGCCAGGTGAGCTGGACTATGATGGCATTAGAGTTTGTAATTAACAAGGCAGGATTAATAAATATTACATTTGTTTTCTGAGAGTAGAAGATAAGAGATGAAATCCAGAAGATCAGAACAGAAATTATCACTAAATGCATTACAATTTATGAACCAAAGGATCTTTATTTAATTTCTTTAATTCCCTTAATATTTTTGTTTATACATGGAGACAAATTAGATAAAAAGGACACAAAAAACATTATGCTCTACTGAATAAGTATGTTATGAAACTACCTACAGGTCAAGAATTAGAAGGGAAAACAACAGGAACAGCTTTCAGATACTACTCTTTATTCCCAAAGGACTGCTTCTTTGACTTAAACACCACCAACTGTTCTTATTTTAGTGCTGAACAGAACTGCATCACGGAATGGCCTTCATTTATTCGGTTTTGACTCATTTCAAAGATGTTAAACTAGGTGTAGATCATGCAGTCACTCTTCATATTGAGTAATTCCTAATTTTTTTTCAGCAGGCGTACAGATCAGAAAATCTTGAAAGTTTTCAAATAAGTATTAATTTCTTTGCAAAAGTTGAAGTTAAATTTAATGTAAAAATAGCACTTTTTAAACAGTATCCAAATCCATTGTATTGTTACAGCCCAGGAAAAGAAAAGCAATAAAAGCAAAACCAACTACTGTTTATTTCTAAAATTAAAATATTTTAATTTTCAACTTACACTCTGTTTCATGCTTATAAGCACCTAGTGTTAGTTGACGAGATGTTGTTAACAGCTGCTGCATCATTGCAGTAGGATCTTGAAATATCTAATGAAGGAGAAAAATACATAGTATCACTAATACTCTTCAAAATAAAGTGAGGATTACATTAAAAACATTCATACCATTTCATCATAGAATTCAGAAACTACAGTTTTCTTCCCCAGGATGGCATTTGTATCCGACTGAAAAAGCTTCAGCAAGTGATATAAGGTTACCTATGCAAAGACAGAATTTTATTAGCTTGACAATTGTAGGGAAATAGAAGTCTTGTTCTAGATACCAACAAGTAGCACTTGTTCCTACGAAACAATTGTATAGGATTTTAAAATCTTTTAGGGATGCAAAAATAAATGTCATATAGCTTCAGTGGAATTACTTCTATTCAATATTAATTGTTAAAACATGCCAACTAGCCAAAGGTTTATTGATACTTTAAAAGTGTCTGGGCAAGTGGCTTAGCACTGTTGTATAAAAACTACTACTACTACCACCTTCTCTCAAACATTTCCAAATTGGTGATTTAATTTAAGCAAATTTTCCCAATGCATTAGTTAGAAAGTGTTCTCTGTGACCTTATCATCCCTTCTCGTGAAAGAGGAACACCGGGGGGGCTTGTGAATAGCTTTTCCATGAAATCTCTCCTTATGGAGTTACTCTTCCATTACTGCACTGCACATGGAAGGGTGGGGAGAGGAATGGAAGCCCTCTGTCCAGCCCTGAGGAACCACTAACCACTTGGACCATGGCCTGGGTAAAGGACACACAGCCCACAGTTCTCCCCTTCCACAAACAACCCCCATGAGTGGTCATGGAACAGAGTAATACCTTACTCCACTTGGTACTTCCTGGAAAGGGAGAACACGACAGGCTCTGAAACAGCCTTCCAAGAACAGCAGCAAAGAAAAAAAACACTCAACCAACTTTAAGACAGCTTGGTCAAGCTGTGAACAGAACTAGGATGACAAGCCACGATGCTACTGAGTACAACAGCACAAGAAGCCCTTTCTATCAATCGTCGCATATTCAAGAAAAATCTAAAATTCAGTTTCCCTCCCATTTAGCAAAAAGTGAATAAAGCAAAAGACTGCTGTAATGCATGCAACAGAAGTAACTCAGTCCTTCAGAAAACATCCTCTTCCCCTAAAATAATCGAGTTTCCTACCTACACCCATATAAACAAACCTACAAGATACATCTAAAACGCAGGGAGGAAAGAAAAATTACTTCCAGTGCTTTATGCAACTACAGGAATGTCTTAACCTGGTTTTCTTGGGGCAGAGACTAATGCTAGCATAGTACCTTTACTGCTTTTTGACTGATTTTGATGTGACAGACAAAAAAAAAAAAGTTTAAATATTCAAATATCCTAGAACTAGGAAGCTACATGGAATAGAAATCTCCAGCATGTGCTCAACCAAGTAAGGTGCAACATGCAGTCACATGTTAGTAAATGTCAGAGAAGCCAAGTGTAGGAAAAGCAGTCATGAATGCCAGCAGCAAAGCACAGAAACAGGAAAACATGGCCAATCATTAAATTCACTTTCTACAAGAACAGGCTTTATTACTTCCATGCCCAATGGGACTTATTTTGACCAGCAATGTCCCAGAGCACAGCTTTAGGCCACCATAATTAATTAAAAATGTTGTTAAAAGTTCAGTGTACTTACAGGTCTTTCATTTGGATCAATGAAAAATATCTTAATGATTATTTCAAATTCACCCCAGCCCGTTTCAGTGATTTCATATGGTGGTTTGGTAACAACTGCAGTAGGAAACACAGAAGAGTTAACCCAATGACAAAGCCTTAGTGGAACACAGAAAGGAATAAAAAACTGCAACAAAAGCCCAGTTCTAGGAACAAATGCCCAAAAGCAAAACCTACCTCTTAAAGGATTACCGTAGCTTTCATGCAACTTGAACTGAATTTTTTTTACATAGGCAGACATGTCCTAAAACAGAAACATTGGTATTTCTGATTATTCATACAGCACACCAATCTACTCTTTAGTCATCTATCCTACATGCCTACCGCTCCTTCTGACACAAGCACAGTATTTCTTCTGACTTTAAACACAGATAGAAAGCAAAATGGTGAATCTAAAAATTAGTACCGTCACACAGGTCTGTCGGCATTTTGTCCCCCTGAATGCTCTCCACTCTTCCCCCTAAGCTATAAAGATTACTCCGAAAACGTAAAAAGAAAGTATGTTTTCCCCATCTTTTTCCCTTTTGGAAACCCACCAAGCTATTAGTTTCCTCTGCTTATGCCAGAAGGCCTCTCTGCTCTTTTCTCAAATCCCAACTTTCCAGACCCCGGCCCGTTCCAGTGCTGCTCGCCTGGCGTTCCCCACAGCGCAAGGCATGGCTTGGGCTGGGAAACACCTTTAACACCGCGGGGTCCAACCCTTAACCCAGCGCTGCCAGGGCCACCACTAGACCACGTCCCTGGGTGCCACATCCACGCGCGTTTTGAAGACTCCCGGGGATGGCGATTCCCCACCTTCCGCGGGCAGCTGTTCCAGCGCTCGACCCCCCTTCCCTGAGCGGCGCGGCCGTACCTCGTTCCGGTACGGCTTCACGTACACCGTCCACTGGTGAGTGTGGCCGTCCTCCTCCCTCTTCTTCCCAAAATACCGCGCGACGTTCCCGTACACGATCGGTTTCACAATGGTAACGCCCTGCAACACCAGGGAGACAACCAGACAGGCACAGTCAGAAAGGCGCTGCCCCTCGCGGCCCGACCCCCGCCGAGGCCCCGCCGGCCGCACCTTCACCCTGCCGCCCGAGTCAGGCCCGAACTCTGCCATTCTCTTGAACATATTGCCGGGGGGCGCCGCCCGCCGCCGCCCGCCCGCGCCGCGCCCGCCCCGCCCGGCCCCAGCCCCGCCGCCGCTCCCGCCGCCGCCGCCGCCCCGCGACCGCCATGCCCCGCGGCTTCCGGGGCGGGGCTGCGGGCCTGCGCCCACGGGGCCCGGCGGAGCGGGGCGGGACGGGACGGGGCGGGCAGGGCCGGAGCGCGGCAGCTGCGGCCCGGCTGGGGCAACGGGGACGTCACGGAAGGGACCGCAAAGCCCATCCACCTCCAACCCCCCACCCGCCGTGGGCAGGGACACCCACCAGGCCAGGAGGCTCAAAGCCCCAGCCAGCCTGGCCTTGAACACTCCCAGTGATGGAGCATCCAGAGCTTCTCTGGGCAACCCGTTCCAGTGCCCCACTGGCCTATAGAGAAGAATTTCCTTCTTATATCTAATTTAAATCTACTCTCAGTTGAAAGCCATTACCCCTTGTCCTGTCACTACATGCCCTTGCTAAAATGTCCCTCTCCAGCTCTCTTGGAGGCCCCTTAGGTACTGGACAGCTGCTCTAAGGGATCCCTGGAGCCTTCTCCAGGCTGAACAACCCCAACCCTCAGCCTGTCTTTATAGGAGAGGTGCTCCATCCCTCTGACCTTCATGGCCTTCCTTGCTCCAACAGGTCCACGTCCTCCTTACACTGGGGACCCCAGAGATGGATGCAGCACTCCTGGGGGAATCTCATGGGAGGGGAGTAGAGGGGCAGAATCACGTCCCTGGACCTGCTGGCCACCCTGCTTTTGATGCAGCCCAGGACATGGCTTTCTGGGCTGCAAGTGCACACTGTTGTGCCATGCCGAAGTTCTCATCCACCAACACCCCCAAGTGTTCCATCTCTTGGCTGCCCATGTCCTACAAATGCAGAATATACCACACACTCGTGCCACTTCCATCACTCACAGTCCTCTGTGCGCAGGTCACATGCTGTTCTGTCTGAGCTCAGTAGTAGTTAAAGAATGAAGAAAGGAATTAGATAAACTTTTTTCCTTCTTTTCACATTTTTACTTTAACTATCCTCAAACACACCCTTTGCTGCTATGTCTTGGTGCTCACTATTTTATTGCACGTCATTCCCAGGGACCCACACACTGCCTGGTTAAATGAGACATCCGGAAAAAAAGCAGTCCCGGTGAAGGTATAGTATGTGCTGGCAAGACAGGTACAGTGGGAGGGAAATGCCTATGGAAGCCCCAGCTGCACCCTCCAGTCAGCCCAGCTCTGTCTATCCCTATGGTGGACCAGAGAACTCAGAGAACTCCTCTGGGAAGCTGCAGCCAGACTGTGCCTGCAAAACACCCTCCAGAGCATCCCCCTCCTGTGGCCCTCCAGAGCCTGTGCTGGGGCTCCTGGCAGACAAGAAGACTCCCACTCCCAGGAAGAAAAAATTCCCTGCCCTGTTCCTTGAATGAACTAGATCTCATGTGGACAGTGCTGATCCGCCCTGAAGTGTTACAGCTCTTCTTATTAAAACAAAGCAATTTGGCAAGACTGGCAGCTTCTGCAAGTGGTTGAGCTCTCACTATCTTAAAAGAAAAATTTTCTGAGGTTAATCTATCTTCTAATTAATAAATGGCTTCTATGGAAAACTCTTTATTCATCAGTAACAAGATGATAAAGAAGGGGAATGATGCAGTTCTGGCTCTAAAGAAACCTCTTTCTCCCACGTGTGCATGACTGCATTACAGATTTTCCTTTGGAAAGGGTGGGCTTAAATATTGTTCTGCTTTGATTTTTAAAGACAGAAATGTAACCAACCTTTGCTAATCTACTTGCAACTGGAATATGAGAGGGCAGCCCATCACAGCACTACCAGTAGAAACTGAGCTCACCTGGGGAGGGGGAACTGCCCTTGTGCTTGGCCCTCAGGGTCCTGCCACCACTGTGCCACCAGCAGCTGTTGGTCTGTAAGAGCCACAATTCTGATTCAGAAAATGAGACAATTGTATAGAGAATGCACATGATAGGGAGTGGTCCCTTTATTCTTTAATTGAACCAAATATGAAAACACATGCGGTATGTTTTAACTTTAAAAAGTCCAACACAGTATTTCTACTCTCAGAAATAAATTCCAGTGTGCTTTTGTGCGTTGTTCTCTAGATATAGAAGCACAAATCAAGCCCAATGTATATTTCCACAAAAATGACAGAGGAAAATACTACATGACTAAATTTGTGCTACAGTTCTGACTAGTTCTGATATTTAATCAATGGTGACCTTCTCCTGAACAGAAATGAAGTGCAAGTGAGCTTTCATAGAGAAAACTAGGGAAAGGAGCACAGTGTTAGGGCCCTCTCACCACTGTTACTGCCCTAAGGGTGAAAATGCAGACACTGGGAATGGCCAAAAAAATACTCTGCTAAAGATAACCTTGTCTCTTTTCTGGCTCATACCCATATGAGTGCAGGTGGCCCAGCTGCACACACATCTCTTGGGACAGGGACCAGCAGGTGGGCAGTGGCAGACAGGGTGTGCTCTGCAGCAGCAGCTCCTCTCCTGTTCTGATGCTCTCACAGGTGGCATAAGGGCGCTACTGGCCACTGCAGATGTATCCAAACAGTCCAGCTCACTTTACCTCTGCTGCCAGGCATGCTCACATGCAGCTTTCCACTGCTCACCAAGGCAGGAGCAGAGGTTCTGGCATGTGGCTGTGCTCATCCTAACCTCTAAACTCTGGCATTCACATGGACCTGCTCACTTCAACAAAGCTTGTTAAATGGAAATGCCCACCCCATGTCCCCTCTGGATTTAGAGCCCCAAAAGTTATTTGGTCCAGCATGCTTCTTTCCATTAAAAGAATATATAATAAAATGGTTTGGGTTGGGAGGAACCTTACAGACCATCTAGTTCCATCCCCCCGGCAATGGACAGGGACACCTTCCACTAGACCAGGTTGCTCGGAGCTCCATCCAACCTGATCCCAAACATTTCCAGGGATGAAACATCCAGAACTTCTCTGGGCAACCTGTTTCAGTGTCTCACTACCCTCACAGTGTAAAATTTCTTCTTAATATTTAGTGTATTATCTCCTTTTATAGGAAAAATTAACAGAAAAGCAAATATGCAAGAAACAGGGCAAGTGGGTGTAAACACCGTGTGTCCTAAAGAAGGCCAGAGAGTCCTTAAACAAATTTGCTTAAATAAAGGGAGAATAATTATTAACTTGCTGTTGTGAATGCCTTAAGGGGTTAAGTACAATGGGAAGGGAAATAACTAGATAGAGAGCAATATCAGCACGAAAATCAAATTCATATAATCTAGCCAAGAAGAAATTCAGGCAGTGACTTTGATTTGTAACCCCTCAACCCCTGGAGCATGGGAGGAGTGGGATAGATTTCCTGTAGGAAGTGTAGGAGCAAACAGTCCAGACAGACCTTATGAGGTTGTAAGATAATCATGAAAGAGGTTAAAAGATGCAGTTGGCTGCCCCAGGACAGGACAGAGCTTCATATCCCAGGCAGCATTTTCCAGTCTTTCTTGCTGCTTTGCTTTCTTGTGGGGCCTTGCAATGAAGTATAGAAGGCTAAAAGACACCCACACCATTCCCAACCTGTTTTACCTACAAGCATGGCTAATCACAGAGAAGACAGATATAGGTGAATGAAAAAGAAATAAATTCCATTTTTTTTAAACCTTATACAAAAATTTGTTCACCAAAAGAATACTTAATGGATTCATTATCCAAATGTTCACATTGGATATGTTGAATATTGTTACCAGAATGGAAGCACATTTAAGAAAAGAAGTGGAGGAAGTGGCACTGGACACATGCTCTGCGCCTACTGAAATAAAAGAAATAGTCTCAAATGGAACAATCTGCAAAGCAGTCACTGAATTCCAGACTCATAAGCAGGTCACAGCTATGGTAGGAAAACCTTTGTAGGAATATGTTCAGTGAAAACAATCTGCCATGGGAGAGACTGAAAACTGATGGGATTTTTTGGACTGGACCTTGCAGAAATGTCATGTAAGACTTTTCTCAAACTTCTTCCAGTCCTGGAAAAGACAAACTGAGTGGGGGAAGTGGCCACCTGCTCCAAAGATCAGGTGCAGCTGGAGGTGGCACAAACCTGGCTCCAGCAATGCATGGTATAACACCAGCTCTCTCACTAGCCCTGACTGTTTTAACTGAGTACCAATTTAATTTGGTGATAACGTGGTTTTGGCAGCGTGACACTTTTTCCCTAAATAAAGACTTGAATTTTTAGAATCCTTCTCTATTCAAGCCCCTCACAATTAAAAATCTGAGCTAGCTATTGCTGTTATTAAAAAAAAAAAAAAAAAAAAAAAAAAAAAAAAAAAAAAAAAAAAAAAGATGATAATGTAGAGGTTATGTTTCTAAATTAATTTTGAGTAAAAGGCATAAAATTAATTTTAAAATGTTAAATTACTTAACTAAATGGAACAGGCAGGGGATAACTTGAAATTAGGAGGGCGCAGTAGGGATTCCACTTAATAAACCCAAAAGTTCTTTTTCTGAAGTATCATACTGTTACCACTGCGAAAGAAACACCACGAAAATTTTCTCCTGCTGAGATGGAAGCCAGCCAGTAGATAGCTTTAATTATTATGGAGAACTTATACTTACACAGAGAAGCTCAAAATACAGCCTTTTATAGCTGCTAATAAAACATTGGCCTTCTCTGACCCTTTCGATTCAAGGACTTCACACATTAAAAAAAGAACCCACTACACAATTTAGACATTATTTTCAACAGTTTCTTTTGCAGGGTTCTGTTGGCCGTTCTACACCATTCACCATTTTCATTACCCTTACACTACATGTCTTTGAGGAAAGGCGGGGCTGTGAACCTACATCTTGCAGATTCAGGGCTACATGACTTTCAGAAAAGTGAGAACTGCAGTTTTAATTATGTATAGGCTCCAATTAATATTTTGAGGTGGGAGCCCAAGTCCCTTACAACTTGACCCATGAATAAGGATCCTGTTTGGCATGAATGATCTGTTTTCATCCCCTCCCACCAGTGTGGAGCTGCAACACATCCAGGCAGAGGTATTTATTTTTTAAGTGAAGCACAGTCTCAGACGGTAAAAGGTGGCATGGGTAGCTGCCTGTCAAAAAGAGTTAGACAGCTTAACAGGGAAAGTGGATGCCAGCAAGCCTCAGAAATTAGTTTTAAGCATCAGTTAAACCATTCTGAAATGCAGTAACTCCATAGAGCTCGCTGCTCCTTCAGAGGTGAATGCTGCCTGTTACACGTGGGAACCCACCCTTCTTCTGATGGGTTTTAGAGATGTGTTCCACCACAGGCAACATTTTATCTGCCCGTGTGGACAGTATCTTTTTCCAGTGTTTTTAGTGTCAAAGAGAGGTTTCTGAGCATTGAAGTATTTCTTTCACTCCAAGTGTATTATACAGGAAAACACACAAGATTTTTAGAGCAGTACACTCAAAAGGCATTCAAAATAATATGCAGAAAATAAGGCAATAAACAAGAGCTTTTTCATGAGGTGTCAAGGCAAGGAAAAGGGGACACAGCTTGTTTATTTTGTGAAAAAGTGGGGGGAAAAAAGTGACTGCTTAAAATTAGGACAGTTGAGGATTATCACAGTTCTGCTGACAGTGCAGATACAATAATTAATAAATTATAAATTAAGCAGAGGAATTTTTTTTTATGCCACTAGATGGCAGAAAGAGGCCTTTTACGCTCCATTTGCACATCTACCCCATTTTGAACATATCCTTCCTAATGTGACAGAACACCTACAGGCCTAACTTCACCATTAATATACAGGATAAAAAGAAAAAAAAATCTACTCAATGGGTGCCAATGATAAGTAGATTCAAATTGTTTTGAAAAATGTTCAGCAATATCTAATTTTCTGCTTACCCTTAATCCTTTCTGTAAAACTGGGAAGCCTTGTATGAAAAGAAATTTATTTTACTTCCCATTTATACAAAGAGCACAAGGTTTACAAGACTTCCAGCAGTCTGATGGGAAGCAAAGTGCTAAGGATTTTCTGCAAATTGTTCAGAAGAGATTCAGATAATTAAAAGGAATAGTAATCCTCTATCTGCAGCAAAGAAAACTATTTCTACTGGGCTGCAACTGCTTTTCACACTGTCTCTCCAGGAGCAGAAAAAAAAGCGGAGTAAAAAAGGTAGAGAACTTCGATTAGTTCCTTAAACACCATATAATTTGTGTCTCAGCATTAAAGTCTGAGCTGACCAGCATCTCCCTCTTTTACATATTACATGTTATGTTGCACTATGTTACTGCTCTGACTCGCTTCCAGCTTAAACGTCATCATCAAAAATATAGCAATCAAAAAATTTTAACAGCACTGCTCTTCTCCCTCTCTCAGCCCAAGGGCAGCACAGCACCTCTCAGCTTGCAGTATCCTTGAAAATAAACATTCTGCACTCTGCAGCTGCCATTCCATCACACTGCTTCTGCATCTTTCACCTCCTTTCATTTCCAGGCAAAGAAAGGAATTGTATTCCCACTTCACTCTCACTTTGGTCTCTTTCTGTTGCCCCTCTAAGGCTCTCCTAACAAGTTACTTTTCTTGGACAGAGAGCAGGCTTGTTGTTTCCTCATTTCCTGCCATTTACTCACATTTTTCAGAAGCAATCACTTGCTTTTGTATCTTCCGAGAGGTAAAACAGATAAAAATTCCATGTGATGGATATATTTCCTTCCTCTTGCAGTTCCAGTTAATCTGTCCATCTATTACACAACAAAGTCTCCTGAGCAGCATTGGCCTTACCTGCACTCATAGAACATGAACAAACATAAACTCATAACTACTCCAGATATAGTGAAGAATTTAATCTCTGTTTTTAGTCAAGATGCATTCAGAAAATCAAGTAGTGTCATGCTTCAAGTACTTCAGGATATGCCAAACTCACTGTCAGAGGTGTTGACTGTGCAGACTACATTCCTGTAATACATATGCAGTGCTAACCAGGTGGTTGTCTTTGGAAAAAATGCAGATATTAACTTGGCAAAACTCCATTCTCAGTTGATTATTTCTGAAAGTGTGATGTCACAGGCCTCCAAGGGGACTTAGCCAATTCCCAATGCAAAACAGATGTCCTGGCCCCAAAATGATTAAACCAGCGTTTCCTTGCCTGGTGTCATGATTTGTTATAGCCTAGCATTTCAGGGTATAGACACTCAGGTGCATGCACCCCAATGTCACATAATAATGTCTGTAAGAAAGGTATCTTTGTGATCATCAGCTACACACATACCTCTGTCTTCCTTTACTCAGCCTGCACTGGACAAACTTGCCTTTCACAGCTTCTTACAGACTTTGCTCTGCAAATTTTGGCATGTGATTTACTTTCTGTTGCTCCTCTCTTTTGCAGCTTACCATCTCCCCTGGACAAGCTGCAGTATTATGAAACTGTTTGAAGGATGAACTAGGAGACAATTACAAGACAGAGAACAGCACTAAATACTCTAAGCCCGAGCATCTCTTCCCATTCCAAACTAACAAAGGTCAAAGGACACTTCCAACTCCTTACTCAATGCCTGCTTCCCAGCAAGTGCTTAAGATGTCTCTCACTTCTATTGAGACAAATTTCCAAAATTAAAGCTTCTCCCTGATCAGTAATTCCTATACTGACAGAAAATGAAGCAAAATGCCAGCTTTGCAAGAGGAGAAACTTCAGTAGTGCCTTCAGGGAGGCTGGCTCAGAAAAGGTGCAGCAGCAAAAGGGAAGACTGCCTCTTCCCTTAAGGACATCCTGGGGACTCGGCTCTCCTGCTGCCTGGGCTGCAAAACCCCCAGCAGATGTGCACCAAATCTCCAGAGCTAACCTCATAGAAACAGTTCCTACAGCCCACTAATCTCCCTTCAACTGCAGTTGGCACAAGAATACAAGGCTCACAGAAGTGACTATTTTAGGCTCCCCTGCTAAACCTCACAAATGCCTTCTACCACCCTTTCCTCCTAAAAAACTCAGTCAATAGTAAGGGCCAAACAGTGATGTTACTCAGTCAAGTACAGCCGTGTTCAGGAACAGGTTTATCCTGGAGTGGGTAATCTTGCGTTTTTAGCATTTGGCATTTTTCATCTTGTTTGCAGCCCTCAGAGGATAGGGTAGATGGGAAGAGTTAGCTCTCTTTGCTAAGGCCAGTCAGCCTGCAGCTGAGGTGGCAGAGAGCAAGCTTCTGTACCAGCTTCCACATTGCTAAGCACTGGAGAGAGGAACAAGCAAGGACAATAATCTTCTGCTGAAGCCTGGATTCCATCACAAGCTCTCCCTCCAGCTCACCATGGGCTCTAGGCCCTTCAATCCGCAGCAGCTATGAAGAAGACACTAAAAAAGGTTGGAGGCAAGGTTCTTGCAAGCAGAATTGAGCAAGAAAGCTCTCCTAATAGGTATTATCAAATTATTTCCTTGCATCAAACTCAAGGGATAGTATTTTCCCCAGGAAACTCATGTGGAAGAAAACAAAACTCGTAACTCGGAGTGCTTACCTTCCTCATTTCCAATACCATTTCAAATCATACCTTGATGTCTTGCATCCTGGTTAGCTGACCTACGCTTGAACACCTCCATAATGTACTGAACCCTCACTGGGTTTATCTTAGAGTATACATCCCATGGTTTTGGGGAAAGGATGCTTTATACTTCTTTCCCATTCAGCAACTGGAACTGCTGAACACCCTGACCTGGAGGAAAATTGCAATAAGATACTTTCAAAATCAAGAGTTTGCAATGATTTTCCCCTGTGTGCTTAACCCAAGATGGAGCCTGCAGTCCCCTGGGCCCCATCAGCCACAGCACAACACTGTTTCCATCTCAGTCTGAATCTTCACTTGGTCATTGAAGCCAGGCTACAATACACACTCATGTTGCTAAAAATTCAGGTTATAATGGTGAAATTCAGACACAGAGCAGCAAACTCAGAGGTCAAGCTGACTTCGCTATCCTCTTGCTTGCTATTTTAAATTATTTATGACTGAGTCCTTTAGAGTCAGTGAATGTTATTTCCATTATTGCAGGCTTGGAGCACTATCCAAAGAAATTCAGGTTCTTTTTCTAATGAGCATTGGGTCTTTTCAACAGAGACCTGCACAACTGCTCATCAGTGTTAAACACAATCGTGAATGTTATGTTCTTCCATGGCAATCAGATTACACTTCAGACTTCTTTTTGAAGCTATAAAGGTACTTTTTTTCACCAAATGAAAACTAGTGTTCTCACATAATCTTACCACTGTCAAATGCTAGATCAAAGTTGGAGTCAATAGCACTGCAAAATGGTACCATTAATCTAAGGTGGTATACTGGATGTGGCTCATTTTATGCCACAGTAAATGATCTTTGACAAGTATAATGAATCATGAAAAGTTCGCCACTAGGATGGCACAGTATGGCAGTGCTAGTGGCTTTTTGTCTGTAACATCCAGATGTGTGTTTTACATAACACAAAGCTCTGCTTTAGCAGCAAAAACATTTGCCCATGAAATCCCAGCACCAAAAGTAGTTTTAAATCATCAGAGGATAGATGCTGTCATTGGTATCAAACCAACTGCTTGCATGAGAGGAGCTGACAAGCTCAACCTTCTATACAGGTGTTTTACAACTGCTGTGTTCAACAAGCACGTGCCTTGCAATGATTTTGTCAACTCAAGAAACCAGGTTCAAACAAAAAGTTCTTATTTTAAAAAGTTTTACCAGAGCTCCAAACATTACTATACTGAAATTTGATTCTGAAAATGTAATTTTAAGTGACTGAAATTGCTTTACATATCATGCTTATTTTTTTCTCCTTTAGTTAATGCATTACATGTGGGTCACTGTATTTTACAGAAAAATAAGGCTGGCTTAAAAAAAAAAAGTCTGCACTTCCCACTGATTGTGAACTCTGCAAAGAGTCTTTGAAGACCAGATAAGGACAAGAATAATGAATAAAACTATTTCTAAATTCAGAAATAATTGCAGCACATAATCTAGCTATAACTTTGTTAGAATGTCCATGCTCCAAGTGTTAATGTCTGAAAATTTGAAAAGACTGACAATAATGAGAAGTGCAAAGACATTAGACAAGCTGAAATGAAGACAGACAAAAGTATTTTTTAATATAAAAATGGTCTTTATTTCTTCAATACAAGGTAAGCTACTATTGCAGTTTAAGACCAACACAAAAGTTGGACAGCAAATTGCCTAACAGTCTCCTAAAGGCTGAAAAGAAAGAAACCCATGAAAGCTGAAAGTTGTGCAATATTTCAAGTATAACATCTAAAAAAGATGAAATGATCCCTAAACTTACAGATTAATTAAGTACCTCTGCTGAAAATGTATTAAAATCCACATTTGCTAGGCTACCATCTTACCTTGTGGAGAAATATAGGTCTCCAAAAACTCCAGTGTTCAACAGACTCTTTGGCCTGCCGGCATCAGGAAACTGTTTATTATATATATAAAATCCTTTGGAGTCAGGCATTCTGACAGGCATCCATTTCCTTACACTTTGCATTGCAATTCCACATTCCAACTTAAGACAACCCCACTCCTGTATTTCAAACCATTTCTTGAATAGTTTACTCATAGATCCTTGAGCAAAGCAGGAACCAGGAAATGGAAAGGTACAGGAAGACAATACAGCCTTTTGTTTAGAAAGTCAGCAGTGCTGATAATAGTCATAAAACTGTTAAGGTTTACCAAATAGGAATGTATTTCACCTTTAAAACATTTGGCTTTTTTTTCCCCATTTCTTTATTATTTTATAAAAGGACAACTGCAGTTGTAAGTAAAGTGAATTTGCAATCACTTGTATTTATAAAAGCACACACATTCCTTATTTTCTTACATTTGAAGATCAAGGGAATGTCTGTTTCATAATGTAATAATAATATGCACAGTTTAAAATATTTTCTATTACAAAATACTGTGTACAAGAGGGTGAGGCCGAAGTCTATTAGCTGAATATACTCGAAAGTGTATACTGAAATCATGTAAAAATCACATTACACGGTATAAATAGATGGGAATTTTTACAATTTAAATACTCCGTTCTATTGGGATCAAGGGTATACTGTTCACTATTTTCAACAGACTTCAGTAAAACTAGTGTATTTCCAGAGAAGTTTTAAAAGATTTAAGCACAGGGATAGGTCATACCAGAACCTAGAACCCACGGCAATCACTGGGGCTACAGAAAGGGTTCAGGAACTAACAAGCATATCATATACAAATAGAATGAGGAGCTTCATTGTTCTTTGTCCAACATGGCGGAAGACAAATCCCCCCAGAACATCAAACTGATGAACTATGCTCCAAACTGCTCCTCAGTAAATTTGTCCTCTAAAACTAAAATGAATCTAAAAATACATGGGATATCAGACCTTAATGGGGGGGGGGCAGGGGGTAGAGGGAAGGAAGGAGAAACAACTACAAAACCAAAAAACCACATCAACACCCCTACCCACCCCAAGCCAGTCTGAAATATTAATTGCAAGGCATCATAATTGCAAGAGACAGTATTTCTGCATAAATATCATGATTCATTAGCATGCTGCAATCATTACATTCCAGACCTGTGCACTCAATTACCAAAATAATTTAAATACTCAGTGAGTCCATGTTGTTTCTTTCCCATGTCAAAATTGTTATTTTGGAAAGAATTGAAATTTCTTCAAGTATATGGTCACTGACTCATACTTTCCTTCCCTAGAATCTTGAAGGGCTTATATTTCAATGCAGAAGCAATTTAGTGTCTTGGATCTTTGAAGAGTACCAGTCGTAAACATGCATGTTTTATATTTGAATCTACATGACTGACAGTATCTTAACAAATGTTGTATTAGGAAATTTAAGGCTGTATCTCAGTTTACACAAGAACCAAAGACAACTTTAACAGGCTATGTATAAAATTCTATAAGTAAAAATAGGAGCAAAGTCTATTTAACCTGTACACAAGAGAGCAAGTGGATAAGAAACAAAAATCAGGAATTAAGTATTTCTATAAAGAATGCCATGTATTTTACTAGAAACACAGATGACAAGTATATACAACATTTAAATCTCCAATTATCCACATACAACTAGGAAAACATTTACAAGGGTTTGGGTATGCAACTAAACAATCAGGTAAAAAAATACAGTTAGAAAAACTAAGCCTCACCAATTTCAAAGGAACAAAACCAGAACACACTCGGTCCATTAAAAAAAAACCCTAACAACTCCCTAATGTCTAAATTTAATAAAAATATCTTGTTTAACACAAAAAAACAGCTATCCAAGCTTATATGCCACACTGTAAATAAAAATTTGAAGTTCTGACAAATATTTTGCAAAATGTAATCAGAACAAAAGTTATTGGCACAGAAAACAAAAAGAGAATGAGGAAAAAAGACTGTACAGTTTCCAAAACACTATGTTCTTCTGAAGCACTTCTGACCTGTCAAAACCTATAGTCCAATAAAAATTTTACTTTAAAAAAAAATAAATCACCCTCTATGTCTAAAAACCAAACCACCAATAAAACAACAACTGTTGCTAAAGCACCACCACTCCGAAGTCACTACTTATTGGTTTTGTCTTTCAAGATAAAGGACAGAGCCTTAACATAATATTTTCAATGTTACTTATAAAATCAACATTTGAAAGAAATAAAGTATTTCCTCACAGACTATTTCATCCTTTCATCAACAAAAGGAGATGAAATAGAACTGAATGAATATCAAAGAGAAGAGAAGTAGCCATCATGGCATCATCACCAGTCAATAATTTTCCAAACTGCCATTTCCTGAGCAGGTACAGGAAATTACACCAGGAACATTTAATAAATCAAAACTTGGTAAAAATTCTACTACAGATCCAGTTATACATGATGTACATTAGGTATATTCCTTTTTGGTGTCTATCAGGGTCTTTGGATTTTTTTCTGTACATTTCTTTTTTGTTTTATAAAATAAAAAAAAATCTAACAAAGGACACTCACAGTAACAAGAGAGTATTATCTAAATTGCAACACAGTACATTTATCAGTTAAAACTAAGGATTTGGAGAACAAGCAGAAATAATGGGCTTCATACAGGGATCTCATCTCTCAAGTCACAATGATTATTAAGTTTAACTTATGTTATTTACCCCCTGCTATTTCCATTGCCAGCAATGGAAATCTTTATGTGAGTGAGAAATTACACTCTATGTAAAAAGAGCAACAGTCTCCTTAAAACTATTTCAAATGTGGAGTAAAATATCAGTTCCTGCATAAAATGTTTGTAAAGTTACTTTTTATTTTAAAATTTCATAGATCTACTCAATGGAACATTACTTACCTGCTGCCTTTCCAGTATTAGCTATTCCCCATGTAACAGCTACAGGCAGGTTATTTCTTCCTTAAACTTATTACAGACAGTAGTAAACAATGTTTTTAAGTAAAGAAAAAAAAGTTACAACAGTACTGTTTGTAACCAACACCTATTCACAAAAAAAGCAGGAAGTGATTCATGACTTGTTTGACACACCTTTCAGTTTTACAAAATTTTTAAAGGCATTTTTCATTTTCAAACAGGATTAAACAAACGTCAGTTATCTTCTCAGTAGCAAATAGTTCAATAAACACCAGTGATCTCATGCACGAGGAACTGAGGTACACAATTTAAGGAGGGAAGAAAAAAAAAAAAAGGAGAGTCTGAAGCTGTAGCCAAGTCCAACAGCATCAACCTGGCTGCAGGAAACCTGGTTGAATTAGTAGGTGCCAAAAATGTCGAAGCATTTCAGACTTCTGCAAAACTTGGGCAGTTGTACAAGCTACTGGTCCCAACTCAAAGCATAAAAATCGCTCATGTATGCAAATAAGATACCTTAATGCATATATTTACATTCCTTGAAATCTATGGAATGTAAACACGAGCTTTATATGCTCTGGAAAATCAAATGGATTCAAGTGCTTTCCTGAACAGGGTAACATTTTAGGTCGGCTGTAAAATCTTTAAAATTGGTAAAACAAGAAATCAAGAGTTTTCTAAGAGTTGCCTCTTGAAGCCATCTGAGGTCTTGAAACTTAACTTAAAACATTAAGTGCAGCTATTTGAATATGTGAAAACTCCAGAGTATGTTATTACATAACAATTTACAATAGACTAAAAGTGAGCCTTTGCAGAAGGCTGCCAGAAACTGAGCTTTTGCAGTTTATATGAACTTTCTATTCACTTGCATTTCACACTTGATGAAATTTAAAACAAATCCTTGAATTTGAAGCCAATTTTCACTGAGTGCTCCATTAATTTGTTTTTAAGTAAATTTACAAAACCTCATCTGACAAATTTAATCTGCGTCATTTTTTGCTAAGACATTTAAATATTGCCCATTGGTGAACAAGGACATACAAGTGTATCTTCTCTTTTGTATGCATGTGTGAATAAACCCCAAAGTATTAAGAAAATACCAAACCCATAAAGTCATAAAAATGGTAACATCTTGTTTCTTCTGGCACATTTCTAATATACAACTATGTACAGACTGCTACGGCCTTGGGGGTAGAAAGGGAACACGCACAAGCACTATTACTATAAAACTGTAAACAACTGCAGGGTTTGGTTTTGTTTTAACCTAACCTTTCTACCCCTTATTATGGGCAGTTTAAGTTCATGTGAACAGTTTAACTTTATATCAACTGTAGTGTCGATCAGGATCAAGGCTGTATGAAACATAAAATTTTGAGTGTGCTAAAAATCACAGACTTGGGACCATCTCTCCTCAAAACAACCAACCACAGAGTGCTGCAGTTTTTACAGTTTTATGTGTCAATTAGCAAATTCACAAGCCACCTAGGTAAACACTGCTAGAAAGCAAAATAGTATTAAAGGTTTTATGTAACCACCTATTTTCATATCAAAATTGAGTGTGAGAGCGCAACATTAGTACGTTTAACTTGCTGAATGCAAGATTAGGTTGAGGCATATGCAAGAACTATTGCAATGTTTTTGAAGACAGCATCAATGTTTTCATAGTAACATTAAATATTGCTGAACACAAGACTTTCCCTGAGGTGTAAACATCAAATAACTTGAACAGCTTTACACATCAGCCCCATTAAACAGTTTATTACAACACTACATCTACTGTAATCAGTGGTGCTGTGTACAGACATTATCATATGAACAGTTTAACATGAACAAACTACTATAAAAACAAGCATTTACTTGACTTTTTCCAATTGCTTGCACATTATAATTGCCAAATGTATATAACCAGTAATAAAGTTGCAAAAGCTAAAGGTTTAAATCACACAGGTTTCCCTCAAATAAAACAGTTAAGCAACATAAAAAAGTAAAAGAGCTACTGGTTACCATGTATGCAGATTTGCTTTATTCAGATCTATTCCTGTTCATTTTATCCATGAATCCTTACAGGCTCAGTTCAATCACATGAAGCAAACTGCTGGACAAGCATCTTTCCTTGAAGAATGTATCTTGTCTTGCACGCTGTTCCTCTTCCTTCAGCTGTAATGTGTCAAAATTTGTGATGTAGATTTTGCTAGTCCCCATAATACACAGAAAATTGTTGGCTTATCTATACATACAAGTCGTGCATCTACTTCACCGTGATGTGAACTAACACAAAATACCCAGGAGCAGTAGCTACTTGTGTGTTGTTTTCTAACACAACAGTTAAGATTAATGTTGCTGTACAACAAAGTTGAAAGAATGTAAATTTCACAGTTAAAGTACTGATGAAAAAGAAAGAAATAGCTACTGCTCCTGGGACTGACGGCAACATTGATATAGAACATTTCCTAAAATAGGCATTCTGCAAGAATAACTGAACAAGAATTTAAGGTAATTTTGCCACAATTAGATTTTTACATTTTTACCTGCCCACTTACAGAAGTTTTAAGCTGGTTGACATTTAAGGAACGTGCTGATTGTATAATGAAACGGATGGCTCACAGCTCAGTAACATTTAAAAGTGCACAGAATCTATGACACCATTATTACCAAAATTTTCAGACTAGTGGCAAGCTGGATGGGGTTCACATCTAAAAATACAGGCTAGCAGTTTAAGCACAAGAACCCGCTTTTCATATAATACACTGTAGATTTGCAGGTTTTGTCACCTACTCATCCTTCAAAAAAACCCAAACCCTACTTCCTACTCTCATCTATTTTGGCAAATGAAGGAACCACACAATTCAGAATTAATTACTGTAAAAGTTTACAAAATACTTGGGGTGGTATAATTCCATACACTGGATTTCAGTTGAATTCCATTACAAAACAATCAGCTATCTTAATTTCATTAATAATTCACAATTTCAACATTCAATAATTTCAAAATACTTAAAATCAAATTGTTAAAAAACTCAACACATTAAATTGTTTATTTGAAAAACAAGACATTTAGAGAAGCAATTTCATGAACATGCAACAGTACACAGCTGTCAAATATTGTTCTACTAGTACAATAATTTCAAAACTAGGTACTAGATTTTTCTTCTTCCTTTCCTAAAAGTAAATGTTAATAATAACTTAAAAAAAAATCCCAAAGTATAACCAAGTAGGCTCTACATACTACAGTATGCACATAAACTAATCCAAATCCAAACCAGTGACTGAAATTTCTTATTCACAGACTTTATTCCCATCAACATATCAACTTTTGGGGAAGTTCCTTCCCCGGAGGCCAGTATTTCCATAGGTGTTATGTGCTTTTGAAATTAATTAGCAGCAAAGTGACAAAGTGCTGCCTCCACAAGAAAAATGTGTTCAGGGTTGTAAGCTAAGTTAGCATAGGCAGGAGGGAATCTCAGTTTTCTAGTGGAGAAATTAAGTACTGACAGCTGTGAGACTGCATATCAGAATTTGCTGCTCTCATAATACAATTACTGCAGCCAAAATTATGGATCTTTATCACTTCTGTGGAGACACTTAACAGATCCAAAGCACCACATATATGATTTATAAAACTAGCATAGGAAAGCTTCAGTTCCTGGGAATAATTTGCTGGATACGTAAGGGTACTTATGGAACTACAGGGACTTTAAAGAAAGCACAATAAAGTGAATTTAGGATTAATGCTTTTCATTATAGGGCTTTTAAGATGGTCAGCACCATACTGAACCTTCATTTTTAAAAACATGACCAACTAAAATCCAAAGTGGTGTACATTTTGGTTTCAAGTATTCTGCCACTATATCTCGGCAAAACTGGAAACCCTTGTGGTTCAAAAAAAAAAATAAATTTGTATGGATTATACCTTCATGCTTAGCCCTTTTCAGTATTCTACAAGCAAGTAGAATATTGAAGCAACAAACAATTTTATAAAAATAATAAATCTCTAGTCAGTATTTCTTAGCAATACTGTTTTCCATCTGCCTCAAGCTCATATATAAGCTATCCATCCCAAGCATGTGTTAGGTTTGTACAATTTAACACCACACAGCAATCAGTTTCTCAGCATTTCTACTAATAAAACCCAAATTTCAGACTTAGCTGTTAAATAGGTTTTGTAGTTTAGAAGTTAGGGGTTTATGCCAGAACATTTCACAAATGAAATCCCAGGACTTGAGTGATCAAACATTTTGGTATTTATGCAAGATGCAACTTGAGCATTTTTTTACCCACAAAGATACACTTCCAACAAAACCCAATAGATTGCTTGTATATATCAAAAGCATCTTGCAGTAGCAACTCTGATTTTTTTCCCTTTAATTTCAATTATTTAAATAAGCATATAAAAGCTTCAAATATCTTTTAAAATTGTGAAAATTCTATGGTAGTTTTAAAGCTGTATGTGCATACACCCATCAAGTTTTGTTATAGTCGTTTAATTTCTGATATTTTCAGAGACTGAATTTCAATCTCACATGTTCACATTTCATTAAAATGCATGACATACATTTGTTAGTATATCCTAAAAGCTCCTGTGAATTACTTCATGTAATTCTCCTTTATTTTATTCTATACATAAAAAAAATACACAAACCAAAACTCCCACAGAAAGTATCAGCTTGAAAGCCAAAATTTGTTCAATTAACCTACATTCCAGAACATCACAAACCTCCAAATACTGATGCTTTAGCTATAACATAGTAAGAAAGAAGGAATTTCAAGCTTGACTTTCTATTTGTCTTTCTGCATGTAAGCTGAGATACACATGATTCTGTTCATCATACACATACAGACTATTTTACCAGCACTAGCACCTTCTCACATTTGCCTATTCCCCTCCCTCCATTATTCATATACTTACCTGCTACTTTTGCTCAGTCTTAGTGTATAAGTAAAGATCAACGCAATGATTTCATGATTTTATAAATAACTTTACATGGGAAGAAAAACTCCCAAACTAGTTTCATTCATCATGTATCTTTCTCCTACTATCCCAGCCTGTCTACTCACCAAAAATAACTGATGAACAGCGAGGTGTGTTCAGAGAATTCAATCTTTAGTTAACAAATTAAAAAGATATGACTCACTGTCAAGTATTTTTCACATTAATATATGAGGAAGAGACAAAAAGGTAGATCAGGCTGCCACAGAAAAACATAAAAATGAAGATATCTCTGTCATGTGTTCCTTTTTTTTTCTTTTTTTTTTTTTTTTTTTTTTTTTTGGTAAAAGGAAATCATAGTTCTCAAACCACAATGAGCAAAAGGAAAAAACTGAATTTGTTCGTTCTCTGGATAACACTGCATCAAATCAACATTTTAATTTCTTTGTTTCTTATGTTATGAAGCTTAAAAGTTTCTTGGGGAACTTTCATACAGATTAAATCTGTCAAAACTAATGATTTTACACATAAAAGAAAAAAGCATGGGATATAGGGAGCGTGCCTAAAGACACCTCAGAAGTCAGTAACATCACAGTAGTATATTCATGGGAAAAAAGTAATAAAAGTTATGCCTTGGAAAATAAGTGGCATAAGATACTCATTTGTTTTTTAAATCATCATTTCACCCTCAAGAAAAATGAGATAAATCACTGAACAGTAAGGAACAAACTATGTTTCTGTAAAGCACCAGAGCAGTGATAAAAAAGACTGTTAAGAAGCACATAAAGCAGTGGCACTCCTTGCCTCTGTGATGCTATGCTGGATTTCAAATACTGAATCAGATACACAAAGCTTTATTTCTCTGATGAATGCTAAATGCAGAAGAATAGTGCCAGTTTCATATATGTGCTTCCTTAAAAATACACATTTTAAAAAAAGTGATTAGGTAACATTTAAGTAACATTTGCAATACCTTAAGATCTGGTAATAATTATAGACAGGTACTTATACCCAAGTCTCGAACAATGCTACCACACAATTCACTTAATATTAACTAGAAGCTTATTATGAAAATAGCTTATAAAAAATAGGCATTTTCCTATTTATTTACAAGGTTTCCTAAAAGGCTAATTTCATATTTCACTTGATGTTTAAGTGGTTGTTAGCACTGTTACAGGCCTGTTCCTACTTACAGAAGCAAAAATATAATAAATACTACATAGACTATGAGTATCATTTCCCCTCCTCCTGACACCAAAAAAATTCCAACCATGTTACTTCTTGGATCACTCCAAAGCTGAAACTACTCCAGAGAGAACTGAGAGCAGTAATTGAAGGAGCATATGAGCCTCAGACATCAAATTATTTTGCTTACAGTGGTTTGAGAGCAGAAGAACCAGAGAATAAACATGAAATATGAAGCACAAAGTCTACATACATATCAACTGTTACAATATTGTGGTTTGGTCTTTGCAATTCAATCCAAATCCAGTTAAATAGGAAATAATCAATCAACCCAATAACAAAAACATAAAATGAAAAATTTAACATTCAGCAGTTATAGAAATTCAGACAGATTAAGATCGGGACAATGTATCAGCTAGGAATACATCATTGAATATCAGTTAAATTAAAAAAAATCTGCCTAAAAAAAAGTCAGGACTCATGATGATGAAGTTACATTACTATTCTGTTTGTACACATTAATATAATTGTTAATCCTTCTAAATGTCATTCTATTGGTTTCTTAGTATTTTTGACTTATAGAGGTTAGGCATTTGTCTTAAATCCATTGTTCTCTTTTATATCTACAGGCTTTCTATAAGCAAAGGCAAGATGTTTCAAGGAAACATTCAGCTTATAGTAATTCAGGAGAATGCATTATCAATGTACATGAAGCCTTACTCAAGTGAAGGCGCGAAAATCTTGCAAGAATTAAATTTTAAATCATGAAGTGTACAAACAGAAGTGTAAACACTTGCTATGGTACAACTAAACTTTTTATAGAGTTTTATTGTTATAAACACATTTTGTAAGTTATTCCAATTTTACCCATCTTTGTAAATGTAATACAGTACAAACCGAATTTCACTGTTTACAAAAACGTTCACATTGGACCTTTAAAATCCTTCTAAACTAGACGTGTAACGCTTTGGAAAAAATGCCAGTACAGTATCACAGTTATGACTATAGGTACACAATTAGGAGAGGTATAAGGTGCCGTTCATAGGGTGCAGGCACAGAGGCAACTTCATGTTGTCTGGCAAAACACAGTATTATGGGAAATAACTCCTTTCAGCACTTTTGATATTTATTAAATAACTGAGTGTTAAATCCGTTCATGAATATTATTCAATGTAAAAAATGAAACAAAAAATGTATGGCAACATACATCTTAGTGAAAATGAAACATACAAACCAGGAGATAACTATTTCTTTTATATGTGTGTGTGAGTGTGTGTAAATATATAAAAAAAAAACTACAATAAAGTTCTTCTTCATTAAGACAGCAACAAGACAAAATGTTTACAACTTAACTTAAAAGAAAAAAATACCAAATGTTTTCATTTACATGTAGTATACTAAATTGCCCCTTTAAATCAGGTTCTTAGGAACTGTTTTCCTCACACAAGGGAATCTTACACCTCTTTTAAAGAAAAGTCTCAGCACACAACAAAGCTGAAGGATGTTGCAAATATAAATCCCACCTGAACTGAGACTGAAACCACAGCCTCATTTTAAAATTGTTCTTTGGAAATTATAAAATGCAACTTAATGCTGTTTGGTACGTTTCCTTGGGGTAACAGGGTAGGGAATCTATACTTGGCACACTAAATCCGTAAGTATATGCACAACACTAAATACACAAAGATTAAAGCTAGATGAATAAAGTATGCCAAGAGTTAAAAAAATTATATTCAATTCCAGGCTGTTAACAATTTTTAGTATGGCTTGCTCATCTCCACCAGAAGGAAAACACTCTGGAAATACATCCATTACTCAGCTCAATGGTTACCTCTATTAGTAAGAACTATTTGCAAATATCAAAAATATACAGTTATTATAAAAGATAAAAGTCCAGTTCAATAAAAGAAACTACATTTACTTTTGTTATATCTGTATTTTTATGTTGTTATTTTACAATTAAGAACTACAGTTACTATTTTTTAATTAAATTACAAAAATATTTTGTATTTTTTAATGGCAAAAAGTGGCATTAACAGAAATATACCACCAACTTTACTTCATTTGCCATGTTTCACCTTCCTATTTAAGCCTTTGACTCCCCTTCTCTAGGTTGGTTACTTCTTTGTGTTGTCCCCTGCTAGTTTATGAACCCAATACAACACCCCACTTAATTCTCAACACACTAGAGCATTTAGCATTAGAATTCATTCTCTCCCAAAGGAGTCAGACAATGACACAGAAGTCTGACTGAAAAGCTGACGTTTACCTCATATGAAATTGTATTTTTACTTGGGAGTATACTACATTTTATATGATTTCTAAAAAGTTTTGCTCTATAACTTCTGTAAATGAATTTCCATGAATAAATAACACATGCAAATCCAGAAACTAAATCTGAGGTTAAATGTAAGAAATGGAAGCTGGGCTGACAGACAAGTCTGCAAGCTTCAGTTTCAGTGTAAAGCTAGTGGCTAATTCTTCTAAAAAGGGAAAAGACTGCTATAGAGTAACTATTAGGTAGGGCTTTTTACCAATTGTCAAATATAAAGAATCATGGGTAGCTTCAATTCCCAATCCTCAAAATGGTATATTATATAAAATATAAATATTTGTATGTATTTTAAAGCAG
The DNA here is from genome assembly GCA_038380795.1 of Pyrocephalus nanus. Classification (NCBI taxonomy): domain Eukaryota; kingdom Metazoa; phylum Chordata; class Aves; order Passeriformes; family Tyrannidae; genus Pyrocephalus; species Pyrocephalus nanus. Next base: position 10,845,997 of record CM076262.1, on the reverse strand, counting down.
TACATTGAAAAAAAGCATTGTTTAGCATGCTACTCCAGCTGTCTAGACATCTGATGCATGCAAACTTCAGATACATGAAATAAAAGAACACATTAGTTTGTGAACAACCAGAAAAGAATCAATCTTTGTGTCATACATTTTTACTAGTCTTCAGAAAATGACTTTACTATCCTATGGAGGAGGGACTGAAAAAATCAAGGAGAAGGGGAACAACTAGTCATAACTTTTACTGAAGGTAAAAACACAAATTTAGGTAGACGGCAGAAGATACTGACAGGTCACATTTCATAAAATAAAGATAAAAATCTGGCAATATTTCCTGAATTTGACTAAAACTCACCAGGAAAAACAAAACAAAAACATCACAAAACAAAACAATAAACCCCACAAATACTGAAACCCAAAAAATCACCGCCATACTTGTGCAAGGACAACAAGTGTATGTACACAGAAATAATCCACACACGAGCTATGAAGGGCTAAAATGCTGCAGTCCTTACACAAGTAGATTTTAAAATACAAAATTAGTATTTTTAAATACAACTAAGAAATAAAACAGTAAATTCCACATAATCTTTAAGATTATAAAGAGAACAGTCTGGCTCACTGCCTTTTTAAGAACTGGTTCAACTGTTTTTCATAAAAATTGGGAACATTATTACCAGCTAAAATAAAAAAAGTGGCATGCAGAATGCAGAAGATAATTGCACAGACTTCCTCCCTCCCAGCACCAGTTACCTGTTGTTACTTACCTATGTTCATGTCAGGTGCTGCAAGAAGAAAGCAATTCAGTACATACTGCAGGATCATTTAAATGCAGACATGAATGGCGTAAATAATCTCAAACCTAGAGTGGCTACTTCTAGCAAGTCAGTAAAGTTAAAAAACACGAAACAAATGCTCACCTTCTTTAACGATGACGATATTCTCTCTCTCTGTCTCGTTCTCTGTCACGATCTCTGTCACGATCACGATGCCTCTCTCTTTCACGGCTTCTTTCCCGGTAATAGTCATCATGACGATCTCTACTACGCGATTTGTGGCGCCTACTTTTTTCTCGTGACCTACTGTGGTCCCTCTCTCTGGATCGTTCACGTCTTCTAAAAGAAATTACTTCATTAAATTTTTCTTCAAAACACTAGTCATCCACATACCACTCTTGCACTTCGCTTATGAGTACAAATTCGACCAAAAACAAATATAAGAGAAATATCTGTTCACCATGAGGCAGGTATGTTTTTGTATATGACATTAAAGATAGCTGATATACACAGTGGTGGTTAAGAACTCAGTTACAGGTAGTAAGGGGCACCTACTTTTTAATCTAGCAAAGAAAAGCCAGAAAGTGCATGCTCAGAGTGGAGGATGAGATGACTGAAATCAGCTGGGGGAAATGCACCATAACTCAAACGATGACTGCAACATGGCTGCTAATCTCTGTACAGAAAGTATGGCCAAAACCACTACATAAAGTAGAGTTAAATTTAAGCTAGTCAGATCCATTTTAAAATGAGGGCTAGTTAAAAGGCATCTTTACTAAGTTCAGGAAACGCTCATTTGGTTCTTTCATGCATTTTATGTGCAAGAACCACTAAGCTTCTTGCATGACTTAGTTTCAGTGTGTTCTCTGTGAACTAGTCCTGCACTACACCTTCTCTTTTATAAGTAAGAGCAGATGGAAGAGGAAAGTTTTACCTGGATCCAGAACCATAAGACTTGGACTCAATTCCATGTAGGCAGTCCTGAAGAGAGCTAATAAGTACTTTACAGCGATCATCTGCAGATACTTTGGACTGTTTGATTAAGGAAATTGCAGTTACCAAGGTCTCTATAGCACTTCCATAGTCCCCTGAAAATGATGAAAACTCGGGATCAGAAAATTATGCAAATTAAATTATATATTTCTATCTGTAACAGTATTACCATTTTGAGTATCTTCCCTTCAACAGATAGTTTACTATAGAACCAAATATTAAAAGGCATTCTCAGAAACTGAAGCACAGTACAAAATCAGTCATAAGTTGTACCTAAATTCAGCATCCTGTTACGAAAATGTGGCTTCAGGCCTTCCAGATTCCTAATAAAAGAACCTTATAAATTCTTTTCAGTGGGGAAGAATAGTAAACATATTGAGTTTTACTAACCAGCACTGGCATCTGATACAGCTCTCGAAATGGCACTGCTTGAGATTGCCCTATTTCTATTCATGATTTCTTCAAATTCTGCTTCACTTAGAGGTGTCCTTGCAGCATCCATTTCTCTGCAAGCAATAAAACTAATATTTAAAAGGTTAAGCAGAACTTCAGAAGCCGTCATTGCAATTTCAACAATCCAAGTTTGCAACTTTAAGCAGTGACAAACAGAAAAGAAAGCAGGATCTGGGTTTGGTTTTGGTTTTTGTTAAGGACCACTGTTACAGTATAAAATCCTGTAAGCTAAAAAAAAAACAAAACCGCCAAACAAAAAACCCCAAAAAACAATTAATACATTGCTGTATAAATAGACTTATTTTTTATTCACCCCATCTATTTCAAACATTCATCAGCACGTAATATTGTGCTTTACAAATATTTACAATTTGCATAAAATTCTTGAAGGTATGTAAATAGATATTCCCAATTGAATGGATGTGGAAATACATGTACATAGGCAATGCAACTTTGAGCAAAATTAGAGATAATTTTTATAACAATACTGGAATCAGAACTATATGATCCTGTTTCCCAGATCTTAACTAAGACCAGAACGCTCTAACTTTTGAAAGACAAATATAGTTATCATCTTTAAAACACTCAATTTTCTGAATGCTATGTCAACATTTTACAGCAATTTTTTTTTTTTTTTTTTTCATTTCTGGTCAAGTTCAAGGTGCTCCAATTTAATCTCCAAACTAGTCACAGTAAGGAGGAAGCAATAAAGCAGAATCCTCATACTCATTACACTTTGCTTTAATTATTAGCTACCTATACAGGGTTTACAAAGTCACAGAAGTAAACCTAAATTTTCCCAAAAGTTTTGCAGTGTCCTATTAGCCAGTCTCTGTGTCATAGAAAATTTGGAGAAATGTGTTAGAGACAAATGCTGAGACTGTCAAACTGGCTCACTGCTTGTTATTTCTAGAACAGTGTTAGTTCTTCTGGTAGAAAGAAAATGCAGAATAATAAGCAATGCTATCCTCTTAATTGCAAGAAGTGGAACAAGATCCTATAGCCAGTTTAGCATAAGAGGAAATGTCTAAAAATTCATACCTCCCTGAGTTTTGAGTATTATTTTTCGTGTGCCTCCCATAGAATGGAATATGTAATTTTTCTCTTATGGACATGTTATTTCCAGTGAAACGCCTATGATATATAATTAATGACAATTTAAATAGTTATGGATGATAGCTTTAACATTATTAATGAAAATACTGGACAGTAAGTTATACTGTCCTATTCCCACTCCTTCCCTCCCCAAACATTCTATAAACTGCAGACAACCTTGATTTTGTCCATCAAAAAAAACCCAACACCTTATAGTCTTCTTATATTTCAGGCAATTAAGCCAAAAGCTTGAATTTCAATAGTTTTTTTATATGAACATAGTATGTACAAATGCTTGGGGGGTTTTAAACTTCATGATAAAAGAATCAAAGCAAAGCATCTTTGCAGAAAACATGTTAAGCCAGAGAAGTGTGTCTCATGCTAGCAGTAAAATTACTAGTAAAAAATTCAAATCTAACATCAAAAAGTGTCTTTCTTACAATTTATATCAAAATTTTCTGTGACAAATACAAATACAAAAATTAAGAAACAGCAGCAAGACAGAGATGCTTGAAGTCACAGATGAAAAAGATGTCTCAAACAAGATGTGAAACACTTGACAAACTGAGTCAGAGACTTAAGAACTCTGTCCCAGACAGGATTACCCACAGGAAAAGCCACCGCTACAAACACAGCAAGATCGCACCAAATGAGCAGAAACATCTTGACAGGAGAGGAAGATAAAAGTCTTGCAGTAAATGCACACCTGGTTTTGAGGCAAACACTAACTTTTAATTGAATCCTGAAGAAAAAAGGGACAAGCAATGCTGCTAGAAGATGAAAATGGTATGAGTTTGGTATGATCTCAACATATGCACATATTCGAAAAGGAAAACTCCAGAGCATTCTCAAAAGGCAGCCTGCAAAGCATGATGATACAGGTAAAAGTCAGAATTTCAAGTTAAGACAGAAGCACAACTAGAAGCTGCTGCATAAGAAGTGAAATATAAGTTTACACGTAGAACACATGGAATGATGACACTGCCAAATACAGTGAAGACAAACAGTTCAGAGCTGAAAAGGGAAAGTGAGATTACTGGTGTTGCATTTCAGGATTTTCTTACTGCTGCAAACATGTTTCTCAGATACACTCCCCTGGAGAAGTAAAAAGGGGCAAACTACAAGGCTTTTGGGATCCCTTCTGGCCCTACGTCTAATTGCCTCTAACATTTTCATTAAAAGGGAAAAACCAAATGCTTCCTATAATAGGAGTAAAATCTGCTACCCAAGCACATTAGACCAAAAGAACTCACCTTCCAGGTGGCCCATAGTCACCTCTGTCATATGGTGGAGGTCGGCCATATGGATCTGTCGGAGGTGGGCCACGACTGTCTGAAGTAGGTATGCCACTATTGGCAGGTGGGGGGAAGAAAGCTGGATTCACATGTGGTGCTGGTGGTGGAGCACCTGGAGGTGGCCCAGGGAGATGTGGAGGAGGAGCAAGAGTCAGGGGTGGCCCAAGAGGGCCAGGTGGACGAGGGGGAAATGGACCCGGAGGTGGAGGTGGACCCTGCTGAGGTGGTGGTGGACCTGGTGGTGGCCCATAGCCTGGAACTGGTGGTGGAGGGCCTGGAGGAAGTGGCCCAAGTGGAGGCTGACCAAAAGGCTGTCCTGGAAACAGAACTGGTGGTGGTGGACGGTCACCACGATTAGGAGGTCCAGCTAATGGAGGTGGTAGGACCTGACCAGGAGGTGGAGGGCCTGGTGGGCCTGGTGGACCAGGAGGACCTAAAGGTGGACGTGGGGGAGTTTGTCCAGCTAAAATAAAGAAATAAAAAATAAAAATAAAAACAAACAAAATTGAGTGAATAAGTACAAAGAAATAAAATACTTTAACATTCTTGCCTTTTTTTATTCTTAAAAACAACAATAAACCAAAAGTAACCCTCACCAAACGTTGTGCAACATATACAAGACATGCATGGTCCCACTTTGGGTTCAGTAACTTAGAAAATTTTTAACTTATCTGTATCTATTAATACTAGATATCTACAGATATCTAAAGAGAATAACATTATCTTGAAAACTGACAACTTCCCACCCTCCCCGAATCACAACCTGCTGTTGTTACCAAAACCCCCAAAAGCTTACAAAGGCTTACATTGCATCCTACCCACAACTGATGCTAGTCTTTAATATGGGCCTTAAGGTACAAATATATATTAAAAATATAGGAAAAGCTATATTAGAGAAAGTATCACAAATGCAGTATCCAAACCTACTTTCAGTTTAACTATGTCCCTTTGACTGCTGGTAGACAATAAACTACTGAATGACATTTACTAAAAAATACTTCAGCTGAAAAAAGAACTTCACTGCAGTGCAAACCTAATTGTTTAATAGATTTCTTCCATATCAGATGCCTGACTAAATATGAACACCTCTTCTTCAAGTTTCTGGTATTTTAAGTGCCAACTAACTGACCTGCCAATGGATGTGAATCAAAGCTGAATTTCTGATCATGTCAAACTTGCAATATAATAAGGAAATCAGTTACTTTACGCTCTGCAACACAGGTATTCTCACCCCATACAGCAAATCAGTCTGAACTACACTGCACTAAGCCAAATCTACTTGCTACCATGATCTATTTTACCTTTTTAATACTTAAAAAATATGTATATTGGAATGTATCTAAAACTGTTATCTTTCTATTAAATTTAGTAAGTACAACTCCCTGTTGAATATCAACAAAGAAACAGTCAAATCCTACAATTTAGCTGTGAACATCAAAAATGGTTCATTACTGAGCTGCCTTAATCTTTATCATTTCCCAAGTAAATCTGCCATATTAAAACGAGAAAACACAAATAAACTTGAAACTCCATAAATGAATAATTTTACCTGGGAAAGGTGGTGGTGGCCCTCCCGGCCCTGCTGGTCCAGGGAATCTGTCTCCACCTGGAATGGCACCTGGAAAACGGCCTCGACCTCTGTTACTAGGTGGAAATGCAGCTCGTGAGCTTCCTCCTGGGGGACCGGCTTTACCTTCCCCAGACATCTGGCCAGACTGCGTGGCTGCGATGGAAAAGCAGAAGTGACATTACATATATCAAAATAGGTTAAAGAATTTTAACACTTGGTCTAAAGTTCTATGCAGCGCTAAAGCATGACCCTATGAGGACCAACTTGTTCCTTGTACCCAAACCCAAAGCATCTGGGGAGGAAAATGTGCTTTGATAAAATATGGCAGTGTCACACTATGCTCTGTACTGACAGAAGAGCACCAGGAGAGGCTGCCAGTCCTTCCCAGCTTCTGTCATAAGCACAGATGGTCCAGACATTGGAATTTAGTCCAATTTGTCTACAAATGTTAATTTCTAAATGCTCTTGTGCTTTTTTAAAAATTACATCCCCAAGAAATTGAAAAAGCATCTCCAGCTGTTAGACAAGAGTTGCTCTAATCTGCAACCTTCTTTCAGAGAGTGCAGCAGCTCTTTGGTGTATTAACTGATTTCTTTAAACAAATATGCAGCTGGACTTTTAAGTATTTTATAGCTATTTTAAACTGTGTAGAAGATATCAGATGCTGAAAAATAAACATGCCATACTACTTTTTCTGGTTTTCCAAGACAGCACATAAGAAAAGCTTACTTTTCCTTGACTGCATTTCAAATTGACTCAGAAATTGCTTATTACACGGAGTTACAACAGGATTCTGCCCATGCAATTCTCTTTTAGGCAACAAATCCATTAACTTTTTGGAGGATGCTTCTGATCCCACACCCACAAGGGCAAACCTGAAAGGAAACAAAAAAGTTACACCACAATTTTTCCATGTTCTGGATATCCTGATGCCTCGTGGAAAAGATTATGCACAGTAAGCAAAATACTTAAAAACTAGATACAGAAACTGTCTCTCAGGCCTTAGTCTAGTTTTCAGAACAGATAAGACAACTTATTCTAGGACATAAAAGAAAAAAACAAAACCACCACACTAATAGAAATCTAGGAATAGTCTTAACGAAGATGGCCAACAAGTTTTAACTTACAAAGTAGTGAGACACAATACCATCATAAAAATTTATGCCTGAAATTTAAGTCATTAGTATGAAATTACATGTCCAAAAATTGTGAGATAAATAAGCAAAGATTAGCAGTTTACAGACTGATAGTTATAAAAATTGAAAACTCCTTCCCCATTTTCTTGCTCCCAAACTTCAGTCCATGTACATATACAGAAAAAAGAAATAACAAGTTCTTACCCTTTAGACTGGCCATTAGCACGATTTTCAAAAAATTTTATCTCCAAAATATCATTTACCCCCAGTGAATGAACTGCTTCAGTTAAGTCTTCATCTGTTGTCCACTGAAAAATATTTTTAATATTCAACTATGAAAGCTTACCTAAAACATCAGGCAACGGGCAACTAAGTTTTCCATGCATTCTGTGTGTGTGAAATTGATCCAGAGGAATACTTTATTACAGTTGTCAATATATCCTGACTTTTGAAGAGTAGTCATTTTTATTTTACAATTCTCAAAAATCTGATTTTTTAATATACATGCTTCCCCATATGCTACATTGCATCAACCCCATTCACCAGTTATAGTATGCCAAAAAAAAAATCTGTAATTGCGCGACTTCTGTCTTTTGAAAGTGCAAATTTTACACTGGGCTAATGAAATAGTACTGAAATACTGCTACTTTTTCCACACCCAATCAATATTTTCTCGCTATGATTCTATTATTTACATACAATTGTCAATTTTAAATATCTTATTAACCAGGGGCTTATTATGAGAGCTTTGACTAGCGAGTTGAATGAACTACATACTATCTGCACAAAAACTGCAGGATCTATAGACAAAAGTAGGGAAACTTGTACATAAAACTATGGTTAGAAACATCTGCTTCCACTTCACCAAATCTACTTGCTGTAACTTCCTATTAATTACTATGTAAAGTTTCACAATTTCACTCATATCCAATGATACATAAATACACTAATATTCATGGTTTTCTTCCTACTTCTATAATTCCATCACTCCTTTAAATTTCATATGAGGAGTACAAGGCAGGCTTTCAAGATTCTGAACTACTTATCGCATCTCCCTCAAATCATAGCTTCTTTTAAAAATTCAACAAATTATTTTGCTGAAAACTAAATGCAAAGAAAACACAACAGCAACACTACAGTAAATAAATGCACTTTCTGCAAATAACTTCATTTGTGAAGCCAAAGAGTAACAGGTACAAATTCTGAACACTGCCCTACCTGCTTTAGAAATTCAGACACTTGACTTGGATAAGTCACGTACATTTTACTGATTCTATTCAGGTATTTCAAAATGGGACAACTGTTAAGTCAACAGCTCCTTTACTTACCTATAAGCTCCTGAAATACTGTAATAACTAATGAAAAAAACACCCATAAAAGCATTCTTTTTCAAGTTTAGCACTAGTAAGAAATTAATCAGAAAATGGAAAAAAAACCAACCTAATAAGAATTTTGCATGTGTGGACTTGGAAGAATGTGATTTAATTAAACAGATAAAAGCTTTACTTAATTCAGCTACTGACCAGCTCTTGCACTTTGTTTGCTTAAATGCAACTGATTTTAAAATACTTTAATGCTAACAAAGGTAATTTTTTTAAGGGTGACTGCAGTTCAGTGAGTTATTGTAGACCTGTACTTCTTGGTAGAAGAAATAAACCTCAAGACAAATACCTGAAAATAGTTGTGTTACAAGAGTCACTGCCAGCGGAAAAAGCCCCTGGAAAAATGTGAAAAGTGATTTCAAGAAAATCCCAGAGAACCTTCCACCTTCCTTTTAAACTAAAACCTTCAGCAAGAGCTTACTAAAAATTGCGTTTGTTCAGTAACCTTAAAGTATCTACAGGCATAAAGTACTTCATAGTTTAAACTTGTTCTCCTCTTTCATTCAGTTCTCTGGAAAACTTAAGAAGACAGTAGCACAAATATCCCTCCATAACACTTAAAACGTGACAGGAACTTGAAAGTTTGTATTTACTCAAGACTTTCTCAATTTTTAAGACATCAGAACAGCTCCAGACAGGCTCACTAAATTTCAGGCAAAATGGAAAAAAACACAACCACAAATAAAAATAACCTCATACCACCAACAAAACCAAAATCACCAGCTCTTTTGTACTTGTAATATTTCATATACAACACTGTAAAGCAAAAAAATTTTACAAATAGTCATTGTCCATAATTACAACTTAATAGCAGTAAGATACTTACCCAAGTAAGATTTCCAATGTACAAGGCAATTCTCTTTCCAGTATATGTATAGACAACATTTGGTGCAGCTCCTTTACCTACATCATCCCCAACTGATGGTGGGAGAGAATCCATGTAATCACGATCCTCTGGGGCATCTCCATTATTTGCAGATGGAGAAATTACATCATCATACAAATCAATCTGATCATGTCCACCATATTCAGCCTCCTAAAATAAAAAAAAAAAGACACCTTGGTTATATTTAATATTGCACACTCTCTTAAAACTTGAAACAAAAAGCTATGATAACTGTCACACTCCACAGACACCTAAAGTCTGATCCAACACCTACAAAACAGCCCTGCTGAAAAGTTAAGCCCCAGTTTCACCCACAATAAAACATATAAAATACTTATGACTTCTATTATGTTCTAAACTGCCAGGGGAAAGAAAATACTTCTGACCACTGTTTTCCATTGCAATACAAGCAGAAATCCAAAAATCCACAAGCCCTACTCCCAGAATGGTATACATTAGAATGCACAAGTGTCATGGTTTTACCCCAGCTGGCAACTAAATATCACACAACTGCTCACTCACTAGTCCCTCCCCAACTGCCCTGTGGAATGGGGAAGAGAATCAGAGAAAGGTAAAACCTGTGGGATAAGAACAGGTTTAATAACTGAAACAAAATATTATAATTGTTATTATTGTTGTAATGAGAAGAGAGATAAAGAGACAGGAACGAAATCCAGGAAAGACAATACAACTGCTTCACCACCCATTGATCGATGCCCAGCCAGTCTCCAAGCAGTGATCAGCCCCCTTCCAGTCCCACCAGCTTATATACTGGGCACAATGTTCTGCCATCTTTAATGCTTTTCTATAATACAGCAGGTATATTGCATCTCATTTTTTCTGGTAGTTTATTATACAGTGGGGCCTCTTCAGCACATGTTACCTCCACCTCTATTGACATTCTGAAATCTTTGTCTTCTGGTCAGTCTATGATCACTTCCAAAATTCCTGGGCAACTGGGATTTCCTATTTGAATACATCCTGTGATGACTGCAATCCACTCACTCCATGTAGCATCAGCTGCATGATGTGTAGAGAAGACCTTCCCTTTGAACATCCAGCAAACCACTTGAAACCTTTGACTGCAGTTCATATTGGAGTTCCAGCAGGACAGCAGTCAGCCAAGCTGTGACTTCATTCAGACCACAATAGTCCACTGATAGTCTCCCCTCTCCATTATACTTTCGCACTGGCCATATGGGGTTATTGAAGTGTGAGTGCGTCCTGCTGATCCTCCTTGACTCTCCAGTTGAATCACAGGAGTCTCGGTTGGTGCGATGCTGCCGCCAGTGCAATGTCATGGTAGTGATCAGCATCTGTTCTTTGACCTTCAGCAACCGACAACAGAAGGGTCCTCCGAGAGACCAGGCAAGGCAGGCAGCTGCTTAAATTCCTCTGCCTCCAAGGTTGTACTGAACACCCACTGGTACAATTCACATCCTTGAAGTACCCTCTCCTGAGATAGTCTATGCAAAGGATAAACAGAGCCTCCAGGCCAGTCACAGCGGGGTGCTTCTGCCACACACTCCTGTCAGGCTCACTTCAGCTTCCAATACAGACAGTTCTTGGGATTCCCCTCTCACTCCAGAAACAGAAATGGTTTCTGCCCTTGCACAGCTGAATGGCATTAGGGTACCCTGTGCACTGGTGGCTACTAGAGCATTATACTCCAGTGAGCCTGACATGCCAGGCCACAGGATGCATACGATGATAATGGAGTCTGTACAAATTTCTGCTGTGTGGGTGACTGTGCACTGTCTGGGTCATAATAAATCACCTCTAACAAGCTAATTCCCCTCAGGGGCTGGACAACTCTCTCTGTGGTGGCCCACTTGCCTGAGTGACAACTAACATCTTCCTTGAAGGGATGCCTTTGCTTCACACTCCATAGTAGCTGCCTCCAGAGGCTGAGGATTGTGGCCCTTTTCCACTCACCTTGTCAATGCCCCCTTCTCTAGGAGGTGATCCCAGCTGCTTGGTTTCCACACCTTTTAATTCCAGGCTACCAGCCCTGTTACCCCAGAGTCAGAGCAGCCAGGTGGTAAGGTGCTCACCTGGGCAACAGCTGGAACCTTTTTGCATATCCCACAGCTCACTCAGGGATAGGGATTGAGTGGTTCCCTCTTGTTCTGCCTCTTCCTCCTGTTCTTGTGATGGCCCTGCTTTGCCCTTCTTTACTAAATGAGCTCTTTTGTGTCCACTTCTTCTGGTGAAAAGGAGTGACTGATACTGGCACAGGCTGGTCCTCTGGTTCAGCTGCATCACCCTTCACCAGGGTCTGAGCAGCTACAGGGCCTGTCTGCAAGGTCTGAGCAGCCACAGTTCCTGTCACTGTATTTGAGTAGCTGCAAATAGTTGCTTAACCCTAAACAAGACCCAGCACACATTCGGTTCCTGACAATAGGGCCATGCTGGTTTCCACATCCCAAGGATATTCAAAATTTTTAAGAGCTATTTTTATTAGCCTGGCAGAGAAGGGGAAGATGTGGGATCATGTCTCCTCCATACGAGCAGTTAACTCTTAGAGAGTGAAATGGAAAAGGTCTAATTATTAATAGTTTCCAATAGATGGCTCACAGAGATGACAGCAACACTGAGTACAAATACCAGATTAGTTGACCAGCAATTCTGTCATATCATAAGCCAGTGTTCAGAGTCATTGAAAGGTTTGGGTTGGAAGGGACCTTAAAGATCATCTAGTTCCATAAAGATCATCTAGTTCCTTAAAGATCATCTAGTTCCTTAAAGATCATCTAGCAGGACAGCTTCCTCTAGACCAGATTGCCCATGTTAAAGTACGGCACAATAACCTTAGACCAATTCCCACAGACCATAAACAGCACAACAGGGAGCACACATTGCAAGTAACCCTGAGAACAAGCAGAACAGCTCTGAGAGCACAAAATCAACATTGGGACCAGTGACTACTAAACTAATATAACGAATGCTTAAAATAATTTTGTTCTAGCAAATCTAGTCAGTTTTGCTATCTCAACCCATCAAGCCCCAGGATGGGTGATGTCATGGGTTTGCAAACCCACAACAGGTGACAAAAAAGGACTGTTACAGTTTAACCTCAGCTGGCAACTAAGTACCACATGGGCATTCGCTCACTCCTCCCCCCAACCCCATCAGCAAAAAGGTAAACCCCGTGGGTTGAGACAAGAACAGTTTAATAACTGAAATAGAGTAAAATGTAAATATAGTAATGGTGATAATGAAAAGGGAGACAAAAAAAAAAGAGAGGAATAAAGCCCAAGAGAGACAAGTGAAGCACAATACAATTGCCCACCACCCACTGACCAATGCCCAGTCAGTCTCCAAGCATCGACTGGACCCTTGTGGCTAACTCCCCCCCAGTTTATACGCTGGGCATGACACTGTGGTATGGAATACCCCTGTGGCCACTTTGGGCCAGCTCTCCTGGCCATGCTCCCTCACAGCTTCTTGTGCACATCCTCACTGGCAGAGCATGAGACACTGAAGAGTCCCTGATGTAGAGTGAACACTCCTTCACATTAAACAATGGTGCATTAATGATATTCTCATACTAAATCCAAAATGCAGCACCATACCAGCTACTAGGAAGAAAATTAACTCTATCCCAAGACAACAAGCAACGTGCTTGTAAGGCTGTCAAAACCTACTCTCAAAAGAAAAAATTTTTTCTATTGAAACATTTGGTCGAGTGAAAAGACCAAGCTTCTACTGAAAAACAAAACATTCTAACTTTCAGACTTTTACTGGATTCCTAACTTCATTTTTATCTCCTTATTCAAAGAGGGGCAGACAGAGAAAGAATTCCGTTTTGTTTCATTAAATTTAATAAGTCCAGGGGTTTGTGTTTATTCAACATTTACTTATTCATGGGCTACAGAGGGACTATTCTATAGCATCATTGCTGCCCCTGGAAAATTTTGGTTCAGAAAAGCATCCTGGGGTTTTGGAGTGAATCACCCCCTTCTCCCTTGGATTGGTACATGTTCCAGCACAGTTCTGGCCAAGTGAAATAAATTTCTTTCAGAGGCAATGGAAATGAGAGTTTCTTTCCAGAAGCTCTGCTTCATGTGTTCAACAACTGCATCCTACCTGCTAAATGGGAACAGACATGTCAAGATTAATCTGTGATCCTCCAGACAGCTTTGAATTTTAAGTGTGGTAGGAATATTTGGTCGAAAAGGCCAGGCTAAATTAAGTCTGAAGTAGACCACGCAAACAGCGTGTTAGGTAGCTGAAGGGGCCTGAGCTTCAACTGCCTCAAACTGCTGATGGGCTACTAACAAGCTATATTGCTTTTTTATTATAGAGATATGTTCTGTCATCACCAGAGACAGACAATTAGGAAAAAGTTAAATACTGACTGTAAATGATAGATTCCTTCACAAAAACATGCAAAAATCTTGTTTTAAAACATAACCTCAATCAGTGAGATCATTTAATTTGAAATATGAATAAAGTTGGGTTTTGTACATTTAAATTAAGGAGCTATTTTTAAAAGAAAGACTTCTTTTGATACTTGTCATTTTTCATCTTACAGTCACTGATCACAGTCAATGGTGATCAATCCCACAATGGAATGCTACCCTTTTTCACTATCCTAGCAATCACTCATGATAGACAACCCAATCTCTGAGAGAGAGGCCACATCTAAATGTCTACTGGCAGGAAGGCAATAACTTCTCAGTGAAAAACAGTGGTCTGAGAGGGCTTAAGAAAGCCTAGAAGTCTTTAATGTTAACCTTCAGCTTTTATATTTACTTTCACAGTTTGCTTTGCCAACAGGCAAAAGCTGAAGTTCAAAAGCCTCCAGAGAGTTCCTGTACTCTTATACACTGCTCCAGAACAGAAACTGCCTCACCCGGTTTTGGTATCAGAGCTATTTCAGCATCCACTATTAATTTTTGTATCTAGAAAGCCACACACACTCTCTAGATAGAACAGTTCAAGTTACCGGATATGACAGAAGAACAAGCTGGATTCCACAAGAAACAGGCTGCAAAGCTAGCAATCTTTGTTGTAAGCCAAATATATCCACAACCATCATTAGATGATCCATTGTCTTGAACATATGAAAATACCCACTGCTGCTTAAATGGAGTGTAAATAAAATAATATTAATAAATAAAAAACCCCAACAAACAGGTAATCTAAGTTTTAGCATTGTCAGTCAAGTAGATTTAATCCTCAGAAAACTGCACTGTCCCAATACTTCAATAAAGAAATGCCTCCTTCTTAAGATTATCAGCATTAAATTAAGTAAGGGTTTCATATTTCACCTAGTCTGTCCAGTTTGATTCCTCCTATCACTGTAGCTAATGAAAGTAGTTTCACAGAACTGCCTGGGACAGGCCTAAACATGACATCTTACAGCAAGATTAAGACTGATGTCACAAAGAAATATAATTCTAGTCATCTGTGTATATGAATGACTTCAGGGAAGTAGAATTTAGTTTTGGTAGACAAATCCAAACAGGCAACCACCAGTCGTACAGTAGATATATGTATTTTTCTGAGGTCAGCATTGCCAAAATACCAAAGTAGGCAGCAGTCTACAGCTCTGCTACATTTCCCTAGCAGCAAGAAACTCCTCTGAAACAGATCAAGTCTGTATGACATAGGCTTTCAAGTCACCATCAATGCAGGGAGAGAATTATTAGGACAGCATATAACAGTCTGCATATAACTGGGGCGAGGGGGTGTGAGGTGGGGAGAAAGGCAGATGGGGCAAGCAAAGTGCCCAGTAGCATCACTGTCTTCATTTAAATCAATATACAACAGAAAACCTGATGTTGTTTCCGATAATCTCTTCTTTCATCATGCTGGTTTTGCAGCCATGGAATTCATTCAGTTACCAGTCTGTCAGCAGGGTGTGTGCTTAGATGATTAAGAACAATCTGAACCAGCAACTCTATGCGTAGATAGAAGAGAGTTGTCTTGATGGATCTTGCACAAGACCCAACAACCCTTTCTCCTTCATACATGTTCCAAGGAAATTTACCTAAATACACCCTTCCTTCCTAGATGCATAAAAGTTAGGAAAAAAATACAGGAAGTATTACTTCTCCAGTCTCAGCTACTTAAACAAATGCTCTGACAGTACCAGGAACCAGTTTTGACCTCTTCCAACTTCCTTAGTTACAAGAAGGGTATCAAGCATGATGAGGAATTATTTCTGTTCAATTCTAGTAAGTCACAATCTTGCAGATAAACATGCTAAGAAACAAAGTGAGCACCACTGTTCTAGCCCCCTTTGCAACCAGATCAAATTAGTAGTGCACTTCCAAAGCCTATGTTTTAACTAGACCACAGTCTGAAATATTTCATGATTTTTTCTTGAAAATCAGGACTGAAATTTCACATTCTGTGCTAATAAGTGGGACTGGGTGAATGAAAAGATATATTCTCAAAAACACAAGCCAGACTAGCTGTTACACTTCCAGTTACTCAGCCCTTCCTCAAAATTTTGTGTTTTAATTGCCATTTGTGGTGTTTTGCAGCATTCCAATATGAAAGCCATAAACACATGGAACTTCACATCATATTCAGAAGAGACAAGCTGAACATGTAATTTCTTTTTGGAACTTAGTAGCCATACTCCTCTGAGTTGCAGAAAACTGCTCGCTTCCTTTACAAATGCTGTTTTGGCAACGGCTTTTGTTGTTGTTAAGCAAAATTTCTTTAAGGTATACCTATGTCTCTTAGACTTGCTTTCTCTGCACAACTCGGTTCAATTTAAGACTTAAACACTCACACCTCCAAAAAGACATTTAAAAAATCAAATTAAGTAATTTAAATTTCATGAAACTTACTTTTGTTTCTGGGGAAAAAAAATCAATAAAAATAAATTATTCATGTTCTCCCTTACCACTTTTTTCACTCGAGTTACAATATTTGTGGTCAAAAACTCTCAACATCTTAGTATCCTCACTTTTAAACTAAAAACAAAAAGTTTGCTGAAGAATAACATAACAAGAAATAAAAATCTTTCTGGTCTTGATTAGCTGTCTGAACACACAAACAAACCTTTAACAAAAAAGAAGGTCTTTTATATTTTTGAAATAGCACACTGCCTATGGCAGAAATGTCCACCACAGTGCACAAGTTTGTTAGACCATAAGATTCACATTAACTCTACAGGCCCAAATGCTCTTGGTTCTACAACTAGCACAGCACAAAAATTTAAGCAACCTGATCTCTTGTAACTAAAAGTTGCAGAGTAATTACAGAGTTACAAAAAATAACTAAAAATTCACACGTGGTCAAAAGTATAAATTAAACATAGGTAGTATCACTGTTCAAGTTAGAACAAAGTGAAGAGGTGTCAGATAAGAAGATCTCAAGATTTCTTTGCAGTTTGATATTCACAAATACATAGATGTTATCTCTTTCCTGGGCCCCTTTCAGCCCTGACAAACTACAGATGCTGTAATGTATTATGCATACATTTTTAAATGCATGCAGGTCTGCCAGCTTATGGTTTTCATGACCTGGACAGCCCTCCTGACTAGAAATTTATTATACCACAATGTGCCCACCATGATAAGACAGTTGTCTTCCCAATATAAAGGCTGTTTAATAACCAGCTTTAATTGGCCATTAAATGCTACCTTTTATTATTTATTACACAAATAAAAATTCCTCTATGTTACAGATGAGAAGTCAACAGAGTAACTAACACATTCCTAAGATACTGTAGCCACAGAGTTTTCAGATAATTAGACTCTTAGCTGCTCATTCCATCTAAATCACTTATTATCCAGTTACAAAATACAAAGTAAAAACTCTTTCATTGCTAATTTGTTAGCATTTAAATATCAAACTAGAACACTACAGGCATATTTAGACATATCCACGATGCAACTATTCAAGTTTACTCTTTAAGAGAATAAACAAAACAAGCACTTTTTCCACAGCATTAAAATAAGATATCCTAAATTCTTTTGCATCCTCTTCTTGGTCAGAAAGAGTTTTATAAGTACATATGTGTATGACAAAAAGTTCTTTACTGTTTAATTACGTGCATGAGAACATGTACAAAAGCAACACAGCAACACCAAAGCTTAGGAAATGCAAAGCCAATCAGAGCATCAGAGAACTTGACAACACGTGGTCAAATCTTCAGGACCATAAGCAAGCCACCCTGTTTGCTGGCCAGAGCTGCAGGCAGCCTCGAGTCAGACCCAAACTGGCCTCATGCACAGGCTCCTTATTATCTCACTATCATGCACTAATACTCTAGGTTTTTGTGCACAAAACCACATCCTAATATTTGCTAAAGCACCCCTAATCTTACAGTGGGTCTTCTGCCATGGAGAGAATGCCAACCTCAGCCATTTGTATGCAGATAACAGTTGTCATGGGCAGCACAGATCTCCTTTTCTTGAAGAACAAGATGTGTAGTCTAGGGAGATGCTCAAAGTATGCCATGCAATACCTATTTCTTACAGGTCACAAGCAAAGTGTGCAGGAAATATTACATTATGAGACTATCATCTCAAAATGAGACTTTACTAGAAAAGACTGCTGGACAGGGAAGACCATTTAAAAGAACAAAGTGAAAAATGACTCAACCAAGTTCTCAAAGAAAAAGAGAAAAAAAAAGAAAGCACAATTTAAAAAAGATAAATACAACTGGCCAGAGCCAAATTGACTAAAGCTGTAAGCCTACAGACAGAATACGATTATGACCAGCAACAACTCAATAAAAGCATAAGAGGCAACAGCGACAGACACAGCTTTGATGAGATCCAGATGGAATAGGAGATACATTTTCACTAAAAAGATCTGACTTCAAGTCAGTCAGCTCACTGCAACTCAATGCGGTTCACTGTTGTCATCCATCTTAACCAGCTTGTAAACCCATGGTTCTGTGGTCTTTATTTCAACTCATAATCTGTGGTTCAATTAGCACTAATCAAGCAGAACATCCCTCCTCTCCCTCTCCTGGAAAAAAAGCATTACAAAAATCCCAGAATAGCCTTAAGAATGAGTACCTTGAGGCCCAGAACAAGATAAAACAACCAAGGGAAGTTTATCCAGTCACAAGTCCTAAATGAAGCATTGCAAACAAAAGTTTTTCCCAGCCTGTGTGTAAGCAAAGCTACCCAGCATATTTTTCAGTCCCTGCTACTACAAAAACCAGCAGAAAGAGTTCCTGTAGTCCAACTCAAACAACCACTAGTAAGTCACATTAATGTAGTGCAACACAACACGCTAGTTTGTTGCTTTTCAAATAAAGCTAATTTTTCTTTACAAATATGGTGTTGCGTAAAATGTTCTCTACATAAACAATAATGCCAATCACTTTCCCCCTATTTCTTAACTGTCATCTTCACCCGTCCACAGGTATACAGAACTATATTCCACCTTATCAATTTCAGCTGTCAGCTCCAAATTACAAACAGTAATTCATGAAATTTCTAGAGGACCTATTGCAATGATGTCAGAATTAAGTGGTAGTAGGTAAGACAGCAACAACTCACCTTCTTTCATATTTGACAGAAGGAAATGGAAAAGTGCAGAGGTGTCAATCCCTCAGAGCAAAACTTTTGTCTCAGGACACGCTCAGTTCAACAATGGTATTTTCAACAGAAAGTCACAAAAATGAAATTTGGAAAAGAACAAACAGCAGTTTTTTGCAGGGGTGTGAAACAAACAAAAACACACACGCAACCCCCCCAAAGCAAACAAACAAAACCCCCAAAGTCAAGTTGACCGAAAAGGGGCACTAACCTCTTCTCACCTTTCTGCCCTGTATTTTGCAAGGATACAAACTGAAGTAACAGATTACAGAAATGCAAACCCTGCAGGAGAGCAACTGAGGCAAATACAATGAAAAAAGCAAAAGGGCTTCCTGCCTGCTAGAAGAAGCTGAACTATCACATGACTCTCTTCACCTGTGCCACCATGGCTATAGAGAATATCAATATTAACAACGACCTGAGTAGACTAAGAGCGCGTGAGTGAAACTAACCATTCCCAACATTTTGTTCCGGTAGGGTCTGTCTGCACTATACTTACAGCACACAACTACTTTACTCTGAGGGCTTCTGCACATATGAGTTTACGCAAACACCACTGGATTCAAATGAGGCTTTTTTCCCCCTGAAAAACTTGATTTCTTATTAGCTTTACCTACAATTGATTAAAACAAACCAAAGTTATTATGGGTTCATTCCCATTTAAATATATATAATGGGTCTTCAACTGTAAGGGAGAAACCTTCCCACGCAGACAAACTTCATCATCTCCTCTTGTATGGCATTCTTTTATAATATACCTTCATGAGATTACTAATACTTTGAATTACTCTATCAATAAATATCTAAAGAATAAAGTCTTCTGAGAGAGTTTCAAGTTGCTATTCAAATTACCTGTGAATTCCACAACCTACTACCTATTTTCCAGTTTTCTGCAGGGCAAGCAGGCATATAGCTGAGCCCTGTCGAGTGCGTGAAAGTGCAATTGTTCCCAGTTATTTATGCTCTGGGGCAGGAACAAAGCAATCTAGGGCAACGCTATCAAGAGAAGTGCAGGACTCGCTAACAGGACAGATGGCATGCGAAAATGATATAAACATCGGCTTTCGGTAGGAAAGTTGGCACATGGCTTTCTGGGAAAAATGAGGGGTTAAAAAAAAAGGGCCAGAAAAGTGGACGATTTATAATCCAGGGAAGTTTTGTTTATTTCATCTACACTTCCTCAACAAAATACGAGCTCGTTCCCTAAAAAAGCTTGCGCAACTTTTTAACCTGGAAGATAATAACGAATTAGGAAAAAAAAAAAAGAAAACAACCAAAATATAAAGAGCAGGATAGTTTCTCCAGGGCTGCAAAATAAGCCGCTCTAGTTCCGCCTCCCCCGCAAAGCGCGGCCGAGAAACAGCCACCGCTCGGCGGCCTTTTCATTACTCTGCGAACAATGGCAGTGCTTCCCTTCCGCCGCCGCCGGGAAGGGGCCGCTCTCCCACCGCATCCGGGAGGGTCCTGGGGCCGAGCCGGCACGGGAGAGCTCTCTGGAGCGGCCCCTGAGAAAGGAGGGAGGGCGGGCGGGAGGCAGGAAGGGAGAAAGGCGGGGAAGGAGGGAAGGCGCTCAGCCCCGGCGCGCCCAGCCCGCCAAAGCCGGCCCTGAGCGCGGCCGGGCGCGCTCCCCGCCCCGCGGCCCCGGCCCCGGCCCCGCGGCCCGGCCGTGAGGCCGCGCCCGCCCCGGCCCCGCGCTCGGCGGGAGCGCCCGAACAATGGCGGCGGCGCGGCCGCCGCGCTGAGGGCCCTGCAGGCGGCGCGGCGGCGAAGGCGGGCGAGGGAAGCGGGCGGAGCGGAGGGGCCGCGCCCGCCGACCGGCGTACCTGGTTGAACTCCTCGCCCACATCGGCGTAGATGTCGATGTGGTCCACGCCGTCCGCCATGGTCCCGCCCGGGGCCGCCGCCTGCCGCGCCCGGCTCCCGAGCCGCCGCCGGGAGGGGAGGGAGCGGGAGGCAGAGCGGGGCGTCACTTCCGCGGCGGCGCGGCCGGGCTTCCGCCGGCGCCGGGGCTGCGGGGGCCGCCCGCCCGTCCCGCCCCGCCCCGGGCCGCCCGCAGCTCCCCGCAGCTCCCCACACGGCGGACCGGCCCTGCTGTGCCCCGGGGGGCTCCTCTGGCCCCGGGGACCCGGCTGATGGCAGCGCTGCCGGGCGCAGAGCCATGTTGCGCAGTGCCTGGGCTCCCAGGAACGCTGCTCCAGCAGAGGGAACGCGCGTGTGCTGCTCCACAACCAAGGGCTGTGATGAACGTCTGGAAAATGAAGCGTAGTGGCTGCGTCTTCACGCCAGGAATGCGCAGGCTGGGCTCCGGGGTGCAGTAAAACGTGCGGAGAGGACACGATCTCACCGTGCTGGGTTTAGCCAGACTCTGATTCTGTGCTGCTCCAGAGCTCACTTGTTTAACATCACGAAGTGAAGATAATTAGTGTCAAATCTAGAGTTGTTCTTTTCTTTCTGTGTTAGGTTTTTTGTTTGTTTGAGGTTTTTTGGTTATGCATTCGGAACAGCTAAGGTTGCAAAGAGAGCTTCAAATTAATTTTGAATGAATGTGCCTATTACCTAGGCCCATGTTTAAGCTCCAGTTGATTTTGAAAAGCAGCATCTCCTGGTACATAAAGTTCAGTGCACATAATGCTCTACATAATAGATTATGTTATACTTTTTACAGGATGTTGCATATCCAAAACTAGAGCTGGTTTTTCTTTTGTCACAAGCTGACAATAAGAAGATTGTTTCTCAAACTGAATAAAAATGTAAAAACATCACTGCAATAAATAAAAATGCTAACTGTTATTTTTAGCTTGATTAAATTTTTTTTTCATGACTAGGAGTACTTCACAGTTCCCTGGTTAGCATCCAAACTCTCCTGACTTCATGTTGGGTCCAGGACATGTGTGCAGACCATCCCTGTCTATCTTACATTGAAGTCTCCATTAACAAGAAATACGAACGTACCAGAAAATAGCTAAAAAATCAGAGATCCCAAACAAGGGTTGTGTTGTGGAGTACACCTGCTGATGGTCTAGATACATTTCAGGTATGGAGACACTTGGGTTATTCCTGGGGTTCTTACCCAACTTGTGACACATTAAATTTAATAGCTGCAGATCTCTTGTGTCATTCCTGTTGTTAATTCTGGAAGACAGAAACACTGTAGTTGAGGGTTTTTTTCAACTCTATTGGAGTCTCCTAGTCAGAGGAACTAGCACATCGAGAACTCTTTGGAAAAGTTCATACCATCACCTAAAAAAAAACAACTAACAAAACGTTTTAGAGATGATAGGAACAAACAAATAAAAAGTCTTAATTTAACTTTTAGTGTTGGTTGCAATTATGATTTACAGGACTATATTTGATGACAGGTTAAAAGTGCATGTGCAAGTCATAGGTGAATTAAATGATTATTTGTTTTTGCAAGGAAGATTCACCTTTCTTTTGGATTTCTCACAGTCCACTGAGGTACTGTTCAACTATTGAGATCTAACTGGTTTCACATATTTGCTTAATGGTGGACTGATTTAGCAACTAGTCTTCTACAGAATAAAATAAAGCATTGTGAAGTTAGCACTTCTGTCCATGCTAAATAAAGTTACTGAAATCAAGAAAACTTAACCTTTGCTATCCTAATGATCAGATACACATTCACAGATGATAGTAGGTTGTGTGCAGTTGAATGTTTTATATGTGTCTGAATATTATGCATAGATAATTATGATGTTTGAAAGGGCAAGGAAATGAAATATGAATGAAAAAGTCAGTATCATCACCTTAGAAACCACTTCAGGGATCACCGCTAGCATCTGAAGGACCCCACCCGCGGTCTTTGAAGAGGCAGGAAAAGACATCAGCCTCTGCTTTGCTCTTCAAGATAATGAAGGGTGATCAATGAAGCCTTGGACCCCCCCATGCTGTGTTTCATGTTCAGGGGGCTTTTCCATTTTGGAGCCTTTCTAAATAGTTTGACTTGGTGGATTTACTGTCCACAGTCATTTACAGAATAGGTCATGATGATTTTTATTCTTGTATGCATATTATTAAGCAAATTCTGTAAACAGTGGAGACAATATTATGCAAGCTGTTCTATTTCTTTTCTGTTGTGTTTTCATTCTTTTCATGAGCAGACTTACTAAATATGTCTTTGTCTTTCTTGTGATCAATAGCTTCTTTGTGAATTATTGTGTCTCTATGGAGCAACTTCAGAGCTGTTCTACTACAGTGAAAATGTTAATGATTTATGTTTGTACACACCAAAACTATTTAGACCATATGCTGCCTACCTTCACCCATAAAATTCAGAAGGTTGAAGTGAAGCAGAGGCTGAAAAAGAAACGTGATCATGAGACAAAGAGTTCTCAGCAGTGCAACTTGGTCTGGCAGAAAAGTCCTCTTGCATTTTGTTGGGCAAAAGGCACTGGTCCTGAAGTAATTGCACACCTTCCAAACCCATAGCCCATCACGGGAACTAATGGCAGCAGATGAACTGGTGCCTTCCATCAGTTTTTTCTTCACACTGTGGGATATTCTTTCATTTAATAACAGCTGGAGCTCCCTTGATACCAAAAGCAGGGGGCAAAAGGGACAGTGGCAGCTCTACATAAGAAAATAGCCTGTAAGTTAGGTCCCTGTTTCTCATGGATCCACATGTATATTGTTACTTTGGTCTCTTGTGCTGTTAATGACACAAATTCAAGTATAATGCTCATCTGAACACAAAAGCAGCAACTGGTGCTCTGAGGATCTTGCGATGCATGTCTTGTTAGACCTCTCCATACCTTCCACTCCAAAGCCTTTCAGAGCCTTTTCTACTAGGATGTTCCTGCTGCAAGACAAAGGGGAGGAGAATGCTTTTCCAACCCCTTTGTATTGTACATGATTACCTCAAAATACATTTAAATATATTACTTTAGCTAAGAGTGGCAGAACCAGTTTCAACATAGTAGGGTTTTTAAACATCAATCTATTTTTGCCAATATCAACACAGCAAAAATATATATATTTTTTTTTAAATATCCAGAATTTCCCTAAGGAATCAAGACTGAGAATGGTAAAAGAATTTTCAAATTAACTTTTTATTTCATTATCAGACTAAACTGTTAATGCAGTAATGTTATGGACAACAAAGTGAAAAGATATTAAAAAGAGCTGTGTTAATTGGGATAGTACTCAAAATCAGAAGAGGCCTTAGCTTAGCTGAGAACTGCAATGTATGTTTTGTTATATAAACTTGTGTCCTAGCTATGTTAGTCCAAATGCATTGAATATGTTTTATTTGTTTAGCTGTAGTCTTGAAGGTTTTTGTGTTTCCAAAGCTGCCTGGAGCCATTCTGCATGCTCTGTTATTGTTTTTCTCCCAGTAAAATAATCCAAATGGTAAAAGTCTACACTCTACACTGTAAGAAATCATCTTTTCCACTGAAATGCCTCAGTTTATAAAATTGCGCAGACAACAAGGGAGAAGAAATACTGTATTCCAAATGAGGTGTCAAATAGGCACAAATCTGCATAATTGCTTTCAGAGGCCAAAATTTCCAATTTTATTAACTTTAATGTAACTGTAGGCTGACAAGAAGAGGCAATCATGTTCCCATTCCCTAACAAAGGTAGCAACAGCCTATGCTGGGAAAGAGGGAAGATTACCTTATCTTTTGGTTTCGGCTCACTGTTAGACTAGATTAAATGTAACATGAAACTGCATCCAGAGGGCATCTACAAGAACTCCTACTGACACAGCAATTGTAGGAAAATAGCTGGCATTATTCATCACTTGCCCAGAGTTGTCTTTTTATAGGTATTCAATTATCCTGGGCTCATACATGTGAGCATTGTGTTCCATCTTTCTGCCCCCTTCCCCCCTCTCCCATAACTGCCTGTCATTCTGCTCATTCTCTTGGTTCAGCTGTTCACACTCTGGTTCGGAGCCAGGTTGAAAATTATTGTTGATCAGAATACGATTTGCAACTGGCATGGATATTCTAACCCTCAAGCAGGAAGGTGTACTGGAGAAGGAAAGTATAGTGCAAGAGTGATAATAAATTCAATTGCCCTATTTGAATCCATTTTCATATGAGCTGCTAATCAGAAGGCTCAGTTACCTTCAGAAAAAGTATGAAATTGAATTTTCAGCCTTATATCACACTCTATTTTTAATAACTTACCTTTCCCTGGTTTAAAAACCTTTCTCCAAAATTTCGTTTTTACCCTTATAATTGTCACTAATCTATTTTTTTTCAATACTTTTCTACAGTTAAGCTCCTCTTCTAAATTGACAGAAACCTGCTAAACATGTGCATTAAACATCTTTCTTTTTCTGAATGGTCTATATGCAAAAGAAGGAACAGCACTATTAAAATCACTTTCAGATTTTTTTTTTTTTTAAAGAATTTAAGCTTTGGAATAGCTTTGCTACATAGTTTCTGTTTAATTGTGTTATCAGGAGTCACTCTGAATTTGAAAAAAATCTTTACTGCTCACTTATGTATTGCCTTAGCACTTTGAGCTCAGGCTGGCACAATATATTTCTCCAGGTTTCCTCTCTTTCAAGCTCAGCTACTTGGAAATTCAGTTTAAGACAAGATAATACTTGTCTTAAATACTTGTCATGATATTCAGGTTTGATTTTTTTAAACTTGTACACTTCCAGATTTCAGTATCTATTGTTATGTTGTTATTTAAAAAGCAGAATTAGTCAGAACTGGAAAGCAATGTATCTTATTCAAATAGCATTCCAACCTCTCACTCTGTCCCTCATCCACGACTCTGTAGCTCTGCTGAGGGATGTCCACGTGAACACTTAGCGATGGTCAGAAGGGACATGCCCCTGTCTGTGCCCTCTGGGAGCTCATCACCCCTGCTGTAGGGATGGTGCAGCAAGTCCCAACCCCTATCCTACTGCTAACCCTGGAAGGGCTGGATTTCTCACTTGTATCACTGAGATTTTGAGGAGGGGCTGTCCCATTTGTACCCCTGAGATTTTCCACAGTGGCTGTGCTGGGGGATGGCAGACATGTGCAGCGGGACAGGCTGCATCAGGCACCTTTGCAGAGTTGCCATAGGGAATATGGATCACTTATCTTCAGCTCTCCCAGGGACCATCCTGCCTGCAAAAACAGTGGAGAGGAATGGGGATTCAGGTTTCCTTCCAACAGTCCCAAAGAGTGCCCAAGGCATGAGGCTGTATGGATAACCAGGGGGTTTGGTCTTGAGGATACTGCAGAGTAAATAACTGCTGTAAGTCCAGTGGCAGCTTCTTGCTGCCCTACAATTCAGGGACTCACCCGGAGGAGAAGCCATCAACTGCTGCCTACATCATAAATCACAGTAATGTGTGCACTAATTACAGCTGTTACAGGACAGAGGTTTAGATTTCAACACCGCAAAGGGAAGCAAATAAGCAGAATGTGAATTGATGAAAACCATGTGCACTGGTGAGCTGACACCACCAGGCTTACTGTCCCAGTACTTGTCTGTCATAGCACAAAGCTGTGGTTTTCAAGGCCATTCTCAAGGAGTCCTTCAGCATTGTTTTCATGTATCTAAATAGAACACGCTTTTGGTGTTAACAGCTTAGTGGCAGGAAAGAATTCCTTATTCTCAACAAGGTTATTTCTTTAGGAATTTTAAGGATATCTTAGGAATAAATAATTTTCATACGTAATAATTAACTTCTGATTTGTATGGTCTCAGTCTGACTAAGTTTGAGCCCAATTCATTATGGGTTACAGAAAATACACAAAACACTCATAAATATTTGCATTTTTCCAACACTTTAAATCTGACTTTATTGTATAATTTACAAATGTTATAATATATTCCTTAACTCTTCCTCTGTAAATTAGGTAAGAATACTATGGTATTTATTTTAATCAGAAGGAGACATTTGAACTCAAATTTGCAAAAACACCTACTGAATTTGTGATTATCTGACATCTAGAGTGCCACTCAGTGCAATATTAGCAGTAGTCAGTAAACACGGGTGAAATTTAGCATCTTTGTGTATTAGAGTTGCTCAGAATGAATGGGCATTACAAAAAAATCATTGATTTTCTATTCCTTCAGGTAAGAGGTCATATCATCACTAAAGAAAAAAAGAACTAGAAAATTTTAGAAATATTGGAAGAACATCTCAATCAATGAAAACAATCACCAAAAAAACCATGTAATTTGACTAATTTAGAGTGGAATTAACTAAGTATAAACTCGTGTTTTGTGTTTGGAATTCATGTAGAATAACTGCAGATGAGCAAAACAGGAAAACAAATGTGAATCTACTAGAATCATTACAATAAATATCTCATCCTAATATTAATCTGATACTTTATTACAGGAGAAAAGGAAAACCATATCTATCACTGTAACTTTGTTTTTATGTGTGTCTTCATTCCTTTTGTTTGTTTTCAAATAGAAATATATATTTTTATTATGAACTGAGCACATACATATGAGGAACAATGGAGAATTTCACAAACAAAAATTTTTAAAAATGTAGAATTTCAGGTGGAAGTTATATCTCTGTCAGACATTTTGCATTGGATTAAAAATCATTAAAAATACATGAAAGAATAAAAAAAAAAGAGGAAGAAAAGCAAGAGAGATCAGAAAATGTGGGGGTTGTCAGCCAGATATTAAAAGGCTTTAATGGCTGTTTCTATGGCAACTAAAAATGAATGGCTTTGAAACTAAACTTGGTTGCTTTTTTCTTTTTTTTTAGCAGAGACAGTAATGTTGCCGTCTACTGGCACACACTCCAAATAGTATTCTCTGCCCCAAACTTGCACATGTAAAGATTCAGTATCACCATTACATAATTTCACATAGATTAACTGCAACAACTTTTAATTACAGGGACTGGGTCCCTGACAGAGTCTCAGCTGCTCTGCCCTGAACAGTAAACCAGAGCCCTGATCCATGTATTTTCTGGACTAAAGCCCACCAGTGCTCACCCATCTTTTACATATGCCAAAACCAACTCAGAAGCTTTTAACTCTTTGGAATTACATAGCCTTTCATTAGGAGAAGTTTATTACACATCACTGCTCTAAGATTTACAGTGTCCTTCCAACACCAGTTGAAGTCCTCCAAGCACTTCAGGTGGAGACTGCCACTGGAGGAAGGGGAGCTTTGCTTCTGAACCCCCTCCTTCTCCTGCCTGAACCTCCCTTCTATGCACTGGCAGGTTAATGACACTGTTCAATCCAGAATGTCCCAGACTGGGCCGGATGGATAAGACTTTGTTAATTCTGTGTCCCTCTGTCCTACACAGTCCCCACTCATCAATGCCCTTCCTGTCCACGTTATCACAGTGTGTGCAACACATGCTTTCTGCTTCATACGATAAAAAACCTCTCCTGGTAAAATGCAACATGGCCATGCCATTCTCTCAGACTCTGAACTGAGAAAAAGCAGACAAAAGAGTAATTATGACTTGGGACCACAACGATACTATGTGTGAACTGTATAAGACCAAGGGCTGAGTGCTTTGCAGAGAGGAAGAAGCCATTCTCCAGGGGTCACTGGCTGTAAAGAAAGTAGCTGCAAGTCCCTCTGCAGTGCTTGGCACTCTCTTAATTAGCAATAAAGTCCTAACGTGTGTAAACTGTGATGAACTGGGTCAGAGCAGTAATCTGGCTCGAAATTACCATGGTAAAAAGAATAAAGCTGACATGAGGCTGTAGGAGCCTTTGTGTGAGCAGATGGGAGTGGTGGGACTGCACATACAAGGGCTGGGGAAGGGCAGGGTGACCTCTTTCAGTGGCAGTTCTGGTTTATGCCAATTCCAAACAACTGTGTAAACAAGGCTTTGGTTAGCACCTTGGCTTGTCTTTTATTTTGTTAAAGTTTTGTTGGGTTTTTTCCCCACAGAAATTCTGGTGCAATATCCAGTGAAAAATAGCTTGCTTGTTTTTGTTTTTTTTCCCCAGCTATATGTACTATAAATGTGTTGAACAAAGGACTTTCAAAGGGGAGTGCCTTCAAGCAGTAACATATTTTCACACCAGCTTAATAAAATGCCCAATGTCAAACTCTACTAGCTGATAGGGAATTAAATCCTCAGGAAGCCACATCTGTGACACAACTGACTTGCACCAGTCTTTATATGAGATGACCTCTCAGTGAACTACAATATCATGTGTTTTGTTAAGGTTTGTTTTGCATTCCTCAGTAAAACTTCCAACAGGGGAATTATTTACAATACGAGCAAAAAGGAGTGGGGCATACAATGCAGTTCACCGGAAAGAGGGAATTAACCAGCTGTAAATGTCTGCGGCCTTTGCAGTGCAACTGTGAGCTCAGAAAGGTCTGAAGAATCAGCAGAAAAGATAGGCTGCTTTGAAAAGTAGGTAGCAAAAAGAAGAGAGCCCTGTCAGTCTAAGACACGAAGCAGTATATTGTTGTATTTAATAAGATGTTCAATGACACAACCGGGTGCATTTTAGATGTGAATTTCCCTGACTTTGGAAGCAAAGGTTTTGAGGAAAATCTGCAGGTTCAGTAAATTAGTGGATGTGGTCTGGAGTATGAACAGAAATGACAGACTACAAAAGCTCACTCACTTTTCAAGGTGATAGTTTCTTTCTTTGCACTTAGAAAATTAAAGCCTAATACAGAAATAGTGCCAGCACCTTTTACTTCATAGTGGTGTGTGATGTAGTTGTGCATTTGCATCAGAGAGTCTCTGGAACAGAATTACTTCTGGTTTAACAAATGCAGAAAAATTAGATGATTGCATATTGACTATTCTGCAGGACTGTCCAGACTGCAGCAGCACAATGAACATAGGGGCTGCAAAATTGTGAGCTGTGTGTCAACTGTCTCTGTCCAAAGAGATGGTTATGCTCCAGTTGTGATATCAACATTCCAGAGAGATCTTTGAAGGCTACTCTGTATCTGTCTGTACCTTGCTTGAATCGGGGGAACTATCTCTTACTAGCATCTGTCCCTTCAGCATGTTTCAGTTATCTATAAAAAGACAAGGTTTTTTCATGTCCAGTTCTGTATATGAGACCGCAATGTTAATGTCCTGTGATGTTTTACATATGCTCATTGTACTGGGGCATTGGGATCTCCATGTTTGGAAACCTATGGCTTTGCATCCCTGCTCTAGCAGATGGGCACAAAATTCAACTCTGTGGCATCTTTTTGGAGAGGGAGGTAGTTAATATTAGCAGAAAGTACATTTAATAATGCAGACTACAGAAAAAAATCCTTCCTGCATGAGAATGGTTCATCTCTTAGCATTTACACTTTCAAAAGTTCTAAAGGAAGCTGTGAAAACTCCAAACCTGGCGTGTACCACGAAACCCAAAGGCAGGAAAATTTTCTTCCAATTTCAGTACCTAAAGACTGACTTTTTAGCCATCCTGAGCTCTGAAGCAGGAGTGATACATCCTCAAAAAGTCTTCATTGCAGTTTATAGGTCTGCCTGGTTTCTTCAAAGTATATTCTAACTTTGCTGTTTTAACTCTGAATGTCCCTTCATCCATGTTAATATCTGATACAATTTTGAGTGCTTTTTAACTCATAGCTTGATTTTATTACAGTTATGGTGGAATATAATTGTACATCTCAGAGGGGGGAAATTTATAATAGATCTGGAATCTTTGTGGCTGTTACTACAGTAGATGGCACTGTAACTTAAGTCAAATAAGCAAGTCAGCTGAACTGGCAATCTAACAAGCCTCTAAATAAGATCCTTTGTGCATTTTTAAAGAACATTCCAACAAAGTAAGTAAGGATCAGGCCTTTGGCATGCATCTGTGTTGTGGCCAAACTCCAGTTTTAGATTATTCAGGTCAAATTGTTTCCTTAGGAAAACTCTGTATCATGCATTTACATAATAGTTTTTCCATCTGTTTGCATTTCTCCACTCAGAGAGGTTTTTTTTGTAACTTTTAATATTTCACCAGAAAACATATACATCTTCTTTTCTTTCTTAATTTTTGTTACAATCTTTAGATTGCTATCAGCAACATACAACATAATAATCTAAACTTGCTATCTTGCTATTACTAACTGAAACAATCACGTCTGACTATAACCTGGGAGGATCCCATCCTGGAATGATACTGCCTGTACTTGGTATTTGCACATTAATATGACCTCTCTGAGCTAAAATTGTATATCTGACTTTGTATCCCTAATATTAGAGCACCCCAAAATGATTTACTGATTGTACTCTCATAATATTCCTGGAGGCAGGATAGCAATGTTATTTGTATTTCCAAATAGAAAATCAAAGAACAGAGAGACCAAGTAACTTCACCTCAGTCACATAGGGACTATGTTAGAATGAAGACTTGCATTATATATGGAACATATTTATATCTCAGGTATACAGAGAGCCCATTTTTGTTCTCTGTATCCCATTTGAAGTAAATAGTTCACATTCCTCTACACTGGTATTTAGGTTATTCTGGTGTTTTGCAGAATGAAGGCTTGGTCTGAAGTGAGTCTTGCTATGAAGCCACATATACTTTGGAAAAGGCCCTAAATAATGGATATCTGAAAAAAAGATGGTTACTTTAGACAAACCCAAGGCATTTGTAGCTGTAACTAAGCCTCTTCCCTGTTACTAATATTCTTTATGGTGTACTGGGAAAAATCACAGAGCTGTAAATAAATAAATTCTCTGGTCTGATAATATATTAAAAAGATAAGTTGAGTCTCTCCAAGAAGCAGAGAAAGAAGTAATTCCACAAGAAAGCATGAGAGATGTAAACCTTCCTATGCTGTATCATTTTATTGTCCAGTTATACTGAAATGCAGCTGTGGCAGCTACTGCATTCCATCAGGGTCATCACTTTCTTCAAGATAATTTTGGATATGTATGGACTTCTGTTTCTTCAGTAATACACAGACAAGATAAAAACAGATCTTGAGGTGTAAGGTTTGGGGGCTTTCGGTGTTCAAAAAGAAGTGCAGAAAGGACTCTGATATTTTTCATGAGATTTTATTGGCATCTATATGTCTTTATGCATCAGTCCAATTATGCCGCTGATAGTACTTCCTCTAATGCAAGGACATATTTTTCTAGTATAATAAAAAGAATTTGAAGACAACAGCAGCTGAATCTGAAAGTCAGGGAGAAGATATTGCTGCCTTAGGAATACTATTAATCTGGTAAAGAGCTCACAAAGCCTTTCCAAACACTAACTCTTCTGTGATTCAAGTTTGAACTAGGGTACACTAGATTGCCGGAATAAAAGCAGATGCAAACAAGGAAATCCTCAGAACTGTTCCTCGTGATGTATTTTATTTTTGTAAGACCGATCTTCTTTTCTTACCTTGACACGCAAACAATCATGCAGGAAACCTCAAGTGAGCAACTATTCAAGACGTAATTTGACACAGTAAACTGGGCCTGGGTAAGACAAGCATTTGAAACAGTAAAAGAGTGAACCTGACTAAGTAAGTGCAAACAGCAGGCATGGGGGTTTTTCCCAAAAAGAGCAGCTACCAAGGACTATTTAAAAATAAAAAATTACAATACAAATATGTTCTTACAATAGTGGTTATATTTATTTTATAGGCAGAATCATTCTTTTCATATGCTCATAACAGATTTGCAAATTAAAATAAGCTTGCCATGTATGAACTCAGTGTACTGTTAGATTCTACTTTGCCAGAAATTTAATTCTTTATTTTTCTTTGTTTCTTCCACACATACTGTGAGGCTATGAAAAAACTTGGAAAAATCATTCACCACCAACTCCATATCACTGTAACAAGAGCAGTGCAACTCCCTGCTTTTGACCCCTTGAAGATTCTGTGATGACTCAGATGAATAACTTTGCTTATGGGAATATTCATTTTAAAATGCTTATATAATTTTTTAAAACATTATTTGCACGTATCCTTTCTAACCCCTCACAACTTGCGTTGCTGTTTATTTCCTAAAAAAGAAACTCATAAAGACACTGCCTATCCCTGATCTTTACTTGCTTCTTCAGCTTTCTCATCATCTGGGGCTTGGAAAAAATTTGTCCTCTATGCCTCTTTTGCAGGAATATAACTCTTACACAAAACTGGTATTAAATTGAAACCTTATGACTTAAAATGTTGTCTAAAAGCTGAATTTGTGTACTGAGCTGCTGTACACTCTGACTCAATTTTATACTGATAATAGGTGAACCTTTCTACCTATATGATCAGGAAAATATGTCCCATAGATCACGATGAAAATTATTATACTTCCTATTACGGAGAGCGAACACATTTTTGCATACAGTCAAAGATGTGTCTTAATCTAGAATTACTTTTTTTGTAAGGTAATAGAAATTCTAAGTGGTTTATATTGCACTTAGTGCACTTACCATAAACAGCAAGTTTATCATAATTCTTTGATTTCACATATTACCTGACACGTGACCATATTGACCATGACTGACTTGGGAATTACTGGCATTTTTTGTTAATTTTTCTTACATTTTTAAGGGAAATTCAATATTTAAGTGTGCAGTAGCTAACTGTTTTCTTGTAGGCATGTTGATATTGCACCTGTTATGATGAATTTAACAGCCATAAGCCAAATGAAGTACATTCACTTGACAGAAAAGCTTCAGAAAAGAAAAGGAACAGAGGGAAGGCTTCAGTGTGACACTCTTAGTTGAAGACAGCAGTAATGGGCAATCATGTGGTTTCTTGCATTTGTAATTCTTGGTGGTAAGCCAAAGTTATCAGAGTTGTCAACTGGTTTTTTCTTCCCTGACTTCAAAAGCATCTCCCAATTCCTCAGAAAACTCTTTAGCCTTAATTGAAACCATGTTACTGCTTGTATTTTCTGAGAGAAGGAAAAATGTCAAAATATTTATCTTAGAAACAAAATATTGGACCAACCGTGCCCTGTACATAAGTTGTTGGGACAACAGGAAACTTGGCTGGAAAAGGGGGGTGATTATGTAAAAAAGACATATGACTGACACAGTTCTCTGCATTGGAGACAAAAACCCAAGTAAATGAACAATTCTTCTGGTTCTGTCTTACACTGTGTCATTTTAGTGCTTATGGTGATGAAGATAGGAAGAACATCAGGGAGAAATATTCTGAAGAAATAGCAGACCTTTTTGTTTATTT
This sequence comes from Pyrocephalus nanus, assembly GCA_038380795.1. Lineage (NCBI taxonomy): Eukaryota > Metazoa > Chordata > Aves > Passeriformes > Tyrannidae > Pyrocephalus > Pyrocephalus nanus. The sequence continues at coordinate 10,811,839 of CM076262.1, read as the reverse complement.
TCAGATATTTTAGGTAATGCTTTTCTGACTTAAGAGAAAAGGTGTGAGTTTTTAATTATTAGTTGGATCTCAGAATAGGCTAAGCATCAGGTAAACAGATGGGGAATCTTAAAAAATCTCTAGAAATTTTTATAATTGTTATGATGATTTAGCAGAAGCTTTTGAAACTCATGCAAACCTCAGGAAGCAAAAGAGCTTCTTGGTGAGATGACAGACACAAATGGTTGATTAAATCTCACAGATGAATAGAAGGACCACTTTTGCAGGAGGTAGGTGGTTGCTCTTACATTTACAGCAGTCTTTGAGTATCTTAAATGAGCTTTTGTTGTATTCGTGCTCACAAGGGGAATGCTTACTGTGGATAATCTCTCTAATCAAAGTGCAACATGAAAGTTTATTTTTTCTGGGAAGGTTGCTGTAAAAGCTCTTGAGAGAGAGGATGAAAAGGATGTGAACTCCGAATAGCTGTAAACCAAAGTGGTAGAAAAATCCTGTCCATTTAGGGTGGTGGGAAGGAAAAAAAGAAGGAATGTTAACCTGAGAACAGTGGGGAATACACGAAACACGTGTACAGGGAATCAGTGGGAGTTGTATGCTAGCTGAGCCTGTAGCCAACAACAGAGACTGTCAGGACAGAAACAAACACTTTTGAGAAAAGATATCACCAGATGTTGTTTCATCTCTCTTGCATTCATAATTCTTTTGTCTGTTCTTATTTACCTCTGATCTATAACCTCTACTTTTACCCTTCTGTGTGTGAACAGAAATATCTCTACTCTAAAAGCATTCTTAGTCCTATATAGTGGGGGCTTGTAATTATGCTAACTGGAAAGGCTGAAGTGTTTTCCCTATGCATTTCAGACTGGGACAGGGGAAGATAAATTTCATGTGTATTTTTAAATATATCTTGTAAAAATGTTTACACTGTCTTAATTGTTAGTTGAAATAGTTAAAATCACAAACGCTGTAACTTCAAGGAAAACAAGGATAATGTATTGATTTCATTAGTTTATACAATCAGAACTTAAAATATAGCAGTGTGTAGATTATCTAATATTTTTCCCCAAAGTCACTGAAAAAACAATATTTTATATCTCTTTATCCACTCCATGGTCCTAGAAACACAGGATTACACAATAACTGAAACACACCACGTGGTGTATGCCAGTGGGTCAATATTTCTGTTCAGGAAAATGTACAGGTCTGAAACATACAAGGCTTCATGTCAATATTTCAAAATGTTCATACCAGAATTCCTGAATTATGTTTTTAAATTGTGCTGTATGTGTATAAGTACGCACACTTGTGGAAGGATGAAGGCAGAGGACAGCTGATTAAACAGTGCCTCAAAAATGCCCAGCTGGCTAACATCCAAACCAGATTAATGTCTAAAAAAGGCTACAGTTTGTATTCAGGTGAGTATTTTATGATGTGTATGTATGATACGTATTTCATGATATATAATACAAGAAACATCTGTGGCTTCAGCCAGCTTCTCATGAAAGGACGTTCTGATTACGAAGCTGTCACAGCAGTCCAATGCTAATCTTTATACTTAACGGAAATTTCAAGGAGAGGAGAACACTGAACAGTTCTCACCCTCTGGAGCTAGGAAGTGATGTGAATCGCAACCCTTCAAAACCCCAGAGACAGAACGCAATGATTCATGAGATTAGTTTAAAAATAGGAGGGTTAAAAATAGTAAAAGTTCTTTTTGTTGGTATGCTAGTTTAAATCCATGTAGTTAACATTTTCTGACTACACAGACCTGAAATCTATTGAAAAATGCAACCAATTTAAAAGTACACAAATAGCAACTGAGGCCATTGTATAATCCAATAAAACTATGAACTTATAATGATGAACAAGGCTTTGATACTGCAAAAGGGCCCTGATAAGAGTCAGGGTCAGGAGTTTTAGTCCACCCAGATCAATCCGTGCAACAGAAGGATGATAATTAAACCCACAAAACCTAAGGCATAAGTTTTTGCTTTTTATTAGCAGAAATTTCAACTCAAGTGAGAATAAAGCTGATGCTTTCTTCTAAAACACTGAATTCCTGATCCTACTCTGCAGATCATCACTCTTTCCTAAGTCATGTAAGGTGGCAAGCATGAGAAGACAGATAGGTCTGACACTGACTGTTCTCTGCATGTTGCCCTGCTCACCCTGAGAGCTTGCCTGACATCAGTGCTATGTGCTGCATTTCGACTCTGTCCTTGAAATGCCCTTTGCACTGTGCCTTGGTGGGATTACTGGAAAACAGTCCTACAGCTGTTTTCCTGAGTGCCTGTCTGCGTTCCAGAAACCATCTCAGTTACAGAGTGTTTAGAACTCTACCAAAATACTTTTTTTTTTTTTTCAGGGTGTGAAGGTTTTAGGGTGCCAGAGAAAATCTGTGACAAAGCAAGTCCTTACATCCTCCTTCAGATATCATTTAAATTTGACTGAGTCAAAACTCCCACTGACTTCCCTAAGTCATTTGAGATTTGGCCCTAGCACATTAGCACACTGCAATCAGCTTTGAAAGCAGAAACAGAACTGAATCCCATGGAGAAATATCAGAGTAACATACATTATTTCTATCCAAGTAAAAAGATCTTCTGTGATTTCCTTTTCTGGCCAAACCTAAAACTAAACACATTACTCATCTGTGCACAAGTAGTATGTTTGTTTTTTAAGTGAAACTCACTAGAAAAACAGGAAATAAGAAAATGTAAAACTAGATTGCTCTGCTCTGTTAATTTGTCAAAGCCACAAAATGTGTTTTTCATTAGGTTTCAAGTATGAGATGAAATGGTTAGTTCATCTGTCTACCCACCCATCCATTCATCCATGCACCCATCCATGCATCTTCTTTTTTTGAGCAGAGCAAAAGTTCAGCACAGTTTTCAACCAGCATTTTGACTGTGTTTTCCTCTTTCTGATAAGATTGTCCTTGTGAATGGGGAGTAAAACAGAGTCAAGAACCTCATGCCTAAAAGTGCACGTCTGCTGGTGACAGTCTCTGTGGTTCAGTCAGAGGCACGGTCCTTCCTAAATACCTCCCTAAGGGCAGCTGAGAGCAAAGGAAAGTCATGGAATACTTCCATCAATTTCCAAGTGCACAGCATTGCTCCCACAAAAACAGCATTCAATGTTTCCACACCCCTTAACCTGCCCAAACCACTATGCAATAACAAACGTCTATAGCTCTTTATCTGCTGACTGTGTTTTCAGAATTGAATCAACTAATTTGGTGAGTGATGAATTTTGATAGACTCTTAGAGAGGTTTTAAGGGTATGTATACCACATTTAAACCTTGGAAACTGTGGAAACCTGGCAGCCTGTGCTGAAAATATTACTTCAAGAATTTAACATAGCTGTTTAATTGTATAAACTCCAAAATTGTATAGGTGTGGGAAATGTTCATCACTGAGTCTCAGTACACCCAAACACTCCAATTTTTAACCATTAATTTTACTAGAAATATGTGGGGGTATTTCACTTTAGCATCTATATTCACTGTGCTTGTAATGACTGTATGTGAGAAATAAGAAAGCCCCATTTGCTTGTAAAAATATTAATTCTACATATAGACCTAGGCAACTGTAGTCAAGTTTTCCTCTTAATTTACTTGACTTTTGAAAAATACTAAATCTTGATTAAGTATGAAAATGTTACTTTTCATGCCATTATAAGAACACCTGAATAGACAAACAGATGTATTTAGGTTAACTTTGATATTACTCAAACAGACTCAAACACAAATTTTAAAGAAACTACAATTTTTTAAAAAAAGTAATTATATCCATGTGCTGCATTTATCGAAGTGCATAACTTGTCCTGTACTGAACTTGCTCAGATAGCTTTCACTGGTGAAAGAGGTCTCTATATCTGTTATCTGATCCAGTAATCTTTGGATGTGGCAATTTTCAGGGATTAAATAATAAAAATCTTCTGTGAAATTAAGACTTTGTCAAGCAATTAAATGGCCAGTGCTAAATTAGTAGTTAAATGGTTTTTCAGTTTCATGAAATTATTTCCATCAGTTGATGTTTTCTTCCTGCATTCCCTCCAAAGTCCATATTTTATGACAGAAAGGTGGAATTGCAACATCAATATGTATGGATGACAGGGTAAAACACAAGTCATTGCATACTTCATTGGATTCCCCAATCCACAAAACCACAAATTCAGTCTTGTGGATTAGTGTTTACAAAAGATGAAGAAGAAAAAGGAATTACAGCACATCAGGTATTTGCTGCTGGCAGTCCTTATAAAAGGAAGTAAATTCTGGGAACACTGTGTGTTTAAATAAATTTCTTGAACACTCAATAGACAATATGGGTATGAAGTTGTTGCAATAATGTATTAGCAATTTTTCCCCTACAAAAGTTGATTTTAAAGAAAGGCAGAACCTAGAATGAATTTCAGGACTGTGATGGGGATCACATAGTGAGAGCATGGCTATGATTTTGCAATTAGGTGAAGCTAGAAACTGTCATGACAGCAGACAGTACGTGTACATTTTGTCAAACTAACCTTATTTTTGTCCAAGTGAGCTACAAATGTAGCTGGGTAAAGGCTTGGCAATCCTCCTTGGTGAGGAGTAAACTACATTTTAATGTATTATGTAAGTAGGTATTTAAATCATTGTGCCACATTTCTTACTGGCATGTCCAACCCCACAGGCCAATAAGCATATGCTCTAGCCATGTAGTTGCTATTATAAGTATTGCTTATTATTAGTATTCTGAATAACAGTTTAAAAAGCAAACCCAAAGTTTGCAGCTGATGTATGTTGCTAAATGCCATACACTCTAAACAGTGTCCAAAAGTTCTAAGCGATTCCAATATTATTCACTAAAGCAAAGTTGCAAGACAGAACCAAGAAGCAAAGCCAAAACATGTCCAAAATTGTACCTATTTTCTGTGACAGGAACATATTCTTTCAATGTAATTGAGATGGGTTCAAATGTGCTGTTGTACTTTGGCCTGGATTTTTCAAATCTGAAACATCATCTATTGATGATCACATCTGTTCCTAAGGCTGGAAGACCAGATCATGTGAAGAACTTTGATATTCTTAGTGGACTATGAATGCCTGCACCCAAAACTGTTACCTTTCAGACCAGGGTTTAGATATGACCTCAGCTGGGAGTCATCTAAAATCCTTGGCTTTTCAAACGTTCTGAATACTCAGCCCCTGGACATTTGCAGAAGCACTCCAGTTTCCACAGGGCTCAGCAAATTATTTTCAGTCTCATGCATGAAGTGATTGAACCTCACCAGAATTCAGAAAAAAAGTGTTTCTCTGCTTTGGTGTCTTTGGTGGTCTTCTCCCGGAGGTCTCAAATCCTCCTCTTTTATGCTCCAGTAGGCACAGCCTTGGCTACTGGTTCCATTTAAAGCATGCTAAGGCTTGTGTGACACCATCACAACTTTTTCATAGAACTGCCCTGGAGTTGCAGTTCTCTCCTGTGCCTGGAACCATTAACAAACTCCTATTTCACATGTCCTGCCTCTTTCAGAGACTGGACTAACCACTAATCTGTGACTTATTCCACCTCTCAGTTGAATCTGTGCCCCCGTGAATAAAAGAATGAACAATTTCTGATGCCTGAGAGAATACCCACACAGAGCCTTGCTTTGTGGACAGGATGCAACTAGGCTGTTGGCTGTACATGAGCAAATACAGGAGCCATAACAAGGACAGTATGGGATGGGAACCTGCCCTAGGGGTAACTCCTATGATACTGGAGAGAGATGAGTTCTCTTGCTGCTGTTTCTCCAGATGGTCACAAACTTGCCACTGGCAGCAGCAGGACAGCTGGAGGATGCTGGGAAGAAGGACACTGAATGGGGTGGGGGGAGGCAGGCACCAGCAGCAACTGGAAGTAACTGGAAGGGGCTATAAGAAGACAGAAGGCATATCTCAGGTGTGAGTGTGCCCACCTTCCCCCCAATCCTCTGCTCCTGGCAATCTCTGTGACACACACAACAGTGTGGCTGAAGTGTTGGCTGGCAAAGAAAGACATCAGAAATTTTCACATCAAAGAAGGCAGCATGAAAGAAAGCCAATTAGTATGGCGGTGATTAAACCAGAAACATATTTCTGGGAGCAGTTACTGGAGCTGAGGTGAGTGTGCACCTCGGCAGCACTCCCTCTTTCACTGTCACTTTCGCTGCCCTCGAACGTTTCCTGCACCGCTGGGTGCTGAGCACTCGAGTGGTGAGTATGCTGTGCAAGCAGATTCACACTGGCCAAGTGTGCTCATTATCTGAGGATGTGTCTGCCTATTATGCCATCTCTGTGATTTATCCTTTGCCCCACTGAATACCGTCATCAACATCCTTGTGTTCTCGGTGAGATGTTATGTGCTGGCGGAGTGGGAGAGTTCAGCGGAGTGCTTCTTCCCCATTCTTCATAAGCAAGCAGCCTCTCTCCTTCACCCATGCAAAGCAAAGATTCAGCTATCAGGGGAAAAACCTAACTGCTGGGACAAATTGTAAACTTCTGCAGCAAAAAGCACAGACAATTAAGAGCAGTGATTGTTTTTTTATTACAGGCTTTTCACTCCAGGTTCATGCATGGGAGGTCTGGATTCAAGCAGTGCATGAAACTGAGCGAAGAGGCATAGAGAATAAGGGATTAAATTAAAGGGAGGGTGGGGTGATGGAAACCATGGGAGGGAAGAGAGGGCGGGAAGAAAGAAGGGAGGGAGGGAGGGAGGAAGAAAGGGGAAATAGGAAGGCTATAGGCAGTTGAAGAATGGAAACGGGTTAGTGGGTGATCATATATAAGGTGTGAATTATTGTGTGCTGATCTCTTCTTCCACTCTGTTGACTGCTGGAACTATAACTTAACTATTTTTTATGATGTCTTACTGAAAATAGAAGTAACTCTTATTTTTCCAGAAGGTGAGCTGTTGAATGTTAAAGACTAGAAATCAGTAGCTTTTGGAAGAGATGCAGCTCCTCACTGATCTGAAAACAGATCTGAACTGGAAACTTCATTAATAAGTTTGAGTCCTTGTCACCTACCAGATTTCCTACTTCTTAAAGGGATGATTATAGTTCAATAATGTGTTTTGCTAAACTGTGGGAAAAGATTAATTTTTAATGTGGCATCCCCAAAGAATTATTTCTTGAATTGTATTTTTCCCCTCTCATAGTTGATTTGAGGTGTGTAAATATCAGTACACAATATTTCAACTGGAGCCAGTTGCAGAGCTTTTCCTAATGTAGGTTCACCAACTACCAGACATCTGAGCACTTCTGCAAGGAACAGGAAGATGAACTTTAAGGGTTTGTCTTTCCTTGTGGGCTGCAGGATTTGGCTAGTCCAGTTGTACAGAGGATATATGGGACTTTTCTGGATCTGGGCAGGGATCTCTTGTACTTCATCTTCCACCACAAATATCCCCCTTGAGGTTAATTCATCTGTCCCAGTAGTGTTGCCAATAAGAACTAATTGAAATAGCATCTAACAGTGTTGTTGGACACTGTGATTTTAATTTCCAAAGTGACTACAGTAATTTTTTTCAGCTGGGCCTTGGTGCTCTTTTTGGCAGCCATCTTGCTTGAGATGAAGACTCTTTATTCTTCTCATCTTTCAGCAGAGTCTTCTGTTACCAGATACTTCCTTGATGGTATTTTTAAGTCTTGAAGCACCAACTGTTCTGTGGTTTAGATAGAAGCTCTGGAGGTAAATGGGTATCCAGAGACAACTGATCCTGGCAAGCTGTGGCTCTCCAGGCCACATAGCCCACCTGGAGTCCCTCTGGCTGTGCTCCTCAGGATGGAAAAGTCAAGCCCACTCATGTACTGCTGCTATCACATGGCAGAAACAGCCTTCACAGTCACTGTGTGTCAGATTTACCTCCATGACTTTGGAATGAAGCCCTCTGAAAACCAAAGGGATGTGTGACTGTAGGAGCACAGTTCATGGCACATTTCCAAATAAAACCAGAATTATCATCACATTAGAGCATTTAAATTATTTATGTCTTCTTCATCAAATTGCCTGAGACGCATTTTATCTGTTTCTCATTAAAAGGATAAATAAACTACAGTCATGGCTCAATAACATTGCATGGGTGGGTCTTCTTGTAGCTTCAACATCAATATGTAGAACTGCTATTATCCAGACCTGCAACTGTTCACTAAACAAAAATAGGCCCTGACTTTTTTTTTGTTTTTAAACCTTACTGTAAATCTCTTTTTTTATTTTTTTCCTAAAGCTCTGCTCAGGATTCCAGTAAGACTGGAAATCTCAATTAGTTTATCAATCATAAATAATTTCCAGGGAACAGTTTCATGCTGTGAAATTTATTTTCAGGGAGCAGTTTCACAGCTATACCTCCTGTCAGAACTTTTGAAACTGGACATGTATCAACAAAAATGATATCATATGTTCCTCATTTGTTCTAAACAGTGTGCTTTATGACAAGATAGAAGAGAAAGACTTACTGGAAGAAGATTGCCAGATGCTGTCCAGAGATTAGAGGAGGCCTCTAGCTCTGAACTGGGGTGAGTCCCAGTTCCTTGCCAAAACAACAAAGTTCTGGCACTGTAACAAATGCTGCATGTGTATTTGAAGGTTTCAGAGGGAGACAATGAATAACAAAGTATTCTAATTGGATGGGGATAGAATTAGCTCTGAAACCTAATACGTGGGGCTTTTTTGCAAATAAAAGCACATCTCTTTATATATATATATATATATAAAAATAATCTTGATCATTCCAATTATGTATTAAAAAGGTGTCTTTTATAATTTATGGAAACTGAATTTCGGAAAGCTGTGTCCCATTTGTCCTCCTTGCTGCTGCTGCTTCAATAAACTAGAAACTCTGACTTCCCAGATAGCAGCTAAGTAGTAATCAGCTACAAGAAGTTCATATGAAAGATGAGGCTTGTTCCTGGGCTGACCAAGCTGCTGTCTTCCACCAAACACAGAGACCTCTCAAGAGAAGAAAATAAATTTTCTACTCCCCATTCTTAGAGTGAAAAGCACAAGAAAGAATGGGAGAAACTGTCGACAGGAATGCGAAAAGCTGGAGCCTGGAGAAAGATGATCAAGTAAAATAAAACCTCCAGAGAAGTGAATTATTTAGAATTTATACAAAGGGTCTTCCTGGGAGTTTCACAGTAAGATTATAATTTGACTATTGTGAAAGTCTAATCATTCTAGTGGAATTACTGGGTGAAAAATGAAACAAGTCCCTGGTAGCTGCTGGATATTAGGATATTGCTGATATTAGCTGCCAGATATTAGCTTATCCAGCAGCATGATGAAGAAGTCTGGATACAAGATATCTATCCCAAATTTAAAAAAGGAAAGAAGTATAAGAAAGAACCATTTGCTTTTATTGGAGTCTTCTTTTTTAGTCGTTTAATTTGCTGATTTATTTTTACATTCATGGGATGTCTAACATGGCTTCCAAAACGTTTTGGAAGAAAGAAAGAGCAAAAATATTCCCAGCTGTTGGCAAATTTCAGGCAATTAAAATGAGGGATTCAAAGTAAGCAAATCTAAGAGGTATGACAACAAAAAAGTAGTTCAGTCTTAATGACAGTGGCATTATGAAAACCAGGAATGTGTTTTCAAATAAATATGTGAGCACATGCCTGAATGACATCAGAGAGGAGTGCGTATGTCGACTGCACAGCAAACAGTAGAAAGAAAAGAACTTTTTAAATGAGAACCTGAATAAGTGCTGTTCTTAACCTGAAGTGATTAAGAGCTGAGAGAACTGTGGGGTTAGCACTACAAGAAAGAAAAGGTGAACCATTTAATTATAGAAATGCTTATTATAGTAAAAAGTACTTGGTGTAGCATCATGTGTAGTTTTGCAGCATTGAGATTAGAAAAAAAAGTCACTCTGCAGGGCTATAATGGGGATATTTTTAAAAGCTTATAGGAGGAAACTGATGGAATGGAAATATATGGTCAAAACCAGATGTTTGTCATTTGTGGAGACTGATAATCAAAACTTTCTTTATGTGTACAATATGCAAAAATTCCAATTTAATGAAAAGGGGTGGTTTGGGTTTTTTGGTTTGGTTTGGTTTTAGTGTTTTGTTTCTTTGTTTGTTTTTCTCTAAAAGAACCTAACAGATGTTAGAAACGTACAATAATGTTAAAAGAAAAACATATTGCCACTGGGGTCATACAACTGCAAGTCCACTTGCTTACTCAAGGTGTGGTAATTACCATATGTAATGTTTTAATCTTATTGTTTATCTGTCAAGACAGATAAAGAGAAAACTTTCTGGATGGTTTTACTGTCCAGACATTGCTATCTTATATTGCAAATCAGATGCACAGAACATCTGTCAAGTCCTGTACCTACAGCTGTCAGATGATTGCCTGTATTTTAACTTAATCATATGTGTTTAGAAATGGATGAGTAGTGGATGTAGATCTTTGCAGTGCATGAAGTGACAAAAATATGTGTATTTGTACTGTAATCTCCATGAAGAGTCATGATTAGAATTACATGATATACAAGAAATTAGCAACAAACTTCATCACATAAAGGCAGTTGTTTGTTAACTTTAAACTAATGCCTTTAGGTACCTGCTAAACTACTGAGCTACATGCTAAAACATCCTACCTTTACTGGATTCATAAACTACATAGACTTCCAGAGATTACAGGAGATTAGTCAAATTGTAGCCATGATGGGATCCCTGGAATCGCTCCTAATCATTTTAATTGTTATAATGACTTTGTTAACTGCACAAATTGTTTTGGTGATAAAAATGAAATGCTTAGCAGAATGAGTAGCAGTAATTGAGGAGTAATGGATAGGGTTAAAAGTTAAAGGAGAATAAGAAGGAGACCCAGCTGCTGCCTCCTGGATGCAACATGGTCACAATGCCACATAAAGGTTCCCTAAACATTGATAATGCCTCCAGAGGAGGCACTGGAGAGGGGAATGATGTGAAGGCAAAACATCCTGCAGGAAGGGGAACATGGTGACACTTTGACTGTGCCATATCTGTCCACATAGAGAGATAGATGCCAAGGACAAGTACCCAATTAAGCACTCATGACTAGAGTCAAACAAACTCCACCTAAAGAAACCTAAAGAAGTAGCACAAAAGGAAGTTGGAAATGGAGAAAAAAATTGGAGGAATAACAGAATCATAGTTAATTCTATAGAATCAACCAGGTTAGAAATGACCTCTGAGATCATCAATTCCAACCCTTGATCCAACACCACCATGGTTACTAGACCATGGCACTCAGTGCATGGTCATCCACACTCATCTTAAAAACCTTCAGGGATGGTGAATTCACCAACTCCCTGGGTAGCCCATTCCAATATCTGATCACTCTCTCTGTAAAAAATTTCTTCCTAATTCCCAACCTAAACTTCTCCTGGCAGAGCTTAAGACTGTGCCCTCTTGTCCTACTGCTGCTTGCCTGGGAGAAGAGACCAAACCCCACCTGGCTACAACCTCCTCTCAGGTAGTTTTAGAGGGTGATGAGTCTCCCCTGAGCCTCATGGGCTAAACAACCCCATACAACATATCTTACAGTTTGTAGACTACCAGAAGGGGAAGTTTTGGTTTTCCTTAATAACACTGTGTATGTAATGTTAGAAATAATACCTGCTATAGGATGGGTACAGTGAAGCAGGTTTCAAGGGCTGTCCCTGCAGTGGTTTCTCTTGGAGTCACAAAGAACTAATCTGATCTGCTTTGCTTTTCAGAGCAGTAAGTTTGTGATGCATCAGGACAGATTTTGTAAAGATTTGCCTTCAACTGAAAAAAGATTCTGGGGCCAAATTCCTGTGTACCAAAATGGAAAGACAGTGCTGATAGGAAACAACATCACAAAGCATATAGTCAGAGAAATAGAAACAAAACTCCAGTGTCCCAGACCTCAGAACAGTCCAGATATCATCAGTGAAAGGACAAGATTGGCCCAGAGTGATGTGCATCCCAGAAAGACAGGACAAAACCCCTACTGTAGCTTATTTCTGTGAATACAGAGGACTAACACAGTAACAGCCTGTACCAGAAAGCAATAGTCATGTGTTAGTGGCTTACAGACAGTATTAAATCTTTCAGAACATAAATAAACACCCCTGCAAAGCAGAGTGATTTTGAAAAGTCTGCTAGTGAAGCGTAAGGGAGACTGACATGACAGTCTTCTCAGGAAACTTGTTCAAAAAACTATGTCCTTGTCATTATAAAGGTGTGCAATACCTAAGATCAGTTTGTGGCAGCCACACAAGCCACCACAGACAGAGATTATAATTTTTTGATGGAGGTCAACTGTTGTTTAACTCTTCACTTAATGCATTTATTACCCAGAATTATTCACACTATAGTTTGCAAGAGCTTGGTGTTCCCAAATTATCTTCAGCAGTCTTAGCATTTCTGTGAAAGGCCCTGACCTGTACTACAGGGCAAATAGTCTTCTCAATTGTAACAACATTTTTTGGGAATTGAAACAACATTTTTAAATGAATAAATCCTTCTGAATAATATGTTCATACATTTTAAATCTCCTGTCTGCATTTTTCTTTCTTAGCCTTAATTTACCATTTGTGGAGCTACAGTAATGTCAGCAGAGCTACAGCATTTATTATAGGATAAAGTGCAGAGTGCCTACAAGAAAAGATCAAATTGAATATATGGCAGTTCAGGCAAAACTGTTTGTTTGCAGGATGTAACCATAGAGTCACAACATACTTTTTTATAATTTGATGCCTAATTTTGCCAAAGCATTGGGCAGATAATTTTGAAATATTCATCAAACATGCATTTTAAGCGAACAGAGCACCAAGTTGGATTTCAATCTTTGCTTAAATGTACGAGTTGAAAGAGCCAAAGGTGAAATAGGGCTGCTTCTGACTTCCTTCTGTGCCTGAAGTAATCTTACAATAGAAAGATAAGCAGTTTATTTGATGATTCAATTTAAAGCTTTTTCTGAGTGTAATGAAGTGACAGTATCCTTCTGTGATAGGAGAGTTTGTTGTAGGAAATTTTAGTGAAAGGCTCTTTTATTACTATTTTTAAAATCTGTCCATTTACTTCATGCACAGCCTGAGTTTTTTAACTGGAGATGAATCTGAGGTTCTGGGTTTTGAGTCTTTTTAAAGTATGATATGTTGAGCTTGTCCTTTTTACAGAGAAAACGATGAGTCAAGATAGCCTGTTCCAAAAGTGGATTTAGTCTTAAGGTCTGAATTTCTATGACTTATCAAAAGACTTAGTGTTTTTGCCTTGGGTTTTAATAGTCTAATGTTTTTACTTCATTAATATTTGATTATTTTTATTTTAGTGCCCTGATCATGTAATTTCTCTGTGTACATTCTGTCATTCTTTATATTCTAGTATTTAATATGAAGACTTTCTTTCTACTCCCAATGTCTTCTACTTTATGAAACTTATGCTTAATCTATTTAGACTTACTTCAGGTCTTACATAAGTGTATGTATCTATCAGAAACTTGGAAGCTCTTGTTTCTGTTTATGGAAACCTGAATTTGACCCACTGCTTGCTTTGTGAATAAGAAATAAATAATAACAAGGAGCTTAGGTTATTAGTCATGAAACATGTCGTCAGTTATACAAAATTCATTGGACCTATTTCTTTGCTGATATTACATAAATACATCAAAGCCTTCATACCTGTTAATTGCTTAGCAATGCATCCTTTTTGTGTTGTTTTTTTTTTAGAAGACTCTCAAGTGCTTAGAGTTTTTGCTGGATGAATGGTATTGAACCTGAGATCCTTAGACTGACAGTCTGATTGTTGTCTCCAGTTTCATGGGTCTCTCATAAATCAGAACTGTGTATTCAAACTCCAGGTATGGGTGGGAGCATAAAAAAGGTGAAAATAGTTGAACTTTGAAGGGAAGGAAATATATGTCACAGTATGCTCAGAAAATGCTCTGTGTACTCTCAGTGGGCACTTCCAAGTCAAATTTTTTTATTCCTTCATTTTTTTGCTGATAATTTATGCTTGTAAATGAATGTATCTTCTCTCCCCTGGTTCATTTAGATATTTTTGGTACTTCCTTAGCACACTCCTTTTAAATATCATCCCCTGACTGTTTCCCTGCACTTTTATTTCTTTCACAGGAGTAATCAGAGTTGGCTGAAGCTCCCTGCTCACAGTGGCCATTCCCACCAAGTTAAGGAAATTGATTAATTAAAATATCATTGTCTTTTAATGTTATTCTTCTTTAAAACCCAAACTATCTAACTTAAGCATTTGACTGATACTTCTTATATTAGTCAAAGTAACACAAAAGAAGTTATAAAAATTACTGAAAGAAAGACTTCTACTCAATTTTTAAGATGCAGGGAGCAGGTTACCTAGTAAACACCGAAAAACAAAAAAGATCCTTGAGTATTTTTTTAATAGAAAAAAAGCTCACTAATTTTAAATCCTGAAAACTCCACAGCTAATAAACTTTGGAAAAATATGTATTCTGTGTAATGTTCAGTCTCATATGAGGAAGGACATTTTTCTACTTTTACATCCCACTTGAGTCTATGAGTAGATATTAAGATATGATGCTGAGATTATTATTGAATAAACAGTTTAAACAGGTTTTATAAGCATTTTTGTAACTCTTAAAATTATTCTTATATTTATATTATTCACTTACACATTTAATTATCTGCATAGTTTTGTAATTGTTTAATATTTTATGAACAAATATTTTACGTATGTTAGAAAGAAAAAGATTTAACAGAAAGAGAATTGTGTGAGCAAAGAGAAGAGGACATCAGATTTATGAGAAATCATACATCACAGTATATAAAAATATGCAACTCCTTTCAAAACATAATCTGGAATGATACGGAAAATAGTGTCATCTATTAAGACCTCAAGCCAGTGTTCTGAAAAGTCCCACTACTTTTTTTTTTTTTTCTGAAAATCTGACATAGAGTAGAAATTTAGTTCTTATGCTTTCCTAATCTACTAAGTATTTTCTCAAGTACTAAAAAACCACAAGGCATTTATTATGTCATGTTGCACTGTCAAAGTCCCATTAGTGGGACAATAGCAGGTAAAATAGAAATGACAGAACTGAAAGTCACCAAAGACTTGAGAGATTGTAGCCACTAATGACATGAAAGCACACTGATATCCAAGAGAAGAGAGGCATATGATCAATGAATGGTTAAAATGGCTTGGCTTGCTACGACCTAGACTGTTTCCTAAATATTTCTGAGAAAAACGATCATTTTTTCCCTAGTGTTAATAAAAAGAAAGGAAAAAATGTCTGTGGCCTCAAAGAACATCTGAAAAGGGCCCTTATCACCTGCTGGGTACCTTGGGATGCTTGGTCATCAGACTGAAGGGGAAAAAAAGCCTTTTGATGATTCTGCAGCAAACAGTTCACTTTAATTGTTAGTTTTCATGGTGCTGTCTTTGCATATTATTAGGCTTTTAGCAAATATGATAATAGTCCATGTTACAAAGAGAACAGCAGTTACCAAATACTTGTACAATAATTCACTTCATCTAATATAAATAAGGTACAGAAAAGTGATAGGAAACAAGAATACTAACTAATGTTATGGACCCTGACTTTGGTAAAAGATGTATGTAAATATTTAAGTGTTGTCCAGACTTCCCTAAACATGACAGGCAGGAGTTATATTCATGTTAGGGGTACAGAAGTGGGGTTTATTTGTATGCTCTAAATAAGAATGCAAGCACATAACTTTGTTAGGCCTGATGAACTTGAAAGTGAGAGGATGTTTTTTGATGCTGTTGTCAGTACAAAAAAAGAAGTCACAGGGATAACTTTGAAGCAAATGAGCACTTCTGGTGTTGAAGTTTCTCAGTGTCAGCTTCAGTTGGAGGTATGGGGATTCTTCTCCATGTCCAGAAAACTGCTAAAAGTCAGTTAGTAAAAAGAGTGGGTGAAACAACATAGAAGTATTATACTAGCCTATTTCAGGTAAACAGGCAGACAAACTGAGCCTAGGAGTGTCTTTGGTACATCTCATCCATCACACATTAAGTGAAGAAAATGGAACTGGAAAAGGAACCCAAGAACCAGGATGAATCAGACTGGAAAAAAAAGAAGGAAGTCGATGTGCCAAGGGTATGAGAAGTCAAACTGGGTAAGAGCAGCTTCTGCGCCCTCCCTGGTGCCAAGAACAGATCCCTTGTCTGGCATCAAGTAGCTTTAAAAGATACTGGCACAGTCCCAGATGTAGCTGCTGACACAAAAGATAATTCACCATTGCTGATCTCACTAACTCAGCTGGTAGAAAGTTAAAATAACCTTGTTCATGAACCACTTTGAGGGTTGCATTTCACAGGACAGAACACTTGTTCCTTCTACTTGTTTTGGATTTTTCATGTGGAACATTAGATAAAAGTACCTTCACTAAAAGAGGATCATTGCAAAGTAGAGGATGCATGCAACCTTTTCCTGGCTCCTTCATGGATAGGCCCTGCAATAGACTTACTAAAGGCCACTTGAATTTGGCTGTAAATAAAGGTCATAGCTGAGTCTAGTATCATTTGCTGTTGAAGCTAGAAAGGATTATCTGAGGCTACAGGATTCAAGAAGAAAACATAGTTCTGGGTTTAATGTTGCAGATTATGTCTCTGCCTCTACTGTGTGATGCCACTTCATTGAACTACTTACCAGGTGTGCTGTGTTTCTTTTTAGGGACCTAGACTAACATAGAGAGATCAGCTTCTTAAAAGTCTCTAATAGTTACAGAAGCAGCTGAAGTCAGTGATGGTTTTCTTTTAAGCGTTAAGAAAGTAGTATAATCTAACTACCCTCAAAAATCGGTTTGCTGGTATTTCAAATTGGCTCCTAAGACTGATGAAAACTTTTGATCCTATTTTTTTCTGTATACCAGTGCCTCATCTATAAAATGAGGATAACATCAATCTTCAGAGAGGATTATGAATATATGCTGATGTGAATAATAATTGTGAATTATTCATATTTCATTTTTATGAATATGACAAAAAAAAATCCTGAGGAAATTAACAATTTAATCCTCCAAATGGGGTTTGGGATGTCTTTTTGTACTTAAAAAAGTGGTTTATTGAAATGTACCAGTATCATATAAATTAAATTGGTTTTAAAGTTTACCTTGAATACAAAATAAGAGGATTACATTTCCTTTGAAAGTAAGTTAGCTGCAAATATAGATTATACACAAAGCTGGTCAGACACTGAACTCCTTGTCTAGATGAACATTAGTTGGATGGACTGGATATTGTTTGATGGAGATGCCAGGAAAAGCAGGACAGAAGCTAACAGCAATGGAATTAATGCTAGTGTTGCTTGAAAAAAATGTAAGAAAAGAAAATGCTTCTTGTCTGACTCCTGCTGAGTTCAGCAAATATCACTTCATGACTGTCCATTCTTTATAAATGAAAGGGATTGCATTAACAAAATGATTGGTTCCATCACAAGTCTCCACTTTTAAAAGGAACACACACAAAATCTTGAATGTTGACTGATCTCACAAATCACTCTATTAACTCTGGTTTAATATGAAACCATGTAACAGGAGACAGACATTTCCAGAACAGTAGAAACCCCAACTATGAAAGCTCCCAAGCCTATTCCATCTCCTGCAAGATAGCATGCGTCATCTCAATAATATGTTTAATTGTGATTGAAATCAAGACAACTTTGGCATAAGTTTAAAGATGTTGAACATGTGGTTGTTTACTGGCTCAGATTGTCTATTTACAACTAGATAAAGGCTGGACAACACATAGAGATAGAGATCTTTTTTTGTAATTCTAGATCTAGACAAAAGTACCAAAAATTACCAAGAGTAATTAGGACAACACTGTCTGCAGAGGAAGAAATAAATTTTGGTCCTTTTATAAGGCATCATATCCTAGATATAAACTTTTGCAAGGAATAACGTATTTTGTGGTTGTTTTTCCTCACATGCAGTGAAGAGAAATAATTCTTTGTTTAAAGACAAAGAAAGAAGTCAGATAAAGTGAGCTAGTAAAGTGACCATCCATGTGACAGTAGAAGTTACATTTAGATTACAAGGCAAAATTTTAAGGTCCCATCTCATGAAATTTTAATCTAAGGGAACCAAGAAAAATAAAAAACCTGAGTTTACATTAATATAACTTGCATCATTAATATAACTTGCATCATAGCATCAGAAGAAGACACAAGTTCTGTCAGCTCAGGTTTGCCTTTAAGTTTAGTCGACTTTTTAAATTATTGTAATTAAAATAAAAGCAAGAACTTCCTTCAGTTCACCTGAGAACTGGCCAGCATTCCAGTCCTGTAAAACATCTGCCACAATGAATCTAAAATCTGTACCATAAGTCTTTAAGCCAGCAATCACATTAGGCTCATATTGTAATACATTTGTAATCGTGGTGGCTACTTTGAAATAATACTAAATGCTGGAGAATAATAGGTCTATGGATATTGTGACAGGATGAAATAATTTATGTTTAGAGAAGTCAAATATGGGAAGTGTAAATTTTTGAATGATCAAATATCCATATCCATGGCAATCTACGGAAATTTTTGTAGCATACAATGGAATTTGAAGTATCGGCCCACAACAAGATACTTTTAAGGACAAAATAATTCTCTGAACAGTTCAATCATTAATCAGACTCTTTCATGAAGCTAGGCTTGCATAGGAGCAGTCATGCTAAAGGAAAGGCTCAAAAAACTACTTGGTGTATAATGAAAAAGACAGATTGAGGCTCCATAATCATCCATGAAAAACCCTGAAGGATGAATAATAACTAAAATTATGTGAAAAACAATCAACTACCGAAAAGGCTTTGTCAATCTTTGCAGTGCATGCAACGTTCAGGCTTGCCCCTGATATGGAGATTTGAATAGATGTCTTGAAATGAGGATATCCTTCAAGTCATCTTAATTTAGCGATTTCCTTTACCACAGGCTCTCTGGAGAATTAATGATTTTCTTGTGTATTTTCAGGCTTCCTGTGTGTGAGAATGCCAACAAGGATTATTAATGCAAATGAAATGAGGCTATTCTTTCTTAAACACTTGAAAGCCTCATTCCCAGGGGAGAATTTTGTATTATATTTACACAGTCATATATTAACAAAATAAAAATGCAGACATTGGACCCTGAAAATTTTTCTCCTTCTGTAGCTGGTACAGGAAATTGTTCCAATCTGGGGCTTGCTCAGAAGTCAATTTGGTGCCTGATGACCATGCTTAAGCCTGCTGGAATAGATGTTATTTCAAAACATCCATTCCAAGGATGTGCCAAGAATACTAAATTGTCCCTTATCCTATACATCTGCTCTAAGTGCAGATTTGACAGCAAGAATTGCTGAGTCGTTACTTTTAGGGAAGCATTGTTGTAACAAAACATTTATTCTTACATGATTTAGTTTGAGAACAAAGCATCCTAAAGGCAAGAATTCGCTTAAAAGTCATCTAAATAAGTTACATTAGAAGTTTAATTACATACAAATTCAAGGGCCCAAGATGGAATTAAAGCTTACCTGATCTTTCTTGCTTCATAGCAAATCTTGACTACTTTTATAGTTTTCTAATAATTCTGTGAAAGATGAACTAGCGGGGAAAAAATTCTCTGCTGTCAGCCAAACAACTTTTTTCATTCTAATTTTTGATTTGCTGATGAAGTTGTGCGTGACTTTCAATAATCTACCTTCAAAGCCTGAGTATTGAAAGATTCTCTCTTTCCAGGCTGTGTCTGAGTAAAGGCTGCTCTTTGGCCAGCCTCCATAGCCACCATGGAAGCAGCTTTTCTTTGCGGACTTATAAGCATTTGTGAATAAAAATTATTATTTCCAGTGCTTTTTTGTGCAGGCTGTCATGTTTGTAAATACTGACTGTATCAAGATTACTATAATAAGCTTTCTGTCATGACAAGTTGCCTTGGAAGGCTTCTGTGACTGGAGGAAAGATCCATATATTATCATTTTCTCGACAGAGCAAGCAACAGGATCAGAGTAAGGGTAGCAGAGGTTCCCATTTTTGTAAGAGCATTCTCTTTCTCAAATTTCTATCTAAATGGCATTACAAGACTGTTTGACAAGCACTAATTACAGTTAAATTCAGTGTTAATGATCCCATATCATTAGTGCGGTAGTAGAGGTAAAAGGATTTCACATCCAGCCTATCTCTAAGGAACAAGCCATTGCCAGAGGTGAGGCACAGCACAACAGTCTCTCTCTTCTGAGCTCAGCTCATGCTTCCAAAGAAACTCTCTTGACCTGTGGTAACCCACACCTACCCCCTCCGAGCCAGCAGTTCACTCTCACTTCACTCTCACTCTCCATGGGCTGTCCAGCTCTTCTGCTCCCCCAGCCAAGGCCAGTGCCTCTATGGGCTGGATCAGGGAGCCCAGCCAGGTGAAAATAAAGATGTTCTTAGGAGTGTGTATATGTGTGTGTGTGTTTGGGTTTGCTTCCAGATACACCAGTTCTTCTATCCAACTGAAAACAAGTGACCTCTGGCAAAAGGGAGGCAGGAGGGTCTGGTGAAGGGATGCCTCTCTCAGGGACAGCTCAGTTTTAGGTTGTTTTAAGCTAGCCACAAAACCATACCCATATCTTTGGAGAAAGGAAGCCTACACAGAGCATATGGTTTAATAAATGACAGCCTAACTAGTACACAGGCAGTACAGATTAATCCAAAAGACTTGCCAGCTGCTTTCAGTGAGGTCAAGCAAGTGGCATATTTGTTTATTGCCCCACTAAACATTCATTTTTAAACTGCCAATCAGCAAATTCATAGCTATTATATGTCTAGAAAGCCCTCTTTTCTTTCCCAAAAGGAAAAGATTAGTTCAAAACATCACAATGTGTACTTTCACTGACAGGAGATTTCAGTGCATACTGTTTACTTGGCTGTCTGTGTAGAGGCCCACTATGTATAAATCAGTCCAGAGAAACAGAGGATTGTTTTACTACACAATGAAGATTTCCAAAAAGGTCTTAATTCCTTGTTCAGGAAATAGTACCATTGTTTACTTGAAACAGATATGTTATGTGGCCTGGAGGAATTTTGTTTAAGGAGACAGACTTTCTGTCATTGTGAGTAAGTGTTGCATTGTTCTTGACAGTGACAATTAGGAATGTATTTTGATTTGAGGGTAATTAGCAAAAATGGCAAAATGCTACTCCAAAGCATGACAAATTTTCCAAATGAGGACAACTAAAATGAGTCCAGATCTTGGGGTAATTTTCAGATTACTGAAAAATATTGCTTAATATCAACAAGAAATCAACTATGAAGAATCTCTGTAATTTCTATGGTATTAACTGCAATAAATTTCATATACAAATTAGCAGACCTGACAGATGCTATGCCAACATCTTAAATCTCTCAAATTTTTTTACCCTGAGATCAGATTAGCAAGATTGTAGTGAGCAGAAAGACTGCCCTCTGTCCTTTTTCATGTGAACCCCCCTGCCGAATCCTCTCAGTTGCTTTTTCTCAACTACAGTACCTATAGCCCTTCCACCTTCCAGCCTCCTCTCACCTCCTCAAGACCTCTGTGGACACTCCTCACCTTCCTTCTTCCCCTTTGCTTCCCTGAAATGCATCAGTCCACAGGTTGCTGAACTTCCCATCAAACCTTCATGCCTTTACCCATTCTTAGTCCTGTGCTCTTACCTACTCAGGGACACATTATACCACAGATGCAAAATTCAGTTCTGCCACTCCAAGGATAATTTCTTTTTAAATTACCTCTAATTCCATGTAAACTGCTGAAAGGGCAGGTATAAGCCAATTTAAGAGGAGAAAGATAAAACTGAAAAATCTTATGATTGTATTACCATACCCACTACACAACACTCAAAACCTTTGTCTTGAAAGAGATCATGTTCTCATGCTTCAATCCCCTGTGAAGCAGAACTGACCTGTTCTATCATACATATTGTCATATGGTAGCTCAGAATCTCTGCTATATGCAGATTTTGCTGTTAGCAAGATGAATGAGAGGCTTGTCAGACACCCAGTTGCGGTTCCAGAGTCCCCAGATAAATCAGTGTTTGTCTGGACAGCTCTAAACAATAACAGCTGCTAGTAGTCCCCCTTGGGATCATTTTCTAATTGTAGATTACCAGACACAGCAGGGCATCCCTTCCTTCTTCAGGGATAACTCTTGTGCTGGGATGGAGGGGAGAAGATTTATGAACCAAGTATGCAACCTCAGCTGAGAATTGCCAGCATGGTAGAGACAACTAATCTGTTGGCGAATGCTTGAGAGCTTTCTGGTGCTTTTGTGCTCTTTCTTGCGGAATCTACCTTTAGCCCTATTAATATGGGCTTGTTAATTCATCAGTGCAGGTATTATACACCAGAAAGGCTTCATTGCCGTTTATTCTGGTGCTTCATATAGTTGTTCATGTTTTTCAGGACTGTGCTGTCCTATTAGGTTTGTGTGCCTGTCGTCATTTGTACTGAATTCACTTATCTGTTCCATCTCACTTGAGAAAACCTTTGTCTCATGTTTTTCCCACAGAGAAATGTGACTGTCAGATCCGTGGTGTTACATCAGTGTAAAGAACAGAAAGCTGTTGTCTGTATGCCTGGGACATGATTTCAGAAGCGAAAGTTTTAAGAGGAGTAGTGATCCCTAAAAACTTAATCCTTGTCAGTGATCTCTATGTATTTCTTGCCAAAAATATTCTGATGCTTCAGTTATAATATGATGCATCCAATTTTTCTTACTAATCTTCAGAAAGTGCAGGAATCTTGTTTGAAAGATGACAAAACACTTAAGTAAGATTTCAGATTCCAAGATCGACTCTGTAAATGGCTCTCCAAAGTCCCAAAAGCTTCCACAAGATCCTTATACTGCTGATACCTATCTCAAACGTGTGGCTGTGAAGTGTCAGTCTTAACAGTGCGTGAAGTCTTACCTATTGCGTGAAGAATTGTTCGTACCTGTTGCTTGTGGTAGGAGTTTCTGTACCTGTCACTAGAGGGCAACGCAGCTACTCCCATCGGCACACCACGCCGATGAGTTCCCACTCAGCTCTCTGCTGAGATCCGCCGATGCGAAGTTCACGTAAAAATTTGCAACTTTTTCTCTACAAACCCCATGCTTGCGGGGGTAACTTTGATAGTTACTTGCTGAATACTTTTGAATGGATGATCCAGAAGGACAATGAGAGGAGACTAATGCTGCTTACAGCAAGAGACTTTGACTTCTCTGTTTATGTCCCTTCCTCATAGGGGTCATTGCTCACTGCAGTGCTAAGAACAACTGCAATCAGTTTCAGACACATAGTCTCTGATTTTGAACTTCTGATGCTAATGAAAGATTTTTCACTGACTTAGTTTCATGCAGGATTTGGTCTTTGGTACTGACTTTTATGCACAAATGCATATACCAGATTATTACTAGCCCAGGTTTGCTTAAACCAGCCTTCTGAATAGTGATGCAGATGCAACAGGTATCTGAGTTTCATAGAGGCTGGAGGGAAAAAAAAAAAAATTTGATTCAGTCACATGTAACTCAAATATTGCCAAACAGGTGGACTTGCCTTAACTTGCAAGCACCTGGAATGGAAACAATCTATAATTTTGAACACTCCTGAATGCAATCATAATCTCATTTAACTATGACTGTGCTGTCTACATTAAAGGATTATGCAATTTCCAAATGAGATAACGCTGTGTGATTACTTAGTATCAAAGGTGATTTAGTAATTTCACTGAGATTAAGTTTTTACACCCTCCCCCCCCCCCCCCCGTGATTTTTACTGTGTTGCCAACACCCTACTCTGCCTTGGAGTCAGAGTTCTCTGATTTCATATGATTATCTTGGGAAAGTTTCCAAGTATGTTTATGCTGGTGAGTGTCTCTAGGTCATCTTTCAAGGAGCATATAAATATGTATATTCAAGCTGAACAAATTCAGGCATGAAGTTCACATATAGACTCCTTCCTCCTGCTTCTTTGCAGTGTAACCCCACAATTTCTCTCTCGTTCCACATAGGTAACTCTAATCAAAATCAGGTAACTCTAATCAAAACTCTAATCAAAATCAACTATCAACTTTTTTTTTTTTTTTTTTTAATAAAGAAGGTAAAAGACATCCGTATTTAGGTATTTCAAGAATTTTCTTTAGTGATAAGAGAGAGAAGGTCTTGTCAAGTTATAAGAGTTAAAACATGGTGAAGTCAGTGCATAGGAGAAAGGCTTTGGATTTGTTACCCTCCCCTAGAATACCAAGCTAAGAATGAACACTATCCAGTAGAAATGTAACATTAAATATCTCTTTTAACCAAGCAGCCTTGCACTTTGCATACATCCCATGTAATATATGATGTAATATAAGTCCCTCCCATGAACTAAGAAGGGCCTGGATGTGGATATCTTCCATTTTCAGATATATATGTTTCTGATGCTTTGGGATACTACAGATACTTATATTAAAACATAGTTTCAAGATTTTTTTCTTAAAGCTTTGAGGTAAACAAAGTGGTTCTTTTTAATTTAATGGTAACTTTTTGTTTAACAAGAACTTTTATTAATACAGTCTTCTGTTTGGAATGCAGGACTTATTATTTGGCATTGGCTCATACCTTTACTTCCTTCAACATCCTTTTCTGACACTGACCAGTATAGTAAACTTCAGAAGAAGGCAGATGAAATCCCACTGCTGGTTATAATTTTTTTTCCTATAAAAATGATACAGCATTTACAACAGTTACATTCTAACCCTCAGCTATATCCACATTCATATTTTGAAATAAATGTAGACTCTCTCCTAGTTTTTGTTGCTGGGGGCCAGTTTCACTTTCTTTCTCTTAGTCCTTTTCAAACTTAAAGACAATAAAAGGTGATGAAAAAGTCTTTGTGGTGAATCCCAAGACTGAGATTTCCCCAAGGCAATGTGGTTAGTGCAGAACGAAGAAAGGCATTTAATTCTGTAGATAGAATCCAGTCCTTTCAGTAACTGAATACAGCCCTATTAAAAACTCATCTTAAAACAAAACAACAACATAAACCGCTAGGCAGAGATTTTTTTGGATTTGCAGATAAATTCTCTCACGAGTCCCTCTGCATGCAGAAGGTTTTGTCTGCTGCCGTCTGATCACACCGCAGGACCACACAGGGGCTGAGGAGATTTATTTTAACACCTCTCTTCTTCTGAATCAAAACACGACCTAAAATCAAAACGTGAACTTTTGCGCCCCCGGACGGTTTTGGGTTTAGTTTGTTGTTCTTTTTTTTTTTTTAATCTCTCTGGTAAAGACAAACAAACGCAAAACCAAACCAGACCAAAAAACAAACAAACAAACAAACAAACAAAAACAAAAAAAAACCAACGGGAAAAACCCATCAGGGACTGATCAAGAGAGGACAGCGGTGAGGGCTGCGCCGCCCGTCGCGGCGCTGGACGGGAGTCGCGCTCCTCTCAGGTGAGAGCTTTTGGCGGTGTGGGGAGGAGGGAGGGGACTAGGAGAGGGATGTCTCCCCTCTCCCCGGCCCTGGGGCGGGCCGGGGGGACCTGAGTGGATGGGGCCCGCGTCAGTCAGGGGCAGGGCGAGGCCGGCGGCGGGGGATGGCGGTGCCCGCCCGGTGCGGGGCCGCAGTTGCGGAGGAGCGGCGGCACCATGCGGGCGGCCGCGGGGGTAGGAGCGGGAGGCACCTGCTCGTGTGAGGGCAGGCGGGAGGGACGGAGGGAGGGAGGGCTCCCTTCGCGGGCTTGTCTCTGTCTCGGTTCCGCTGCCGCTCCGACAATCCCGCGGAGGGAGGCTCATCCAGCTCTGTTCGGTTCATCCTTTTCTTTCTAGAATGTGGTGGGCATCCTATGCTTGATTTCTGTGGCGGCCACGCTGGATTTCAAGTACCACCACGCCGAGGAGCTGGAGAAGTACCTGAAGGGGGTTCACGCCGAGTACCCCTCCCTGACCCACTTGCACAGCATCGGGCGATCGGCGGAAGGTAAGGGGAGGGAGTAGAGACGGGAGAGAAGGCTTTTTGTTTTGATTAAGCTGGGACAAGTAAGGGTAAAGGTGGCTGCGGTGGCGTTTCGTGGGCGCTTGCTGGCGGCGAGGCTGCTCTAACAAATCTCTGTGAAGTTTCCTCTTCCTCTTGCTTAAGCGTGAATAACACCCTCTGGCTGAACAGTCATACGTGTCATCGGGGTAGACGTTCTCCCAACACCTCTATGTCTTTGAGAATTGGAAACCTCCTAAGTGGCAATTTCAGAAAGAGGGCTGTCTTTAAGGAGCCTAAAATGTGTAGGACCCATTTGCCAAGTGCCCGTTCTTCGTGGGACTGCAATAACACTGTGTTTTCTAACTTGTGGGTTTTTTTTAAAAAATACCTTATTTTGTTTGTTTGTTTGGTTTTTAACTTTATCTATTATTCCAGTAAGTCTGGACTGACTAGAAAAAGTATTTTAAATTTCATACTGACACCAGGTTCTGTGCTTTAGATGAAGAATGGGATTTCAGTCTCAAACCCTACAGGAAAATGTACTGAAATCAATAATCACCTTTCTGGCCTTATATAGATATTTGATTTTGTCCCTCTATGATTGGTACTTTCTTACCATACATTTACTGGGGGAGGTGAAGAATTTGCTTTTTTTTTTGAAGATATTAGAAAGATTAGTGTTTTATTAGCAAAGAAAAAATACTTTAGTAGATCCAGTTCAGGAAACAAAATTGCTTTGATAAGAGGTATAAAACTAGATAGGGAACTAATTCTTTAAAAAAATCATCTGTTCCACTGAAAGGAGACAGTTGTAGCTTCTATTATCAAATCAGGGCTTGAGTTTAAAAGGAAGAAATCTGTATTCTTCTTGCTGTAGATAATCATGATGAATGCCAGTACTTCCTTTTCATGCTTCCTTCTTTGTTTTAGCATGTATATCAAAGTAGACAAGGAATGTAAAGTTATTTAAACTGTGTTATTCTTGGTTTCATCAAAGGCAGAATTGGATTGGATTATGTTATTCATGCACACAAGAGAAGGATAGTTCCTGTAAGTACAGTTCCCTCCAGTACGAACTACCAATTATCCACATCCTCATTTTCCTACCTTAAGGGAACTTAGCTAATGTTCTGATGATAGGACTAGATCCTGACTTTTCTGCCAGGAACTCTGCTGGCTTATCTTCATGGAGGCAGCAAAAAACCTTTCATCCATCCTAAAAGACTGAAACTCTGGCATATACATACATATCTAGATATATGAAAGTTGATAACATGAAGTGTTCAGCTTGTCTTTGTTCCATCAGGATGGAAACTGGAAATTCATCATCTCTTGCTTTTGATTGAGCAATGCACTGAAACATCATTCAGGTTTTGATATATTGCCTTCTGCTTTGCCAAACTCTGTGAGAGGAGAATTGTGTGGGCTTTCCTTGTTCTGCCAGTTACATGTCATGATTCATTAAAAAAGTGATCACTTATGCTTTTTGCACGTCCTTTCTGCCTGCAGTGTTTTCCTGAATAGAATAGGTGGGCAGTGGAAACTTTTTAAGGGCCGTGGAAAGCAGAATGGTAGTGAAAAATATTCACTGCTTCTCTATTCTTTTTTCTCCTTCTAAATGTTAAGAGATTTCTACCTGTGTTAAGAAATGTGCCTTCAGAGTCCCCTGGAATGTGGTAGAGGGTGGTACTGAATTAGGGTCTCATTTTCCTTCTTCTTCTTTGTTTGTTTGTTTGTTGTTGGGGGTTTGTTTGTTTGTTTTTGGTTTTGTTTACTAAGAGAAATACAGTTTTATTACAACAGTGGTTATTTAATTTTGATGAAAATGAAGTTTTCTGTTTTGGTCAATGGGCTGAAATTCTATTCCTCTTTTCTCAGTTAAGCTGACACAAACAAGACTGTATGTGCATACACTTACGTCACTAGTGTTTTCTCTCTGCTAAATAGCATTAAACCATGATAGCAAAATGTACTTATTTAAATTAATTTCTGTTTCTCATTATCAATAGCATAAAACTGAGATCAATGCAATGTAGTAAGTTGACATTCCTGATGCGGAAATTCTTGATATGAATACAAAATCCCATGGATCAAAGTAGTGTCTATAAAGCCAACAGATATAATTTTACTACTATGATGTGTGGCTACTGTTCCCATATTATTTGCTAATCTAGGGTTAACTACAATTTTATCTAATAATCTAGTATTTTATTCTGCCATCTAGACTTGGTTTATGAAGAGTGTTTGACTATGATTGGTGTGTGTAGACACAGAGCTCTGCGAGGGTGTAGAGTCTTCTTGCAGAAGCCCATAGTTAAGGTCTGGTGCCCATCTAGTCTGAGTTTCCTGTTCAAAGCAAGGCTAATTTGAAAGATAGATTATGATGCTAAGGGCCTTCTCCACTCAATTTCTGAATATCTGCAAAGGTGGAGATTCTAAAGGGTCTCTGAGTACCTGATCCAGTGCTCAACTGCCTTTGTTGTGCAGATGTTTTCCTTCTTCTGATTAGAATTTCCCTTCCTGTGAGTAATGTTAGCTGTCCTTTTGCTGTGTGCCTCTAAAGATTTGGCTCTGTCTCTCTATAATGTCCCTTTATTTATTGGAAGACTGTAGTTGCATCCAAGCTAAACAAACTGACCTGCCCCAGCCTCTCCTCAGACGCAGTGTGATCATCTCAGTGGCACTCTGCTGGACTTCCTCCAATGTGGTGTTGTCTCTCTTGTGGCCAGGTACTCATAGCTGGGCATAGTACTCTAGATGTAGCTTTACTAATGCTGAGTGGAGGGGAATAGTAATTTCTCTCAAGATCCTTGTTTAAGTTCTTGCTGATGCACCCATCCCAACACACAGGTGGGGGTTCTTTTGCTGTGAGAACACATTAATGACTCACATTTGTCTTGTCCACCTGGTCATTGCTCCCATGTCCTGCAGCCTCTAGGCTGCACAGCTGCAGCCTAGCCAGTCTGCAGCCTGTACAAGCATGGGGTTATTTTCTTGGGTTCATGATCCAGATATGAGGTCCTCTCATTCCAGGTGCAGGATTTTGCATTTACCTTTGTCAGACTTAATGAGCCTTCTTTTGAGGAATTCCTTCAACTTGCCAAGGCCCCTCTGAATGGTAGCCCTGGCCCTCATGAAGATATTAAACAGTATCAGCTTCAGTATTGACCGTTGAGGAATGTTGATAATGATTTGCTGTCTCTTGAACCACCAGGTGCTCAGTTCAGCCAGACTGTGACCTTACTGTAATCTACTCCTTTTTTCGATATGTTCCCACTTTGTTTACAAAGGTACTGTGAGGGTTACTAGGCACTGGAACAGGCTGCTCAGGGAAGTTGTGAGGTCTCCATCCTTGGAGATATTCAGAAGCTGTCTGGACACAGTCCTGGGCAGTCCTGGGTGTAGCAGGCCCTGCTTAAGCAGGGGGCTTGGACTGGGTGACCTCTGGAGGTCCAATCCAACTGATTCTGTGATTCTGTTGAAAGCCTTGCTAAGGTCAAGACTAAAGAGATAGGGTGCTTTCCTCTTTCCCACTAAGCCAGTTATTTCTGCATAAAACCGAAGCAGTCAAATAAGATTTGTTGTTGATAAATTTAAGGTGAAATTTACAAAGTGGTTTTATTTGATGTTTGTAGACTATAACAGCAACGTACACAGCGAAATCATTACCAAGATCCTCAATGGAAAACAAACTAAAAGAAGCCAAATCTGTTTTGTGGTGGTTTACATCACCATGTAGAAATTCCCCTCTGCCAGACTACTGGGAGCACCTCTGCCAAATTGCTGGGAAGAATGTGTTTGAGACTGGCAATGGCCTGTTCAGTCTCTGGGTTTGTACATTTGGAAGCTATGATATTTAATTATGCATCTTATCTGCTAAGCTATTATCCTTAAACAAGGGGGAAAAGGAGCTTAAAAAGATGTAGCCCGTTGGCTGACAAAACTGAGTCTTCTGTTTTTGACCTAATTGAGTGAGCATCCTCAAATTCCTCAAGATTTGTAGGTGATCTACATGTTTGTGAGAGACTTGATATGGTCTTAGTGGCTGGTAGGCAGAGATGTGTGATGGCCCAGAAAATACCTTAATTCTTTTATATTGTTTCAGGTGTGTTGTTGAATAAACTCATAAAAGATTTTTGGCAGGAGTTTTGTTTTCTAATATGTCCAATCTCAGAACAATGTGTGCTCTGTATAATAATAGAGGAAGCTGCAGAGCTGCATTAGTCTGGAGAATGTGACCTGGTGTAATCATATTAACTTGTCCTGCCTAATGCCACTCCAGCAAAAAACAGACTAACTCTTCAGCAAGCAAATCTCTGTGTGCATTAAAAAAAAAATAAATTGATGTATGCGTATGATCTGTGGCTAGATACAGTGCTGTTGTTATCATTTGAAAAGAAAATGAAGGTAGTGGGAAGCAGACTTAAGGATTCTAACAGACCTGATAACCTTCTTAGGAGGACGAAGACAAGCAACTGTTGAAAGAGCCAATTGATTTTCGTAGTAGATCCACACTCTTTAAAAACTGTTTTCAGATACACTCTGGATTCAGATAAAGTGATGGCATGCCAATTGCAGGTTGGTTTAGATCTAGATTTTCTGGAGGCCAGTCTGCATTTTTGGAATTCCAGTCAACTTGGAACAGTTCTAAAGATCTTTAGGTCAGATTTTCCTCACTGAGCAAAAAGTTGTGTATGGTTAAAGTACTTCTGTCTTTACCTAGTAAAGTTTCAATGTTGATTTCATAGATTAACATCTCTGGGAGATTCCATCACTGGAGAGTCATAAACGGAAAGGAACTGACCAGATTTAACTCTGGCTCCATTAGAAATTCTCAGGAATACCTTGCAAAAGAGCTGTCCTGAAAGCTTCTTTGGGTGAGAACTATGTGGTTTAGTCATCTTATTCTGATGCTTAGTATTCAATTGCTCTCTCTGTTGCCCTTGAACTGGCACATTCCGTCCATTAATCTTAAGCACTTTGCTAACTTTGATTTTTTTATTTTTTTTTTTGTGAATTAGCCAATATCGCTTATTAGTGTTCTGCTACCCCTGCTCCATAAGCAGAGAGGCTGAAGCACGCAGGATGTGTGTGTATGGTTGGAGTGGGTTTTAAAGTTCCTGCAGGACTTGCCCATGGCTGAGTGCACAGATAATGTTATGAACTGCAGGGAAGGTGTACTCAGTGGGCCTCCCCACAGGCCAGATTTCCCCGTGACTCCACAGAGGTGCCTGTTAGAACTCACTATGTCTCCTTATGTCTCCTTCCTGCCTGCATTCATGGGTTTCCCTCTGTGGAAAACAGAAGGGAATGGCGGGTGCCCAGGTTTCGATCTGATAAGCAGCTGTGACTTCAGCAAAAGGGCATGCTAGGGATTAGGACTCAGGTAGTGCTGTAGGAATCATGTGCCTTGTAATGCAGTTAATAGAGAACCTAGGGAATTAACCTGTCCATGACATCGTTCTGCACAAACATCAGTGGAACCTGTCCCCAAGAAGTGCCAGGGACCAATTTAAATCTCCTAAATCTTCTATACAGCATGATTGATACCTTTAGGGGTTTATGGGTGGCTGTTGAACAGGGGAGTCCTAACTTCAGGTTTGTTGCCCTCCAGTAAAATATTTAATAATAGAAGACTGGGTATTGTATTTGTCTCGTCTATATATTACTAGTCTGTGTTTGTAGTGGAAAAATTATGTCTACTTGGGAAAAATTAGGAAATTATTTTACTTACTGTGATCCAATATGGAAGAAGCCTGGGTTACTACCATCAATAGTAAAGTGCACTGTAAATTTTATTGAATTTAAATTAAAGGCACTTATATTCTGGATGTTTTTACTTTGTTTAAAATATTAGAAAATGAGTTTTACTGCTGGAGAAAACAAAGCTGAAATACATATCTATAAAATGTTTGTATTCTACTGGAATTATTATCAGGTTAGTTTCAGAGGTTCTGGCACTCTACAAAATAGCGTGAGAAGGTTATATACATGTCTGTGTAGTTTGAGGTAAGTTCCTCAGTGTTACCTGTGATTAAGTGTTTGTACAAACTAAATGCTGGGACCAGTGTTTTTAAAAAGAATGAAATAAAATGTGATAGAGAAGATTCTTTTCATCTTGAAAATAAACAAGTTGTTTAGAGGAAAATTCACAGAGAATGTGATGTCTTTTTAAAGACAATATTGCAGTTATCTTTTTCCATGGTTATGTGATGTGAGGTATGTTTGTGTAGAAGTGTTACCTTCTTTTTGTTCCATTTGACTGCTGCAGATGGCTTTCCTCCTGATTCCAATCCTTGATAATGTTTACTCTTCCCTTCCCTCCTCATCTCACACCCCACAAATTTCCTTAGTACTGTGAATTAGGCTTGTCATGCAAGCGTGGCATGTATAGATAATAAAAGGTTTGAGGCTTTTCAATGTTCATTTTTAGAAACAAGAATGAATGAGACATTTTCCATTCCAAGGGCCTCGTGCAAATCATACTAAAGCCACTTAGCTCTGGTCCAGAGTTTCACGTAAAAATCGTCTAAAACTTGCTGTGATAGTTAAACTTTTACCCATGCTTGCCTGCTCCTCTTCTGAAATTCTTTTCCTGTTATGTGCCACTTACTCTTTTTTGTATCTTTCCTCATAACCATTTCTCTTAGTCTTTGGCAGTACTTGTGGCATGTAAATGTATGTTAACAAGAGTCTAGGTGGGTTTACATGTTCATTTTATTATTGAAAAGATTTGTCTTCATGGATGGGCTTGATCTTAACAGCCTTGTTAACGCTACTTGCAGCATATTATGTTAGGCATTGTGATGGGAAAGAGGAAAAAAAAAAAAAAGAGAAGGAGTTCCGGCTCCTTCAGGGTTTATCTAGTCAAAGTTAAATCATGACTTTTAAACCAAAAAGTATTAGCCTGGATTTTTAAAAGTTTTCAGCTCCCAACTGAGTTTTGCTCTAAATCATGTATTTAAATAGAACTCACCGTTACTATATTAGCTTCAAATTCTAAACCTGTTTGTCCTAACTGAAGCTAAAAGTTCTTTAAAACGTAAAATATTGTTTAATATATCATCTGACTGCATCCTCTAGCTGTTTGACTCAAGTAATGTGACACAGATAGGACCGATTGCACACAAACTCCAATAGCCAGGATTTTGTCTGATGATAACTGGATTAACATCGCTTTCCTGCCAGTATGGCAATGCTTTTTATGCAAATCCTTTGTAAAAAATATGTAGTTTGGTTAGCATGAGATGTTTAAAAGTTTGATAAGTTAAGACATTATTCTTGCAGGTGCAGTCACTGACTCTGAGCACATTCATATTCTCTTGCAGTGAAAGTAGAGTAATTTGCTTAAGTCTTCTTTGTGCTTGCTGTGAATTAGTCAATAAATTTTTTCTTGCCTTCTGTGTTCTCTGCTACTTAAATACACTTCTTGCAGAGAATTTTGTGGGAAATTTTTGATTTTGGTTGATTGGGATTTTTTTAGTTTTGGTTTGGGTTTTTTTTCCTGTGAAAGAGGAAGGAAAAGCATATGAGAGATTTCTGTCCCAGACTAAATAAATAAAGTCAAAAAACCGTGTGAAGGAAACCTATCCTAGCAACACAGATCAAATATTTCTCATATATAAACTGTTACCTAGTTCTGAAATCTTTATGTGTACAAAATAGAGAGATCTGATCTATTTAGAAATAGTCCACTGTTTTGTCAGCAGTGTTTATCTAAAACAGGCCTTACGAGAAAAAATCTGTTCTCTTCCTTACTCTCTACACCTCGCTTTGTTGTTGTCTAGTTGCAGAATATATCTGTCAAGCTTTTCTTCAGAGATAAAAATGTCTTAAGGCTGCAGCCATCCTGTTTTCCTTCAGCAAGACTTTACAGCTTTCCATGTTTGTTTAGAAGTAGGCAGAATTGACAGCTGGATATTGTAATTCACACCAGTAAAGTTAGCAATGCTCTGGAGTTTGTGTGGCATAGAATCAGCAATTGCAGCTGGGGGATGCAGTTACATTCTTGTCTGTTGCCATATCCTTTTCTGGTGTTGAGAAAGTAAGTATGTAAGAGATTTTATGTTTGGGGCGTTTGGTTGTTGTTCGCTTGTTTTTAAACCAGCTAAAACACAAATCCTAGGATACTAACAATGATACACATTGGATGTAAATTAATGTTTCCCCCCTCTCACTTCTTGTAGGATTCTGTGTTTTGGAGCATTAGTGCGTAAATTTTTAGCCATGTAAATGAAGTATGATCCTTATAGAAATTAAACTATTATCCTGTGCCTCAGTTTGACACAGCTGGTGAATGTCTAGGTTTTCCTTTTAGCTTGAGGAGAGTGTAGTAACACATCTCTCCTACCTCCCTTCAGAGGATGAGGCTTTTCAGTAGAATAGTTTTTCTAGTAGCTCTCTATTCAATTCCCTCAGAAGGAGAAGAGCATCCCCTCTGGATGGCCTTTCTGCCTAGGACCTCTGGCTGTAGATCCTTGAAGCTACCAGTGTTGCTTATTCTCAGGGCTACCTAATTAATGATTTGCTATGGTATGGCTTATTGGGCTCAGCTAGTTCACATAAGTACATGGAGACCTACTTATAATACATTAATTTGTTGATAGGCAAGATGCACCTTCTTGCCCTGAAGTGTTTGTTCATTAGATAGTTGTTCTGTGCATGATTTTGTGTAAAAGAGAGGCCTAGATTGTTTTTAAGGCTGGGATTTTTCTTTGAATGAAATCTGGATGTGCATGTGATTTCTGAACTTTCTGAAAGTTCTGCTTCCTGAACTTTTTATTAATTAGAAGATTAATTTTATGAACTATGGATAGAAACAAATAATGCATAGTACTGGCTCTAGGTCTCTTCTTCTCCCAGCTGAGAGAATACCCTCCCTGTAAACTGTTCCACTTCTGGCACCATCACTCTTATAAGCTATGCAGTAGCTCAGATGTGAGAAAGAGGTTAGAGGATGCTTCTAAGCAGATGATTCTGCAGTTTGAGATTTAGGAGTTACTTGTTGTTATGGGAAAGGTCAGACCATGGCAGTTAGTTATTTAATTAAATGACTGGATCTGCTGTGTAGCATGCAGAGTTCACAGTGGATTTAGGACAGTTGAGTTACATTTCCTGTTTGTCCCTAGCCAGTGTTTTCTTCATCAATGGGTCTTGCAGTTACCTGGGGCATTTAAACAGAGCTTGAGCAGATCTAAAAAGGTAACACTTATCCTAAAGCTAAAATAAAAGTGAACTGTGTTCTCAGTAAGAACTATAGTTCCACTGTATCAATTCAAAAGTCTAGTCTGGTCCAGTATCCTTTCTTCCAAAGAACAGCTAGAGAAAATTCTAGGAATAAGGCAGGCACAGATGTCTTCCCTGGTATGCACTTCTAGCAATGTGCAACCTGGATGTTTCTGACAAAGTGTATTTCCTGATAGAGGTACATAAAGTAGGTCAAAGTACAACGTACTTTGGTACACAAGTGCATTAAGCTGATCTCAAAATCCCAAGAGGAAATAAACACCACCAGAACATACTTGTTCAAGAGACTAAGGACTGAGTTCCTCTATTTTTAGGTAGTAACACTACCCAAATTTTAGTTGTTGCCTTGTGTCTTTGTTAGTTTTTCTAAAAGCCAGTCACTAATATTTCTAGAGAGACATTGTTACCTATTTTGAGAGAGAAACTGGAAGCAAGTTGTCAAGCTAATGTAGTTTGTTAGTTAACTAAGACAAAAATAGATGATTGTGACAGAGACTAGATAATTTTTTAAAAGTCTGTCCTCCGTTTTTTTCCCCCCTCCAGCAGGTTAAAAAAGAAAAAAATAGTGGGGAAAGGGGGAAACTAATCACTGTCTGAATGTGTAGGATTCTGCTTGTCAACATTGAATGTGCATTGTTTTGAGCTTCCTATTCATGGGGCAAACATAAAACCCCTTGGCAGATCCTAGATATTATGGGGTAGGCATAGCAAGTCTCTTAATGAGGCACTGCAATGCACTGAAACCCTCGAAGTGCTCTAGTAACTTCTCAGCCGTGTATGAGCAGCAACCTGTAGTCTCCTGGTTTTCTACTCCCTCTCTTGCCTTTATGTGGCCAAAGTAGTCTGACCTCCTCTGCCTCTGGTGGTAAAAGGGTAGGCCAAACAAAACTCTTGAATCTGGATAAATCGCAATTTAAAAGCAACGAGCACCCTTCTTGTGCCTGTCTTGTGTTATAAGCAATAATTTTATTCATGATGTTCCGATGGTACTACTGTGAATGGGTAAGATTTATTTATTTTTATGTATACAATAGCTTTTCTGAAAATTACTAGGTGCCTTCCAGTTTCACAGCTGTCTCAGAAAATAAAGTACACATTTTTAGAACTAGGTTTTAAAACCCTGTGGTAATAGAAACAAGAGTGAAAAGGAAAAATAGTCTGTTTGGTTTCTGGGAGTAACTATGAAACCAGTTAGTGTAAATAGTGGGGAAAGCCTGTTCAGACTAATTCTATGTGTCTATTCTGCGTGTCTGTGGTGTTCTCATCTTAGTGAGCAATACTGAATAAGGTTAGTATATACTAATTTGAGAACAGTATTCCCTCTGCCTTGTTTTTGTTTGGCTTTTACAAATTTGTTTTTATTTCTTCATTTTTGTTCAAATAATCTACAAGGTGCTATTGTAGAGACTGTGCTCACATTAGCAATTTTTCATAGTTTTGTGTATACAAATTTCGTAGTTTTGTGCTCGGCTTGATTATGAGAACTGGAAATGGTACAGTGATGAGTCACGAACCTAGGACAGAAAGAGTTGCTGTTCTCATAAGGTACAAGTCCTGTGAAAGTGTCCAAAGCAGCTATGGATGTCCTAATCAACAAAAGATTTGTAAACCTTTAGGAAGATAAGCAAGCATGTGAACCACGAACTGTTTTGACTCCCTTCCCTTCTCAAGTGCTTTGGATACAAATAAACAGTATATAGTGTTTTTTAAAGAGTCTTTGGTAATTCCAACAGTTCTGCTTATAAGGGACTGACTCTAAATTGGATTGGCTGGTATAATCTCTGGGAATAGATAGGGGCTTATGGAACAGTGGGAAATTGTTACTTCTATTTATTTTTTGCCTTGGGAGAAAGAGATTTATGTCTGTAGTAATACTTCTGATCTCTTCCCACGTATCCCTTAAGTTAAGCAGTGGCTGTGGTACACCCACAGCCTAAAGTTACCTTAAGTTCCTTTGGCTTTTTTCTGCTTAGATAAGCACCACACTGAATATTGCCACATGTGCCTGGCTGACATATGTGATGGATCTGTATCCTTTTTAATCCTTTCAAATACCTTGAAGACTTTCTTATATTTAAAGTGTCCTAGCTCTTCTGGGGAAACTAACTTTCTTCATTACTAATGTCAGTGCTACTATAGATATAATCTTTAGATACTCTATTCTGTCTCAGTTGACTATGATAACATGGTGTAGTGAAATTGGGGATAAATGCTCACTGATGTACTACAGTTGTTCATACAGTTGTTTGTCTGATCCCAGATTCAAGTGTGTAGCTTATTTTGAGAGTGCTTCACTCAAAAGTCTGGCTGGATTAAACTCACAAATAATGTACTGGTACCTCAAATTCTGTTAGATTCTGAATCAAGCCATGTGTGCTTTTGGGCAGTCCCCTTGCAGAAAACAAGTTCTAAAATGGCTTTAGATTTTCTATCCTGAATCGGTGATGACAAATCAGCGTGCCTCGGGGCATGGATGCTGCTGGTGCTTGCTTAGCAAAAGGGAATTACTCCTGAAGTCCTCCATTAGCTGTGCTAGTGTTTTGCTGGAAGACAGTGTTGCCCTGCTGTTATCATGGAGAAGCAAACACTTTTTCTTTCTCTTGAAGCTTGGAAGTATAGTATGAAGTTATACCTGAGAATTTAATGTCCCTATTCCATCTTCTTGCCTATGTGTGTACACATATGTAGCAATTGTATGCCTATGTTACATGTTACATGTTACTGAGCTCTGCAGGGAACACTAGTACAGATTAGAAAAATTTGAAGGCAAACAATGGTTTGTGTTAGCAAAGGAAAAGATTTACCATGATGTGATTTAAAAGTTATAAGTGATCAAGCCATGATTGATTTTTACTTTTTTTTTTTTTTGATCTCTCACTTCCTGCAAGGTAAGGAATTTTTGTTGTATTAATGAACATAGTCTGACTTAATCTCAGAAAATAGATGTCAGATGCAGCTGGGAAGATACTCTGATATAGTTCTGCAGCAAAAAGAAAACTGTAAAATGCCTTAGTATCTTGCATGGCAACAATTAACATAGATTTACACTAGTGTTACAGGTAGCAAGTAAGGGTGGACTATCACAACACACAGCAGAATATGTTGCCAAATGCAGTTAGGGAAATATGTTCAATATTACTGTGCATAGTTAAAGTGGATTAAAGAGTGTATGAGAGATTATGTGGGAATTGTGGTATATCTACAGAAGAATTTATCAAGGAGTAACTCTCATGCCATCCCATCTCCCCACAATATTTTTGCATAAGTAATGCAGATTCTAGTTATTTGCATTGTTTCTCCTGTCAAACCATAATTATGCAGAGGTTGCTTTTGCAGTGGAAGCTGTTTTAAGCTGGTGTGTTGAAAGCTGGTGTGTTTTTATTTCACTGCTGTTACTTAGTGTTCTCATCATAGAATCTAGGCTGAAGCTCTTCTGTTTATACTGGAACTGAGCAGGATTGACACAAGCTATGCCTAAGGCATAGCCACCACCCTCTCATCTTCTCATCAAATAGAATCTTGTCTGTCTTGTCCTCCTTCTTATTTTTCAGTGCTTTGGTGGTGTACTTAGGGGGTCAGAAACATTTTAAAAGTTTGTGTGAAGCACAATAGAATGAAGGCCCGATAGGGTGAGTTCTCAGGATTGCTGAAATATCAGTAGCCAGTAACAATCTGCAGAATAATGACAAAGTTTTTAAGGTCTTTGAACTTTTTGCTTTGCATCTCTGTCTTCTTTTCTTACTTCTAAAGTGACCTTCCCTACAGCTTAGGGTCCCATCTTTCTGGATAGTATGCAGACCACCCTGATAATATTCCACTTGGCCTCTAGAGTTTGTTACCAAACGTGGCATAAGTAAGGGTAAAAATTAGTAAGTTTTAAGGAAGAGGATGTGAAATAGAAAGCAAATTGTTGTGCCTTGTATGAAATCTCAAAAGTATGTTTTTTTGAGGTCATTAATTTGATCAGTTATAATGTCATATTGTCTTTTCTTCATAATCTAGCATTATGCACTTTATAGGTAACACAGATGGATGCAAGTAGATTCATGTCTGATGCCTGGTCCTAAACTCTAAGCCCTCAATTTTCTAGCTAATGTCAGAGCAAGTTTTGTGTGAGCTGTGTTCAGAGCTATACAGTTCAATCAAGTATTTAGTCAGATCTAGAGCCAGAGTAAACTCTTTTTGACACTGTTTCTCACAGCCTTCTCCTGGACAAACTGGCAAGATACAGATTGGATAGGTGGCCGGTGAGATAGCTAGGAAACTGGTTAACAGACCAGAGTGACTGATGGTTTTTACTCAGGCAGGTAGCCTGTCACAAATGGGGACTCCCAAGGGTCAATACTGGACCCTACACTGTTTAATATCTTTATAAGTGATCTGGATGATGGAATTGACAGCACTGTCAACATGCTTGCTGATGGCACCAGTCTGGGTGGTAAGGTGGACCATTCAGAAGGGTAAGCCATCTTGGAGAAACCTGGACAGGCTGGAAGGGTGGGCTATCAAGAACAGTATGAATATTAACAATGACAAATGAAAAATCCTACCCCTGGGACAGAATACCAAAGCATACAGTGCAGGTGAGATCTGCATGGCCGGGGAACAGCCTTGCTGGAAGGGACCTGGGGGCCTGATGAACAACAAGCTGAACACGAGTCAGCAGTGTGCTGCTGCAGGAATGAAGGGGAATCAGATCCTGGGCTGTATCCACAGGGACATTACTAGCTGAGATGGAGATGTGATCATCCCACTCTGCTCAGTGCCTGTGAGGCTGCACTTGGAGTGCTGTGTCCAGTTCTGGCCTCCGTAATTCAGGAAAGATGTGGACAGACTGGAGAGGATCCAAAAGAGGGCTACAAAGATGATCAAAGGGCTGGAGAATCTGCCCTGTGAGAAAGGATTGAAGGAGGCTCATCTCCCTGGAGAAGAGAAGGCTTGGGGGGAAACTTATCACAGGATTCCAGTATTTCAAGGGTGGCTACAAAGAGGATGGAGCCTCTCTCTTCACAAGGAGCCATGTCGAAAAAAACAAGGGGCAGCAGATACAAGTTGTACTGCAAGAGGATTAATCTCAATATAAGAAAGAAATTTTTATATTGAGAACAATCATTCACTGGAACAACTTCCCCAGAGATGAGGTAGAGTCCTTATCACTGGAGGTTTTAAAGATGCAATTGAACAGAGTGCTTGATAATTTGTCTAGGTTCCCTTTCCCATGTAAGGTTGGACTAGATGATCTTTTGACGTCCCTTCCAACCTTGGCTGTTGAATGATTCTGAGATTGTTTCTATAAGTGAATTGTTTTGTGACCTTGCGTTCTAATGAGTGGCAATCTCTCTTCCCCTCCTCTCTGTCCTGCTCCTTTCGAGGAAGGACTGCCTCAGCATGGATCAGCATTACTGCAGTTCCTACCCATGAAGCCAGTGGCCAACACGTGGCCAACCCAGGAGGACTGTAATGAGATTATTGTTTTTTCTTGGTCGAAGTGGCCCCCCCAGCAAACTTTTGAATCATTAGCCTGGCCTGACGGGTACTGAGAGTGGGTCGGGGGCACTGCCCAGTCATTTCACTTCATTTCCTACCCAAGACTTTCTTTGAAATGACAAGTTTTTCATAAATGAAACTGTAAAGAATGAAGTGAAGAAAAGTAGAAATTAAATTCAGAACACAATCCAGACTCCAACATCTACAAATTGATTTAGTTTCTTTTTCATTAGATCTAGAGATCAGTTTCAATTCTCCATTTTAATTACTAATTTTTGTAGATCTCTTTAGAGTGCTAATACTATGCAGTGAACTGTGGCAATGCTAGGAAACATTTTAAAAATTTTAAAAGAGTGCTCATTCTACAAGAAGCTGTGTGGTCTGGCTCTGTTCCAAAACAAGTCTTGTTACTTGTCCTGAGACACACAGTTAGAAACATACGTTTGTCTTGATTACTCGAAATATAGTTCAGTAATTAGTTGATGTCAGTTCTGGTTTGGCAGTGAGAAATGGGTTTTTTGCATAAATTCAGTTGATTCAGATCGTGAGAGGAAGCTTAGTTGTTCACCTCAGGTACAAAACCAGAGTTATCTAGGCTTTACTGATTAAAGGAAACCATCCATATGCTTGATCTCTTTATATGCAGTTAATTACTGCCATATGGAAAGAAATCTTACATCATTCCTCATAGGTATACTATCCAGTACTGCAGGCTGAGCAGAGCTAGGAATTTATTTTAATTGTTAATGGTAGGTTTAATACCTCTTACAAACTGGAAATGCCAGGAAATAATTGGTATCTCAGTTCATGGGAGTGTT
The DNA here is from genome assembly GCA_038380795.1 of Pyrocephalus nanus. Taxonomy (NCBI): domain Eukaryota; kingdom Metazoa; phylum Chordata; class Aves; order Passeriformes; family Tyrannidae; genus Pyrocephalus; species Pyrocephalus nanus. The sequence continues at coordinate 10,770,386 of CM076262.1, read as the reverse complement.
TATCATTTAGATGGCCCTCACACAAACTATAAACAGTCTAAATACTAATGCTGGAAAGACCAATTTACATCAGTACTTAATGTTAGTCTATACTTAGCTCTTCCTTGTGTTTCCCATGAGGGCAATTTCACAGTGAGAGCAGCGGGAATGAGCACTGCTCATGGCAAGACATTAGAAGTACTTTTTTAAAATTTGAAAACAGAATAAAATATTATTTGTAGAAAGTCTTAAATTACGGAAACATCTAGAGCATTTTACCTGTACTTGGACTCTTGTTGTTTGAGTATATATACAGTACTGAATTGGTGCTGGTACTGCTATAGGGAAGTGGCTAAAAAATATCACACTGTTCTACATTAATTCAGCAGCTACTCCAAGAAGTCTGTAGCAATGGATGAGGGTGTTGTCATTGCTGGTAGCTGGATTTGAAATAGCCCTTTCAAATAAAACCAGGGGCTAATTTTAACATCTGGTTATTGGTGAGATAAGATGCTTCATGTTCTAGAGACTACAACGTTGCTTGGCTGCTGGGATCAATTGGTTATTTTATATATTATGATAATAATTATGCACAGAAGGGTAATAAATATAGTACATACAGTACTAAATATATTGTTTACTTTAGTGCAGGCTCGGGACCTTAAATCATCTCACCTTCTAAGTCACTGCTTTTTGCTCATGCAGGAAATCATCAAGGATTTGAGGAAAGTAATGCTTTTAATTGGCACTTATTTCACTTGCCCTGAAAGGTCTTTTTACATGTAGTTCACTAAACCTGTTGGCACTGAGATATTCTGAAGCCCTGTGTGCTTGGTACTCATGCTGATAATGGGCAGTATCAGATTTGAATGAATTTATAATCTTCTTGAAGGCATAGGTTTCCTCTGTAGGAAACCTTGTGTGTTACAATTTAGCTGTATCTATCTTTATCTGGGAGGGAACTGGGACCATCAGGTTTCCAATATAGGTCCTTTGTTGCATTAATCTTCTAATTTCACTGCTGATTTTTAGATGTTGGATATGCTCTTTGGTGCTGCTGCTAGGTCTCATGAACCCCTCACTGCTGCACATTTAGGTTTGCAGTAGACAACTCTGGGTTTGGGGTGTGGTGAGAAGGCTGCAATCTCAACTGTAAGCAGGTATGTTCTGCTTGGTGCAGCAGTCCATATGGCAGCTGACACACTGGAACCAAGGAGGGATGTCTGAAATTTCCTTCCAGTAGAGGGAATGGGAGCTGGGAGGAATGGCTTAGAGGGCATACAGACAAAGACTCATAGGAGCACTCTGGAAGGACTTCCTCGGTAATTCTTTGCAGGTTGCCCCAGGATACAACCATGGAGAGAAGGACACATTGCAGAGATGGAAATTAAATTGAGATTGTTGTCCACATTTGATTATGAACAACAATAGCATATGTTTTTCACAACTAGGATTGGTTTCAGTTCCAAATATATACTACTGCAGCAAGACTTGTCATGTATTTTCACAGAATTGCAGAATGGTTGAGGTTGAAGGAGAGAAGGACTAGGATGGTAGGGATTGGGTATTCTTTTTCCTTTTTTTTTTTTTTTTTTTTATGGAGCAGGGCTCTGCATACAACAAAGCCAAATAACTAGATTCCTTGCCAAATCACTTACCACAGAATTATTTTTAAAAATAGGGATTGCTTTCTCACATTGTCCTTTAATGAAAGAGTCAGTAGCAGCATATCACAGCTTTGTGCATAGCATACGGTTACAAGGGTTGAACACCAATGTCTTCTAGAGTAACAACAGGGGATCCTGAGATCACTTCTTGTTGAATCTGTCAGCTCTCAGTGCTGTCTCCTAAGCTGAGACTGATTCAGCCTGTTAAGTGAGAATTTAGTTTGGAACCAATGTCTTCAGTTTTACCTCTTAGAATTGTTTCAGTGCATCTTGCAGTGTTCTTTCAGTCCTCTTCAAATTTTTTCTCCCATTCCTGAAGCCATGACCCTTGTGTTATAACTGTTGTGAGTCACACAGCTAGAAAAGCAAACAAGAGTGCTGTGGTCTGTGCATGACCATGGAGGTCATGGGTTGAGGAATGGGAAATTTATATGCTCCAGAACTTGTTTACTGCAGATTTGATGATCCACAAAGATTTACGAAATAATGCTTTTTATAGTACTGCCTATAGCAGCACCTATGTTCTTCTTTCTTGTAAGTGACAATGATGGCTGGACTCCTCTCAGACAGCTCATGGGTCCCAGCTGGCCCTGTGTGAGAGCTGGGGACAGGTAGCATGCATGCAAGCTCTGGGCATTAGCAATCTATGCGCTGTGACTGCTTTTATTAAAGAACTGGTCCAGTTTCATTGCTGCCATCTACTGAAACTTGAGTTTTCCACATCAGTGAGCAGACTAATGGAAAGCAGAGTTTTGCAGATGAGGTCTGAAATGCCACAGTATTGATAAAAATAATAATACAAGTTGTCCCTCCCCTCCTCCCCCAAAGAGGACTTCCAAAGCGGGTGTATGTTTCTTTATTTTGTTACTTGAAGTTCAGCTTCCTGTGCAGCATTAGTGGTCCTAACTAATACTCTTTCTGTAGCTATTAATTCCTTCCCTGCTGATATATTTGGAATATGTCTCTGATACAGCTCTTCCTGGTACCTTCTGTTTTCTGAGCAGTAATGCATGAATGTGTTTAGCTTTTTTGTGTTGTCTTTAGTACAAAAACAAATGTTCTTTCTTTGTGATAATGAAAACTTCTGTATATACTTCAGAAAAGCCTTATAATGTAATATTCTGGGGGGAAGAGTAATCTCATTTGCTAAATTTAATTTGAAAAATGTTTATTACCAAAAAAGAGCCTTCTTTTCTAGTACTGGTTAAATGCTGTAGAAATTGCAGGGTTCACTACATTCTTGGTCAGAAGGCAAAGCATATTTGTTCCTATAACTAATATGGCATATACTCATAGAATAAAAACACTCCACAGTCTACTTTGATATGTTATATATGGGACTAACTGGGCATCAATGAAATATGAAATAGGAATTGCATGATATCCTCAATGACCAATTCTTTTTATTCTTTTTCTTCTAAGGCTTGTATGATTTTACACTTGTTTAAAAAATGTCTTTTCCCCTTCCCCTCTTAAAGGTAGAGACCTGTGGGTTCTTGTTCTGGGAAGGTTTCCAACCCATCATAAGATTGGCATTCCAGAGTTCAAGTATGTTGCTAATATGCATGGGGATGAGGTATGTTTCAATTTTTGCAATGTCATTTATACCAAATACACTTACCAGAGGTTTAGAGTGAACTTTTCTCTGGCTTGTGCTACTTATTATTGAGATATGTCATAACTCAAAGAGGACATAATATGTGTGTATTTCTTGAGGAATTTTAAGAATAAAGTTCCCTTGTTTTGCTGGAAAGGCTTTAGCAGACCTTACATCATAGTGAAGAGTCCTACAATCCTACATCCAAGACCTCTCTTAAGCAGAGAGCTTAGTCTTCTGCAAGTGATAAAACCCAGAGGCTTTAACTTTCCTGTTGGTGAGTCAGATTCAGTAGTTTGCTTGTACATTATTATTGCTTAGGCATGGAATATGATAGAACTCTTCAAATACATCCTAAGATTAAATAATAATTGCTGTGAAGCATCAAATTATTTATTTTAGGTAGAACATTTATCTTGGAAACCTTAAGCTAGGAACACCTAAATTCACCTGAGCTAACACAGTGAATACAAAACAAAAAGCAATTCCAAACCAATTAACTTGCTCAGGGAAGAATGCCCACTTATTAATGATAAATAAGAAAATGGTTATTATAAGCCTTCCTGGTGCAGTACATGAATCTGGATCAGAAAGAATCAAAGCTTCAGTCTTCTCTGTAGTACTTTCTTGCTTTCTATTTCCCTTATTCTTCAGCTTTACCTGCTTATATTAGTCATGTTCAGGATAAGTTTTAACTATGCAATATATTTTATGCAGTCTTCATGTGAGGGTTAAATAATTTAGCAGGAGTGTATGTGTATGTGTGTATATATATATATAAATATATATATATGCTAGTCTGTGAATTCCCAAAACTAAGAAAAATACGTGTAGTAGGAAGTGCATCCTGTGTAAAGGGCAATGTATCACAAGTTATTACTATTAACAATACTGTGTGGGAGCACTCACATGCCTACAAGCACTCGTGACATTTTGTGCCAAGAATTTTCCCCAAGTTAGACTAGTTTCACCTTGTTTGACAGTGGCTACGCTCAAAGTGCTGCTGGAAATTTGACTGATTTGGAATTTAACTCTGTGTGGGAAGAAGCTGATTCGTGGCTTCAGATGTGTTACTGGATGCCCAAGGCAGGGTTTGCAGCTCCTGAAACCTGTTTTGTGTCAGCGGGGGAGTACATGGTGCCCTATCTGAGGGTCCGTATGACAGTCACTGCAGACTGCTGATGGGAATTGCAAACCTATGGCTATAGATCACTTAGCTTTGATGGGAAGGAGGTGGAGACCAAGGTATGATCTCATCCAGCATGGCATGACTATCGTATCCAATGTTGCTGCACTGCAAAAGGCCACATATATTGAAGCCTCCACAACGAAGCACCCGTGCCATTATCCCTGCCCACCTGGATACATAGAAACGAGCACTGTTTCCATAGGGTTGGAATTTGCTGCAGGTTGGCAACTCAGATCACTGCCTAGGATCTAAGTTTTTTTATTGTCTTCATGAGGAAATGAGGCAGGATTTTGTTTTAAAATCAGATACAGTGCCAGACAGTCTGAGCAGAGTTGATCCTTGAAATGCCTGGGTACCATATAACACTGAGTGGCATGCTACGTTCTTGCTTGTTCACTAGACCAAGCATGCACCTAGGGAACATTCTGGAAATATAGATATTCTTTTATTCAGGCCCACATGATGATCTTTGCCTAATGGGGTTTTTTAATGTATACATATAATGCACAGTTGGTGTTTGTTTTTTATCTGATCGTAAATGTATTTCAGATGTCAGGAAATGAATTCCTCATATAGAGAGACATTGGAGAATTTGAATTTTTTTTTTCCCATAATCTAAGATTCTGATGGATAGTCACTGGGGATAGATTCAACTACTCCCTCAATATATTAAGCAGATAAGTTTTGCCCTAATTGTATGACAAGCTTCAATTTGTGTGCCAGAGTCTTTCATAAATTCAAATTGTGGGATTATGGCTTCATTGATCCAGTCAGATTTTTTGTGCTTCAGTGACACTTTCCATAAATGATACAAAATGAGAGAAGTTCTGTTCTCAAGTATTGTTTGGTCATGCTGCCCTGTCGTGATCACACAAATGATACTTTGAGTTAGCTGGCCAGCTGCTCCTAAAACATAAAAGGTGGGAAGGATCCTGAATTGCATGTGTGTGGGCTGTTCACATATGCTGCTGGAAGAAAATCTAGGTTATTTGGAGAGTTGCCCAATAGGGAAGTTCTAATAAAATAATGTGAGTACACAATTCTAGGAAAAAAGTTGTTTTTTCAGACCTGGCTGATTTTTTTCTTAACACTGTAAGATGTAACCAGCCAAGATTTAAAAGACTTGCTTTTATGGTCATCATTGCCAAACAGAGTGAACTTTTGGCCCAGATTCACAGAGAGACAATAAAAGACTCCTCCTGTTCTTTATGTGACTGTATGACACCGTCTTTAGGAGTACTTTTTGTTTAACCCAAACCAGCTTAAAACTAATTTAAACTGACTCATCAAAATGGCACTAATAGACTGCACAAAATGCATAAGCCTGTGAAATGTTAATAGAGGCTACACTGGGGAAGGTGAGGGAGAGTTTGCCTGCTGCTCTGGGGCAGCTCCTATTCTGAATTAGGCAGCAGCTTCTCTTGTCCCAGCTTCATACTCTTACTTGAAAGATCTTCTCTTTCTCAGCCTGTACACTCACACATTCCTCTCTGGGGAAGAACTGATTCCACTTAACATCGACCACAACCAATCCCCTAAACACCCCGAAGTCATAAATGGAGTAGAACTATCACCTTTGCACCAGCTGTGCCAGTGACTTGAGTCCATTCTATACATCTGAACCATAGGATCTAATTGGAAGGCTGTTCCTAAACCAGGTGTATCACAGCAGGGAAATCCTTTAAGAAGAAGCGTGTCTCAACAAACCGTAAACTACCTGTGTGTTTTTGCTTGTTCCTTTTAATGTATTAAGTATATGGGTTTCTTACCTTTCTTCAGCTACAGTGTAACTGGGCCATCACAAGATAACATCTTTCTCAGGATGGCAAAGCTGATACCAATCCTTTTCTCCTAAAGCATCCACTTCTGATTGCTTTATTTTCTTAGTGTAATAGTATTTTGCCTCTTTCATTATGTGAAACTGAGCCTGAACTGATAGGTCTGAGTTAAACTACATGAAAGGATGTGTTTGTCTTGCTGGCTTGTCTTGTGAAATAAGTTAAAGTACCTATATCCTATTTTCCGTGTCATCATAGACATAGTCATATCCACAATACGGTTTCCTGAGATATGGCATGATGTAAGATTTTTAAGACATTAGGACTTAGGTGAGTAAGGACTGGAGTAGTTTTATTTGTAATCAGTTTAATTGATACTTAAAAAAAACTTAAACAACAAATTATGACAACACTAATTCTTGTACAGAATTTCTCACTCCCTATTTCCAAGAAAATAAATGGAAGCTACATTTACACTATCAAGATACCACTATGGAAAAAAAGGCTTGTTTTTTTTTATTACCTAGTTGCACAAAAACAAATATCCTATAAGGAATTTTCAGCACATATTCCTATGTCCTTAGTACTATGCAATACATTATGGAAGTGGTGTGCAAGGAAATAATATGTGCTCTAGAAAATAAAAAAACACTTATTAAAAAAAATTGCATTGTGAACTATTTTCCACCTGACTTCAGTATCAGCTGATGTAATGTTATGAAGGTCAGACGCACTAGAGGTTTTAAAATTCAAAGCAATCAAATCTCAGTGCTAACAACAGACTTTTAAAAAAGCTAGGTCCTGCTGAGATCTGTTTCAATGCAGTTCAACACTGCCTTGCCCCAGTTACCTTTTTCCTTATCTTCCTCACACTCTTCTGAGAGGGAAAAGGAAAAGCTATCCATTTGCCAGTCAGGTGAAGCCTTGTGCTGAGAAGCATGTGAAATCTGTCCAGGCAGTAACAACTCACACCGGTTATTAGTTCAAAAGCAGGCTTTATGTTGCCATTTCCTTCAGTGATAAACCAAAGAACTGCACTTCCCTGTCATACATGTGCTATTCTCAGATTTTCATAGTGATTGCTACTGTAGAAATAAATGGATGTCTGCCAAACTATTTGCATAAACAGTCACTTTAACACTGGTGTATTTTAGTAAAGAAGGACAAACACAGTGGGGTGTGTTGTAGCGGTGCATAATAATTAATGCTGTACAAGTGCTAGAAATAACATCTTGTAAGTGTGGTGTTTAAGTGGGAAACCTAGATGGACTACTGGTTTCTCTACTCTAACTCCACTTCCTTAGATGAGGTCGTGCCTGGTATGCTGAACTAGGCCTGTGGAGCAGCTGGGGCTCGAGCAAGGAGACTGGCAAGACTGTGTTGCCTTGAAACAGGTCCTACCTGATGGTTTGGATCTTTCTTTCGACATTGTTCCACTTAAAAACCAGGCCATGTTTAAGGAAAGAATTTTAATAATAAAAATGGGCAGAGTCCATCCACCCATGGTCTCCTGGTAGTAGGTCTCTATCATGTGGTAACAACAATGTTCTAAAACCAGAGGTGCTGCAGTAAAGTGTCCCAGTGTAGGTCCAATTGAAGCTAACCTTAATCTTCTAACTGGCTTCTTGAGTAAGCCCTCTGGTAGCTGAGAGGGTGCTGACACAGCCATGCCAGGGGGCAGAGTCAGAAAGTTTAAGGATACGTGTACAGAAACAGCAGTCACACCCTTTTCTACAGTGTTGATCCCTGCCCTGACACACGCACACTTCTTCCTTCAAGAGTTCCCCTGAGGAACACTGAAAGCCTTTCCTGCTGACTTTCTCCCTTTGGGGCACAGGAGGGAACTGACAGCTGAAAGTGCACAGAGAAACTTAAAAACACCTGGGCATCATGCTCGGGATACTGCAATTACAACCAAATGTTCGTTATGTCTTCTCAAAGGCCCAGAGCATATAAATGCTATCCCCTGCTCTTCTCTCTATTTCCATATGAGACTTGAGGCAGATTATGGTGTCTGTCCTCGACTTTACTGTCAGCAACCTACCTTCAGGTTGTATCCAAATCCTTTATTTGAAGCTCTGAAGTAAAAACTAAGTAATTCATAACTCTTATCGACAGGTACAGCTTACCAGGGTAAAGCTTGACTGAACAGCAGATGCTTTCCAAAGGCTTGATCAAAACTTGAGCTATGCTTTCCCTGAAACAAAGACTTTCCCTCTCCTTCAGACACCCTCAGATGTGCTTTTTCAAGAAATGCAGGGTACTCTGGATCCAAATAAAACCTCCCCTCTCTCATCCCACCAAAACAGTGGTAATAAGTATATTCTTCCCTCAAGTGCAATGATAAAAGGACCAGTTCTCTTATGCTAGAGATAATCTGAATCATTTAATGTGCTGAGTACTTGGGTACAAAAATAACTATACAAGGATTCCTATAAAATAGAGTTAGTTTTTAAAATACTGTATACATAACTAAGTCTGGGGCTAACTTTTAAGTGCAAAGAATGTCATTTGTAAAAAACTGGTCATCTTTCATTCTTTGTCAGTATTGTCCTTTTCTATTACCTTCTTTAGTTACTTTTCTTTATCTGGTTTTTTCCCCCTTTCTTTTCCTGCTTCTCTACCCTTTCTTTTGGTCAGGCACAGAAGAGAAGTACAGCAGGAGAAGAACCCTTTCCCAGTTTCTCCAGACAGCAGTGCAGTCTTGTCTGTAGTTTAGCTGTCTCTGCGGTAGGGCCATTCTTGCTGATTCTGACTCTGTTAGCTTTATCTCTCATGCCCAGGGCCATGATTTGGCTGGTTTCTCTCCCTTCCTTTCTTCACCCACCCCTATATTCTTCCCAAGATGTCTATCACCCTGTTCAAGAGCTGCCTATGCAAGACAGGTTCTGTTGCATCTCTTCGTAAATGTCACAGAGTACACTCATCAAACCTGCAGAGCAGTCTGTTTTCACCTTCTCAGGTGCTGCTTTGAAAACTATTGGAAATGGGGGAAATTAGGTACCTTCCCCCTCCTTTTTCAAGGCCCATTTTCTGTAGCGTCTACAAAAAAAACCACTTACTTACTGGCATTGTATATGTGTTTGAGCAATGCAGCTTCCCCTAGCAGATTTCTTGATGATTGCTTGCAAGAGACCAGCAACAGGGGTAAAATCTAAGAACAAATCTACTGGGGGGCAGGGTGGGAAGAGAAGGGCTCCTCCTTTTTCCTAGTGCAAACTTCATGGCAGAATTGCCAGTTCAGAGACCATGGCTGCCTTCAGGTGCGACACTTAAAACGGTGTGATCCGCAACTGAGCCGAGTCAGGTTTGGCTCTACATTGTTTGTTTGTTTGTTTCTTCTGCAATAAACAGCAGTTGGCATCTAACTGGCAAGACATGGTTTGTTCCCAACCTGAACAGCCCCTACACCCAGTTCTCCTGCCCATCATGTATCCAGGCAGAGTCCTGTGTTCCAATTTCCTTAATACCAAAAGCAGAATTTGCCACTTAAAATACACCAATGTGAAAATTCAGCAAGATAATGAGTGCAGCAAATAGCTGTGGAGAAGTATTGCTTTTCCCCTGCTTGATTCTACCTGCCAATTACCTGAGATTAGCTCGGTTGGTTAGAACATGATGCTAATAACACCAAGGTTGTGGGTTTGATCTCTGCAGGGGCCATTCCTTAAGAGCTGGACTCAGTGATCCTCGTGTGTCCCTTCCAACTCAGAATGTTCTGTGCAGTATCTGTGAAAAAATTGTTAATGTAATCTTAAAGCGAGGAGATGTGTATCTGCAACATCAGGTTCATCTGGTAATGCCACTCTGTGTTGCTCACTTCGGAAAAAAGAATTCTTTGCAATATTTCCAACTTAGTGGTGCAAGACTTGTTCTAAAAGATACTGAGATGCTGTAGCTCTGAAATAGGGCCTGCAGTGATTTACCAAGCTTTATTCTTGGAGATAAAGTAGAAATAAATTGTCTCTAGAGTACATCTAGTTGCACATCTTGGTTTGTTCCCATTCCAGGCAGGGCTTAGGAACACTATAGTGCCCTTGAAGCATGGGTCACAGTGCAATGGAAAGTGCCTCTGGAAAGTATAGTCAAGTAAACACTGCTGTAGTGGCTTCTGGGGTAGAGTAGGATTGATTGTTCATAACTCTGGGTCTGGAACTTGCCACTATTTTGCCTGAAATCTGATAAAGGGAGATGCCCTGTCAGCTTTCACAAGTTATACAAACTTAGAAGAACAAAAATATGTGTTTAGCTTTTTTCCTCCCACTGCCTTTCCTTGATTCAAAGTCTGCATCCAGATGGTTTTCCATGTCTTTTTCCAAAGTTTTATGTACACATTTGGTTTCCCCAGCATTAAAATAAAGCAGTGTAATAGGGAATGTAACAGAAGTGTTTATGGGGCCTCTTTGATCCTGTATTAAAGTTGACTTTCCATAAAAGAGGATCAATAAGAAAAGGCCTGCTCTGGAATTATGGTAGGCTTCTCCTTTCTTTTGAAGTATCACTGCCAAGTGGTGATGCACAGCACTGACACTGCTGTACAGGACCCAGGGTTCCTTGAGCATCAGTACAGAGCTGTGAATGTAGTGGGGCTAAGAAAACTGAGTGGGGTGTTCCCAAGCCCACATGACCTTTATCAGGCAGTTTTAGTTTTTGATAAGACTGTGCCTTATCTATGCAAGATTTAAGCAGTCTAGCTGTTACAGTCACTTTCCCATTGTACAAAAAGCTCTGGTTGATCTAGGTTTAAAACCCTTGTAAAAACCATCCAGTGATTACTTTCATCTACAAAATTGCTTTAAATATATTTAGGGGAGAGCATAAAACAAACCAGTGTTGATTAGAATGCTCTTGTATGCCTTGTATGTCTGTGTAATCCAGTAAGAAAAACCTGGAAGTGTAAGGTGGTGGGCCTTTTTCTATTATTTATTTTCTTCTTCTTCATCTTCCATAGCAGACTTAAAATAAAATCTTATGTTTTTTTTTTTAAACAGACTGTTGGGAGAGAAATACTTCTCCATTTGATAGACTTCCTGGTGACCAGCTATAGACAGGACCCAGTTATTACCCGGTTACTCAATAATACCCGGATTCATATCATGCCAACAATGAATCCTGATGGATTTGAAGCTACAAAAGTGCCTGATTGTTATTACACACGAGGAAGGTAAAGGTGGCTTATGAGGGTGGGAGAGGCAAAGGAAATGGGTGGGGAGCAGTAATCGCAGATAGCCAAGAGGCTGAATCATACTTGGTGGAGAGGATAGTCTAGAAGATGTGTTAGGGCTAATTTTTTCCAGTGCTGTTCTGAAGACACACTGTTACAACATGGAGTTTGTGAAGACTGAGTCAGACTGGTGTTCATATGTGGTGCAGCCAGAGAAAATTGGTCAGAATGGTGTAACGACCTCACCTTTTAGGCAGGAGACCCAGATTGCCAATACAAGCACAGTTCCCTATTTTGTAGCACCTTTAGGGTGCTACAAAAAAAAGAAGCAAAACTCCACCCACAGGGATCTATTTTAGTTGGAGAACTTTGTAACCTTTCTTAACGAGACAAAGGTGTGTCTAAGCTTGTTGAATGGACTTCTAGCAGTGTGTTTAAAGATCATGTTGAATGCAGGTTAAGGAAGAGGGAGGAGTTATGCAGTGAGAGCTGGCTATAATAGGTAATAGTTGTACCTATAGTAGCACTAATAGTGGCACTAGGAAAAAAAACTAACACAGAACAAAATGTAACCAACTTAGCACTGCATCCTGTGCTACTTTTGCTTTTTTTAATGTAACAATTACAGAGACCAAAAAGGGGATGAAAAGCTTAACAAGCTAGAATAGGGAAAGAGTGAGAGAATGGGAAGAAAATGCCAAAGGGACAAAGTTGGAATGTGCAGAAAAAGCAAACTCATGAGCTAGAATTTCTCTTGGATCACTGGCCATGGCGACATCAGAAACAAGTGAAAAGATAGTTTAGTTCTTTAGCTGACTGGTATAGGTCATCCTTTTTATTAGGAAAGAAGTTTATTTCTCAGCAAATAGATGGGGCTTGTATGGAGGGGGGGGGGGGGTATATTTTATCCCCTCACTGTCAAATGGAGTTTAACTAACGAGTTTACAAATTAACACAATTGATGGCAAATACCTTTTTACTTTTGTACTGACCTGTCTGAGCGAAAAAGCAAGTAAGCGTTTGTACAGGCTGGACCCTCAGGTTCAGGGAGAAGAGAATACATTCTAAGTTTGACTCAAATTTTTCTCTGTGCCCAGAGATATGGCAGTACAAGGGACACAGCCATTCAGTAGTTACCTTGGTCCTCTATGCAAGTGGGAAAAACACATACAGAAGGGCAGTCCTCCTCATCTGGCTGTGGTTTTTCTAATTCACATATATGTCGCTATGTGCATGCTATACGCATATATGCACTGTTTTCACTTGAAATACAAAAGAAGAATTGTTTTATTGTGTCCTATGAAAATTCCAGTGCTGCTAGAAATCAAGCTGAAGTCTATCATCTTAATACTTCAAAAATAAGAAATAGTCATCTTGTTTGTTTCCTGAAGATACTACCATGCCACAGATCTAGAGTACTTGGGAGGCTGGTGAGGTGGAAGTGTCCACAGGCAAAACAGTAATGCGAATGTCTTCTCTCTAAGGTACAACAAGAATGGAGAAGATCTGAACAGAAATTTTCCTGATGCCTTTGAAAATAACAACGCTAGCATTCAGCCGGAGACTCAAGCAGTAATGAACTGGATAAAAAATGAAACGTTTGTTCTTTCAGCAAACTTGCATGGGGGTGCCCTGGTTGCCAGTTACACCTTTGATAATGGTAACTCAGGTAAGCTAATAACAAATTCTCTTCTCCACAGCTGTTTTGGTTTAGGAACATTAGCTGTACCAAAGCAAAATTTATAAGGATTCCTGCAAGGTTATTCTAGCTTTTGAGTTGGGATGGGCAGAATTTGATAAACCCCATAAAAATTCACTGCCTAATATAGCTATTTTGGAGATGTTTCTCCTGTGTATAAGCCAGCACTGTATGTTTTATCAGTAATGAGAGTTACACAATTGCTGTCTTCATTCTGTAGTTACTGGCTCTTCAAAAGGCTATAGCAGATCTCCAGATGATGATGTCTTTATTCACCTGGCAAAAACCTATTCTTCCCACCATGCCAGCATGTACAAAGGGACTGGGTGTGACAACAGACAAACCTTTCCAGAAGGCATTACCAACGGATACTCTTGGTACCAGCTGGAAGGTAAGAATCCCAGTGATATCTTATTCAGCTGCTTCTGATATGATGTTCTTACTTTCTCCTGCCATCTTTGATGATGAAGGGCATTGATTTTACCCAGAGTAGAGAGCTGATGGGGGGTGTTGGCCAACTCACACAAATTCTCTGAACAGGACCTGGGTGTTTGCAGATTCTCCCAGCCAGCAATTACACAAGTGACTGAGGCACTCACTGCTGTTTGGCTGCTTCTGTGCCCGTGCTTAATGCCTGCAATAGCTGTATTGATTATACACACATGCACACGCTCCTTGGCACCAAAATCTTGTCCTTTAAGAAGGAAACCCAATCTTCTGTTCATATATCATCCTTTTTAATTGTTTGATCACTGAAATAAATGTTTTCATTACTGTTTATGTGTAGCCAAATAGAATATGGGCCCTGTGTGCTGTGGCATTGTGTGTTGCTTTCACCATCTGAATTCAAAGACATAAAAGGCTCTTGGAATGGCTTTGGCAAACCGATGAATTTATCTGCCGCAAGTTAGTTGGAAATGCTTGAATGAATTTCAGTCAATGATCCACCCTTTCTCAGCCAGAATCCTCATCATTCCCAAAATGCCACTGTGCTTTATTTAGAAAACCCCACTCTGTGTGTAATTAGAGTAATTAAGTCTGTTTTCCATAGGAGGCAGTAAATACAAGGTGTGGCATTGAGGAATAATTTATCTGATTTACTTTTCTTACTGGTACAATGCAAGGACCAACATTTTAACTCTTATTTGTCTTTTACTTTGAACTTAGCACTTCTTTGTAGCTGAACACTCTCTTATTTCACTTTTAAGGTGGAATGCAAGATTACAACTATGTCTGGGGACAATGTTTTGAAATTACATTGGAGTTGTCATGCTGTAAATATCCTCCAGCAGACCAGCTGGAAAAGTTCTGGAGAGACAACAAAGTTGCTCTGATTGAATATATAAAACAAGTACACCTAGGTGGGTATGTGAATGGGAATGGGAACTGAAGCTGAGGCCAGGTTAGAGGGAACTCTCCAGCAGCCTGGGTCAGTGTCACAGCTCACAGCAGGAGGAGCTCTGGTGTGAACTTGGGAGCTTCTGAACATGAAGTGCTACAAGGCCAGGGATGGGTAAGGGAGGAGAACTCAGGCATGTCAGGTGAGGGGCGATGGGTGCTTCTACAGTAGTGCAAGGGGCTTAAAATGTGCTGGGGCAGGAGCAAGGGACAGGCCCCAGGAGCTGTCTGACCATACACCCCCCTCATGGACTCTGCTTTCCTGAGCAGCCTTGGGGCAGTCATTTATTTTAGAGGTGTATGAGTGCCTGAGCGTAAGTTCTGTGGGTCTTCTGCTACTTGGATTTTATATTTTTGAAAGGTTTTTCTAGGTGTGACCTGGCTTTGCAGTTGGAAGAAAGCTGCTGCTTAGTAAAGCAGTGCTGCTTTTTAATGAGTTGAAGGGCTTGCACAAATCTGTTGCTTTTCTTGCATTTTGTTGCCCAAAATATCTTTTTTATCTCTGCCTAATGCCAGTGCTGCCTTAAAAATGGTGTGTGAGAATTAAGGGAAAGTCCTTCATAATCAGACATTGTTGCTATTCTGCCTTTGGGAAGAACTAGAGAACAGGCTGACTTATTTTAAATTACAAAAAAAGAAGGGAAGGGTGTTTGCAAAAAAAATGTCAAAGCAGTACTGAAGATTGAAGCCCTTCAGTAAAATATACATACAATAAGTGTATATGATGCCTTCAGCAAATGAGATTTAGGAGATTATATTGCTGCTTTCTAGCTTAACATGAGGGTAAACTATTAAAAACAACCAGAGATATTCTGGTTTAATTCCTTTCAGTGAGACAGAAGTGACTAGTGATACTATTAGATGTGCTCAGAGTCAGTGAAATAGCCTTTGAGAGCACCCAGCAAGAGAACAGTCTGACTTTCTTGGAGGAGGCAGCTCACTACAGTTACAGGTCGTGATCTCTCTCCTCTCTTTTTCACAGGTGTCAAGGGTCAAGTTACTGATAAGAATGGGAATCCTATTCCCAATGCCATCGTGGAAGCCAAAGGAAGGCCTCATATCTGCCCCTACAGAACAAATGAACAAGGGGAGTACTATCTTCTCCTTTTGCCTGGGACATATGTGATCAATGTAAGTGTGCGGCCTTACTAAATTATTGTTCCTAATTGCCTCGAATTCCTGAGCACAGTGAGGAGGCATCCTTAGAGATGAGTGAGCTGAACTGCTCGAGTCACATATAGGAGTTGTAAAAGCTCTTTAGCAGATTTAAAAGAAAATAGTCTCTTTAATTGTGAGTTGGCAGAAAGGAAATTTTTTGATACAGTAACATCTCAGTGTCCAGAGATAAGCACTCATCTGACCCTGATGGTGGAGCCAGCGGGGATGAGCGTCTGGAGCACAGTGACTTGAGCTTGAGGTGTTTGTTTGAAACAAACCACAGAGCTCTCAGGGTGAGGAGGTGGAGCCTGGGATCAGGGCTGACGCCACCGCTGGTGACACTTATTTCCTTGTGTCTAAATGGTTTCTCCACAGGAAGTGTTAGAGAACATCCATGCAGTGCAGGCTCTGCCTGCTGCCAGCTGAGGGCTTACACTTGAGCATCACTGCAGGATTCCCTCTCTTGTACAAGTCTTATTGCTATAAAATGGAAACTATATCCTTTTTCACCCCAAGTTCCCATATATTTAGAACATTTTTTCTTGCACATTTAAAGTGTAAACAAGCACATTTGACACTGGTTGTTTTGCAGCTGAACTCAATGTTTCAAACCAAGTAAAACACTTTTGTGTTTGCTCCTAGGCTACTGTACCAGGATTTAAATCGATGCTGAAGACAGTGGAAATACTTGACAACACCGGTAACTTCAGTGCTTTAAAACAGGACTTCTCTTTCCCAGAGGTCTCTATCAGACCAAGAGTTCCTTCATGTCCCAAAATTCCCCTCTATCAAGAGCTCACACGGGCTTCAGCTGCAGTAAAACCAACCCTACATGTCTTGGCTTTAATGACTGCTCTGCTTGTAATTTTTAAATAAAGTCAGGAATGAGATGTCATGGCCAGGCAAAATCCACCAGCACAAATGTGGCTTTGCAGACAAGGAATTGTATATGCAAAAGAATGTCTGCTTTTATAAACCAAATTCTCAGATTCACAATCATGTTCACTGTATTTTGTAAAATACTGGGTTGACAATCAAATGTTTTACTTTGACTATATTTTTAATTGTAATAGACTATCATATTTTTCTACATATTTTACTCTGAAGAAATTTTGTACGGCCAATGGAGATAACTGTAGAATTTCAATGCAGAAAGTACAAATACATTCTAAAGACTTTGCCTGAATTCAAAAAAGTTGAGGATTGTGTACTGCAAATGTTTTATGCAAGCTCAGGTTCCTCTCTGAACCAACAGCTAAGGTGCCACACAACTGTAAGTGATCAATCCTATTTTCTCATAATAAAGCCATTGCTATAAATGAGGAATGGCATTTAAAATATGCTTTTTTCTTACTTGGACAGATGAGACTGCTTAGGGCTCAAATGGGGTAAAGAACAGTAACACAGGTTTTAAGACAAAAGGATGGAAATGAAGTGTATGTGCTGAAGTGCCACACTCCTGGAAGCTGGAGTATAATCTGTACCATCAGGGAGAAGGGAGGAATTTGTCTCTCTGAAAACAGTGTTCTACAGCAGAGCTGCTGAAAACAATGTGGGAACACTCACTGTCAGCTTTATACCTTGTCCATTTTTAACTGAATTTGGTGTGGAACAGAACCACAGACAATTCAGATTCTTTGAATAGCTTTAGCAATGGCTTTATATTGCTTCAGTAGCTTCAGAGCCCTGCTACTACACTGTTGGGACTGTCTAACACACATGCCAGGAGCTGGCAGGCACTCTTAGGAAGGCATAAACCAGTTCCTGTTACAGAGGCTGGTTTCAGCACTCCCCTGGCTGGGCTGGGCTGTATTGCAGCCAGGATTAGCAGATTCCTTTTGCCTGGCCAGTTACAAATCATTGTCAGGGCCCTTTGAAGCTGTCCAATAAACACAAAATTTATCAAGAAAAGCCAGTTAGTACCATCTCCTGTGTTTATTTTAAAACGTTATCTGCCAGTAATTTTCTTACGCAATTTCAAAAGTAAACCAGAAGAGATTATCTTTGGAAACATCAGTCTTTTCCTGTATACAGTAAATAAAAAATGCAGGAATGCAGTTAATCCCTTAATGCCTTTTAAAATCTTTCCTGAGGCACTGCTGTCTGTCACACCAGGCCCCACCAGCTGGGCTGTGGAGCTTGGGCATCAGCCACTTACCTGTCTGCCAGCCAGCTGCATTCAGCGTGTGAATGCACTTCAAAACATGAAACAGCATTGCTGATTGAGAATGAGGGCTGCATGTGCAAGGTACTGTTTTTTTAATGTATTCATCATATCCATTTGAATTTTGTCTTTTCTCACCTTCTGATCTGCTGTGGCTTGTTTACCGGTCAGAGAAGTAATTAATTATCCACTAAGTCCCACCACTGATAGTTGGTTCTGGTCTGTCACTTATAGCAGAAAGAACTAGAGATGCCTTGAGTGTAAAATCCCTAAAACGCAAGAAATCTGAGAGAAGTCAGCAGTTCAGCAGGTGAGTGAGGGCAGAAAGGGTGTGCATGCTGGCTTACAGGGACAAGAATCTGTATGAAAACCAAGTACCAGAACTTCTAACAATCAAGTCATTGACATGAAAAAAGAGCGAGCACCAAAGAGTATATAAAGAAATCTTTATTTAAAGCTTTTAAATGGAACACAGTACTCACTTTCCCTAGAAAAGGAACAACTGAAAACCAAGAGATAAATGCAACATGCATGAAAGTTCTCATAAAGGGATCTATGCACTGTGCAAGTGGAGTGGATGCTTGTATTTCAATGGTTACTGACTGTGGTTGTACGTGCACTGGGTAGCCGGAAGGTACACACCATTACAAGCTCTTGAAAGCGTGTTCACCTAGGAATAGTGGCAATATTGCATAGTTATTTCAATTCACTATGAACTACTCTGTTTAACAGTCATTCCAGCTATGTGTAGTCAGACAACAAAGATTTTGGTTTTAGAAAAGCTCTTGGTATTTTAGGTGTTAAGTAATCATCATGTAAATAACCAATAATTTGGCTCACAACCAAGAACTGTCCTTTAAAATCAGGCTGTTAAGCTAAAGCAACGTTTACTCAAAAGGTGAGACAACACCTTTTAAGTATCACCAACAAATTTTACATGTAGAATACAGATACAGATAAACTAGAGAGGCATTCACTTGAAGCTTTCAGTGCACCTGTGCTAGAAATAATAAAAATAAAGAAAGGGACACACTATAGTCAAAAGCAAGTTTTTCATGTTCACTAAGTGCAATTTTAACATTGTTAAAAGACATCTTAAGCCTAGGTTTTGTTCTGCTCGTGCAACCTTTAAACAACAACTCAAGATAAGCCTTTAACTCAGGTATGGAGTGCCAGAAAAGCCCCCTTAGCTGGGCAGGTAATCCCCCGGGAGAGACAGACCCTGCCAGCCAGAGGGCTGATACTCCAGCAAAGCGGTCCCTGTGTGAGCTGGCGCAGGGTGTGCAGGAGAGCACAAGTGTAACCACACCATGGAATGGGCTTCAGCAAGTACAGAAGTGACCCTGCAGCCCCTCCAAGTTGCACCCACTTGCTGGCCCTGAGAACGACCATGAGAGCAGCTCACAGAGCTCAGCACAGGGATGAGCTCTGCCTGTCCATCAGTCCGTGCACATGTCCAATGTTCCATCACACACGGAAACGCCTCAACAGCAAATGCCCCTTTTCAGGCCAAGTGTTGCACAACACAGTGCTGTAGGGTAAGGGATAACTGCTGCCCCACGATATGTGTGGCAAGTTAACAATCTTGATAAATTGCCTGCTTTAAAATTATAAACTCTAAAGTTACACCTTAACACAAGAGCAGCTGTACATTAAGATGGCAAAGAAAAGTTCTTCATCGCTGTATTCATCCTAATTATTAATTTGTTTTATTCAGTTTCATCATGCTTCTAATAATTTTCTAATCTAAGACAATTTTCAGAAACAATTATTCTTAACACATTCTGTAAGAATGAGGAATTATTTTCCCCTCAACTTAGTCATTAAAAGGAAAAAGTCTGCCTGAAATCTTGCATGTGGCTTCATACCCACACAGACAGTACAGAGACAGCAACATTGGAACAAATTTACAACAAACAGAACTCAGTGATAAAAATCGTACCACACTTTTTCAGAACAGATGTAACGCTTTTCACCAATTAACATTTTGAAGCACTTTTACCCTTTCTGAATCAACCTGCTGATGGGAGCAGTGCAGCACAGCACTCATGGCACACATTTCTGCCCACGTGCTCCTTAGGAACACAAACATGACTCAAGGGGTGCTGCTCAACAAAAAGCATCACCTTGCAGTGTGAATGTTCAATACAACCACCCACCCAGCTACTTCGGTTTCAGCCTCAGGTACCTCACTTTGCACTTCACTTCCTTGGGTCAAGAGTTGAATTTCAATACTAATAAATAGGTACATAGTTAAAGAGTTGTATTTAAACAATAAGTAGGTTTATCGTACTTTATAAAAAAAAAAAAAAAAAAAAAAAAAGAGAGTTCTTGCACCATTTATATATTACTATTGTCTACCTGATGGGCAAGAAGGAAGAGACTAAGACAATTACTGAAAATTACTGAAAACAGACTCCATCAAAATATTCTCACTGTGCTCATGTTGCACCATCTCCAATAAATGTTCGAGTGCAACGCAGAAGTTGTTTTAAGGGAAGAAAAAAAGAAAGCAAAGCCATAAATCTTTCTATGCCCTTCTTAATCTGAATAAAATCCGAATATTTCTCTGTATATTAATGCTACATTTCTTAAATATTTTTCTTGAGATTTACTTAAGTAAGCATATATTTATATGACTACGCATATACCAGTAGACTAATTCAATAAATTAAAACTCAAAACATTAACTGTGAGCACAAGAATATTTACAAATGGCAATAAATTAAAGATTAAAACATGTGCGATATTAAATAAGGATCTCAAACACCAAAGTAACAACAACTGTCAACTTTTGTACCAAAATTTTACTGACTTTTGTGCCTCTGCCCAAGGCCAGCAATGTGCTTACAGGCCAGAATGAACAGGGTGGTCACTGCTCATGCTCTCTGGAGGCAGAGCCGAGGGCACCAGCGTGGGGTCAGGGCCACAGCACTGGGCTCTTTGTGCCACCTACACACCCCTGGGCCCCAGGCACGCGCTCGGCTTCCGTGTCCCCAACAGGAACCAGGACACCAGTACTCATCACTCCCTGATTCCTAACGCATGCACCCAAACCAAGCAAACTCTAGCTGTACTAGAGGTCATTAAGCACAATATTAAGCCAGAAAATCTGACTCAAAGCAAAAAGATTTGACATAGTGATTTGCAGATGCAGAAATCAAAATTCCCCATTTCCTCATTATTGTGTGGATTGGAGGGTATTTCCAGGGCTGTTCTCCACAACAGAAGATACATGAGGGAAGTAAAATTTTAAAGCATAAAAGAAATTATGCTGTATGCTCCCAGTCTATCTTTTGCCAAAACAGAAAGTGTTACAGGGAAATTGCTTCTAAGAATAAACCTAAAGGTGAGCGACAGTGAACAGCAAAAATCATCACTCTGGCCATACATGCCTTTCTGAGAGATGATTTTTTTTTTTTTTTTTTTTACGTATGGAGATCACTTAAGGGGATTGATTGGAATAGAATAACAAGAGTGGGATGGTACAATTTGCCCCAGTAGGAACTGGGTAAGGGCAGCTGCTCCCCCTGCAGTTACACAGCCACGGTAGTGACTGTAGAGAAGGGATCATGCTGAGAAACCTAAGACATGGGAGACAGTGTAATGGACAAAGGTTTTTACAGATTAAGCTTTTTAAGTACAGTCCCCATGTTACTGATCCTTCTGCATATAGATCTATACAGTTTTCTCTCAGCTGCAAATCCCGGACCACAACAAGAGCACTGTCTGGTCTCACCTGCAGGTGCAATGAAGAGCCTAAAGCCTCAATGCAACTAAATTTATAGAATCAAAAATTAAGAAAAATTAACAGGAAGTGTAAATTAAGGCAGGTAGCCCTCTATTAGCATCCCTACTTAAAAAAATTAAACATCTACCCAAAGGCCTTCTCTGTCTCAGGCTGAAGGATTATCAAGTCCCATAAAACCCGTGAAGTGTTTCTGCTGACCAAAAATCTTCCAAGAACTTCCAGCTACCTGCTGTTGCTTTACAAATGCAACGGGCAAAAAATATGCAAGTAAGAATCTGATGAAATGTATACAACTGGGGGTTATATAATATTGAACTGCTAAAACTTCAGACACAACAGGATCTTTCAGTGGTATTTAAAAAAAAAAAAAAAAAAAAAAGCTCAAATGTATGAACAAAATGTGACTGATCCCAATAATTCAGACTTTACCTATGAAGGTATTTCTCTGCAGGCAAGCCACAACCAAGGATTTACCAAGTGTCTCCTGTGCATCTTTATGTCCCTTTCCAGGCGTTTGCAGCCTTGGAGGTAACGATAGCAGTTAAAGTCTTTGCATCAGCACACACGCATCAGCAATGGTTTTGGAAAGCTATTGAATCTTGGCCTGCAGGATGGTACAATGCAACTTCTTCATTTAGGCTACATCTCCATTCTTGGAACTCCCCTGACTGCTTATTTGCCATTCCCCGTTGGGCAGGTGATTAGCAACTACCTGTAAAAATAAAAGGTGCTAAAATCATACAATTCCCCTTGTAATCTAGTTTTGCAAAGGAATAAATATCACTCACTGGTACAGAAACTCTCCATGTGAAATACAGCTGAGTGATCGTTACCGTATCCCACAGGAAGATACTGGAGCTTACAAAGGCTCCACAGAACTACCCTGAACACCCCCCAGACGCGAGTCAGTCAGCAGAGCCCTTGAGAATGGAACTGGTAAGTTTCACAAAGTTTTTGACAAAGTACAGGGACGGACACGAGCTAAAAGCAGTAAAGGACAAGTCCCAGGAGACCAATTTTGAGTTCACAAACACCCTGCAATGGATTTTCAGAATTCTTGTGATACAGACAAGAACAGTTTGACTTGGAAAGACTACTGAATTTAAAGAACATCTATGTGAACTAGAACTACACAGCTTAATTGTTTTTGCAGATGAAGGTGGACTTATTTCTTACTGGTTTTATTCCAGTGAATGTTCTGCTGCAGTTAAAAACAAGTGCAGAAAATGATTCCCCTAATATTGCCTGATGAGACAATACACAGCATCTCCTCCTTCATTTATCTTGCCTGTTCAAGTCTTCTCTCATAGCTGCTAAATTAGTAATAACAATCATAGTCGGGGTAGTACAGACCTGCAAACTCACAAAGCATTTAAAATGTCAGTTTCTTAAGACACTTAAGAGAGAACTGTATGACTGAACTTAGATCAATGACTTCTTAGGGGGACACACAGCCCTGAAGTTTATTTTTATAGCGTGCATTGCAAAAGACATACAACAGCCTTCTCTTTTTCCAAAGCCTTAAATTATTCTTTATCACATTTTTCTCTACTTCCTGGTGAGATCTCCCCCATAATTTGGCTACTTGGAGGAATTTAAGACAAGACTTATTTATTTTATTGACTTATTCAGCGCGGTCTGATTGAGCCTGGTGTCTTCACTAGGCAACAAATACTACAACCTGGAGAATCTTCTACCTTCTCAAGATGAGGAACTCGCATGAGTGACTGCTTCAACATGTGTCTCCTCTCACAATCACTGAACTGGGATTTTTAATGTGTGTATTTGATCCAGTAAAAGAAATGTCACTAACTTGCATGGAACATTAAACACCTGGAGAGGCAGGTGATTTACAGGACTTGGTTATTTCTACAGACAAGGATTCAAAATCTCCAGGTTGATTTATGACTATTGTGCGAACCTCTGAACAACTCCAGTGCATTTATGCCAACAATTATTTTTCATACCAAACATAAAGAGATCCAAAATACTAATTTCCCAATAAGCATACAAAAATAGTTTCTCTCGCAGCTTTCCAGTCAACATCCAACTAACTAAAATAAGTTAGTACAATCATTTGTATGGGCTGCCTGCACACCGGGCAGGGTTTGTTCCTCTTCTTAAGCTTTTTTGCGCATGTAAAACATGACATGAGGTGTCCCGTTTTGCCGTGTACTATGCAGCCATTTTTAGGTCTGCTCTGACATATGACACAGGGCTCTATACTGGTAACAGGCAGACTGGATTCCATGCTTTCCTCTTTGTCTTGCAATTCTTTCTTCTCAGGTTCCTTATAGTCCTCCTGACTGCTACAAAACATGCTGCTTGATGTTGATGGCTGGGAATAATCTTCACTTTCCTGGAACTCGGAAATTTGTACTGCCTTCTCCTCATTCTCATTCAGAGCTGGTTCTTTATCTTCAGTCATTTTTGTTTTCTTGCAGTCAGGAACATCAAAACCTTCTTCAGACTCTGCAGGGAAGGGACCTTCTGATTTGCTCTTTTCCAATTTCTCACTCTTTTCATCTGGAAGCCAATCCTCACGAAGGGCCCAGCATCTGTGGCAATGTCGTGGAAGCGGAGGATTCATTTCGCTACATTCAGGGCACTTCCAGTAATCCTTTAGTGAATTAAAGGTTGGAACAGCTTAAGCTACTTGGAACACTTACAATTGAAGTATTCAGAGATTGTAAACAATTTACTACTGTCAAAATAATAATTACGTTGAACTACTGACTTGCTTATAATTTTAAAATGCCATTCAGTGTTTGGCCCCATTTTACAGTTCTAGATTACGATAGTTCTTAGTTTAAAACAACTCTGATTTTCTTTCTTTTTGCAATAGGTTTTTGACTAGAACAGTAACGATTTGCTATTTAAGCAAAACTGCAGAGGCCAGACCACAAAAATCTTCAAAGAATCTCACAAGAAACTTCTAATAAAATGGTCACCATTCCCCTTCTTTTTGAGAACGAAATTCTGAAATGGGAGCTACTTAAGACTGAAGGGACCTTTCACCCATGGGATGCTGAGCTGTTGGTGTGCAAAATGGCCAGGTGAGGGCACTCTGACACAGCGGTACAAGAGAACACATCGGCCAATAAGAAACCAGAAGTGAAAAAAGGGGAAAAAAAAAAAAAAAAAAGTCTTGCAACACCATCTCAGCAGTTACTCTATTGACTACACTGAAAATAAGCCACTATATTTAATTTTTAAGGAGAATGACCCTTCTTAAAAATAATGCAAGCCTAGGGGGAATCAAAACAAAAAAAAAACACCCAAAACTTATTTAGATAAGTCCTGAATAACACCAGTAACATCAAGAGCTTAAAAGACCAATTCTAAATCCTAAAAATAATGTACAGGCCTCTTTTACCACACATAAGCACTGCTATGTTTTCAGAAGGTGGCCAGACCTGTCTTTCACAAACTAAGAATAAAGTCTCTCAGTCCTACAGACCATTAGGGGACTGGAACACTTCAGACAGTTCTGGAAAACAACTTTATTTAAAGTTTAACTGTGAAAAGCAAATATAAATGAGATATGCGGCATTTTAATTCTAGTGTGTGCTTCAAGACCCTAAGTTTCTTCCCACACTTCAAAAATGGTCTCACAGAATAGAGAAAAAGCCTCTCTTAATTTTATATTACTGTTCAGAAAAAAGGTTTGCCTTCACATCTGTATGTTAAGAGATACCCTCATTCAGGATGGACAATAAAACTAGGTATTCTGATTTACAGGAAAAGTTTTTAAATGTACACGACTAAGATTTTTTCATTTTGTGCAGAAAGTCAGATTTAGGCTTCAAATAATTTCCTTTGGAAATTATATCCTTAGGAAGCATACTAGTTATAAAAATAGTTAAAACTAACATTATATAATATTAGTTATAAAAATATCAAAGTTAATAATCACATGTTCAATAATTAAAATATTAATTAGAGCCTTCAAGCATAGAAGAAAAAGTCAACTTGATTCTTAAAAAAAAAAAAAAAAATCACTGGTAGCAATAGAATTCATCTATACTTCTTGATCTATTGGGTCAGTTCACCCAACTTATGACACTTTACTTGACAAGTTTTTACTCACAGCTAGGGAAATCTCTGGATCTTCATCAAATGAATCACCGTCACTATCTTCATCCTGGTAAATAGTAAGCTGATAAACCTGGTTAAATGAAAAAAAAAAAAAAAAAGAAACTGTTTTCTGGCATTCAGTTAAAAACCCAAAAATATTTTTAACCGTACAGATTTTCAGATAGGGAGCAACCGAAGAGTCTCCAGTGATGGGCCACTAAGATTATTAAACAGATTAGAGGAGTTCCAGAGGAGCCTGGAAAAGGCTTAGGGCAAGTGGTGTCTTATCAATGTGTATAAATACTTGAAAGGAGGGTATAAAGAAGAGGGAGACAGGCTCTTTTCAGTGGTGGCCAGTGACAGGAACAGAGGCAACTGGCACAAATTAAAACACAGGAAGTTCCCTCTGAATGCCAACAGACACTTTTTACTTGTGGGTGACCGAGCACTGACACAGTTGCCCTGAGCATCTATGAAAGACTCCATCCTTGGAGATATTCCAAAGACATCTGGACATGGACCTGGGCAATCAGCTCTGCCTGAGCCAGGGCTGATGGATAAGATGACCTTCAGAGGCCCCTTCTGACCTCAGTCATTCTGCAATTCTCAAAACTACTGCTGGGAGCAAGAGCACACCCCAATTCTTTCTTTCTCCAAATTACTGTCTTATCTCAGGGTGCAGCTCTGCAGCACTACACTACAAGTCTGTGTACATCAGTGCAGTCAGTCCCATTTAGCCTCTCAGGTACCATAATCACATATGCCCCTGGTGAATTCTGCCTCTGGTACTTACCCAATCTTGCCATGAGCTGATTAACCCCTCTAAAGTAACAGAAAACTAACCCAGAAAAAAAAAACCACACATACATTCTCACCTCATTCCTGACATCCCATACATCTAGATCTCTTGAAAATTATGGTAATCGCAATTTTACTGACTTCTTGCCTACTAATGAAAATTTCTAAAACTGTGGCTCAGCATCAATATGAAACATTTGTAATCAAAAAGGGCAAATGACTTGGAAATATCCCTTTGCAAAGAGTTACTAGGTAAGTTTTCATTCAATATCAAGTAATGTCAAAGCTCAACTCTTCCTTCTATAACTAAAAATACATAAATACTCAAAGTATACATGATGCCTTTGACTCCAACAGCTGGTGAGTGAAGTTAAACACACAAACTTTCCTACACAGCCTGTTTCAGAGTCTGCAGAAAGCCTCAGCACCATCTCAGTTACTTCCTGCTGGATGTATAGTTGGTGACCCAACTGCACTGACGTGTAGTTTGATTTCATGAACAAGTGGGTGCAAATTGTGACACAGCACATGCAGAGTTCTTGCTGGAATATCAACATGAAGTATTCCTGTATCTTTCCTTTTCACTCTCACCAACCCCTCAAGGTCAAAAAAAAAACCCAAGCAAAATAAATACTTACCTCATCATCTTCATCTGTGAGCTCCTGCCCTTCTTCATTATGGCTGTAATCTTCTGAATAAATAGACTCAACTTCAAACTCTACACTGAACTGGTCTGAAACAGAACTGTGGTCAAACCAATCAGAGTTTTCGCTTAATGAACTAGCATCAAGATCCTGAAAGAAAAGAGAAAGTACACATTCAACCTCACTAGTCCATATACATAACTGTTACAATTAAAACA
Source organism: Pyrocephalus nanus (assembly GCA_038380795.1). NCBI lineage: Eukaryota > Metazoa > Chordata > Aves > Passeriformes > Tyrannidae > Pyrocephalus > Pyrocephalus nanus. Next base: position 10,743,105 of record CM076262.1, on the reverse strand, counting down.
GTTCTTAAGATAAAAATGTGCTACTCAGTTTAATTAGCTATGGAAGAAATAAACCAGCAGTTGTTAGACAGTACATCTTCTGTAAGATAAAGAAATTATAGGTAGGTAAAAATAAAACTAGATCTGAAAGCCTTTTGTTGGCTCTGTAATAAGAGGCTGCAGTCAGCCTATAGCCAGCTTGCAGACTGCAGTTACTATTTCACATAGGCTCTCCTAAAAAGTGAAAGAACAGATACAAGACAATGCTGTCTTTTGGTTGCAAGTCATTCAATTCTCTATTCTCATCAACTCAATCTTAATTTGAGACTGTGGCTAAACAACTATCAAACAAGAAGACTGAAAATACAGTATTAGTTCTGTCAATTCAAGATACAGCATGTGACCAGGAATGCTGTTAGGTTAGCTCTTCATGACTTAATCTCACCACAGGTAACTTGCCTGGGTGTTTGTTGAAAACAACAACGTGAAACAGTAGAGGCTTGAAAAATGAAAACGATGTATCATCAGCACACATACTACTGAGTATAGTTACCCAGGCTGTACCAGAACTACCAGCTAATTCTGAATTATGGAACGTCTATGACTGCTTTTTTTCTCTTAGCACTGCATTCTAAGAAACACTTTAAAACACAAAATATATCTGACAGCTTTTTCAACACTGTGCCAAGCAATAAGGATCTTGGTTTTAAAGAACATTCAAAGTTAATATTTAAAAAAACTTCCCTTCAGCTTTGTCACTAGACCTATGAAAAACCCCACCCACCCACTATCTTTTCTTTCATCCGCTTTTCCTTCCTCACAAAATACTGAAGGCACTGCCACTTTTAATTAAGATCATGATGTTTTCAGATGCATCTTTGCACTTGTGGCATCTGCAGAATTTGTACCACAAAGATATTTTATATTTATATTTTGACTTACGGGAATGGAAAGAGAATCTGTTGAATCACTGCTATTGCTTCTTTCACGGCACAGCCCACTGACTACACACCATGAGAGACTTTCATCAAACGTCAACGAAATGCTGTCTGACTTGTGTCGCTTTCTTCTGTCACTATGCAGATCATCCGAAGAATTTTCTTCTGGGCATATTCAAGAATTTTTATTACTCCAAAAACATCTATGCAATGTTCAGTTTTGAATATTCTTAACAGAATTTTAAATTATAATTTACTTATAAAGAAATTTAATAAAATAATTCAGTTGGGGTTTTTTTTGAGGAAAAAAGTAAAGGCACCAAAACTTACTCAGAAAGACACAATAACACTGATAAACATGTAAAGTTAACATTCCTGAAGCCAGTATTTCAGAGGCTGGCTTTCCCCACTTGTCCCATCAGTACAGCTTGTGAATAGCAATATCCACATGCAGGCAAATAAATCGCAAATTTGTAAGAATTTTTACTCCACACATGACACATTATACCCCTCCTAATTTTAAGAAATAGATCTTAATTGTCCTTGCTCCCTCTACAGTCAGTAGACAGAAAGGCACTTTCAGAGAGCTTCTGAGTCCATCCCACAATTTGTAGGGAGACAGAGCAACTAGCTCCCAGGTCACATGCATACAGAATTCCTCGTGCTAAGCAAGGTAAAGTTCAGGTTCAAGTTTCCGACACCTGAACAAATTTCATTAATAGTTCCACTAGATGTAATTGTATTTACTCAACAAGATTTTTGCAACAAACAAACTGTTATAACTTTCAACTCACACTAGCAAAAAAATCTTCAAGACATAGTATACAAAAATTGAACTCTGAGAGCATTGCTGTGCCTATTGAGTATGCTTGGTTTGAAGGCAAAAAGACAATGCTTCTTAAATACATCACATTTTGAAACAACCACCAGAAGCAGCATAAGAAGTAGGGGTGCAGCATTTTAGAGATAGTTATGTCAAAATTCAGCTCCACTCAACTTTTAGTGTGTTTGGTAAGAAACAATTTTATTAAAAAAGGTGTTGTAAAGTCAGTATATAAGTGCAGTGGAGTGAAAACCCCCCACGATGCCTGAAAACTTGGTTTAACAGACCTCAGTATGAGCCTGTTGCCCTGCCACAGGTGCCTTTTGCACCCACCCTCTATTGCCCAGCCTCTCCCTTGCCTTGCAAAACACACTGTGACAATCCACGAGTCTTCAAGTCTTGCATCTTTCATTGTAAAAGAAAAGGAAACAAAACACTTGTACATACTTTGAGACTTCTCTTACTTTCCCTTGGTGCTTCTTGGCTCAGCCCCTCTCTTTTCTTTTTTCCGCCCTGAGAGCCCCACCAAATTTGGAGCCCCCAGGCCCAAGGGTTGCTCCTGTCCATCGTTGTCCTCATTTAGTTGCCATGGCTCCATGCCGTACTGATATGTATCACCACAAGGTTTCTATACACTATAAAAGGGGCTCCAAAGGAGCCGCTACTATCCCAATTTAACAAGAATAGTTGTTTAAAAGGAAGATTTCCTATAAATTAGAAAAAAAGTGTATATAAAAACACTATATTAAAAGAAGTTTTAAAGTTGTAACAAACTAATAAAGGGATGCAAAGACAACAGTTAATAACCAAACCTACAATAAGTAAGCACAACGCAGCACCTCATGTGCTCTGGGTCATGCCTAAATATTACAGGTTGTGCTGTTTAACCGAGACTTTCCATCCTTTCACTAGTTTAGTTACAACATTAAAACATTCTTTTAATTTAGTGCAAACCGCTCAGCAACGCAGCACAGTTTTTGGACTGACTGACATACAAGGGCCTACAAGGAACACAAAAAATATTACTCAAAAGTTGAGGAACTGAAAAATGTTCCTGAGCAAGTGAAGATGTTCTATGCAGCGACAGAAGGTTATCACTGCCCAGATAATTGCAACCACCAAGTCATGAGGTAAGACAAGTAAGTGATGGAACAAACTAACGTAAGAAATTCCACAGAATAGTATTTAAGTAGAACTGTAGAGAACACTTCTATTGAGAAACTTATTCAGGTTTATGCTGACCAGCTTGTTATTGCTGATTATAAAAAGATATATTTCATATTTTGAAAATGTATTTGCCAGTGATTATTGAATAACCACAGCAAAGACAAAAAGGAGGCAAATATGATGCTTAAGTCATCAGATGTTTTAGTAAGTGCTTAATGAACAATCAGGTTCATCACCTAAACATATCCAAAATCACTGTAACATGACACTGGAGCAATGCAAGGAATCACGTTTTTCTTTTCAGGCTGAACATTTTGTTTCAGATAAGCAGAGAACTTTTAACCCTAAGTGGACATGCTACTGAAAGCTCTGCACCATAAATCTGCACATACCAGATTCACTGTGTGTTCTCCTCCTAGAAGATGTAGTTGGTCGGGAAGTCACATTTGATGAAGTCTGCTTCTCTTCTAACTCTTGCATAGACTCCTGATTAACAGAAATACTGAGTAAGCCCGAGCACGAATGTGAAGTAAAAAGCTGAAATCAACTAATTACATCTAAACCATTGACACTATCATGCAAAACTAAACAGAATTTACAACTCAGAACATTTACTAAAATAAAATGAAAGTATCACCTTAAGAACATTTTCTTCTTCGAGCTGAGATCTGGCATCATCCTCAGGTGTGCCACCAAGCGTAGAGTCTGAAACCAAACCAAGCCAAAACCCGTAATACAACATAACAGAAAACACTAATTTCAGGCTCAAAAAGTAAATTCTAAATAGAACTTAAAATCCAGACATTTTGGAACAAGGGAAAACCCCACAGTGCTCCTTTGCTTTTCAGGTTAGTGCAGCACCTTCCCTGTAACATAACTGAAGTGGGAACGTGGGGAGAAAGAAGAAGAAATGTCAACTGCAAAACAGCTCAGAATTTCATTACAAATGGCTTCAAATGAAAGCTGTGCAGGAGCTGATTATGCAGATATGAAAGAATACAGGCAGGAAATGCAATACACTTCTTCCTCTACAAAGTGTTTTCTACTAGCTATCACTTTATGGGAACACTGAATTAAGAAGACAATTAATAGAAGAAAAAATAGCTGGTGGTGGTGGTATATGCTTACTACCAGACAGACCCTGAATTAATAAAGACTCTTAAAAAAGAAAAAAAAATTGAGATATAAATTTTAGTTTGCAAGCATAACAATAGGGATAATAAAGAGAGCATCTTTCCCATCTTCAGCAGCTGAACTTGCATTTATGAAGAACCAGAAACAAAGGGTGTCTTAATACTTATTCAGAAGCCAATTTACAAAATGGCTTCCATTGTTTAACTGCTGGTTCACACCCTGTATGAGGCAAAAATTACAGCTATATTGAGCATTTTTATACTGCAGGACAGATGACAGTATATAACAATTCTCCATTCAAGGAGTGGCTATGCACAGTTACCACAAAATTACTCTTTTAAAGGATACAGACCTTTTAAACAAGGCTCGGCGTAGCTGAGAATGAGCAGTTCTAAATACATTCCACGTTCAGTTTTGAAAATTAAAACACAACTTTAACAGAAAAGAAAATGAACAGCATTTGCCCTGACTTTATTGCTGGCACAAGTTCAAGAAGCTAGTTTTTCGTATTAAAACTGTTGATGTTGTTGAGGGCTCTAGCTGTAACAAATACAAGCAAATTACAAAGTTTTTAATTTAGTACTCTTTTTGTTCAGCTCTGATCATGTTTGTTCCAGTTCTAGTCAACAAAATTACCCAAATGCTGCTCAGAATATTTTTCTCTTCCAGAAGAAACAGTGTTTGCTTTGATTTACTAATTATGACTGCTGTGGACAGCAGTTGGTAAAGCCAAATAGCTAATAATGGAGAGATCGGTGTTATCTGATAACTACCTGCAAGATGCATTATATAAGTTATATTTTCCCTACTGCTGTTTCTCAAAACCAAACAGCCTCCTAAACTAGCTTACCTTGTTGATTGACTGCTATCAGATTTCTGGAAATCATCGAATATAGTCTCCTTAAATGGGAATAAAGAAAAAACCATTGCAAGTTAGCTACATGGAATCATAGAAGCAAGCTTACCATCTTCAAAGATGCAAAGAGTTTAAAAAGGCCATACGCATTGTGTTCTTCATTATTTCCCAACCAGACTCTCAGAAAAGAATCCCATTACCTGTGTTCTTTTACTGAAAAGCTTGTTACTCCAAATAAATCCCCCAGGAGATCATTTGCACAGTGTACAATATGCTGCTGTTTTTCATCATATAATTGTTTAGACATAATATATTGTCCAAGATAGAATATTACCTGTAAAATAAATGAAATACACAGACATTAAATACCTAGTTTGTTGTTTCAAGATTAAGAGAGCAAGCACATTAAATAGATTGAAATTTGCTCTTCAAATTCTGAATGCCTAGGACTCCCTCTGAGCCAATAGATTTTCATCTATCGTTCCCCAAGAATGCCGCTATTCTAATCACAAGAAAATTTTGTTTGCATTTTTGAGAAACTAGCTAAATAACTAGTACAGCAGAATAAACACAAAATCATGTCTCAATAATTTCTTCAATAATCACTAGATAAGCTATGAACTACACTGCCCCCCATTCACCCAGAACAAAACAATATATCTGTACTCACTGTAGTCTACTTTTAGTGATTAAAAGTTCTCACCTCCTTCATAGTAAAAGTGTCCTTTTCTGCACCAGCTAACTTTAACAACTTCAGCAATAGTGGCTTTGGTTTAACCTGTGTGAGGAAGCAGAAAAACAGTTTGCACCAATTATTCATCAAAACTCCGTAACTTAGACAGCTTATGTTCCTCCATCTATATTAATTTGATATGCAAACACACAACTATATTAAAACAAATCCACATTCAAATTTTTTCACTTTGCAAAGTTAAAACTTAAAAAGCAAATAACGTGAACAAAATCATACTAAAGTTTTCACACACCTTACCTCAAACATACATCCTAGCTCAAAGTTGTCTTTGGTTGTCTCCTAGTTTCAGCTGGGGTAGTTAATTTTCCTCCTAGTAGCTGGTACAGTGCTGTGTTTTTTGATTTAGAAGAATAACGTTGACTACACACTCATGTTTCTGTTGTTGCTAAGTAACTACATTAAACCAGGGATCTTTTGGTGTCCCATGCTCTACCAGTGAGAAGGTGTGCAAGAAACTCTGTGGGAGCACGGCCAGGAGAGCTGACCTGAACTTGCCAAAGGGATATCCCATACCACAAACCGTCATGGAGGGAGCCAGCCAGGGGAGACCGACTGATGCTTGGGGACTGGCTGGGCATCAGTCAGCAGGTGATGAGCAATTGTATTGTGCTTAACTTGTTTTTCTTGGATTTTACTACTCTCCCTTCTCTTTATTATTAATATTCTTTATTTCACTTATTAAACTGTATCTCAACCCACAGGCTTTACCTTTTCTTCTGATTCTCTTCCCCATCCCACCACAGGGGGGTGGGGAGCAAAGAGCTCCCTGCTACTCAGTTGCTGGCTGCGGTTAAACTTCAACATGCTGGTTAAGTAGAGATTCCTTAATTTGAGCTACCGGATTTATTAGTTCCAAGAACAGGGCTGTGTCTTGAGGAATTCAGCTTCACTTCTTTAACCATTCCAATGACTCCCAAAGGGGAAAGAGGAAGGCAAAGCACCTTCATGACTGTCAGGTCCAGAGAGCAAGTCACATAGCAAAACACTGATCCAGCTCTTTCTGTCTCTTTCTGTGACAGTTTCTGGGGTTTTGGTTTACATTTGCCAATTGGGCTGCTTTACCTCTGAAGACTTTTCTTAGCTGGGACGAGCACACCCTGTCCTTCCCATCACACCTGACTCACTCCTACTTCCACAATGGCCTCCCACCCACCCACTGTGCCAGCAATTTTTTCTGCAGCCAGGCTGCAACAATTTCTGAGGTAGAGGACGGGAAAGTTAAACAACAAAAAAATCACTTCCCCATATATACAACTCTTTTTTTTCCCTCTGGCCAGAGCAGTGTCCTGATTCCGCTCACTGCACTGTTCCACACAGCTGTGCCAGCATAGCTGCAGCAGATGAGAACCAGCTGCAGGGGCTGCCATAACTTCAAACGAAGTGCCTGTGGAGCCACTGATGGTTCCCAGGGCAGTATATTGCAGGGTCGCCTCTTTAACAACGGCATAACCGTTCTAGGAACAGGCTAATATTTAGCTATCCTGATACAGCCCATAAAATAAAATATACAAAAATAAATACTGAATGTAAAAAAAATACAGGGAAGAGTGAACAAAATATCACAAGACAAGGACTAAATGCTTAAGGGAAGAGGGCGGGGAAGGGGAACTTCCCTGCATTTCATTTTAAAGATCTGCTAAAGGCAACGTTAAGTGTTAGTGCTTTAACAAGAGATTAGATGCAAGAATTACACATAATAAAAACAATAACCAAGCTTATGGACAACATTAGATGTCTATTCACCTCTTCCTAAGGGCTGAATTATTTAGAACATGCAGGACATATTACAGTTTCATAGAGGAAGCAAACAATAACTTATTAAAGCACTACTGACAGCTAAGCATAGGAAGACAGTTTCAGATCTCTGAATCCACAATCAAGCCCACTTTTACTACCCAGTCCTCTTCCTGACTCCTTCAAGTAAAAATTCTTTCGCCTCCCAGATCTGACAGCGTACAGTAGCATCACAGTATGATGACTTAAAAAAAAAAGAAACAAACAAAAGAAGGCTTTTCTGCTATTTCACTTTTTTGAAGTTCTACTCTAAGTCTACCCTTTAAAGCTTTACCCTTCTACACACGGTAGCCCCGTCCAAACATCATTGCACATGTGCTGTTTTTAACTTGTCTTTCAAGTATAACAGGCTTCCATTGTCAGGAAAACTTATGCACAAACCAGGGCAGCAGAACTGCCACTGTACCATGGAAACCCTGGCTATGCAAAGACGTAAAAACAAACGAAGACTCTTCTTACAACTTGCTTATGAATAGAGGAGAAAGCAGAAAACCTTAAGATTATTTCACAAACAGTATGCTTTGCACAATGGAGATCTTCCACAACTCTTCAGTTATGTCTATTAACAATTCCCATCATGAAATACTTACCACGATCAAATCCGATAAGATTCTTTTTATTAAAAGAAAGCAAAAACCACCGTAGATCTCCAGGAAACAGAGTCTAGACCTAAACCATCACCCTCAACTCTAAACCATGAATAACATTTGCTTCACAATTACAGGATCAAAGAGACATCACCTTCACCGGATTTCCTGGTTTTTCTACAACCATCGCTCGCTGCAAAAAGTGGTCTTTCTAAATTAGCTGCAAAAACTCTGCAAAAAGCATGAAAAAAGCGCGCTTCCAACAGAGCTACTGACCAGCGCCTCTTGCTCCGAGCCGGTGACAGCGGAGGCATCCGTAAGGGAGGACATCTTGGTATTGCACATTTGCCTGCAATTGAGGGGAGAACCAGCTCAGAACGTGGCACGCAGCGACATAGCCCGGGCTGGCGGCAGCCGCTACGCCGGCGGGACCCACTCACCTCAGTGTCCCGTACAGCCCATGCGCCGGGCTCCAGCGGCGCTCTCTGGGCCGAGTCGGGCTGGGCCGGGCCTTATATAGCGCTGCCAGCAGGAGGCAAGTCAGGGCTTAGCTCCCGCGCCGGCCCGGCCCGGCCCGACATGCCTGAGCATGACCCGGAGCGCCGCCGCCGAGTCACCGCGGGGGGAGAACGGGCGGGACGAGCCCCGCGCTGACTCACCGCGGCCTCCGAGCGCGGCGGAGGCCGGCGAGGCGGAGGGACAGCGGCGCGGGGGAACAGCGCCAGCCCCGGCCCGCCCGCCTGCCCGGCCCGGCGCCCCCCGCCGCAGCCCCTCCCCCAGCGCCGAGGCCGCACGAGCGACAAGCGAGAGCCCCCGGCCTACCACCCCCCCCAGCCCCCGAGCGAGCCGCGATCGATCCCCACGCACCGCCAGTCGCGCCCGCTCCGCAGCCCAGCCCGAGGCGGGCGGAGCGCCGGCAGCCCGCGGGGCCCGGCCCGCAGCCTCTACCGTGGCCCCGCCGCACCCTGCGCGCCCCCAGCCGCCATGTTGGCCTCGCGGCCCGCGGGTGCCCCGGCGCCCCCTGCCGGGCGGTGCCGCAGCCGCGCTCGGGCCTGGCGGCGCCGCGGGATCCGCGGGAGCGGGGCAGGGAGGGCGGGGGTCCCGCGAACGCTCCTCGCGAATTCAGGGACACGGCAGCGCAAGTGTTGGTTGCCAGGCCGATAGGGAACCACGCCTGTGGATACTGTTTTGATTTGCAGTGGTCGTTTGTGTCTTCTTTTAAGTTGTTTTGTCACTGATATTTAAGAGATGTAACGAGGAGAAAACTTTTACATCCAAAGAGAATGGGATGCTGTTGTCCTACATTCTTGTCAGCTATCATTCTATAATTTTCTGTATCTTTTAAATGTAGGGTATTTGGAAGTATGTCACTTTCATAGGGACTTAGTAGTTGCTACACTTCGAACGGAACTAGTTAGTTTTTAGTCTGACTGCCTTTTCTAATTCTCAAGTTTTTTTCTTTGCCCATGGTGAAATTTTGAAGTTATTTTTGAAGAGTGAAAAGATTTGTTAGAGAATGTAAGAGCTGTAGACAGGGTTTAAAGATACACTAGAGCAGAGGGAGCATAATGCTAATTTTCCATGACAACTAACTTGTCCAAACAAGCAGTGGATAACTGCCTGGACTTGTCTGCTGGCCAAATACAGATTCTCAGCAACCATGGCACCTTGTAAAAATTCCAGCAACGGTTTAAATCTAGATATTTGTGTGATGATGGATTTTCAAGATGACTTTTTTATCCCTCTAGAGCATAAAGCTCAAGGTCTAGTGAGGGACATCTGAGGAGCTGCCAGAATTTTGCAAAGCATGCTCACCTCCTGTTAGTACGGGGATTTCAAGGCAAACAGAAATCTATTTCAAGTGGAATGTCCTTCATCGGTCAAAGTCAGATACCTTCTCCTTCCCACCCAGCACCCCAGTTTCTGAGATCCTTAGCTAGCTAACTTCATTGGTAGGAGAAAATTCTGTTGACACAAAAATACAAGAGGGTGGAATCAAATGGCTACATTCAGTTGATGTAATACTGAACAGCTGGATTACCAATGCTCAATCTTGTCCTCATGTGGCATGAGAACTATTTAATTCCTATGCAAAATGCATTTTACTGAACTGAAACAAAACAAATTCAGAGTGTTTACATAGCTATCGCATTATTGTTCCTTGTCTTCAGCACAGTGCAATTTTGCTAAGGCTGTGTGGAAAATTAAGGAGCTTTTAAAGTTAGGAATAAACTTTCTACAGTCCAAGATTTATCAAACTGATATCTATGACTTTCTTTTTTCCACTTCTCTACCATTAGGCATCTTGTGACCAATGACTTTCAGAATAAAATTGAATTATTCAAATAATAACTTCCCTTACTGATTCATTAACTGCTAAGGATAAAAAAATCCAGCAGTTTCTGTCTAGAATTTTTATCAGTCTTCAAGGACAATATTCTCTCTTTTCTCCAACAGACTAATCTCAAGTAAGGGGAGGCTGCAGGTAGATAAAATACGATGTCTGTGCTTGCTTAGGAAGAGAGGGGGATATTTTCTGACACGCAGTGCTGCAACACTTCTGTTTGTCACTCAGAAAGCACATGCTATGTCATCAACACACAATTATTTTATGTTGCTTGATAATTCAGGACAAGTATAATTAAAAAGCTTTTACTTAAAGGGTGAGTAATAAGCTTGTATAATTATGAGAGCTGACTTCCCCAATATTGCAAGTTGTAAAAAGAAAAGGAGAAATCACTACAGCAAGACCCCACCTGTGTATTTTACTTAAAATGCCACAGAAAATCTCTGGAGCAGATGTAGCCCAGCTGCCTTAACTGGAGATACTCACTTTACATTGTGGTTAACTAGTGTGACACCCTTTTTAATATAAATTCAGATTCTAACTGTAGACATTTTGCTGTTAAACGCTTGCAAGCCAAATTACTTTTGGAGATGGATCTGTCTACCTATAGGGTCATATGCCAGAGGAAAGACAGGTCTCTGTGCTGCAGGGGTGCCCAACTCAAGTGAGTGGATGGACTGTTAAATATTCCATTTCAGATTTTTGTTCCTCACTGTAATTCTTTTTTCCCTCCAACATGTCCTACTTACCCTTTCCTGGCAGATGTCTCTTAAGCATCCAGCACATACACAAAATGGTCCTTGCCCGATGTTGATCAGAGGCATACATGGCCAGGGTTTGTCAGGTCTCATCTCCAAGCAGTTTTCTGCTCCTTGGCTATCAGATAGGTTAATCTCATGTGCTGTCTATGAACTGCTCACACACACACACACACAAATAAAATAAAAAAATCAAAGCAAGCCTCTGGGGCCTTACACTGTGTTGATGTATCCTTTCTGAAGCCTTAGACACAACCTCTATTACTATGACATTAAGCTGTGATCAGGCATGTGCTGCAGATTGTCAGGCACCTTAGCGTGAAAGGACAGAGGAACAAGGATGCTGAAATGCAGCTGGGGCACGTGCGGTTTAATGGGACTTTCTGTCAGGCCTGTCTACTGCAGCTGTGACCCCACATGCCACACAGTGAGTAAGTACAATTCTGTACAAATACAGGAGAAAGAATTTTGTTGTTTCTTTCTGCTTTGTTGTGTAAGAAAAAGCACATTGATAAGAAATCCTCAAGACAGTAATCACAAATTCCATGTGGGGAACTTATAAACTAATACCTATCCCAATGGAGAGGTCTGTCAGTACCAGAAACTTCTTACTATAAATGCCACCCAAATTCTACTAAATGAAAAGGGAATGCAGCCTTCCTGGGTGCAGATTTGAAGAGAGAGTAATGACAGGCAGGAATCAAGAGTAAGGCTCATAGCAGCAGTGGGAACCCAAAGACCACATGCGATGCTATTGCAGCTGTTTAACAGGGAACACCAAGCTCTACTTTGCTGTTCAACTTGTGTTTTTCTCATGTGCAGGAGATGTGTATTTGAGCTGCCCAGGGCTGTACCACCCTTCCCAACAACCCCAGCTACTCTGCAGACTGGGGGGGCACAGCAGGTTGTTTTGCAGCTTTACCTGTGTGCACACCCTGGGCTCAACTACCTGCAGTATTTCATCACAGAATCACAGAATATTCTGAGTTGGGAGGGACTCAAGAGGATCATCAATTTCCAGCTCCTGTCGCTGCACAGAACAGCCCCAAGAATCACACCATGTACCATGTGGGAGCTTTTGGATATGGGATCGGCAGTTTCTTGAATTTCCATACCTTCAGAGCAATCTTTTATTTTGAAAAATGTAAAACTATTTCAGGTGGACTGGAAAAGAGGGTTTGAAACAAAATGTTTTTCTAGCAGCTGCTCATGAGCTCTTTATTATCCCCTTCCCACAGGCACTCAGTTCAGGTGTCTGCTCTTGAGCATACCAACTACAGCTGCTTCAAACCCACCTGGAGCTGGAACAATCCCACATCAGAAGACAGCAGCTCTTCTGCCTTTGTTTCGTTGCCATACTTATTCCTTCACCCATCTGGGAGACATTGGTAGTCTGCCTGCCCAAATCTGATTCCTATTTAGTAGCAGCTCAGTCAGCCACAAGCACAATTAAACAAAACAATAGCCTTCTGAAGGGAGGCCAACTAGCAAGAACATAAACCAATTATTTTGGACCTCTGCTCATTTTCTAAAACAGAATGAAAAGTTTGGGTGTTTTTTTCCCATTCTAGTTTTCTGTTTAGTCCTCACTTTTAAAGAAGCTTATGGAATGATTCTGAAGAACTGAAAAGGAAAAATCTCAGGAGAAGACTTCTAACTCTCAAACAGTTTTTGTTAGGCATATCACTGAATGAAGAAGTACACTTTTCTTGTTAAGCAGGGGCGAAATATGTGACAAGATTGTGACCATTTCCTGCTTTACTCAACTGTAGCTGTGAAAATTAAATAATTCAGTGATATCTCCTTCCCTAGAAGTACTTGATTGCATGTAATTAGATCAGAAAAAGATTCAGTATAACCATGCTCATCTGCCTTATTTACTCAGACAGTTTAGAATCGTTCTTTTAATCCAGTGCTCATTTGTCATACAAATGTGCTGTTCAGTCCAGCACAAAACACATTTCTGTTTAAGGGAGTGGCCCAGAGGGGTGTGTGTGGTGTGCACAGGCTAATAGGACTCATGTGAAAGACTGAGGTATCTTTCAGTCTGAAACTGAAATGTATTCAGGGACAACCTAAATCTGGGAGAAGCTGAGAGCAAACATAGCATGCAATTCAAATCCAGTCTGTTTGGGGTGCCATGTATGGACAGAACTGCAGCTGATGATGAGGTCAGGCCTGAGGTACTATTCAAGTCAGGCTCCAGTCTGGGTTAGACCAAGGGAAGACAAAAAATTATTTTACCTGTCTGGCTGTTACTTGAACTGTTTGTTTCTAACAACAAAACCCAGAAAGGCATTTTATTGCACAAGCAGCTTCTTAATTCAGTTGCATTCTATGTACCTGATCATGTATCTCCCAGAATTGTCCCTGTCTTGCCAGCCCATTTGCCCACATCTCCCCCACATGCTTCCATAGTTGCTTTCTAGCTGCCTGTTACACAAGGAATAAGGAATATATGCCTTAGTTTGGATCGCAAAGTCTCTACAACATCCTCCCCTGCAGACCTTCTTGTCTGCTCCACAGTGTAATATTTGGTTGGTGCAGCCTTGGTGACAGGTGTATGATTTTACTTGACATAGAATGAATCATCCATTCCTGAGAAAAGCCTCAGCACTCTCCTTTTCCTAATACAATTGATTTTACTCATGAATTACAAAGTCACTTTTCTGCTGGCTCTCTCTATTTGAGAGCATAGTTTTGTCAGTAAAACTTTAAGCATACAACTGGCAGAACATGCAGGTAGACAACAATGCTAGTGGCTAGACAAATAGTTTGGAACATTAGAGGCATTACTACTGTCTGGGGTAGCCTGGACTTGAAACCATCAAGGATTATTTGAGTTTCCCTCCAAGAGTTAATTGCCATCACAAACAGGGCTAAGTTATCAAACTTAGGTGTGTAGTCTGAAGCCCACTTGGGAAGTGGGTTTGCTGAGAAGAGTTTCCTTGAGATTAAATCTCTCCTCAAATCAGGTGTGGATCCATATACTTCCTGAAATAAACTCATATACCTTGCTAAGTCATCCTGCTAAAGACCCCCATTGTCTTTTCTTTTATCCATCTACCCTCCCTCAATTCAGGTGGATCTTAATCAAATGTCTTCTCAGCACCCAACAGTTGACATGCAACTACTTGTTGCCAAGCAAGAGAAGTTTTTTACAGTGCCCAGTTGCCTGCCTGTGAATTAATGCTTGTATAAACACAAACATGAAATGTCATGTAAGTAAGGAACACAATCGAGACACTAAAACAGAAACAGTTCTCTCTGTGGAGTGAGCGAATATTAACATCGGTACAACATACAGGAGGGATGTTGGCGGAGAATTGGGTATTCTTGGGAGGAGTTTGAGTTCTGCTGCAACAGAAGTGATGGTTAATCTGCTTGTGCCAAGCTGGGTGCTAAGGCCCTGGAACGTGACAGCACAGAAACCAAGGGAAAATGTCATGTTTTCCCTCTAAATCAAGGAAAAAGCTCTCACACGTTTTCCATTCTCACATATGCAGTAAGAAACACTGAAAGTGGAATTTTAGCATCCTGCAGTTCAGGTGCCAGACACTGGTTAGGATGACCAGCACTGTCTTGAGCTTCTTTTTTATATTCAGCTTCTTTTTTATAATCACCTCTGAATTTCTCCTCTTTGCCCCCTACAGTGTTTTTTCCCAGTACTTGCATATTCCTTGTTTCCTTCTCTCTTCCATGTAATTTCTGCTTTTCAGATTTTGTTAATATTTCCACAGTATATTTTATATATATACACACACACACTCTCTAGACATATAAAAAGTAGTTTCATACAAAGAGCCTGCAAACTATTCTGCAGATACTCTTATGTGTCCTGATTCTTGGTAATTACATGTGAAAATGTTTGTAGAATTAGATCAATGAAGAAGCATATATCAAGAGGGTTTACTCCTTTTTTAAAGTGTTCTAATATTCATAAATCCCCTACTCTGCTTTTCTTTTTTAATTGTAGAGTCTTGGTTCTTCATAGTTTCCACCTAAAAGTGAGCTGTTAGTGGTCTCCAGTAGGTGGCCTGAGGAGGATTCTGATTGAGACAGCTGAACTAGAGAAACTTGAACAAGTAATAGGTAGTTCTTGTCCAAGTTCATGGCTTGGTTTTGTTACCAGAATAATTTTTTTTTTTTTTTTTTTTACTAAATATGAAACAGGAACATTAAGGGAAATCCCCCACCCCAGCTGCCCTACAAATTGAAACTTCTAAGTACTGGAGGGCAATATAGATCAGGATAACAACCACAGTCTTTAACAGGAAAGCAGTATTTGAAGAGAGGGACAGGAAGTATTAAGCCAAATGCCATATGAATTTTTGAAGGCTGTGTATGCCACTTAGGTTGTTTTTCTGCCCCCTGCCCTCAATCCATTAGCTGATCTGACAGACATCGCTGCAGTTTCAGAGCCTTGGGACTCAGACCCTGCTGGCCTCAGCAGGAGGTTTGTCAGGGGAGGTTCGCTGGTGGTTGCGCCATATGGTGCAGAAAAGGGGTTTTTCCATCTACAGAGCACAAAGAAAGGCTTTTGGAATTAATGCATAAAACTTGCACAAACCCATTGATGCCACTGGAAGAGCAAGACACAAACTAAGCTCTGGCTGCAGATGACAAACCCATGCAAAATACTGTTCTGTGCTTTGTTTGGTTCCATGGAAGTATTAATAGCTCAGTCATCTCTTGCCTCCAGAAAAAGCAAGTGCATGGAGTTTCTGGTATTCCTTAATTCAGCTGGTTTTGCAGGATCCATCTTAGCATCTTAGCTTAGATCACCCCTGTTGTTTAATAAGAATTTTTATCTGTGGTAGCTTTGAGTCTGTGCATCTCTCTTGGCAATTTCTTCTGCATTTGTTTGTGTACCTGGAGAGATGTGCAGGCGCTGGGCTTTGACTTCTGACCCACATTATTTATCTTAACAACATGTTGTTCAGGTATGAGCCAAGGCCAGAGGGAACACAGCATGGCAGAACACCTTGAGAGAAACACACCATGCAGTGCTACTCACAAGGGAAAAATCCCAAATCCACTGTTGTGGGACTGTAAGATATTGCTGCATTATGACTTGGCTGTCAGGAGATAGGCTGCAGTTTCCTCACACAAGCAAAACAAGCCTCACACAAACATACCCTGATATGCACTGCAGTGAGACACTTGTGATAGTTTGGACTATTACAACACTTGGGAGTACAGATCTCCTGACTTTACATGACAAAATACAGTCAAAAAGATTCTCAAAATCACTTGTTTCCCCCCATATTTACTGAAGAGGGTCTGCTAGAATACAGACCATCCTTTTTGGCAGACAATTTCCTTTCTTAGCAGATAGAATATAGGTAGAGTTGGGATATAGGTAAAACTTGGGCCTGTCCTACCCACTCCCTGGTCCTTAGTCAGCCACATTACGTGAACTGCTCAAAGAACCTACCAGCTGTGGGGCTTACTCAGCTGCACAGCCACACTAAAATGGTTGTGTTTAATGGCAAGATAATGAAGACTCAGCATGCATTTTTTTGGTTGTTGGCAAATCACTTCAGAGAGATCCCATCCACCTCTTCAGTCCTCTTGCTGCCTGTTCTGATATACTGGCACAGATAATTGTTCATCTATGGTGTAAAGTGGATAAAGTGATCTGGCACACCTGAGAAATACGGTGTTTTTTTCTGCAGATCAGTTCCCTGAGGTAGTCCTGAGTAGCTGCACAGCAGCTGACCCAGGACATCGCTGAAATGGCAGCAGACAGGTAGGCAGGGAAAATGTGGGATCTGCTTCAGCTAGCTTAGGCAGCAGCATTACTGAAGGTGAAGTTTATATTTGGTTGATTTCAGAGCACACCACTGCAAGAGAGGTATTTAATTCTCCTCCTTGTCTCCTCACTGATGGCTACAAGCTGATGATGAGACAGACCTTTTTTGGAAGAAGTGTGGTGCTGAATTGCCTAAGCCACCTTGCAGGGTTTGGTGATGCAGCTGAGCTCATCAGATATCTCATGCAAAGAATGTACTGAGCCCATCTAATGCCCTATTGAAACAATGGCCTTGCCAGGAGCTGTGCATTCCCAACCAAGTATTTCTTTGAACTGGCTTTGGCCCCTTTGACCACAGATTTAGCTGATTCAACAGCAGGATATTTACTTGTATTTGCTGCTAGCTTGCTTATCCTGAACACGTGAGACATAGCAAAAAACCAGAAGGAACACACAGCTGGAAGCAGAAAATTGGAGATGTCAATGGGGAAATAACTCCTGAAGGCAGGGACCCATTCATTGCTCTTTTCCTTATCATCTAACCACACCTTGAATGTTACCTCTGGTATCAGTCACCTGGGTTGATAAGCCCCTGCAGTATCTCCTGTGATAGAACTAGGTCCAAATTCCCAGAAGTATCCCTCAGGTGTTACTTTGGGAGAAGTAAAGAGTGCATGTCAGCACTGATAGCTTGTTTAATTGGCCCAACCCAGCTTATCCTGTGTTGCAAAGGAGCTGAAAGGTTTGCAAGAGTTGTGTTGATTGTACCGATGAAGACACTTCTGATGGTAATTTGCAGGCCGTTGTGTTTTTATTACTCTGTACTTCAAGCTGAACACATTCTCTTCGTGAAAGCTGATTTGGAAATGTACATCTTGAAATCTGTAAAGCATGTCTCAGCTGTGTATTTTGCATTCCACTTGTGCAGATATCAAGCAGCTCTAGCAAGCTGCTCCGGCTCACATCATCACTCCCTTCTGCTGTTGATAGGACTTCCTTAGCAAAAGTTACTGCCTTTGCAACACAAGTTGGAGGTATCACCAAAAAAAAAAAAAAATCAACCCACATCTCAGTTCTCAGTATGGCATATTAAACTGTTACTCCAAGGATTGCATCCAAGGGACACCACAGCATGGGCGTGCATTCCTCTCTGCTGACACAGACAGGAAAGGACAACTGTCTCTGGAAAAGCAGAAGCCTGAAATAGCTGGGGAGCAGTACCGTCATTCATCACTACAAACAGTGCACACAGACTAAGAGTCTTTTAGGTCCATGCAGCCATACAATTATTTTATGCAAGACCAAAATGATGACTGCAGTGAACTAAGGAAATTTTATAGTTTTATCTGTGTTTTATGTATGCATATCGACTCTCCACTTTTACTAGGTTTTGGTTCCAGTTTTCAATGCTAGCAATGCATCTCTAGAGTCCAGCATCTCTGGTTTCTTCTACTAAAATCCTGCCAAGCCACTTTTGCAGCAAAACCTTTGCAGAAGTTTGATTCATTTCAATCATTCCCAGCCTGCAAATGTGAAATCCCGTTAGACAATAAGGACATCACATCACAAAATAATTTCCTTAGACATCTCTGCATGCACTGATATACATCCATTTTTAAAAGGAAACTCCAAAGAGAGGGGGACTTGCTTATCTTAAAACACTGAGAATACTCATCTACAAGATATTTAAATCCTGGTTTGCCTAGGAACAACTAAGTGATTAGAAAATTACTCAGCCTTTAAAAATCATATCCCAATTATCTGTGTGACATCCAGTGAATTACTAGAGGCTATCAAATGAGTAAAGCCTCTTCACAGAAGCAAAACCACCTGATGTAGCAGAGACTGGTTTAGGTAGATAGAGCACACTGAAAAATAGGACCAAGATATAATATACTTTCCAAAGATCTTTCCTTTATACAGAGAACAAGGGAAATAGCTGCTAGTCCACCGGAGTCTGCAGAGGCAGGAAACAAGCCGCTGCAGCTCACAGCAAGCCAGGCTCCCAGAGAGTTCAAGACCACTTACTGGCACATACATGTGTTGTGGTGCGCCTGAGAAACTCTTTGAAGGCTTATGTCTGAGAGCCTTTCTCACCATTTCGGTTGTGTGAAACCTTCTCCTTCAAAACCTCCCTGCCGAGGCTGGGCGTGGGGATGTTACGTGGGGAGTATTGGAAGAGGCGCCTCCCTCCCCGCTCTGCTTCCCTCAGTCTCGTTCCTAGCCGTGCGGCGTCACTATTCTCCGTTGTACCAGCACGATAACCCGCCTGTCTGCACAGGAACGCATCGACTTGCTTTAAACCAGTCGTGGCTATTCTGTCTAGCAGAGGGTTGTATGACTCACAGTTCAGACAGATCAGACAGATCAGGGGGCAGAAGCAATTGCCAAAGCTGTGTCCATGGGGAGGAACAGGACTTGTGCCTTTAAGCAGGAATGTGACATTCCACTGACACTGCCATCTCATATAATGTGTGCTAAGAGCATGTCTTTCACTAAATCTGCTAGCTCCCCAAAGTTTCTGAATTTTAATTTCTGTCTTTGGCATCCAAGATAAGGTTTGAATGACACCCAAGTACAGCTGGTCCTGTAACCTTGCATGTAGTTCTACAAAACCAGCTTGGTGCGGGTGCTCAGCAATCCCAGCTCAGTGCCAGCCTCCCATGTGTCCATTCACACTGCTGTCAGCTGGACCTCACTGAGATTGTAGGTTTAGGGGTATAGAAAAAATGTTTACATGTCCCATTCCCCCCATCCCGCCCCGATAGAGACACAGCTATCCATGAATTCAGATAGCGTTTTTGGGAAGGTTTTGCTTAGTCTTTGTTTGGGAAACAAATCTACCACATGTCTATCCCTCTCTTTTTTCTACCTATACAACAAAGTCTGATGCAAACTGCACTGGTAATTGTCAGTCCTGATCAGAAGAACCATCTTACCACTCAGAAAATTGAGATCATGTGTTTTCAGAAATGTATCCTAATTGCCTGAAGGGTGTATGACCACCACTGTCACTTTCTTCTCTCAACTGGATTAACAAGTAAGAAATCAGTTTTTGACTAACCACCACAAGAAATGCATTTAATAAGTAAACCACTTTGGATCCCAGAACACCTTAACATACTTTTAACTCCTTGGAGAAAAGCACTCAATTTCACAACAGTTGAAGCTATAGAAGAGGAGCTGGAGAGGCTTTTTCCATTCAGCTTGAAGACAGAAACCTGAGTGGAATCAACATGTGCATATGTACATAAACTGCAGCATCTTAATCCAAGTATTTAATCTGCAAATTTGGTGTATTGTAAAACAAAACCCCTTCAGTCACTCATTAGTTATGTAACAGAAAATAAAAGTGCGCAAATGTTTTCTTTTTCCCCAGAAAGTAAGAAGAATTAAAAACCTTCTGGGCAAAATAAGGAAGCAGAACAAGGACTCTGATGAACAGCATACCAAATTTAGTTGAAGACAAAAAAAAAAAGTCAAACTTGCCAACTATGCAGCTTCATTTCTGGAAATGTTGAGCCAATGCCTTTCTCTATTAAGTACTATTGAAAGGTAAGAAGTTCACACTGATAAATCTGGCCCTGCTATTCAGCTGCCTAATCATGGAGTTAAGCATCTAAACTTACACATCTAGGGAAGTTTTAAAATATAAGGTCTATGTGCTGTATACTCTTCTCAGTTGTTTCTTAATCTATTGTCTCACTTTTTTTTCTTTAATCACAACCACCTCTATTCTATGGTCCCAATATCCATGACTATTCCATGTGCTTTACCCAATCACAACACATCTCCTTTAAACAAGTTTGCTTTTCAGCCTCTGCTTTGTAAGAAAGTAAAAAAATTCAACAGTCTTCTGTGCCAAGGTCATTAAAAATTGCATTCTTATGCTGTGTTTCAACCAGAGATCTCCTCCCTTGCACTTCCTGGATGAGACACAGCCGCCTATGGTTCTAAAAATAATTCTGCTCTTTTCTGACACACTACTAGTCTGCATATGCATTCTGTATTTGCTAGTTACCCACACAGCCGTGCTGGACTTCTTGGGAGCTCCTTAAATATAACCATGTGTCTTCAAATGTATGGCTTGTATTAATGTTCCAGTGAAGCCACAAACAGATCAGAAAATATCTTTGCAAAGCCAATCCTTAAGCAACCTTTGGATCGTTCCCAGCACTTGCTTCTAAATACATAATTTACTTCCATTACATTATGTATAATTTGCCCATGTCTGTTCCTGCCTTTCTATTATAAAGGCAGCATATTGTGCCTGCTAGGTACTGAGCTAGTGCATCTGGGAAGGCAAATGCAACTCCTGAGCTGGCAAATTACCTCTTAATTCACGTTAACCTGACTCCTGTATTTTAAGCAATTAATCGTTTTCTGGAGTGGAAGGCAGGCAAGGGTCCCTAGGTAAAAACCAGCAACACTTGGTTAGGTCAATATATTTATATAAGCAGTGATACAATTTCTGTCTCAATTCTAGAATTCCCTAATTATAAAGGGCAGACTGAAACAGGAAAGGGAGCTTTCTTATGCACATATTAAAGGGAAATGACAAAGACTAAATAGGGAAAGTATTAGAAACTGCCTTGCAACTAAAACAACAAAAAGGGATCGCATTTCCCCTTTCTTTAGTCCTTGTTGTGCTGCAGATTGTAACTATGCCCCTTTGGGCTGGCCTGGATGCCTTACAGCAGGGCTGACTGGACAGTGCAGTTACACAAGGCAATGGAATATGTTCCACTCCCCAGGGTCATAGAATGGAATGATTAGGTCCATTAGAACTCTCAGGTCTTCTTACTCAAGGAAGACAGGAGAACGATCTAAGTCAGTCAGATGAAAGCAGGAACAGTAACTTCAGCCAGACAAGCTCCATAGGGAGAGGTGATATGTTTTTATTGGATCAACTGAAACAGCTGAAGAAAAGCAGACCAGCTCTCAGGAACACAAGCTCTCCTTCACTAAGCCCAGCATCACTGCGCCAGGGGAGGCAGAACAATAGCTCCCTTCTCTTAGGAAGGTTAACCATAGCTGTGGGACAAGCCTAGCAAAGACTGTCTGAATCCAGCTTTTTTTTTTTTTTTTTTTCCTAAATGACATATATATTTTCAATTTTTATATTATTAAAATCTAGTTTATACTAAATGTGTCAACTAGTACAGCACAACAAGAATTCAACAACTCAGCTCTTGCATTCTCTGCAATACCTGCCTGGAGACAAACACACACCTGCCCCCAGTGCTTAACACAAATTTATCTGGTAAGATGTCACTGTGTCTTAGAATAGGATTTCTCTTTACCCAAGATTATATAAATTCCTGCTGATAGATTTTTTTCCTTCATGTTCTTAACCCTATGCAGCTGACATCCCAATTATCTTTGCAGCAACTGTGCTGTCAAATGGAAGTCTGAGACTGCAATCAGAGAGAGAGCACCCACAGAAAGAGAGGGAATTTATATGGAGCAGAAAGGTGGTGTTTCTTTGCATCTGCCTGATTGTAATAGTAGAAAAACAGAGGTGCATCTTTAATGTTAGAAGACTGAAATTCTTTTACAAAACAAAATATATCCTCACTCTAATACAGTTGCCTTTCATTTATTAAAAAAATGTTTTTGTTGTTTTTCTTAATAAATGGGGAAGTTGGGTTCTGAAGGCTAAAATAAAATTTGAAGAGGAAAACACCACAAAACATAATCCTTTAATTAATTAATTAATTAAACACCTACAAGTCTTTAATCCAAACTCTTCTTCTTTTAAAAACTAGTTAAGACATAAGCTATGTAACTGGGAGCAAAACAGACATCTTGGGAGAAAAATCTTAATATGAAAGGTGAGCTGAGGGACACTAAGGCCTGCTCTCCAAATTCCCTTAATCTGCAGTCTGTTCGTTATTAAAAGCAAGAACATAAAAACTAGAAAGATAGAAGGCTCTCTCACCTATCAGAGTGAGCCTTCTTTTTACTTTCCGAGGTAGACTGGTGAATTTCAGGCCAGATGTTTTTAAGTCACTTAAATACCTTAGCAATGTGCCAGTGTTCAGTAGCAGATACTGCTCAAGAGCAGGCCCTCCTCAGCAGCCCAACTGTATAAACATATACAGCCAGTTATGAAAGCCATCATGATCTTTTGATAGATTTTGCAGATTTGGCAAACTATGGGTTAGACATTAGCTGTACTCCAAAACGTTACAGAACGCTCTTCTGAAGCTCTTATATAATAAAACATTATGAAAATGAGACTTTTACCTTACTATTGAACCAGCATGGACTACCACTAATATTTTAAAAAGAGTTTAATAAAAAACTATGCATAGTCCAAACAAGGTTTTAATGTTGCTTTAGCCCTGGGCCATTGCGAGGCATTCATTTCATAAAACGAGACAGAGAGAGGATACAGTCCTGCTGAACTGGAGTTCTGTCTTGAAGGTAGACTTCCTGCAAGACAAACCTCCCTTTCATACATGTAACAGCAGCAAACCACTTTACTTTAGACTCAAGTCTGAGAGTGGCTGTTCACCCATCCACAGGAAAACTCCCCTGGCACAGTGCCCTGCATGGACACACAGCCTGCAAGAACTTAGCGAGTCATACAAAACCAGATGAAAAATCTATCAAACAAGTGCTGAGTTACCAAAGTTAGAGGTAACACAAAAGTTTGAACTGAGTATCTTTTAAGTGAAGGCATACTTCCTAGTCCTTTGGGAAAAATGGGAAAACCTTGTTTATATTATTCTAAAGAGTTTTGTCTAAAGACAAAGCTAGCAAAGATAACTTACCACCAGTTGCTCAGATTTTAATCAGAATCATCCACATCTGTTCTTAAATGCCACCTGGGTATCTACACTAAAATTTCCACTGGAATGACATCAGTGGTAGCTTTTTAAAGCAAAGAATGATAATATAAGCAGCAAAGCACTGGATAGCAAAGAAGCAAGGCCCATCCTGCTACCACAGTTCAGTGATATGCAGAGTATGAAAAAAAAAAGCAGAAAGCAAACAAGAGGGTTTGTATGGTATGGCTCCAATTGTAACAGCATACACAGGGTGATGACTACATACTGCTAAAGATGACAAGCCTCTGATTTCTCTTTCAGGAAAGTCAAAACTGATTGAAATACACATAATTAACAGGAAAACACATTCAACTGATGTAGTAAGAACTAGAATAAGCAAGTTTCCCACCATGTAAGTATTAGTGATTTTTATAAGACTCCAGTTTTTACCTCAGGATTTAAAATTTCCCTCATTTGTGCCACAAGTGCAAAACATTCAAACTTCATGAAATATTCATACAGACAGAAATCCATGTGGCACCGTTTTGTCTTATAGACACCTAGACCCCCAAAGCGCATGCAATTTGAAGATGAAAAAAGACAACTCCTCTCTCCTGCAATAAGCAGGTATCAGTAAACTTTATTCCCACCCTACATATATCCAAAAGAAACAATACATACAAAGATCCATTTATCCCACGATTACACAGGTCTCCTGGATTTAATATTTTGAACTATATGACAAAGTTCAAGATACTTTATTTATTAGATACAACAGGTAAATCTCAAAGGAGAGTTCTTGAAGGTATGGAAAAAATCACCTCACTTCAGCGCCCCCCTCCCCCCAACAGATTTTATTTATAATGTACTGTTTTAATGATACTGTTAACTTTCTCTTGCAGATCTGCTCCTCTTCTTAAGGAGTCTTTTGTATTTCCACGCATGGCTGTTTTGTTCATTCTACCACTTTACATCAGTTTCATCTCAAATATTGTTGTTAAACAGGCATCTAATTCAGTTGTTTTCTAACTGTTTCTTGGCAGTCTATCTACATCTCAGAGGAACTTGTGCACAGCACAAATTAATGCAAATAGCTTTCTCAGTATACATACTGAAGGATATGCATCCAGAGCTTGACCGTCTGAATGCAACTTTCAGTAGTCCAGGCTTTATCTTTAAACTAATTATACAAATCTATAAAAATGTATAAAAAAATTATCCTTGGACCAGTACAATGTCCAAGAAACAGTTGGAAAAGATGTTAAATTATTCAGGTATTTGTAACTCTGAAATGATATAGAGTATTATGGTGTAAACTTAGGTTACACAGAGAAATAACTTTTTCTTAAATCAAGAACTCTGTAACAGAATAAATAATTTACAAGCTTGAGAAAAGCTGAATTGTTTCCTACATAAAGACTTCTGACCTCTATTGTATAAAACTTAGAGGAACTAAATATTATTTCTGCTGGTAGCTGCAAAACTTAAATACTTGATTTTGTTCACATAATTCCCCTCTTTAAATCTGCTAGAGGTAGATGAAGATAAAACAAACCCCAACAAGTAAAGATTAAGATACTGGAATAACATTCTAACCCTGTAAATCTAGCAAACATATGTTCTCACCAGATTTACTGGAAGCAGTTATTTTTTCTTTCCTTTTTTTAACTAGAACAGCACTCAGCTTCTTCCATCCATATTGTCAAAATCAGTGCCTGACACTGTCATAAATAATTTTCAAAGTATTTCTGAATTAGAGCAGAAGTAGGTCCCACCTCGCACTCTTCAGTCACTGTGGTACATTTCCCAGGACTGTCAGTTGAGGAAACGCTGCCTTAACCAGCACTGCCCAGACAGCCCTTCTGTGCCTCCCCTAAACAGCAGCAACAGATAAACCTGCAGATCCCACCCAAGGTAACTCTTGGGGAAAGGTGTGGGAGTGAAGGAGGTGGGGCTGAAGGCAGGACAGAGAAATGGGCAATCTTCATGCCCATTAAAGACAGTGACCTTTCTGAAGATTTCTCCAAAATATTTTTTAGCATGGGTGTCTGTGTGCAAGGGCTGCAAAATAACTGGTTATTACCACAAAACCAGAGATTTTATTAGGTGTACAAGTATTTACAAGATCTCATGTAAAGTCTTGATTTTGGCACAGAGAAAATTATAAAGCAGTAACAAAATTTCCAAAACATGAATTACTTCTTGAATGTCCTGACAGACTAAAAGAAAAAATTAAGATGAGCTGTTTAGATCTGATTTCCTATTTTTCTATAGCTTAGCCTGTGGCTTCAAGTTTTCCACTCTCACCTCCAGTCTCCTTCCACCTGTAATTTTATCTACTTTCTTCAGCCAAAAACCTATCCCTGTGTTGAAGCCAAACAAAGATAAGAAAGCACACAAGAAATAGGAATGACTTTGGCTGCCTTTTTTAAAATGACTGGACAAAGTACGTTTTCCTCTTCATTGTTTACCAGACAGAAAGGAGGAAGCATCACTACATACCGGAACATCTGCATAGAAGTGCCTCCAAGTTTTTCTTCATGACAGCAATACTGGCATGATCACAGAGACAGGATTCCTTTTCTTTCTCTCTTTCTGTATTATAACTGTAGCCATCACGATCTCATTTGGTGTGCAAAAAATATAATTACTTCAGTACAATTTCCACAGCAATTTGAAGTGTGCCTTTTTCTCTTTTAAGTTACTGTTTTAATTTAATGAAAATGATAGGATGGACTGAGATGGCAAAACCCCAGCATTCTACATAATTCAGTTCATTTGGTTTAGTTACAGATTAATAATCCTGGTAGTTAAACTAAAACCATAGATCTAAATGACTGAGGCAATGTTGTGCATTCTAGAATCAATGCGTATTTAAATACTTGTTTTCCTTCACAACAGTATTCAGAAACTCTTGCTTTATGGACGCTGGACCAATTTACTCTTACTGCTTTCCTGCTCACTAAGCTTGAAGTGCGTGTAGGCTAAAATGCCGAACAATGTGCACAGAATCCCAAGGCCTTGGTTAACCGACAGTGGATCCTTAAATAAGAGGCACCCTCCCAGGAGAGTGATGCAGAACTTGAAATGTCCGAACATGTTATACCTAAACATCCATTAAGGATAACAGCAAATACCAGTACTATTTTTTGTAAAAAGAAACATGCAGAAACTTCATTAGTTACATACAGAGCATGCAATGGTACGGCTTTGCTGACTCCAACTCACACAATTTTCTTGCATCTCTGCAGCTGTGAGTATTGACCTCCACCTAAAGCCTTTCACCCATCGTACACTTCAAACTGACTTACATGCCAACGTTTTCTCAAAGTAGCCAAAGCGTGGATTAATATTCTTTGCAGGTATAAAGGTCAGCGAGGAAACCACCATTACCTGTACAAATCCTGAACAAAGAAACCAAATACACTAAAACATGAACATGCTTTTCCAGCTTCAGCATTTAAGATAAAGCAGGCAGGTTACAAACAATTTTGCCACAGTAAATCAGCCCAAATAAATTCCAACACAATTCATCTGGAAACAGGAGAAATGACCAATGTGACAAAGGATACGTGACTGGTGATGTATTTCCAATGATCCAGTAAATAGACAAGTTTACCATAAAGGCTATTATTCCAGACAGCAGTACCATTATCTGTGGATTAATGGATACAGTCAGTAATCTGACCCAGTTTTATAGATACATCCCGGGTTATTTATTTAGTTTCATTTACTTGTGAATGCAAAGTATCAGGCAAGAAAAACATATGGAGAAAGAAAACAGAAACAGCTTCAAATCAGTGCAGACACTGGTGATGTGTTTAAGAAGCTCAGGGCACGATCTCCATAAATATACACTGAGAGACCTACAAGCCCTTTTCTCCTTTACTCTTGGTGAACATTAAAGAGTGATTTGGAAAATCTGGCTGCTCATACACACAGAGGTTGCATTCTTTACCTTTGAGACAAAGTCTTATTTATGCAAATATTTAGCAAATATTTGATTGTATTATTGTGAATATTTGCTAACTCATTCATACGCTGCAGTGCTACAAGAAATGACCCACCACTGAGGAGCATGATCAGCATTGGTAAGAATATGCCACTGCCTCTTTTTTGGACAGAGAGGATAGTGAGAGAAATTATAGTCTTCTTGGTGAAAATAAACTACTAATTCTAGTGAACAACCAATATTGACATCCTTGAACAGAAGAGTTGAGAGTGTCAAAAGTGAGCATGATTATCTCTTTCTCTGAGCGGACAGTAAGAGCTGGAACTAGAGCAGTTACATTATTTTTAATTTAATACATTAGGGAAAGCTTCTGGATTTTCACAGATTTTCCTGTTGTTCAGATGCCCTCTAAACAGAAACAAGAATTAAGGAGATAAATCAATTGACAGACTCGCTCCTCTCAGAAGAAGTGGGGCAGACTCAATAAGGGGCTTTTCTCCTGTACATGCCCCTCTCATCTCACCATAGCCAATGGCTACGCAAAAATCTGTTTCACAAAGAAATCTATCTTACTATCAAGTTTAACTACATCAGTGATAATTATTTAAACAAAGTCAATAAAAGCCTTACCACAGCAGAAAGCGTCCAGGGCCCAAATATTCCCCCTTCTCCGAAGACTGGCTCGAAGAAGGGTATGATGAACAACAACATAGCTGAGGACATTGGTGCCTGATAGTACAGCAACTGCATAGAGTTTACCTGCAACTCATGCTGCTTAGCACCTACCCACTAAAACCAAAAGAGAAAACCGTTAAACATGAGGAAAAAAAACACATAAATTGAAAACCTGAGCAAAAGCAAACTGGCTACTAACACAGAGGGAACCTCACGTGGACAATACTACATAAACAGATTGTTGAGCATCACCTTCCCCTAACCGGGGGCCCTGTGTGTTTGTCTCTTGCAAGCACAAAAGCCTCGAGAGGAGGAGAAAATCATACGCAAGGAGAGTGAAAAAATTCTGAGTGCCTAAACCTGCCTTTTCCCATTGCCTGGGGCTAAAGTATTGCACCTGAGAAAGAACAAAAAAGAGTAGCAGAACTAGAAAGAAAATGCCGGCTCCCTTTTATACTCAACACAAATTCCAGATCTTGTCTGTGATGGAGTTGAGTACCTTTGCCACTGCAGAGATCTGCTTCTCCACCTTTCTTCTCATTTTCTTCCACGTACAAGCTAACAGAATCAGTAAACGTTTTTCTTTTGTCAGTTTATTCCAAATTTAATGGATTTAATTTCAATATTCATTATAATTGACTCTAAATCGTAACTTCAATTTTCAAGGTAGCGTGCCTTAAGAAGTATTATTTATCTATGGCTATGAAGACAGATGTTACAGCCAAAAAGATGAAATTTTATATCATGCTTAAAAATGATGTTTAATACTTGATAAATCACATTAACTGGTAACATGAATTCCAGCATATGAATTTGCTAAGTTTTTTTTTTAACATTACAGAATAATTTCACCCAGGTACTATCATTTCTCCAGTACACACACCCTCACTTTAAGTTATTATACAGCATCTCTCTCCTCCTCCTACCCCAAAACAGGACAAGAGACCATTACTTATAATCTTACAACACTACAAATCAAAGAGCCCCACTTCTTTAGGAGGCACAGTATACTTGTTGCAAAGAAATTCACACTTAAATGGATGACTAGCATATCAACATGACAGAGGATTCTAATTTGGGAGACTTTAACAGTCATGGCCAGTAATGAAGTGGTTGAGCTATTAGTACAGTGTTAAAGCAGAAAGGGCTAAAACAGTCCTTGGACATATCTATTTTTTCAACTATAATCATCCAGAAAGGTTGTATTGTGTGTATATTGTGCATATGTATTAATGCACCCTCTATAAAAACACCTGAGATTGTGGATAGTCGAAACTGAAAAAGGATGCTGATAAAATGCAAATAGCTCAAGGATAAACCACAGGCTTAACTGAAGGACTGGAAAACGTCCTTTCCAGGGAAAGGCTCAAATGCAAGGCACTTGCTTCAGCAGAACATCTGTTCTGTGTAGAAAAAAAGGAGTTTTACTGCTTTTCACTCCTTGAAAATACACTCACGTTAAAGATGACCTTAATTTTTAGCAGCAAGGACGATCAGTTCCTCAATTTACCAGGAGTTATAGTGGATTATCACAATTTGGTGGGATTTTTAAAAACAAATAAAGGAGCACGGAGGGTTTCCTGGAAGGCTGGATGCTACTGAAAGGCGATCCAAACAAGGGGCCGCATCGTGAAGACCAACCACCACACGCTCCCCGCCTCCCCGGCCCCAATACCCACCACTTGGTAGAGGGAGGTCACCAGGACGCCCAGGGTGGCGAATGCCATCCCCAGGACATTGAACTTCACGTCGTAGTAGGAGTTGAGGAAGACGCCCAGCGTGATGGGGACCTGTGGAGATGGAGAGGGGGGTTTTAGGCGGGGTTACTGCCCTTGGCGTCGCCCCTCCCCGCTCCCCTCAGCCCCGCCACCTCCTCACCAGGGTCAGCTTGATCCGCAGGGGGAAGGTCTTGCCGTAAGCCACGCTCTGGATGACCACGATGACCGGCGTGGTCATGGCCTTGGCCAGCTGGTAGGTGCCGATGGTGTTGCTCTGCAGGGAGAGGTTGGTGAAGACGACGAAGCCGCAGAAACTGAGGGCCAGCGGCATCACCTGCGCGGGCTGGAGGCTCTTGGGGGAGAAGGCGCCGAGCGCCTGGCACAGGTAGAGGCCGAGCCAGGTGATGGCGAAGTGGACCAGGGTGAGGCTGAGGTTGGGGAAGCCCAGCCGCACGTACAGCCACTTGTTCAGGAAGACGATGCAGATGGAGGCGGCCAGGTTCACCAGCAGCCCCGCCGCCAGCCGGCCCTGCGCCGGCAGCCAGCCCATGGCTGAGGCTGCCCGGCAGCCGCCAGCGAACCGGCCGGGCCCGCCGCCCCCGCCCCGCCCCGCCCCGCCCCGCCCCCCGGCACACGTGGGAGCGCCTTCCGGTGGCCCCGCCCGCCGCCAGCGCCGCCAGCGGAACGGGGCGTGTGTGGGGCTGTGTCTGTATGTGTGTGTCTGTACTCTGTCTGTGTACCTCCGCTCCCTCCCAGCTCTGCCCACCTGCCCAGCGACGGGCAGGAACGCTCCTTCCCTCCAAACCACCTCTCCGCCCCGGGACTGGGTATTTCCGGCAATACACACGCGAAAATGCAGGTAGACAGGTACAGCGCAAAGCAAGTTGTCAGGTGTCAGAAGACACTGACTGGGGGAAGGAGCCAAAGCCCTCGCCTAACTCTACTACGGTCGTGTTCCCTGCACTCTCACATTAAGGGGAAGGCAGCGAAATGTGTGTTTACACGGCTAAACAGGGTCAGAACAAGCTTTCTAAATAAACTACAAAATCTCGGGAGTTTTAACATATGATTATCCTTGCTTTGGTTCAGCAGCATTTTAACAATTCCACAATGTACGGTAGAACAGCACAAGCCCTGAAGCAAGGCTGCCTTCTCTTCTGAAGGGTTGGATGTAGCCCCTCACTTTTGCATTTTGGTGTTCCCTTCCTCCAGCCCCAGGTGTTTGCTTTCTTTTCCCCTACTTTCCACATACACCTTCCTGCAGTCTCACTTTTCTCCCCACTGTACCCATGCACATTCTTCTCCTGCCAAGTAATGTTTCCAGTCTATGGGCAGCTCTTTTTGGCACATAGCAAAGATATTAAGGAGGTTCATACAATCACCATATTTCTATAATGACATTTTAGATTAGAACAAACATTTTTAAAGCACTTTTATTAGGAAAAAATGATGAAAAAGGTTGTTTAACAAATAACATCTCTGAAGTTGGTCAGAATTTTTCAAGTTTACAGTGAAATCTGAGAGTTGGAGGTTGTCCCCCCCCAAAATCAGAACAGTTTGTACAAGTAATGGTTTTGTTGGTTTGGGGTTTTTTTATGTAACCAGAATGTCCATGCTCAGAAGTTTTTGTAGGTATCTACACAAAAACTTATGACTGAATTTCATATCCCAAAGGATCAAGATCCTGGTCCAGAAGTATCAGAGAAGATTCCCTCAGCTTCTGCAGAAGCTTTCTGAGTTCTTCTTTTGAAAATACCTAAGAATAAATAATAAACCATAATAAAGTTATATTTATTTGCCATAAATAGAACTGATATTAAAACAATGGTCATTAATTAAGTTACTATCTTTCTCATTTTATTTCTTTCTAGTCAAGATAGTGTGCGCATCAGGCATTTCAGAATGACCTTTAGTAAGGCACAGGAAGCTCATAGCAGCATCCAAAATCTGAAGATAGGCTCAAGATAGCTCTGTCTCATTTGTAGGGGTTTTTTCAGGCTTTAGGAGGGAAAGAAGGTTAGGGGTAAACAAGTGCAAACCTTTCTGAAATGAAATGTAATTGCAAATTCAATTACAATTCTGCAGCTCAACTTAGAATCATAGAATTGTTTAGGTTGGTAAAGACCTTTAAGATCATGGAGTCCAACCTTTAAGCTCCCATCCGAAAATTAGTAACCGCAGTATTCAGAAGAACTGCTGGTCAAAACACTGGCCATTATCCTCCGTGTTTCAGAGTTAACTCTTTGATTCCTTAAGTCAGAATACAAGAAAACCCTTTATTACTCGCCGTTGACAGGAAGCGATAAAGAAACTTAAGGAACATATGGCATCTTCCTCTCTTTATAGAAGCTTCTTACACAGCCAACCCACGGAGTCCTTAAATGAAAGCTGAGCTGCCTGCAGCCCTCACTAACTCACCGTGTACAGCTTGTGCCGCTCGGAAGCGACCATGTCCGCCAGGCGCAGGCACTCCTGGTACTGCCCCGTGCTGTGCAGCACCGTGTGCAGTAAGAAGCACATCATTGGCAGACACAGCTTACGCAGCAGAATCATCTGGTGTGTTCGTTCGGGGTCGTCCTCGGCGTCCTTACCAGAGTAATACAGCGTATTAGTATTATGAGAATCTACTTTTAAAAGGCAACTCAGCATAACCACATCATTAGTAGTGTCAGAAAACTGGACTAACCAGCCTAGACTGGACTGTCAGATATGATTTTCATGGTAACTGAAGGGGAAGCAAGCTGTACCTGATCACAGCAAGGCCAGAGCAAATTAAACAGGAACACATCAAACTAAAGGTGACAAGGGTACAACTGAGTACAATCTATGCTTTGTGGTCTATGTTGTGATATAAAAATTTATTTTACCTCTCTAACATCAACCATCCATCCTCCATCAACAAACAGCAACACATTGTACATTTTCTCCTTAACATCAGCTGTAAGAGCATCCAAGAGGCCTTTCCAAATGCCATAATCCATCTGGCAAAGAAACAAAAAATAAACTACTGCAGAACAGGATGATTTCCAAAGCTATTTTAAAATAGACTCTTCACCAGCATGCAACAGTCAGTGTAGCTCCAATTCAAATTAGAATCTTCAGCCAGTGGCTAAAACTTAAAACCTGCTGCTAGCAGCTATTTCCATCCTTGCTTAATTCCCTGTCCAGAGAGTCAGACAAGCTGTTCAGAAGCAAAGCCTCTCAAGGCACATAATTTTAAACAACTTATTCTGCCATGCTTATAAAACAACCATTTGTATTAACTGAACACAGTATATTCATACTGGTCAGACATATAAAAAGAACTTTTGGCAAAACAAAACTGAAATATCTTTTAGAAAACAAAAGGTGATAAATACAAGAATAAAGAGTTAATAGCAAAATCAAGTGCTCAGATTTATTAGTATCATTGACAATCAACCGATTATAATGAACATTTACTACTACATTACCACATCTTATGTAGAGCTAAGGCATATTAAAAAACAAGAATTTATTGTGCAGTGCTATTATTATTCTATTGTCTTATACTACTCCCTTCAGTCTAAAAATAGAATAATTTATAATCGAGTTCTTAAGCAATATGACATAGCAGTCTTCTACTCTGTTTCACTGAACTAAGACTGCCTCCTAAGCAAAACCATAAAAGTTTACACTAAATAACTTGGACTTTTACTTACTTCATACTTCTTTTCTTTATGTTCATGTGCCACTTTTTCAGTGAAACTTGCTTGTGGTAACAAAGACGGCTTCTGTGGAGCTGAGTTCATGTGTTTAAACCATTCATTAAAGGTTTCATGGGCTTCCTGGATTGCATTGGAAACAGTGTTTGGACATTTTTGACTCATATAATAACCAGAATGTCATTACATGCACAGCTATAATGCATCAAAAAATCAGAAGTCAAATTAAATGGACAAAGCTAAATTTTAACCACCAAGGTAAAACCACCATTATTTCTAAGTAATAACTTGGAATACTGTATACTTGAAACTCACCAAATATGCACGAATACATAAATGTTCCCGTATAGCATTGTCATCTTCAGCTGGAAGTGGAGTATCCATTCCCTGTTCTTCCCACTGGTTATATATTTCTGCTATAGAATCTTGGGGAATCTTCACAAACACATCTTTTGCAGCTTCGTGTTTCTTGGATGCTATGAGAATGTGAACTGGGTATCAACAGCTTTGCAACTTCCATACCTTATTTTCATAAACTGGCAAAGCCATGCTTTTCATGGACTAGATTCAAAGTTATATCAAACGTAGTGCCAAGAGCCAAAGAGAACAAACCCAACATTTAAAAAGTCTAGAAAATTTGTGAAGCTTAGTACCCAAGAACTTCCTCATGATTGCATTGCTTTGCTTAAGTGCTTCTGCTCTCTGTGCAGGATCAAATACGAGCCAGTCAATCACATCTATTTTCAGCTGATCCGCCTGTAAAAAACAAGATAGAGGTTCACTACCATTTCAAACATACAGCTGATGTTACACACATTAAATCTGGTCAATAAAATACCCAAGTTTGGAAAGCATTATGACATAGTAACAAGGATCGCTTTATGCAAAAACTTAAAAAACAATATCTGCAATATGGAATAATAAAAAAAAATAATTTCTAAGTGTTCCCAAGATACTGAGCATCATCTCTCAAAATTTTTTAGGGATTACAATGCATTTTCCTCAAACTCTAATATGAATACACTGTACAAATATGGTTTATGGAGCCCTCGCTATAATCTTCAGAGATGCCATCAGCCTGCACTTCTTGTGTTAGATAAACTACGTTTTTGTCTTAGAGAGCTTAAACCTTGTAATGATCAGCAAAAAAATTGCCAAAAATCTGCAAACAATCAGTTGCTTTCTAAACAGCACTTTGAATACAGGCTATTACAAGTACCTCACTGTCCCTAAAGTACTGAGTTTGATCCAGCTGATGTTAAATAGTGGTGAAAGGAAACTGTCAGTAAAGGCAGCATCTGCTGTATCTAGAAATGTCACTTGGGCATGTTAAAAGGTACATCTAAAGTATTAATCCTCGTAGTTCGTAGAAGCTACAAGAACATCCTACTCTCAACTACGATGTAGTTTGCTGTAGTCATTTCATGGGCTTTATCTTCACTTGACGTCTGAGCAACACACACGAGGATCAAGGACAAGCAGAAACAGAAGTTACGGATTTGTGCAATATCCTCACTTGGTCACATGGAAAGTACGTTTTCCCAATAGGCTTTTCCAAGGTAATTTCCACCATTGTTGAAAGAAAAATATGGATCATACGTGGTCAAAGACTCCATAGTTGATTGCAAACTGGAATATCTGCTCTGAGAAGCGGACTCACCTCTGTTGTGCCTGTATCTAGCACTTGGTCATGGTGACTGAATTCACCAGCGTCCTTCTTGCGGATGTTTTCAACAACAGTTTTTGTTATGGTTGCAACATCGAGACCTGGATTAAGAAAGAACTATGTAAGAACTACCATGAACTCAAACTTGACAAAAAGTGAATTTCGGACTCCAATAGTTGATCTTATTCCTTACTACTGGTAATTCTTATCAGTCTGTTCACACACACATTGTCAGAAAAAAATTTAAGCTTTTGAGCTGTGTAGTTTATTGCAGATATTTTTTACAAGAATGATATTTGATATGAGAGAATATAAAATATGAGAAAAATAAGACAACTAACAAGTTTTTCAGTCTGTGCTGAGGACCAGCATATAGATATATTTGCTAAGACCATTGATGCCTACAGTTCTGACAGCGAGACCATGATTTGACAGGAATGTACCAGAAGAAGCTCAGAATAATTCTTTTACAGATGCTTAAGCAGGATGTTTTATTTTTGTAAGCCTTAGCCCAGTTTAAAGGAAAATGACTGAAAAATGATTGAAGAGAAGTTAAGACACTGAAATCTCCAGTAAATCTATTTCTTTGCAAATTTTGAGTGGCACAGAGGCATTGTCAAGCAATGGACAGTATGCTGCTTTCCCATAGTCCCTTTTGGTTTGATGTATAGGCCTGGAAGGAAGTTCAGCATTAATGCAGGCAACCCACCATGACTAAGAAAAAGCACTATAAACAGGATAGAAGAATTAAGATACTCATAACCTTCCTAAATCCACAAATAGGTATATATTTTTATAATTAGTTCTCTGAAATAATATGATCATGTCAAGCTTCAGAACTTGTATTTGAGACAGGCAGCTGGTATTTAGTTCTTGCTGTGTTTGGACATAATCCAGCAGCCAGTGATATTTAGTTTAATTCAGAAAAGAACTTCAATTCCAGCTTAGTTAAAACACATGTGTATACCTACTTGAAGAAGAGATCAGTAAATTAATTTTATTTAATTGAAAAACAGAGAGACACAGAAAGAAAAAAGTATCACATTTGTAACTAGGTCTTGGAGCAAAAACTACTGAAACACAAAAGAACCCAGGATATAAAATGATAACTGGAATTTAAGGATCTCTCACCTGCATCTTTTGCCAGTTCAAGGCAGTGGTGGCGTTGATCGCTTTCAGTAACATCTTCAAGGAATAAAGCATACTGAGCAACGGCGAGCTCTGGGGGCAGGTGGCTCACATAAAATGCTACTAAATCTGTGTGCTTGTCAGATACCATCCGCTACAGAACAAAAACCAAATACACAGAACAAGAAGCAAATGTATATGAAGCAAATATATATGAAGCAAATATATAGATGATATACATTATTATAGAAATATATTTTTAATACATAAACATATATTCCTCTGTGTAAATGCGTAAGTGTGTTTACACTTCAGTAAAAAACGTGTTAGGTAAAAACATAAGTGTATAACAAACTTCTGATTATTTTATCCTGATGTAGGAAGATTCCACTCAGCTTCTAAACAAGGATCAATAAAACCGTCTCTTATTTAAGAACTGCTGACAGAAACTCTGCATATTAGGCAAGCTTCCATGTATCTCTTGAGAAGAGAGCATTAGCTGCATCATAGCTCTTTTCATCCTGTAACCTTAAGTTTCCTTTTCTTCCTCTTTTATGTCTAAATGACATTAGAGAAAGCAAACTGTATTTCTGAAAGCTTACCTGAATGTAGGTCTTTAGGACTTCAACAGAAACTTCCTCCTTGTTGCAAACAAATATAAATTCAATTTTAAATTAGATAATGTGGAAAATAAAATAAAGTAAAAGATACTTTACAGGCTATCACTATTAAAACAGACACAAGGTTGTTTG
Organism: Pyrocephalus nanus; assembly: GCA_038380795.1. Lineage (NCBI taxonomy): Eukaryota > Metazoa > Chordata > Aves > Passeriformes > Tyrannidae > Pyrocephalus > Pyrocephalus nanus. Next base: position 10,705,863 of record CM076262.1, on the reverse strand, counting down.
CTTATTCCTGCTCCAGTAATCTACATGAACAGGTTCAACTGGAAGAACTGTTTCTCTTGGAATGTGATTATAAAAACCCCGGTCTTCTAATTCAAAGATTTAGTGTTCCAAGGATTTTCTTTTTCGGCAACTGGATGATACAGTCTTTAGGCTAACTGGAATGTTACTTTTAAAATGTTTTCTATTTATTTCCATTTTATTATATTTTTAAAATTAATAAACAAAATGTCAGGCATACAGATTACTATTGCACTGTACTACAGGCACTGTTTTATTATAGAAAATTATAATGTAACAGGGTATAAATATCATCTTGCTCATCTGTAATAGCCTACACTAAACAACCAAAGTATAGTCTGAGCACCTGAAATGGCTTTAGCCAAGACTCAACAGTTACTCACAATCTCACAGTGGAAGTCATGTAGGAAATTGCCCCTTTTTTGTCCCCTCTGCTAAACATATGCTAATGGCTAGTTCTACCACATTTCAGCCTAAAGACCTACTCTGTCCAATTTTAAGTCTGGCTAAAAAATTACTACATACACATACACATATTCCTCTTATTTAGCTAAATGTTAACGGACTTCAAAATAAATTTTAACATGGGAATAAAGCAATGATTGGAGGCATGAATAAACATAATTACTCAGAGCTGTTTAAATCGTCTAATGAAAACACACGTTTGCCATTTGTCAAAGGCTGTTATATTCAGAAACTTATTTGTTACATAAGGGCTTCTAAATTTTAAAATAGTAGAAAAGGAGGGCTTGTAATTATTTCTTATTTCCTCAGAAGAGAGTAATTACAGATATGTGACCCATCTGTATATTTAGCATAAATAGGCTAGGTAGCTAGTAAGCTATACTTAGTTCATATTTTGACATAATATGGAAGTTTCAGCTTTCTGAAACTACCTCAAGCAAAAAACGTGTGAGCTTACAGCAGCAGTACCTACAGTTCCAACAACTGCTGTAAGAACAGGTTATATTCAAAACATCTTGGCTGCTATGAATAAGTTAAACATTGAAGTCTGAGTCAGGACCTTCTCAATAAAGGGTTTATGAGTAAAATCCACCATCCTCAAAAAACAATTTTTAAGCTGAACAGGAGGAGAGGAGGATGCTCTTTTCTCATTTATGCTGTTGTATTTGGGCTGCAAGATCAACAAATACACTATTTAAACATGCAGCTCCTTATCAGCCTGGAAGTAATTTACCATCCCTCTGTGTTGTTTATGTATTTGCACACCAGCACTTCTACTGCAAAGACTACCTACTGCTATGACAACAAATCAAACACAAGAGAACTTACCTTAGTCTGCATACCCAGAGTGCGGAAAAACAGAATAAGATGCGTCATGAAACGAAGGAGGTGTCCTGGGAGCACGCTTCTGTCTTTGGAAAGCCACCTGCTGAATTCTTCCATCAAACCTATAGCCACCGAGGACAAGTTTGTATTAGCCATATCATGTGGAAAAAAAAACCACCTAAGAAATATTTCAAAATTACACATTTATTCAATAAATGGAATTTAGCCTCAGAAGTCCAACAAAACAGAACAGCAATAATTTTGGAAAGATGTAGCTGTTTGGCTTAAATATCTACTGTATGTATTTTATCATTTCTCAGGAAAAGCTTTGCATATATCCTAACACATTTACATGATTTCATGACTTCTTTGAAAACTACCTTATATGTCAAATTGCAGAAAGTCAAACCACAGAAAGTCCCTAGTGTTTTAGAGCTCAGCTTTAAGGTGGAGTTTGCCTACTCCATGCTTCTAATCCATTCACATTAAAGTTTCTGTAAAGGTCACTGAAAATAATGTGTCACTCAAAAAAAAAATACTTAGAGAAAAGCTCACCATCCACATCTCCCAGTATAATGAATTTCTGAATCACATGATAGTGTTCTTGATTCTCCTCTATAACCCTCTGGAGACAGAAACAGAAATTTCAAACTTTGAATAAACTCTTATAGCCAAATGTATGAAGAATACAAACTTATAAATAAAGCAAAGGTTCCTCAGGGGAGAAAAAAGCTATCCTATTTCAAAGGGTATTCTTCATAAAGAGCAAGAGAAAAGGCACTTGCAGTCTCCATGTCAAATTACAAGAATATCGACAAAATGAAAGAACCAGAATATAGATCTGTACAGTTAATACTTTCGTGGAAGAGATCCAAGACTAAGGGCTTTTTGCTCTGAGGAGGAGAATAAACGATGTTACAGATAACAGATTCTACAAAGTCACAGAAGAAGTAACAATGTGAATAAATCCCTAAGGAAAGGCCTGTGAAAGCTACTTGAGGAAGAAGAGATTTTTTTGTTTCCCTGCTGTAGAGGAATTAATGCAAGAAATGCAATCCAAATGCATCTGTAAATTTGCCATATGGTGAGGACTGCACTGTGTTGCAATGGCAAATGCAGCTGGCTGTATCTGTAGCTGACTGCATGTCTTTGACAAATGCCATGTGTCCATGCAGTCAAATAAAAGTAAGTGTAGTATCAATTTAATCATTGCAAAAGCAAACATGCTTTTAAATTTTGAAAGGTCTGTTCTGAAATATGCACACAAACCTCCTATAAAGAAAATGCAATGTAATCAATCTTTGAACATTCTGTCAGTGTTGAATAGTTGATTTACTCCTGATTGCTTTGTATGTCTGAAAACACTTGACAGTCAGCTGTTTCTTTAGCACATGCAGTTGGTTTAGCAGATACAGGGCAAGACAAAACCTGTATAATTTTCATCATTAAAAGGTGGCAGTATATAGAAAAATCTACTTGAATTGAGAAATAACACATTATAGAGGTGGAAAATATAAAATGAATCAGTCATTGTGCATATTTGAGCGTTTCATTAAATAGTGCACTGAAAACAGAACCCAGTGAGTAGTTAAAAATGGTAAACAGTGAGGAGAAACACTGCAATTATTAAATACCTTTTTATCTGTTGCCTGAAGTTCTTCAAAAACCTTTTCTGAAGTCCAGCTTCAAAGTAGGAGAGAAAAGACAAAAAGCATTACCTTGAATATTCCAAACAGATCATACAGGGTGCTTTGTTGAGTGTAGGAGCATAATTCTACTTGATACTTACTTTGTTTCTAAGTAGTCTCTAGGGAGTTCTTCCATCTCCTCTGCAGTTACTACAGAGGTTCGTATTTCCTGCTCAACTAGAGTGTCCACCATGACCCTGAAATATGCCCAAACAGTATCTTCCCAGGTATCACAAACTGGAAGAAGCTACAGATTAAAAAAAAAAAAAAAATAAACAAAGCAAAAATTATCAAGAGAGGGAGAACTATCTCCCAAACATAGCAACTATAATTTAGGATCAGATTTTTGGGCACTAAAGCAGACTAGTAACCATCATGAACAACAGCCTTTCCTTCACCAAAGCAGGATGACTGAAAAAGTCAGCAGGAATAATACTAAGAAAAGACTGTCATATATTTAGTTAAGACACAGTCCTACAAGGAGCAGCAGTGTTTGCCATTGTCCTGTTTACTATATCTTTAAAAGTAAGATAACCAGTAATTGCAATATTTCCGATGAAATCTGATGATATCACTTTCATACATGAGAAAGAAAATGCACAACTACCAAACAACTTATCTAGGAGGCTTGACCTACCTGTTTGAGGTTTCCACTCAGGGCTGCATAGATTGCTCTTTCATACCTATTAAACTGCTCCTAAAATAAACAGTAAAAATATCCAAACTTTTAATTACAAAGCATTTAAGTTTTCTAGTCTCTTTACATTAGATTAATCCATTGGAAAATGTTCCATTTAACAGATGGAAAACACAGGACACACAAGGAGCCAAAACAAAAATAACAAGTGACTTTCCCTTCATCAGCATCCCCTTGTAACTTACCTGAAAAATTTATATTGACCTGGAAAGAAAGCAATGGTTTTCCTTTCCCATTCAATTAAGTCAAGATGAAAGTCAAAGTGTCAGTGGTTTTACTTTCAACAAGAAAAAAAAAGGAACACATTTCCTGAAAAACCGGTGATGAATATGTAGACTTCTCACTACAGTACATAAATATGTTATTTCAGAATTCCTCTTAGCAGCATTAATTGCAAATCCTATAAGCAGCAAACACAGAGGGGGTAAGTTTACTTAAAATCATGTTTCAGAGTTCAGAAAAGTTCAAATGTGTTAATATCAAGCAAACCAGCATTATCTTACCTCTTCAGCCATACGCCAACAACAAATTTTCCAAATGCACCTGTATGGATTGCCTTCAACAGGCTCCAGCTCTTTTCCTACATGCAAAGAATAATAAGGGAGGAGGTGTGAGGAAAAAAAGAAAAAAATTAAAAATTAAATTAAAATAAAATTAAAAATTAAATTAAAATAAAATTAAAAAAAGAGAACCCAGTAACAGGTAAAGCCTATTTTCTGTTATTAACCCCATTTCAACCCTTTGAAACTCTTCCCAAAGTATTTTGATGCTTTTGACTGGGCTGCAAAGTGGCTGTTCTGGGAAGTTCGGTAAATTTGTATCTGTAAGTTACAGTATTTTTAAAGCTTGGCTGATATCTAGCTTTGAAGAAAATTATTGTTTGGCTATAATGTATCTACAATGTTAACATTTGGAAAAAAAACAAAGTTAAGGGAAAAAAGGAATTTTTTGTAGGTTAAGGAATCAAAACTTTAAAAAAATGTCACTGCTTCAGTGCTGCTATTTGTATGCACCTGCATGATGGCATTCAAACCCATATAACAGCAAGTTAGGTAGGTAGATTGAAAACAAGCCTAGGACACCGGTGTAGCATGCAGATAAAAGTGACAGGCTATCGGGATTTGAAAAGTAGGAAAGCATTATGCCTTCCACCTATAACCAACACTTAGACTTGCTCTTCAATTCCTTGCTAAATCCTGCAATGTCCTGAGCACAGAGAGAAGCAAGGCACTGTGTTATAAATTGGACGGTGTGCAAGGAACCCTACTACCAAGGAAGAAGGTAGTTTATTAATTTTCAGGTATTTTAAAGGCATCTCTATTTCCTGCACTTGCATTTGCTGAACTCTAGCTCTACTACACCTTTCTGAAGATATAGAGTCCAATGTGAGTTTGCAAGCAACAAAACGTGTACTAGGTAGCACAAGTCAGATGTTGAGAAAATACAGACTGAAGTATTCTATGGAGGTGGAAAAGATTTGTCTGGAACTCTGAGACATCCACTGCCTAGTGACTATGCCTGATTTTAAAAAAGAGAGTGTCTTCAGCATGTTTAGATGAATTCAGTGAACTCATATCTTCAACTAAAATGATTTCATATTAGTGTTTACATGTTAACAGACATGGGAAAATATTTTAGATACAAAAAAAAGGCTCTTAAGAAACAGCTATTTCTCTTTGCCACAGACAGATATTAAGAGAAAGCCCTCTGCTCTGTTTTTATATCTGTCTCAAATGCACTTTGGAACAGATACCTCCATTAATGTTTGGATCATGATACAATTTCCAGCCTTCTAAAGTTGCAGCTCTCCAGGCCTGGCCACACCGTTTGCATAAGCGCTGTGCCTGAAAAATAACGGATTTTCTCAGCAAAAGACTGTAAGGTAGGAAAACCTCCAGCTTCTTCTTCAAAAATTGTGAACATTATTGAAATAGTTAATTTGTGTAGATTCTACTGTGAGAAATAAGCACAGAGGATCTTAAACTCAAAACAATTTCAAAGATTTCAAAGTAAATCTCATCACTTTTTTTTCACCAAACTTTTTAGTTTTTCAGTCAGTATTTATAGCATTGAGAGAAATGTGCTACAGCTTCATCTTTGATAGCTTAAACAGCTGCTATGCATCCTTCTGATAAGTTTAAAGTGCTGTCCTGTTGTCCATCTCTTCATGCAGTCACCTACTTTTCCAGTTGACTTAGAACCCCCACTGAAGCTGTGAATTTATATTCACGTTCATAATGCCGTGCAGCAATATGCTCACATTCCCATAATATCAGAAAATGAATAGATGTGCACCATATTGGAACAGAATATGAACAAGTAACCATATTCCTAAGACTGAGGTCTTTGCAACAAGAATCTTGAGTCACCTTTCCCTCCCCTTACTCAACTGCCATTATTTTTTTCAATAACATCTACTCTACGCCCAAAATTACTTAACTAAAAGTACGATTTCATTAAAATGCTAATTTAGCAGTCAATATTGACAACAAATTGAAAATCATTACAAGCCAATCTTAAACAGACATTTTAGTACACAGCTTTTCGTTGGCTTGAACAGTAAGGTATTTTAAATATTACTTAATTAAAAGTTATGTTACCTCATCTGTCATTCCTGCTCTGATGAGAGTGAAGAGATACTTCAATAACCTTGCATCATCTTCTCGGTCCAAATCATCAAGTGGCAGTTTCTGTCGTATGGGAGCATCTGGATCCTGCAAGAAAAAAAGTCACCATTTATCCACACAATGCCCTATATGTCTCTTCCATTAAATTCCTGCTGTTTTATAATTTGGAGTCACTTTTTCATGTTGGCACAGCAATCTGTACAACACATGTACTACTGAGCATGATACTTCTCAGTTTTTCATCCCTCATTTCTTTTATTCCTCTTCTGTCACTATTCCTATCAGAGGAACCGAATGCAATTTATTTATTCCACCGCCTTGTTACTTGCCCCAAACTTCTTATCTTCCAGGTCTTTTCTCTCCTTCAAACATCCGTTCCCCTTCTGTCTATCCACCTACCAGTGTTTCTCCTCTTCTACCTTCTAGGTGAGAAGGCTTTTTACAACAGCTGCACTTGCTTCTATCTAATCCAAACAGATTTTCTTAAGGCAGTCAATACCTCAGATCACTCCCCAAATGAATCAATCTTCTACAACTGCTTTGCTGTCACTAGAGCAGTTCATGACCTCATTCTGCTGGACAATACTTTCTTTCCTTGTCTTCTCTCCTATTAGCTTTTCCTATAGTAACTCTCAAAGAATTGCCTCGGGACTTGGTTTCATTGTAGTAGTTACTGCGTAAATACAGCATTCCCTTGTCTTTAATGGCTCCCAAACATTTTTCTAAGCTTTTCTGCTTAGGAACATGAGTATTTTTCAGACATAAAAAGTCATAATAAAGCCATTTACTTCACCAAATAGGCCACAAGTACTCGTGATGGGGTTGGGGGGTGGGGATACGGAAGTGACTGCTGAAAGAAAACAGAAGTCCACAGAGATCCCCAAAAGAGCTTTTGAGCTGCCCGGCCTCACAATATCTGCACTGATTTTCAGATACTACTATTATCTAAGAATTTCCTAAAATGGAAAGCTGGGAAAATAGCTCTCTCTAACGTATTTTGAAATCAAGCCTTATTTTTATCTAATACTTACCAACTCTGTTACCAGAGCTCGAGAACTTCCAATGTATGTACTCGACTGTCGCTGCTTCAGGGTATGCAGTGTGTTATCCCTGAAAGCAGTGGAATGTTTTACAGAAAAATTATTTTTTAGCAAGCATCTTTTAATAAGACACAAATATTGAAAGATATTTTTTCTTACATGGAATTTGTTTACAGAACAGACACTTGATTTGGTTGATTTGTTATGGACTGTGCTACTGTTGTGAAAATGCAACATTTCACAAGAGGTACAATATTGGAATCAATACACATATCTTTGATTTTCAAAAGCATCCATTATTTCAATCATTCATGTATTTAACTATTATTGATTTCTGCATAAGCAAAATTTCCCATTAGCATTCACTATAAAGTCAGCCAAGGACACAAATTCAGCTTAGGATAAACATGATTCCAAAAGCCTATATTCACTGGCCATTAAGAGCAGGTTTATTAAGGTAGTCTTTGGTCTTTTCTGCCATACCCATCAGAGATAATAAAGATGACAATAATAGCTTCTAGTGAAGGGTCAATGACACAAAACGACAACAAGTACTTGAACAGGCAAAAATTAAAGCCAGATAAAGAAGTGGCCACCTGAGAAACACACAGAAGAAATCCTCATCTATGTTAAGATTAGGTTAAGTTGGTTTGATGGTTTTTCCTTCCATCCTTGCCTCCCAAAATGCAGTAACTGACTTCTGAGAAGATATACTTCAGCAGACAGGTAAGAAATCTCAGTTTTTACATTTATGACTTTGAAGAAAAGAAGTGAATACAATGACCAACTTAAAAAATCCACTTCTTTCCAAGAGTGATTCTGTGATTGCAAATCTAACATTTGATGGGAGCATGTATGTAATTAAAGAAAGTCTGAACTCACCAATATACTGTTTTTGCATAAAACTCAATATTATCGGAGAAGTCCCCAATTTCATCCTTAGCAATGCTCTCTAGCCAATCTACCACCAGCTGGAATAAAATTAAATTGCATTTTTAAAGCACATATGTAACAAATAAAACTTACTGCCTTCCTCTCATTTCTGTATCTATTTGTTATCAACTCGGCAACCAAAAGGCATACAGATCCAGAAGACTATTTCACTTGCATTTTAAGTATCCAGTATGAAGGTTGTTGGCACTTAATCTCTGTTTCTCATTGGATGCTGCAGTTTACTACAGTGCTATTTAACAGTTTATTAATCACAATCAACAGTAACAGATGCTGCAAATGGGAACAGCTCTCAGCCTTTCATCATTCCCAAGTCAGATTGAAAAACCATCCAGATCATTAGAAAATAAGGAGCATTATTTTTATGCATACAAGGAATAATACACTTGAGTGAATATAAAAAAGAGCATTAGAAACAACTTCAAAAAGTGCATAGAACATTAGTGTTATAAACATTTAATCTATTTTCATTCTCATATTAAAAACTCTCCGTCCTACCTGACTTTGTCGAACAAGTGAATCTTTCTGAAACAAGTTGTCTACGTTTGTTTTTTCACTAGCAGTTAAAACCTGTTTAAGAAAAAGATGATTATTACTTCATGGAAAAGAAAACTACCACAAAAAGGGAATATCAAACTGAACACGCAGTAATTCATAAACTTTCTACAAGTTCAGTATGCTATCTCTACCCTCCCACTTTTTAAAATATGGATGTCACTATATACGTTGATTTATTTGGATCTTTTAGATCCAGTTACACTAAAAACTGTAAAAATGAGATTCAGCATTTAAATCACAAATTTATGACCACAGAAAGATTCTAAACAGTAGATCCATGGATTCCACTGGCTGCACTCATATCCTAAATCCCATTTGTTACTATACATTAAAATGATGAGATTTTCCAAGATCATGTGCACGTTTAATATAAACATGTGTGAAAAAAAACCCCAAAAATAAAACCAACTCCAGAGACCTGATCCTTCTATCTGATCTCCTGCATTAATTTAGCTTCCATTAGAATTGCAGTAAGAAGAGAACAGGAGATGTGTTTTCCTAAAATACACAGATAGGAGGAGACTGGGTTTTTTTGGCACAACAGTGTTTAACAGTGACAACTTTGCAGTGGGAATTCCAGAGTAAGCTCTTTTATTTTTAAGAAGAAAGCAACTGCGATCACAAATTTTACAAAGGCAGAGTCTTTTTACTTATTGTTTTGTCTTCCTAAGCAATTCTGGCAGCAAAGACTGGAAGCGCTGTATTGACATAGACAAGACGACTACAGCTGAAACAAGAACACTGAAAAAACTGGATTTCTCTGGAAATAAATTGCAATCAGAATTGCAAAGGCTAGACAGTTTGAGACCACATGTTCTTCTTTTAGGCAAAGCAACATTATCTCTGACCAATGGGAATGTTACAGCTACTGATGCAGCTTTTAAAATAAATTAATAGTTATTTCTAGTGAATTAAGGAGCTGGATTCAGTGATCCTCATGGGTCCCTTCCAACTCATACTTTATGATTTTCCAAGTGTATGTGGAATATTTAAGGAAATAAAACAAACAATAGTTAAGAATATTTTTTACACAAGCATTCTCTCTTTAGAACTGAATATTTAGATCTATTCTTTGCAATATATGAAATAATTTCATCTTTGTCTTCATAAAAATCAGTCTCATTTTCAGCTTTGAATTTTGAGATTCTAAAAATACAATAAAAGCATTTAGCCTGTATTTTGCTTATTTAGCTTCTTATGTCACTTCAAAAAAAAAAAGTCCACACTCACTGTGATATCAAATGCAGTTTCATCTTCCAGTGCAGACTGTATTCTGTCTCTAGAAATAAAAGTGCAAAATGATTAAAATAAAGCTGAGAAAATGTAACAGAATGTATGAGTAAAAATACTTAAGAAACATTTACAAAAATGTTTAAAAAAAAATCGAAAAGTTGTAGAGGTAATAAGAATAGTTCTCTTTAAAACTTTCATTTCTTTAAATAGATAATCAACAGACATATATATCAGAACCTAGTTCTATAAACAGTTTATTAATAGGTACTTAGTTGCTTCACTCCCTATGTATAAGCTCCTACAAAATATATCAAGAAAGTCATCTCTGTACAGAAACATAACATGTTTTTCAAAGGAATTACCTATAAAGCGAGGACAACAGTCTCCAAGTTACCATCTCCTGCTTGAGAAGCCACAAGACACTGGCAGTTTTGGAAAACTTTTGCTGTCCAGGAGTTGCCCGATAAACTATTTTCCCCAGTATATTCACCTGAGGTAGATAAATTTATACATAGTTAATATTGCTCATCAGTGTATTTTTTTTCTAAATGCTTTCAACGACCGAGTTTCATTATCATCTCTTCAAAATAGGTAGACAATACTCCACATCGTAAATTCCCTTCATTAGAAATAAAAAAAAAAACATTAACACAGACCAAGGGAGTGGTTGCAGCCACCAAAAGCCCCAGCTTTTTTTCCATATACATCAATATGAAATATTAAGCTAGCCCTACTGGCATTTGTATGAGTGATTATGAGCAATTATGCATTTATCCATGCCTAAAAGATACTTTTTCCTTTTTAGCTCTGTTAAATGAGGGAACCCAATCTGCTGGTTACCACAAAATTCATAGTATCACCAAAAAGAAATTCTACTATTTTTTCCCATTATTTACTATGAAGAAAACTACACAATAAAGTCTTTCCCATTGCTGGCTGGTTCCAGAGCTCCTGCTACTTCCAAGAAGAGTCCCCAACTCTTACATTTTAGGTGTACCCAATTCATTGGGCATCAATATACTCACTGGTTTTCAAGTGGGAGGTGAACAACAAATTTGGAGAAAAGAAATATGTGTACCATTATGATGCAAGAGAGGAGCACAATTTTCTGTACTCTTTTATTACCCCCCGAAAATATGACGAGCTTATGGCTGCTAGGAACCACTGGGCTAATCTGAGGGTACAGCTGACAAGCAACACGACAGCTCAGGGCTGTCCCTCCACTCCCATGCCAAGCCCCATCAGCAACATCCAAGCTACACCTTAGAGCAGCATCTTTCACTGTACTCTTGTACATCCTTGGCAATGTATAGTCAACTCCCCTCAGTTCCACATGGCTCAAAACACCCACTCTATCATTCCCTGATCTTGTCTGTGTTATCCATATTCTCCAACAGGAGTTCCACTATCTCACAAAATAATCAAGTTCACATTTATTTTCCTCCTCTTGTCTGCCTCCTACCTGAGCACACAACTGTGGTACATGCCTCATTAAAGATCTCAGCATTCTCCACCTCAGCCCCAATAATAAATTTGCACAAAAGACAGCTACCAACCCTCCATTAAGAACACATTTTCCTAACACAGACATAGGTATGAAGTCTCTTAAAAAGACTTAATCTGCACACCTCTCTTGTGATCAACACTTACAGAAGCATCATAATTTCTTCCTTTCAATTTGTCAATCCCTGCTGATTCTGAACTGACAATCAACAACCAGTCAAATAAAGAACTGTGTCTAAAATCAGAGACACCTTAGAGCCAACGGTAAGTCCTCTATGGCCAGCTTGTTAGTAACATAACAGAAAACTTAAGCATCATAATACAATGATTTTATTTATTTATACCTGAGAAAAATAGGTACATTTTAATCCAGCTTATGAACGTTAAGAAAAACATCTATATATCTGCTACCATGTGTTGCCACTTGACGCTTGCAGTGGCAGCCAGATGATGTATTTTAGTATTCAGCAAGCTACACCATGGGTATTTCTGTGACAAAGCAGTGTATGAAGAAGGAGTGATGTTCATCAGTGAGTGATACTCAATGCTAGTGTGACTCGTAAGACTGCAACCAGCCAGAAGATTTAAAGTATGTTAAGCACTGTGACTTCTCAGCAATACTGCTTTGGGAAGAGCAAGTAAACTACTTACCTGATTGTTACAAATATTTTCATATTCATCCACAAGATCAAAAATGGTAGTTGATGTATGCTTCAAGAAGGAATGCAGAAAATCTGAGTACATGCTCATAGTAGCTAGAAGAGATTTAATAAGAAACAGCCATATTAGACAGATGCAACTTCATAAAAAACCCCAACAGACTACAAAAAAGTTCTGATGACAAGGCATCTCATCTTTCACAAATTTAAATGAGAACAATGATGATATCAACTATTTACATCCTATACAGTCAGAAGAACTTAGCTAAGACAGCAAGACAGACGGAAGTTATGAAATAAGTAAAATAATGATAAAACTTTAGCTGTAGATATGTCATCTGCAGAAGTTTTAACAGCAAACTTATTTGAGTATCTCCAAAATCCACTAATACGGTTGTGTCTTACATCACCAGAGCATCCCATTTTTTTCATCAGGTTCCACAGAAGACACAAACTCGCAAAACTTCAATGAACTGGAACAGCTTAATTTCCTGAACTTTTTCAACTGTTTTTGACTAAGAAATAGCAGCAAAATAATAGAGAAAAAAACCCCATATAAATTTATATCCCACAAATAGGATTATTATGAAAACTCCAGACTGCCTCACCAGCTTCCCCAGGATCATCCTCACGCAACAGTACAGCACTCATAGTGACATCTTCTGTCATATTGGACAAGTCTGGATTTACAAACATTCCTGTCTGCTGAGGCGAGAGTGCCATTGTCCAGCTACTTTCATCCAACTAAAACCACAAGAAAATAAAGAAAATAAATTGCAATGTCAGATATTACAAGCCTAGCTCCATGTTTTGCCCTTCTATATGAACATTATATAAACAGAGAATCCTAAAAAACTAATAGTGAAATTTGGATAAGGTGCATGTACAGTCTGCACTGACAGGACAGCTTCCTAGAGGTGTTTCCATTCCAGCAATTGCTTTCTTAGCAGCAATTAATACTATACAAAGACCTAGAGGTGTGCCACTGGCTGATTCTTTTTCTGGACTCTTGTTTTTATCCACAGTATTCCTCCTGCCTGATCTCTCTCTGCCATTACTCCCCTCTAGCCAACCAGAACAGAATGCTACAGTCCTCCCTCTGCAAAGTAAAAATAACAAACACAGTTCCAGCAAGATCATATCAGGTTTCTGTGGGAAATACAAAAAGGGCTGATGAGTGTTCTTATCTACCAGCAAGTAAATTTCCACAAGTAAAAGTCCTTTCTCCTGTCACCCTCTTCTGAAAGCCTTTGATTAGTCCCAAATTTCTCCTGCTAATCAAATCAGAGCACTAAATGTTAACCTAAAACGTATTCCACTCACAAAACATTAGCTACACGAGGCTCTGAGTCAGAGGAAAAGTACCAGTGCTAAGAGCTGTATACATGTTGATCAACTAGGCCCTAGAAGGTGATAACTTACAAAGAAACAACTAAAAGGGAGAATTAATTAAAATGCATATACAGAAAGACATCTTAATTTCTTTTGAGTTAATTTAAAGATAAACAGATAAAATAGTTCAGACGTCCCTACTGATAACTTTTCCAATCAATGTTTTTCCAAAACCATTGAAGTAGAAGATAATCAATGTCCTCTAAAAAGTCATCAGAAGAGCTTGTTCTTTGAAGTCCAAACTTTAACACCTAAGTGAAACCTACTACTGGAGAATGCTAAAATAAGAAAAATTCTTAAGTTTTAACTTGCTGACATAGAACAATTATCTTTGAAGAATTTGTAAACAAGCAGTATCAGGATTTTTGTAGTCACATGCTGATGTTATAAGGACTAGTTTAACACACATGGTGTATTTGGAAATTCCTTTAAACCCCTCTATTATTCCTCACTGCATCTTCTCAAAGAACAACACAGTAATAAATATACAGCATCAAGCAGCAATCATAGTACTAGGAAGCTTATACTACCCACAGTCTGTCCTTGGTGCAAACAACACAGAAACGCTGTAAACTTGTAGTTTCTTACGTTATAGGAATAAAAAAGATGCTCTAACCATCTTACCATTGACAGATTGCCAAAAAGCCCAGAAGTTGGTAGAATCAGAGGAGATTTCCCTCCTGTTCCCAGGATGGCAGACATATCTGATGGCTTCATGGAGCTACGATGTAGTGCAGTACCTGAAAGAGAGAGGCTTTTCTGAAAAGAAATATTTAAAGCCATTATGCTCTATCCAGAAGCTCCAAAGGAAATGTTTTAACAGAGACTGAAGTACTTAAGAAATCCAGCAGCATTCCAGATAGAAGCCTAAAGCCAGGTTGAATGTGAGTGTACATATGCACCAAATATGTGACACACCTTCAGTTACTAGAGCTCATTGGTAAACACATGAGCACAAAGAACAGTGCATCTCCAGACACTCTTCCTTGGAAATTTGTCTCCAAATCCTTAAAGCAAAAGGCAACCACAAATCTGCTCTACCAAGCATCACATCTGCTTCAGATACTTCTGCACATCAATCCAGTGCCTAGTGTTCCCAGCAATATCTGACTCATGCAAACACTGCTTTTGCAAGATGATAAATAGCACATCCTATGACAGCAGGGATATCCACCACAACAGACCTTCCTACAAACCAAACATCACAGAATTTCCATCAAGACAATAGCTACTTTGGTCCCCTAATCAATCACAAACAGCTTGGGAAGCCATCTGAAAATACTGATTGCATCAAGACAGTGACAGACAGGAGCTGTGTCAATAGTGGTAGAGGGAATGACAGAGTTCCAACATTTTGGTAGCAAATTTGGGGAGAGGAGTACTTGTACAACTTTCAACAGCAGTTCCTGGTAACAGGACAGCTTCAGTCAGCATTGAGACCACTAATACTTCCTTTTGGTCTCCTGGAATCCAAGGCATCAAAAAATGCCCACAACAGCATATACAGCTTCAAAATAAAGGGCATGTCCTGGGTCTCCATCAGATTCCATCCAGTTTAGATGCAAAAGATAAAATGTCTATGGCACTTTTCTTTTTTCCTCCAGTACCTAAGGTAAACAGAACAGCAGAAGGTACAGCCATCCTCTTGGAGCTTGATAGAAAACACACTGGCTAGATGATGAAAAAAGGAGGAATTCCCACTTTAAATGCCTGAATGATGACAAAATAAAGATTACAGGAAGAGACTGTGACAGGGAAAGGGAAGGTAAGCCCTCGTGGTAACATGGAAATGTAAGGAAGGGGGCATGTTTCTTTATTTCAGCCACAATTAGTGAGGGAGGCTCTAAGAAGACTACAGACCCTTTCACAGTATGTTTAGCATCAAATCAACACTAAGAACAACAATGCTGACACAGAAGTAGCTTCTGCTCAAGAAGAAGGCTGCTGCTCACAGCATTTATCTTTGCTGATGGCTGCCGAAACAGAAGCCAACAGATGTCACAGTATACAAGAACAAGCAGGGGCTACATGGAACTTGGAAAGAACCCCAAGAAATCACGTAGAATCAGTCTCTCTGAAGCTCCATATCTTTGCCCAAGTGCCAGTTACAGAAGAATCCGCAAACACTAATATGGGTCCACTGATGCAGAACTTGGGATGAGACTGGGAGGTTTCAGGGCAACCTAACCTTAGCCACCACAGCCTTTCGGTGAGGTGTGCTAATTTCTTCGTCTGCTAGTGGAGAGGGAATAATTCACTGATAAACAAATAAATAACCAATAATCACCAATAAATAAATATGCAGAAAGGTCAGCAACAGAATTCACTTGTCACAAAAAGAAGGATGGAAAAATATCTGAAAACACACTGCACAACAGACAATCTTGAAAAATCAGAAGCTACTGCAAAATCAAAAGAAGGCTGCAAAAAGAAGGAAACAACAAATTGCTCACTAAAGCACAGGAACTGAAATGATACTGGACACATTCCTGTGCCAAACAATGAAAATGAAGCTCAAACCCACTCTAAAAACCAAAGGGCAAAAATTCATTGTTCATCAGGAATAGCATAAGCAAATAATGTATGAACATAAATGGTGCCTGCTACTAGGTGTTTTTTCCATTTTCACAAATGCCTTTAACTTCAAAATCAAAGAATCACCTTGTAGCTGAGTGTATTAGGTTTGCACAGCTAGGCCTCAGTGAGAAGCTGCCAGAAGCTTCCCCATGTCCAGCAGAGCCAATGCCAGCCGGCCCCAAGACGGACCCGCCGCTGGCTAAGGCTGAGCACCTCAGCAGTGGTGGCAGCACCTCTGGGATAACAGATTTCAGAGGGGAAGAAACTGCTGAGGGAACAGCAGCAGCAGAGGAAGGAGTGAGAAAATGTGAGAGCAACAACTGCAGAAACCAGGTGATGCAGAAGGAGGGACTGGAGGTGCTTCAGGCACAAGAGCAGAGATTCCCCTACAGCCCGCGGTGCAGCCCATGGTGAGACAGGTGTGCCCCTGCAGCCTGTGGAGGTCAGCAGTGGAGCAGAGATTCACCTGCAGCCCATGGAGGATCCCACACCAAAGCAGGTGGATGCCCGAAGGAGGCTGTGACCTCGTGGGAAACCTCTGCTGGAACAGAGTCCTGTCAGGACCTGTAGCCCTGGGGAGAAAGCAGCCCATGCAGGACCAGGTTTGCTGGCAGGACTTGTGACCCTGGCAGGGGGACCCATGCTGGAGTGGAAGAGACCCACACTGGAGCACTTTGGAAAGAACTACAGCCCGTAGGAAGGACTCACACTGGAGAAGTTCATGGAGGACTGTCTCCCATGGGGGGGATCCCACAACAGAGCAGGAGAAGAGTGTGAGGAGTCCTCCAGAGGAAGAAGGAGCAGCAGAGATGATTTGTGATGCAACGATCACAACCCTCTTTCCCCAACCCCCTGCTCCACTGGCAGGGGAGTAGCTATAAAATGTGTGAGTAAATTTAGGCCTTGGAAGAGGGAAGGTGTTTTTAAGTTTGGGGTTTATTTCTCATTATTCTACTCTGATTTGTTTGGTAATAAACTAATTTCCCCAAGTTGAGTCTCTTTTGCCTGTGACAGTAACGGATGAATGACCTCTCTCCGTCCTTATCTCTACCCATGAACCTTTAATTACATTTTCTCCCCACCTTGTCCTGCCTGACATGGGGAAATCATAGAGCAGTTCGGTGAGCAGCTGGCATCCAGCCAGGATTAACCCACTACTCTGAGTTTGGAAGGAACCTCTGGAGATTATCTGCTCCAAGTCCCCTGCCCAAGGGTGTGTCAACTCGAAAAGGTTGCTCGGGACCTTGTCCAGTCAGCTTTGGTTATCTCCAGGGACAGAGGCTCCACAGACCATCTGGGCAACCAGTTCTAGCATTCAACCACCATTACAGAAAAAAGTGTTTTTTTATGTTTAAACAGAATTCCCTGTATATGCTGTGGTGCCTATTGCCTCTTGTCACTGGGCACAACCAAGAAGAGCCTGGCTCTCTTTTTACTCCCTCTCATCAAGTGTTTATATACATTGACAAGGTCCCCCGATCTCTTTCCCATAAACAATCCCAGCTCTTCTCAGTCTCTCCTGATATATCACATACTTCAACCCACTAATCAACTTTGTGGGCCTTCACTGAACCCATTACAGCACATCCACGTCCTTCCTCTTATGAATTGCTATTAATTATGAAGTACGAGTGGGTAAGTGCTTTAACTAAACAGTAAGATAGCAAGCAGTCTTACCTGGCTGGTGAAGCAATGAATTAGGAGTTCGGGAAAGAAACTGGCTTCTGGGTGTCATGTTTCCAATAGTGTCATCCAGGGATGTGAGAACTGATTAACAAACAAGTTAAGAAACACTTTCCTAAACATGCTTTTGGCTCTATTCTAAATGATCGTGAATACTTGGAAAGGAAAAATGTTATGGAAATTTCAACCTCTTTCAGAGTAAAACAGAAAGTCCCATTCCTAAACCTGAGTTAGGTTACAAAATGTTTCACCAGAACCTTAAAGCTGGAGGGCTAGAAGGGACACCACAAAACAAAGTTCACAAATATGAACACAGCAGGTCTGGGACTCCTCACAACTGCTCAGAGCAAAGAGAATCCTTATGCCCCATAAGGAGCTGCTTTATGCTACATCAACCATAACAAGAAAGTCTGAGTTTGAAAGCATTGTTTAAAGAAGTTCTCTCTTCAGTTCCAGGTGCTCTGTTGCCCTATTCTTCTTCTTCCTGTCAGCTACTAGGTTCAGTGCTCTAGGTATGATTTACTAAGAAGTAGGTATATAAATGTTTCAGCAGCCTGCATTATTAGTGTCCAGGAACATCTGGATTCCTAGGCACAATACAATCAGGGTAAATACCTCACTAGCTTTATTTTACATGCAAAAACAGAAGAAGAAGCAAATATACTGGATTCTTTTGCTATTATAACCATAAAAATACCCTTATCTTAGCTGTCAAATTACATGGCGGGTTTTTCCTTATTGTAAAAAAGTAGGGCGGAAAATTCCATGGAAATTTAAATCTATGTCTGTGCACTACTCTTGCCATTACAGTGGATGGAAAGCTAAGATACACTGAATCATCACAATACTCTGGTAACACAATATCTGCAAAAGAGCACAGAGCCATAAAATTAAAATATAAGGAAGAAAAATCCTTTTTCTTTTCCAAAACCGCAGACATGGAATCAGCTACGGCTCACATAGTTCTCTGGGTGGACATCAACCTGAGTTCACATGCCCAAGAAAAACTATAAAACACCACACTATGTAAACATAATGGCACAAATTTAGCAGACAGGTAATGCAATATCCTTGCAATCACATTTAACCCACAGTTAAAATAATCTACATATAGTCAAGAACAACCTCTTACTTTCCCCAAAATCTTTTGAATAATCTGTTCTGAGCCATCACTACAACAGTTTTGACATGGTTTGAGACTACAATGTAAGAAAAAGGAAGAGAGAGAGAAAATTCCATTCAGAGGAAATACTTTTGAGAAAAGGCAAAGAATTACATCTTTTAGCTTACTTCTAAGTTCTTCTGTAAAGGACAAGTAATGTACTATGTTGCTGAAAATGCAGCACTTTTCTAAATGAAACTCATCCAGATTTCGTAAGTCAGAGTCATTAACATCCCTCCCTGCTGGTTTTTAGATAGTGCAATTACAGTTTTGTTTTTGAATTTTTCTCCTTAATGCATGAAAATACCACACAGAAAACTGACTACAGTAGGGGAAAATATGAGACAGCTCAATAGCAGAATTTTGACTGCAGAATACCTAAAAAATCAGGTAACAATTTCACATTACATTCATACAGTCTTCATTTTAAATGAATATAAAGAGTAACTTATTGTATATTCAAAAACTATTCTCAACATGCTTAAAATCATAGCAGTAGTAAAAAGAGATACATCTGGTGAACACAGCAAGCATAGGTTAAAGAGAAGGAAAAAATTCTTCACAGAAAAAGGATACTAGAAAGTCTTTTCTGAGAGCCTTGCTTTCTTCCAGGTCTGGCCAGCTCTGCCTCAAGGGGGGATGATATGTCTTCAAAACCATTTCTAGAAAATAGCAACACAGACAGAAAGCAAGCAAGTGAATTCAAGCAGAAAATACAAGATGTTTTTGTTGTGTCAAAGTAACCCCACATCTGGGAAACTTAGAGTGTTAAGTCATCCCCAACTCTACTACTGATGTCCAGTTTCCTCTGCAGAACATCTAGCACTGCTTATCAGGTAAGGGAAACGACCTTGCCTGAAAAACCACACTTTATTCCCCCTACACCACAACAAACCTTTCTTATTATTATTAAAAAAAAAAAAAAAAAAAAAGGCTAGTAAGAGATGCAAGGTATGAAATTCAAATTTGAACGAAAAAATTAAATTGAAAGACTACGTGATTTCACTATTTGATTTTTTCTTCGGATACACGCAATCACTACAGATGGGAAACGTTCACGTGTCTTGCAGAAGGGAAAGAACCCGCTCCCAGTTACTCAGACGCGGAGGAGCCGCTCCTGGTGCGCTGAGACGGGACCGCGGTGATGTCTCACCAGGCCTGCCAAAGGCCTGGCCCCGCGATCTCCGAGCAATTCACGGCTCCGGGTTAATACACACACACACTGAAGAAGCAGCAACCGCGCTCCAAGCTCCCGGGTGACACAAAAGCCCCCCGGTACCCTCGGCAGCCGCTCCCGCCCCGCCGCGTCCCGCAGCCCGCGCTGTGCCCGCGCTGTGCGCACCCGCTCCGCTGGGGCCCGTGTCACACTCGGCACAGCCCCGGGACGGGGCACGGCCCGCCCCCGCCCCGCGCCCCTCACCTGTCCATGGCAGCGGCCCCGGCCCAGCCCGGCTCAGCCCAGTCTCCAGCCTTCCCGCCTCCGCCAGCACCGGCCCGTGCTCCGGAAGGACACGGCCGCCTTCCGCCCGCGCCGGGCGGGGCCGCTGCGCTGCCCGAGAGCCCTGCCGGCGTGGGGGACCGGGCACCGCCGGCCCCGAGCACCGCCGGCCCCGAGCACCGCCGGCCCCGAGCACCGCCGGCCCCGAGCACCGCCGGCCCCGAGCACCGCCGGCCCCGAGCACCGCCGGCCCCGAGCACCGCCGGCCCCGAGCACCGCCGGCCCCGAGCACCGCCGGCCCCGAGCACCGCCGGCCCCGAGCACCGCCGGCCCCGAGCACCGCCGGCCCCGAGCACCGCCGGCCCCGAGCACCGCCGGCCCCGAGCACCGCCGGCCCCGAGCACCGCCGGCCCCGAGCACCGCCGGCCCCGGAGCGGCTGCGCGGGGGCCAGACAGGCCGTGCTGGGGATGAACGATAGCGGCGAGACCTGCCCTCCACTGCTCGGCCTAAGGCTGCTCTCCTCTGTCCGTCCCCGGCATCCCGCGTTAAGGGACAAAGCTTAAAAAACCGCCGTAGTTTTAAAGTGCCTGGTGCTGTTTGCCTTATCTCGCCGCACAGAGAAGGACTCATCAGCCGGGCAGAGGCTGATGCAGCTAGAGCAGCCAGAGCAGCCAGCGCCTCGGCCTTTGCAAAGACGGGGTTGTTTTCACCGACTTACAAACCCGTGTCTATTTCTCCCTCGTTTCTCCCACTGTAACTCAGACTGCCGGCATCGACTTTAAAGGGTAAAGTAACTACCACGCAGGACCACTCACATCCTACCCGCATGGACAAACTCATGAAACAAAGTTAGAAAACTACCTCTCCCCTTCCTTTCCAAAATGTTGCCTACTTTTTAACTACCGAAAAGCACTGTTACTACTCTGTCAGTACAAACAGCCCTACTACTGACTGTAGTTCGTTTACTTGTGCTCTAGCTCAAGGAAAACCGTCCAAACACACTTGGAAGTACTTGGGTATATTTAGGGCTACAGCTACAATGGGGCACTTTGAGCAAATTATACGTTCACATTCCTCAGAAGGACACACCCGACAAGGGCTGCAAAAGGCAGCAGAACTGCAAGATGTGAAGTCCCACAACCTGCTTAAGATGCTGATAAAATGCCGTGGCACCCAAGCCTGGGGTCTCACTGAAGCTGGCAGAGAGCCTAACTTCAGGCGGCTTCACAAGAAGAAAGCTGATGAAGACTGCGTATGCAGAAACAGAAGCAAGCAGAAGACTATAGAGTGGATTAGTCACTCAGGAAATGTGATTTCAGATTTAAAGAAAATAAATATATGAAGATGTCCTATCTTTTAGACTACCATGAAAGCATAAGCAGAGGCAACAACCTTCATTATAACAGAAAACTAAAAGAGCGCTAAAGGAACTATTCTAGCCTAATTCAGTCTAGATATTTAATAGTATTTATCTCTCAACACATCCTCCTGGAACAGTGTAGTGTTATTGCCTCTGTAGTGCAGTGGGAAATTCAGAGTAATGTACAAATTAGTATCTGGTCCAATTGTTTGCCAACAGCTCACTCTCAGGCTAGCTCTGCCTCAGGGCAGAGAAGCATAAACAAATGAGAAATGTAACCATGAAAGAGAAGATGCTTCCTTTGTGTGCTGTCTCAGGTTTATCCAAAGCAATGACAGATGAGAATAAAGCAAATATGGGTGAAGGAAAATTAAGAGGGCAGCATGCATGCTTTTAAAAAAACCCAAACCAAACAAACCTGTTAAAAGTATATAAAAGATTTGGGGCCTTGAGAGAACTTCTCTTTAGTATGTACAGCCTCTCTAAGCACAGAACAGGGAAACACCCTAGAGGCTCCAAGTTGGCTCCAGTAAGGGAGCAATGTGGGGGGAACAAGGTAAAAACCTGAAGGTGTGTTTTCAGGCAGTACTTTTTGACTGGCATCCCACTTTGCATTTATCTACTGAAAGGGAAAGGAAAAAAAAGGAGAAAAAAAATAACTGACAGTTTCACGCAAGCATCTTATGCTTCCAAAAAGCAGAAGGGAATGCAAAATTTTCAGTCAGTGATATAAAGGACTCTGAATTATAATTTATAATAAAAAATTATATCTCCATCTTAAGTTTCACATATTTGCATCAACACTGATCTTAACTGCAGTTATGTTACCAGAATACCTGGGGAGGTAGCAGTGTTCCTCGCCAGAGGAGATCCCTGTTAGAGGCAGGATGACCGAAGCAAACCCAGCAGCTAGCATCACTTACACGGAAACCTGGCATGCGTATCACCAGTCCCTAAAGTTCATCTGCGCTCTACCAGCTTTCTGTCAAGTTAAGAGAGTCTACAGGATGTACTAGGTTAATTTTGACATAATATATCCTGAACTTTAAACAAGTAAACTCAAAACTCCAGTTACCCTTCAACAAAATATGTTTCAAGACAGTTCATGATTCAAATAAATTGCTCCAATACATTGCTAAGCTGTAGATGTGGCACCTGCATGTACAAAATTGTAATTTTAATTCAGAACTACCAAAAGCAAGATCTCAATGAAGTTCACATGCAGTGTGGGACAGCAGCACAATGGCATTCAGTACAAAGAAAACTATGGAACCTATGCTATACCCTGCCTTTTTGTAAGAGAAGGTACTGGTTTAGCTCATCTTTCCTTAGTTGAAACATGTTCCTGGAAGTGTGTAATTCTTCACTTTTTTTATTTACAAGCAAGGAAACCTTTTTTTAAAACCAATCTCAAGCATTTAACTGAAGTGTTCATAAAATCACTTAGTATTTTAATCAAAATGTTCTCTCAGGGTCTTACTAAACAAATTGATTCCCACACCTACTTCTATAGAGGCAGCTGAGCCGACCCCTCTTTTTATTGAAAAGAGACAAATTTGTAACTAATTTTTTTTGTGTCTGAAAATCATGACAGTACTGCCAAGGGTCTTTGTTGCTATCGGGTGTGTTACAAGCAGTAAACCCAGTTTATGAGAGTTGAGATTTTACATGTAGATTCTGTACTTAGTATGGGAGTGGAGCTACTGACTCCACCCTGCTAGATTTGGAAGTACTAAGTAAAAATGCCACCTAGTATAAAAAGGTAAAGTATACTGATGAAAGAAGGAACTAACTTCCACTATAGTTTCACTCACCAACCAAGACTGCAGAAATGTCCCATCCCTTCCAGTTTACGGTAGCCAAAAGACTTTCTGTGAATTAATTAGAAATGACAGTGTCTTTTAAATGAAGTAGTTCACCCCAGCCACAACCTCAAAGAAAAAAAGCCCTGGTAGTAGTGAACTTTCTTAAAACAATGAAGCTGTTGAACTTGTTGTTCTGCAGAACTAGTATGTCTTGAGACTGAAATGAGCCCAGTGGAATTACAAAGACATTCCTTTCTCCATTTGAAAATCTCTCCCTAAAGACTAAATCTCTCCCCAAAGAACAACTCTTTGAAAACAGGAAGCCCCTCTCTCCTTGATGATTCAAACTTCTGAAAATAAATGACTTTGGAAGGTATTTAAAAAAGCAAACAAACCCCCCAAAAAACCCAAACACATAAAAAAGGCAGCAAAATCCACATTTATCTCTTGTTTGAAGCCCAGATATTTCAACACTAAGAACAAAATCAAGACTACAAAACAACTTCACTTACAGTTCCAGACTAAGAATGTAAGGTTTTCCACAAATATAAGTATCATTCCAGAGTTTACTTCATAGAACAGAGAATGTAAATTAGGTTTTAGGAATCCTCAGCTAGTTCATAAACCTTTCAAAGAAAAGCATAAGGTGCTTGAGATGCAAAGTAAAAACCTAATTTGATTAAGAGCTTTGGTACTCAAATGCTACCCTAGCAAACAGCTTACAACTGCATTTTGTACCATATTTGATCAACTTATTTGCTTTCATTCTCCTTCCCATACACAGGCAAAATAAAAGCTATAAATTGAAGTATAGCCTGATGCCATCGGGACAGCAGTTTCAAATCAAACAAAAAGCTTTCTGTCCACACTGATGCTTGGCTGCATCATCAGATTACAATTCAAAAAGTGCTACAGACAGCTGTACATTGACTATTTTTGACCATTCACATCTAGTATAGCTTTCTATTGTTATGACTAAACTGAAGTCTATCTAGACCTAGTACAGTACTGTGGCCAAATCTCTCCACCCTTGTTTCCAAAACTGGCAAAGATCAGAAAACTTCAGAAAAAACCCCAAGGAGTTTGATTCCAAACTGCTCCCACCTCTCATTTCTAGCATCACAGTATCAGTACATCTTATGAACAAATGTAATATTTAACCCTACAATACTTTCTCAGAAGTAAAGTTCTTTTACACAGGAGAGCAGTAGTA
Organism: Pyrocephalus nanus; assembly: GCA_038380795.1. Classification (NCBI taxonomy): domain Eukaryota; kingdom Metazoa; phylum Chordata; class Aves; order Passeriformes; family Tyrannidae; genus Pyrocephalus; species Pyrocephalus nanus. Next base: position 10,680,968 of record CM076262.1, on the reverse strand, counting down.
GTTTGAGCTTACAGGTAGTTCATTTGGACATGTGAAAACATCTTCCAATGTCTCAAAATAGTCTTCTATTAGTTAGGCAAGTAACATTCATTTCACAGAATAATTTGAGAATGAAAAAGGGCACTAGGAACAAGGGAAGGTATAAAAGGAAATTTATACTGCAATGAAAAGAGTCCTAACATGAAGAGTGCAATTCCATTAATTAATACTTCTGTATTTCAAGACATAAACACTACTTTTTCCATAAAAGGCTCACACTTTAAATATTGACATATACCAGTTTCAGATTAGGGAGGAAATAACACAGTCACAACCTTTGTGTGCACTGTAAGCATAAGCTAACTTCACAAGCAGTAATACCTGTGTAGTAACACCGAATTTGCAAGAATTACTGCGTTAGTTCTCTAAATGTGAATTACGCATATTTGCATCCGAAGCTTTATGAGAAGTGTTCTGCTTCTGTACAAGTAGTTCAAGCGTGAACTTCTTAAGCATTGGTATGCAAAACAATTATCCTGAAGATATGTTAAAGTTCGTTCAAGAATTTCAGCAGACAGGATTCTTTTCTAGAATTGGTAACTGCTTACATAGTTCCAATTCCTGTGGGGGACTGGATGTTCACTTCCTCAGTGGGAACAGCTTCTTATGCCACAATTATTTAGATATGAAGAGAATTTCCATGTGTTTCACTTTACGCTTCGTGTCCATCATTTCCTTAGCATCATTCTGCCATGCATCTTCCCTTTAACAACCAGGACACTGCTCCCTTGAAGCTTGCCTATGTATTCAAGGAGAAAAATACTGGTGTTCAGGTATTACCTGCATTATGATGTCCCAGCTTTACAAATCTGACCTAAGTTCTAAATACAGGGGTGGTGAAGTAATGGGGGGGAACATATTTCACTCTTTTGAGCACAATCTTTAGATGTTAAAGCCCAGAGATTCTGAAAATTTTACTTCCTCAGGATTTGATCCATCTGAATGCCTCTAATGCTGAGGAACAGAACAGCCAAGAATGTTTTGGTACAGAGCTTTTCAGGACAAAGCCTGATGTTCCCTGTAAATGGTACTCTTTGGCCAGACACTTGAGACCACACCAGGGCTCCCTCTCTGATGTTCTCTAAGAATTTTCTCTCCCTCTTGTCCAATGCCATCTGTACAGCTTACTGGAAAAGAAACATATTAAAAAGACTGATAAAAGGACAACTGAGACATAGAAGTGCTACAAGACCTGAATAAGCAGAGGATGAAGGGAGGAAAAACACTGACTAGCTCATCAAGGAAGAAGGTAGGTACCTAGTGAAAAAAGAACTAGAGCATCCAGTGCTCCAGTCTCATCTACTCTGGGGACCATGCAGGATGATGAGAGCAAAAGTGGTATTTACGGGGATCATCACATCTTCTGGTTTCTAATGATAAGTGAAAAGGCATTTCAGTCTTAATTCTGGTTCTGCACAGGTGGAAGTGAGTTACCTCCATTAAACAATGGTGATAGACTGATGAAATTACCATCTGCAAGGATCAGCTGGGCTCCTTACTTCATTTTGGGCAACATAAACTATCTCAAAGCTTACTGGTATTAGCCAACCTAATCTGATTGAATTTGCAGGAGTGGATTAGAACAAGCTCTGATAATTCTGTGCCAGAGTAACAGGAGGCACCATGTATTTGGATGTGATATTAATTTTCAGCAGCACAGCCAAAAATCAGGAAATCATCTACAGTTCCCACATTCTACTTCTCAGTCTAACAGTGTTAACAGATATTTCAAGTCTGCAAAATTCTACACTCAATACTGCAAGAATGCTCTTCTGCAGATTTCCTTGAAATCAAACAGACATGGTTTAATCATGCAGAAAAATCATACTGTCGCCCAAGATAATTTTTTTGGAGCTACACTAAGTAAATTTTAATAATTTTGACAATTCTTCCTGGAGAGAAGGAAAAGAGCAGGCAACATATTTTTAAGTTTCCAAAACAGCCACTGGTAGTCTAACCTCTGATATTTTTCTATTAGACTCTTCATTAGATCTTGGAATATTTCAAGTCCAGAACTAAGTAGGACAATGCAGTCAGAAATTAAGAAATATCTATGGCAAGCATTTCTCAGAAGACAAAGTCGTAAGGGTTTCTTTTCATCCTAATATGTATGAATCTGCACTGTGTAAGAGATTTAAAAAATCAGTATTTACTAGCACTACTAAAACACAAAACATTCAAGTAGTATAACTGTAATGCAAGCCCTTGCATGGCAATCCAAATTTATTGAACTACTGATGCTAAGTCATACAAAATTGCACCACTTTAATTAAGGCTTTTAGTTTACATTTGGCCACCTCAAAGCAGTTGTAACATTAGGTTGGTCAATTTAAATACTGTGGCTCCCTGTTGGATATACACACAATCTTTACACCCAAACGTTAATGCATACAAAGCAACAAGGCATTGTTAAATAAATCAGCAAAAGTTAATTACTGCAACTTAGGCCCTGTGACCAATTACACATGATTAAAATTACTTCCCACATTCACATCCACAGTACTCTTCCACCATTTAACATCTCAACCAAAACGTTACACATGTAAAACAATCACTAACAGGCAAAAGTACTAAACCTGTATATTTGGTATTGCAAATACACTTATGCATGAGCAAGCAAGGGAATCACAGTGAGAATCTACAGCTGCAGAAGCCCGAAAATGATTTACAAAAAATTGTTAAATCATTAAAAAATTGTTTTAAAATATACACTTCTTGTTGTAGACCCCCACTGTACACACAACTATAAACATTGTTCCCTATGTAAACAAGGAAAAGGAAACATACAATAAAAGGTTGAAAAGTCTGGACATTTCCTTCCCAACAGATATTAAAGGCCATGTCTTTAGTCAGACGCTATACTGAAAGGACTCTTAAAGACTAGGTCACTGTCTCCACAGGTTTTTCCTAAAATTAAAAAACTATATAGCCGTTGTGTTAATCAAAGCGCTTTTGTACAATACGATGATGATGAGGATCCTGTATTTCTTTAAAAAAGTTACAATAAGCTACAAATACCGATGAAGCAAAGTTATCTGGAGTAGTCTATATAGGAGCTCTTTGGACTTTCTTTTATTATGCTAAAATAGTGGTGCTTTTAGGATTTACATTATTGTACTCTCCAATAGAAAGTGGGGATTGTTGAAGTATACAGTACACAGTTTTCATACATGTACAACATTGGTGGATGAACAATGTCTCTTATCAGTAATACTGGATGTAGGCTCTGGTTTTACCAGTTGCATACATAGAATATTTAGAAGTAAAAATCTCTCATGACACTGGAAAGTGATTAGAATGTGCAAACTGATGTAGCTTTCATCCATTTCTTAAAGGGTACCACCACAGGAAAGTCCATTTAAGATGTTGGTAGGTTTAATAAAGTTGGAATGCTGGCACTGTTGAATTGGGCAACAGTTCTTCAGACCTGTAACAACAAAACAAGGAGTTAGTATTAAGAACAACTATTCGTCCTTGCTCTTTACAACTAAAGCAGGAACTAGCAAAGTTCATAGCAAACATAGAAAACAATCTTATCACTTCTCCTCAACTAATATAATTTCTACTGTACACATACAAATAACATACTATCTCAATTATTATCCTAACTGGATTAGGATACATGTAGTAATCTAAGATGAATTGTGAAAGTAGCATTTGACTGGGGAGCCTAGTTTTGCTTCCTGTATGACAGTTCCTGTGGCTTTAAAAACAGAAACACAATTGAAGGATCAAAGCCCTTGAATCAAAAGTCCTGTTACAGAAACGAAGCAACCATTTCTGCCACTCTCAGATAATGTTTGGAACCCTCTCAGTTTTATGTTGATCAAAGTTGTTCAAATTAAGGAATTTTTAATATATCAAAAGGAATTAAACACAGCACCACCTGAATAAGTAATAAAAGCCTGCAATTTCTGACAGTGAGATGTTCTACCAGAGTCCTCCAGTATCTCAAATAGCTCTACTGGATAACAAAATAATGGATCATACTACTGAAGCAACTGAACCACCACATGTTCAATAAAACTGAAGGCAAGGGAGGTAACGGGCAACTTGCTTAATGTCAGGTCAATCAAGACAGATCATCAATCTGCCCATACTAGGGCTTAGAGAGGAAAACAGGGAAACAACCTGCCCAAGAACAAGTTGCAGGAAAAAATTCATGCCTGCTGACTAACTTCTGAAAAGGCTTGCTTAAAGAACAGGCTAGAGCTTCCTTGATCCTTCGGCAGCATTCTTTGAGTACGGATTAAGTCATATAGAACTTTACTAATGTACTAATTGCAATGCAGCCTCCAAAATACCCATAGAGTCTCAAGAAAGGAAGCTAAATTCCTGTGACACCACACAAGCATATGCATGCAGGAGTTTAAAGCAGGAAGTGACATTTTAGTGTGCAAACTGCAATACTGTACCATGTGCATTCCTGATAACTGAGCTCTTGCAGGCTTCAAAAAAGAAAACCCTGTTTCCAAAAGCTAAACCTCAAAAGTATCAAAACAGTTAGAGCTCTACCAACACCCTAAAGTTTGAAAATAATTTTGATACTAATGTGAACAGTTTATCTTGCACATATTTGTAGTTCTGACGTTGAAATGGCAAAATAAAGACCATAAACATTTCTGTGATAATGTAAATCAATAATTTTCAATGCTGTTCTGCATCAACAGCTACCGCAGCTATTTGGGTTTTTTTTGCTTGTTGTTTGTTTTTAATAGCCATAATGCAAAGAAAAATTGAAAATGTTTACCTGGCTCAGAGCTACAGTACAGTTATGTATTAAAGTAGCTGACATGATGACTTTTTGCGTGCTTTTCCAGGCACCGGAGTTTTTCTGTTAATTTGTCGCACAAGGTCATAAAAGATCTGAGAAGATAAAAATAATTGGGTTATTAAAATTAAAGAGGTTTCTCTTATAACCTTAAACCTTGAATCTTCACACATAATGTACTCACATACTCAAGAACCCCTGTAAATATTTAGTTATCACAAAGCTAGAAAGTTAAAATGTATACTTAATTAATAACTGTTTGGGTTTTCTTGTTTAGGATAATTGTCTGTCAATGGTTTTCCACTTTCAGTGAAGCAAATTGGAAAGGCTGGCTGTAAAGCAGCAAAACATTCCAACAAGGGCTTATAATATTTGATGGAAGTTCTAGTTTTTTAAACATATGACTGATATACAGTTAGAGTGATTCATTTATATTAAGAAAAAGTGAATAGTATCCAGAAGTTCCCGACTAATTAAACACACATTACTTATTTTAAAAACGAGCTGTACTGAAAACTGCCATACTCATTTGATTACTTGCAAGTCTTGCACAGAGGCCCTTTCAACTTGACTGGTGCTGCCAACGTTTTCCATACGACCTAATGAACTGTAGGGTGTATCATAAAATTCAAGCTATTCCAGAAATGTAAATACTAACACAGCTTCTTTTTCTAAAACTTTTGTATCCCATCCTTTATGCTGGCACCTCCCCCAGATAAAAAGGCATGCATTATGGCAAGTCCCCAAAATGCATGCATTTGATCAACCATCTAGCTCCTGTTAACAAGTAGATATATTGTAGAGAGGCTTTTGCCTCCCTTCTTCTATGCAGAGCAGCTAATTTTAACAAAACCTTTAAGAGATTTTGTTCTTACCATCTCAAATAATTTAACACCAAATAACTTAAATCAAATTAATTTTAATGACTTAACTCTCTCAAAGGTCTTTAAAAAACAGTATAACAATACAGTCTCAGTTGACAGAAATTGTATCAACTAGGGAATGGAAAATGAAAAAAGTATTTATTCTAAATTCATATGAACATTATTTGAAAACTAATTATACTAAAATATTTGAAAAAAATCCCAAGTCAAATCATAACATAAATATATCCCTTAACATAAACAAACATCTCACAACAGCAGGGTACAGTTTTGTTCATTATAGAGGATGTTATTAATGATTTTTTTACTTTTTCCGTGACAGCGTATATGTTTGCTTACCAGAGCATCCCATCCTTCTCTCCCTGCTACCCCTCCCCTACACAGGAAATGTGCCTTACCTCGTTAACATTTATCTTTGATTTTGCAGAAGACTCTAAGAATGCACAGTTATTCCATTGCCTTGCTAGGTTCTGACCTTGTTCCTTTCCCACAACTCTTTCATCTTCCAAGTCACACTTATTGCCAACCAGAATCATAGGCACCTAAAAAAATAATTTAATGCCAGCAAAGAAATAATTAAAATTTTAGGAAGGCATCATGTAAATGCACACCTAAAACCCAATGAAATGCAAAACATAAAAGCTGCATAACATGCAAATTTAAAGCTTACAGTACTGTCTTCTGTGAGAACTTAAAATTTTGTGCTTTTAGAATACCATAAACAGTAGTGATATTGAAGAAAAAACTAAACTCTAGGTGCTTTCAAACCTTTATTGATAGGAATTAAGACAACAATAGAGTTGCTATAGAAATGCTTGCTGCAGTACTGGTGAATAAGGTTATATACAGTTTTAAATAAAGTATTTTAAAGGAAGAGATTAAGCAATTCTCTATATAACACACAATGAATGACAATTTCTTCAGTTTACCTTAAGAGCTGCATTTCTGCACTACACATCTATGCGTTGATACGTCTCTTTATTTAAAGCTTGAAAGCCATCTGACCACAGTGTGTATACACTGCAACATCTGTAATGAAAACTTTAAGTATCAAGAATTTCTAGAGATGCTTACATCATCAGTGTCTTTGACTCGAAGAATCTGTTCTCTTAGATCCTGTAAATCATTAAATGTGGACTGTGCTGTGATGGAATATACTAATGCAAAACCTTGTCCATTTTTCATGTATAGATCTCTCATGGCTGTAAACTGTTCCTGTAATTAAAAAATATGCAGATGTTGCACTCAATTTGTACTTTCCCTGCACAGACTGCTACAAACTTAACATAACAAATGGATCACAAGTACAAGGCATTTGTGTCCCCTCCCTTCCCTGTTAAACTGACCAATATTTTACTGTTTGACTATAACCACTACAGTTAACAGAACTGCTTTTAAAGAAGTCTGAAGCTTGGAACACTATCTGAGGTGGCTGAGCAACATCCAGATATTGCCAACAGCCATACCCTGGGAATAAAATTCACAGAAACTAGAGTAATTTCATGGGAGAAAAGTACAGTAGAAGGTACAGTGTAATCTGTAGGTTACAGAAGTTACATTCCTCCCAAATACCTCCTTACATACCAACTTTTTCTCCATCTCCCGATAGTTCCTTAAAATGGATCGTAAAGGATGTGCATCCCTTTTCAGTCCCCAATTTTTAGTCTAGGCACTTTTCTAGCTTAAATTCCACTTTAATTTCCAAGGAGATGGACTAGAGGATGGAAACACTCAATAGAATTGTCACATTTCCTTGACTTCAGTGACAACCATGATTTTGCATATAAAGACTAACTAGTGCACTGCAGAGCAGCACCAGGACTTCTCCCTGTTTGAAAACTCTTACCAGTATGACTGTGGAATAGCATTTGCCTTTCTTGCTTTTGTGACTTGGCTATCTGGTGCCTGATCAGTCACTCTCTGTCCCTCCCTGTATGTCAGATAAAAAGTGCAATTTATTTCTACAAAACAGCCACTCCATCCGTCTGTATTTTTACAGAGTATTCATCTAATATGGAATTTAAATCAGCCATTATTTGACCAGATTACTATTACAGTTCAGAGAACACATGTTAAACTCCAAGGGTCTTGAGCTTAAGCTCACTGGAATCAATGAAGGAAACAACTGGTTTCGTAAGTTCTGGAACTAGTCTGAGAAAAACCTGAGCAGTATGCAAAGGGTCAGCATAAACCTTGTGCTTTGAGGTCCATAAGCTGACTAAAGCAATACTATTTTTATCCCAATGTCACAGTACTTCTCACATACAAAAGATAAAGGAGATGAGAAAGACGGTATTCTCTACAGCAACAGAAATCAAACCTGAGTAGCCAGTGGGCCTAAATTTTCTCTGGGAAACATAAACTTAAAACAGGAGCAAAATCTCTTTCACAATGCTCAGTCTCACATTTCCCCTATTACAGAATGTGAGCTCACAGGAAACATGGAATTTATTTTCTGCTGCAATATTCAAGTATTTTTTAAATACCAGTATGTTAAAGAACACCCTCTAATCCAATGCACTGACCACAGTTACTCTTTAGAAAATAGAGAAGGAAACCCATCACCATTTATATCCCTACAACTTTTGATGGTTTTAACACTGTACATCAGTATTTAGGAAAGTTCCTGTTTACGTACCGTTCCTGCAGTATCTAAGATTTCAAGCATACACTGTTGAGCATCTACTTCAACTTGCTGTTGAGAGAAAGATCAGTTGGTTAGAATTTTTCCTCTTGCAACTCTCCTCCCCAAAGACATCAGAAATAGCGTGACTTTTATAAGCAAATTCATAATGCATAAAGCAACATAATGGCTTAAGAAGTTTGTATGAATATACAGTTTGAAAACAGCAGGAAGAAGCCTTTCAAAGAACCCCAGTGACATTTTCAAATGCAGCATCAGCAGCCAAGTACCACTTTGCAAAGTGATTAGGGATTTTTGATTATTTAAAAGGAGGCTGCTAAATTTGTAATGATGGTTATCAGCAACTGGAACAACTAATTTCCACTTGTTTCTGAGATCATCACAGATTGAAAGAAAAGTATAACTGAAAGCTAGAAAGTTGAATTGTCATACTAATGCTCCAATACTAATTTACATCAACAAGAGTATAAGTAGTTCATGGCAAACAATTAAACAAGAACCACTAAGAGTGGTGTCCCCAAAACAAGCCTTCAGGAACATTAGAATTAATTAGAAAATTGTTTCAGCTTAGAAAAGTTTGCAATAAATAGAAGGTTTAAGAAGGTGGATCCGTTTCTGTACCAATTCCAGAGTTTCTCTAGTTTCTACCTCAAAGAAATGGCTGTGAGGGTAGCAAGGAACATGATAGTGTCCTCAAGCTGTTTCAAGCAGGCTACCCACATTTTTTTTTCTTTCAAGCAGTTGGTATACTTTCCTTGTGTCCATTTATGTGTCAAATTACTGGCTGATAGATCAGCACTCAAAAGAACTTTGTGTCAACTATTCTCCATTTACGCGTTGTAACGAGTTTAACTTGTAGCTTTTCTTCTGTAAATAGATTTGAGTTTAGGGGGTGGAAAAAGGGAGTATTTCCACTCCTCTTACACCTCCCAAATGTCCCCTATGGGTGGAAATTCCTTAAAAATAACCACGATTTTAACATGTATTGCTGACATAGTTATCCAGCTAATTAAGAAGCATTTATTCACTTTATGAAGAAATATCTGGAGAGTAAACAAAGGCATCAAGTTTCAAGACTTCATGCTCAATTATTTAGTTCCAGACAAACAAGTTATATCCTCTCAACTTCAAATACTATAAAATTAGATATAACATTAATAGCATAGAATTGCAGCTGCCAAATCAACATATCAAATTTTGAATTTACTGAAGTCAAGAAGCAAGGTAGAATAGTAACTAACAGAAAGGGGGTGGAAAAGATTGCATAAAGTTTTGCCTGGACTTCAACAATCAGGCTAATTTGAAAAGAGTACCCAGAGGTATTACTAGTCATTTTAGGAACAAACCTGGAAAGAATGTAATAAGATATTTACTAGCAACAGCAACAAAAAATGTAGTTAGCAAAAGACAAAATTTTTTAAGATGGCTTTACTTTCCTATGCTCTGTGGAAATAGTCTTTGGAAAACTTAACCCAGCAAACATCATGAATCTAGTATGATCTGAAGGATGTAAATATATAAAAAAGGAAATATTTTGCTTTAGATCATTCTGTGAAATTTGTTTAGTCATTTACTAGATATGACCCAGCAAATGCCTGCACCAACCACTGGGATAGGGTCCAAAATTCCTGCTTCTCATACAGAAAAACTGTCTATATAGAATTTGAGTTTGCTGTTATCTCTTTAATAAGAGTTCTAGCTTTGGCTGGAAGCCCACATACTTAAGACAGACTAGGATTTTTCCAACATACGGTTTATATGAGGTCAAAGAAAAGAGGTGTGAATTTATCATTTTGCTCTCACTAATTCCTCTTCTGTTCAGAACAGATTTTGGTGATTATATGCTGTAACAGTTGTTAATACATCATCTTTACTCCAATATAAATGTTGTCTAGTGCTGAAACAGGAGATTTTGGAATTTTTGCCCATTCCCAGCTAGGGTTTGTGGATCTTGCCTCCCTTGTATAGACACTGGCATTTTTGTGGCCACATGATGAGCTACATCAGAATATCAATGCAACTGAAAAGTAATTCAGCTAGGAAAAATCAAAAAAAAAAGAGAGATAGATTAACTGACAGACAAAAACTTATCTGTTGCACCAAATGGTTAATGGTAGCAGTTCAGATACAAACTATCTTAGTCTGGAATCTTAATCATGGTCTCAGGTGAAACTGAAGAGTGAGCAATATGGAGATTCAAGATGATGCAAGCAGAATCAAACCTTTCAGCCTGTCATGCTGAAGATGGGAAGAGAGAAACTACAGGCCACTTGCTGTAAATGCTTGCTCATTTATGATAGGTTTGTGTTAACTTATTAATAAAACAACAAATCATCTAATGGAAGCATATTTATCTATCATTTAAATCGTTATGAATACAGTATGAGAGATGCCTCTAGCATTCTAAAGGTTAGTGTGAAGTCGCTTGCAGCAATTTTCTTAGTAACAAAGCAGCTTAGCACCTCTGAGTCCAAACCTACCTGCAGATGCCAACACAGAAACAAACTAATAATAAATATTACACTAACAGGAAAAGGTAGTGTATTTTTGCCTTTTTTTTTTATTTAACTGATGTTCCCAATTCTGACAATGAAATTAGCATTTGTTATTGACTAGCAGCAAGGCATTATGCTTAAACATTAAAAAGCCAGTACTGAATTATTCCTTTAAAACAGACTTTAAGAACACCTTTATATTTCAAACTTGCTAAGTTACCTGGTATTACCAGGCATACCCTTTTTCAAGCAATTACTCAAATATTTGACAATAGGTACCGCAGCTTTAAGTTTCTGTAACACTAGAGAGGTCTTTTGCATATACCTTTCTGTAGGAGTCTTCTATCGTAGGATCGTATTTTTCAACAAATATTCCTTGAACAAACTGTACAGTCTGCAACACAAAAGTTCTTGTAAGATTCTCTTGCATAGTGCCATTTCATAAACATCGTACACAAACTACTGTTCCGGGTGTATATTCAGTTATGCGGTAAATTTATAAGGCGAGTCAATGATTGACATAACTATAAAATTTTAAGAAACAACAGAACGTTAGATGTGTATGCCTATTTAACTATTTAACTGTTAGATGAAGCAAGCTATGTTTTCTGTTTTCCTTTATCCATCAGCACTTGGAGTGTAAGAATGAAAGCATGCATTTATTTAAAGTTTGCCTAACTCTTCGAATCAGCATTAGTTTCTACTTGACCAGGATACTATACAGCTGCATAGCTTTTACATTTGCATTGAGAACTACTGCATCTTCTGCTACTTACCTGTCAGCATAAGAATTAGTCAAAAAAGAACTGCCAGCTTTTACTAGTCTTAACTAGATTCAGTAGCTGTTTCTGTGTACCTAGCATGAAGGATGTTTTTAGCACAAGTCAGATGGAACTTTTAAGACTCAATGGCCAAGTCAGAGCAGAGAGATTCAAATCCAGAAATGCTGCAGTAAGATAAAGAATTCAAAAGTAAAGGAAAATGTTCTTTCATAATCCAACATGATTTGTCATTTAAGTTTTTCTTTAGGAACTGTTTTGTAAGAGAATGCTTACCCAAGAGTGGACCTCTGGACCTTATTTTATGATAAGGTGCCCATTTAAACTGAAAGATGCTAGGTTTTTAGGTGGGCTGCAAACATCATATTTTGTGAACTTTTTCAGTTCTAGTCTAGGTCAGACTGAACTGTTCTGTAATAATTTAATTAAAATACATGAGCTCTTTGATTTATCATCTATCTGCCACAGCTATACACCTACTTGCATGGAAAGATGTAGAAAATATGCTAAACTTCCTACAAACATGCAAATATGTATTTCTATTTGCATAAAAAACCCCAGTGCTTCAGAGACTGCTATCAAACATTAAGCACCTTGACAACCTGTCTAGAGACAGGACTTATAAAGGCCAGACACAGGCAAGCTAGTTCATTGTGTGAGATTCACAAAGCAACTTGGATTTCCCACAGACTGATGGTTGGGTTGCCTACTGAAGCCAGAGACCCTCACAGTGCTGTGGCTCTGCACCTCACTGCCTCAGACTGATTAAGCATCATCAACCAACCCCATACAAAAACAGAAGCACATGAAAATGCATCAATGGATGCAGATGCACCCAGTAAAGGATCTACCTATTCTAGCCATGAAGCCTCAGCAGTAATTACTAACATTTGTATCTATTTGTGCACGATTACATAAAGAAATACACTTTACTAGAGAGTGTATTAGAGAAAAACTAGAATAAGTTTTTCTTAAAAAAACCCCATACTTGAACTGCCTCGTAGAGTACTTACCAGAGCAGACTTTCCAACACCTCCAGAACCAAGAACCACTAGCTTGTATTCACGCATGATGCAAGAGATAAATCACCCTCAATACCTAAAACACACAAAGCCACCAGTCTGATTAAAGTTTGATCTATAACAGAAAGTATAAACATGACACCACAATCCAGTTCACTAAGCAGGGTTTGATAAAAACTCCTTTAACTTTTTTTTTAATACAACAGATGTTTTCAAACTAACAACTCTTAATGTAGCTACAATAAAATGCTGCAAACCATCAGATATTGTATTTCCTCTACCTCATTACTGTTCTCCCATAAAGAACATCAAATCAACTCTATTATACTAAAGCTAACAGTTACTATTAATAAAAAACAATTATCCAAGAGGAGATAGCATGCATTTTTTCACTTTGAAACACTTAAATGCTGAACAAAGAATCACACAGAGAGAGACTTGTATAAGAAAATTAAAATCTTCTCTTCCCAGCAAATAAGCACTTTTTAAAAAGAACAGCAGGATCCCAGAAATAATTTTTCAAAAAAACCCCAAACCGTTCATAAGACTGAGAGTTGATTAATGTTTTGCTAGATATTTAACTGCAGTTATAATGACTGATGTTTCATGAGTAAGTAGAGGCAACTGAAATATTCTTTTGAGACTATTCCTCTGCTACAAGCTGGATCTGTTCCCCTGTTCCACACTAGCTAGTGTGGCTGCCTAGAGCAATCTGACTAATCTGCTCGCTCATCTTTGCTGAAAACTGACCCAGCAAAACCAAAACAAGGCCAGAGATTTTGGGACATGTCTTTGGGTCATACTGCTCAAAAAGCCACACCTTTTACAGTTCCACTAACAACTGAGCTACTAACAGGACTCTTGCTGCTGCCCTAACAGGAAGGTCTAATTTCTTTTCCTGTGGGGAGCCTAGCACTTACCAGATTGAATTACCCATTTTCTCCCCTCTCCACCCTTGCAGAAAGATGAAACCATCCCCAACTAATGAATTATCTGGGGGCTGGGGAAAAGTGGAAGTGCAGGGATCCAACACAGGTGCTTGTAAAAGGTAAGCAGCAAGTAAAGTAAGAGAGACCTTTCTCATCAGCAGTAATCTCATAGCATCTCTGAAGTCACACGATCTGTTCTCAGGTGCTTAGCATAAAATGCTAAGATGACTTACACAGAAATTAAACCACCACCATGATAGCATCCTGTCTTTGCCATCACTGATCAACTCCACAGTGTCAGAAGACTGAGAAATGAGAGGCCGGGTCCTATTTCTTCTTGGAAATGCAGAACCTTTCAACTTATCTAAACTGTTCCTCACAAAAAGAATGCAAGGAGAAAGCCTTAAGGAAATAATTGACCTGATGTCCAGCAAAGCAGGTGTCTCCACAAGCTTCTGTTACCAATAAATTTTGAGTCGCTTCAAGGATTTTCACACCTAACAGGACATAGCTTCACTCCTGACTTTAAAAACTATTTCCTTCCCTACACAATTCTTTGCAAATGCAGATCATGAGAACCATTCACACCATAGATTTTTATCTATTTGGCACCCCTGTAAATGTTCAGCTAGATCCACAAATCTGCAAATTGCCCAGCCTTTCTAGAAACAGGATTGTCTCTAACTGTAAAGAAAGGCACCTTTCAAACTCATGACAAGTTAAGCCTTTAACTACATTACCCTTCACTTGTTTAAAACAAACATGCAGTTACTCCTTTATTTTTAGAAAGGTGTCCCTAGAATGACATAGATGTAGTGGGTGTAGGGGAAATCCCAGTACAGTAATTTTGGTGAACTGCAGCGATTTCCGTGTCTTTAAAAGAACAGTTTAAACTGAATTTTTCAGTCTGAAGTTAGCAACTAAATATGGAGATGTTAAACAGCAGGTAAAATATATATCTGTTTTAAGTAATTTGTGACTTTTCTTTTACTCAGTGATCTACAATTCCATGGAAAATTCCAAATCCTGAAATAAACTAATAACTTTACTAATAACAGTAAGAGACTGGCATTTTAATTTTTGACTCTCAAACAGCAATTCAGTAATTTAACACAAGCCAAAGCGTCTTTCAGCATCCAGATTTGGAAGTTCAACCCTAAATATCCACCTGCTGTACAACACTCTGGAGCTGATTTCCCTACTTTAAGTGGTGGTACATAAGTAAAGCATATATATACAGCTTGGTTAGCCCATCTTCCTAATCACTGAACACCTAAGCAAAAAGCTTTTAACAATCTTGAAGACATGACAAAGCCAGACTGCAGCACACCTTCCCTCCAAACTCAGGAAATGACCAATGTAATTAGTACTGACTTCTTCCTCCATGACAATGCTTTTGTCATTTGTACAGTTAGTCTTTAACTCACAAGAGCACACGAGAATCCTTTACACCCACATTGCACAGAGCTAGTTTGGCATCCCTGCACTGGTGTACTGTCAGGTAATCTGGCCATTATATCTTGGAATGACACACAACCCAATGAATCCTCTAAAACGTTTAAAGAAAGCTAACTTGGACATCCCTAACATAGCATGCTGCAAAAGCACCATCTATAGTCCACTGCCACTTAGATCTACCACCTCACTGGCTTTGGGCAACAGAACTGATGTCTCTTCACTGCTCTCTCACTGTTTTCTAACTGAAAAGAAAAACTCTATTCCTCGTTAAAAGAACTTTGCTAATAAAAACTTACCTGTTTACAGGTCTTTGTCTCCTTCTCACCTAAGAAGCCACCGGCTCATGAAGCTAGGAATTGCTTCAGGACACTGCAGTCTGCCACACTAGTTGATGTAGCACACACTTTTTCACTGACCAGTTTGCCTCATGCCTGCAAGCATGCCCCAGCCTGACCTAGGGCTCTGATCCTGCCTGAACTTAACTTTCCAGCAACTCCCAGCTAACCTGACCTGGCTCTGCTCCAGCTCAAACTCATTTTTCAATATCAGATGTTGAACAAACTGCTTGCATCCTAAATCTTGATCATGCTCTTACTTTATTTTTCAATTGACACAATGCTTGACTCCGAAACTGGAAGTGTATTTAGATTTATCCAGTGCCAAAACTATTTCCTTTTGACTCATTAATGACAAATGAGTGGGGGCAAAGGAGGAAGACGAGAAAAGTATAAAAGAGGAGGTTTAAGCCATAAAGCACCACATCTGGTCAGCATCTCTAGCATAGGATATGTTTAAGTCCAACAACGTCTGTAGTCCTCAGATCACCTCTGGGATGTAAAATGAATATACTCAAAGAGGCACAACAGAAGAGACTAAGTAAGATATGTAAGCAACAGACAAACACTGCCCCCCCTCCAGAGACATTTGAGAAGCATCCACCTAATCACCCAACAATCAGATACAATTAAGTTTAAACTTATTCTTAGCAAATAAATCAAGTAACCTGTTTGAATCCCCCTCTTCATTTAGTGGAGTCTATTTAAAGAGAGAAATTTTGCTTTAAAGGCTGTCTACCTTTAAGGTGACTGACCTGCAAGGAGTGAGAGCAATGGCAACATCCTTTGCTTTCTCATTTTCCCGTTCCTCCATCTTTAGGCAGGAAAATACTGTCAACTACGGTCTCTATGCAGGCTCTAAAGAGCAAGAAGATAGGAAGCATGCAAAATGTAAGACCTTTTTTTTCTCTTAACTGGAGCAGGTACTGGCTTTGAATAGCTGAGTCAAGTATTTATACACACAAGTATTTGACGCAACTGAACATTAGAGATGTCTAATGCAAGATTTAGCTAGAAAAAACAAGAGAAGCTACTCTTTAAGAAACAGCATTATCACATAAACTGGATTCTAATGCTGTCTCAAGTATAGAATCTCTCCAAAGTACAGATTCAGATTGCCTCCATTTCAACTGCCAGTGACACTTCAGTAACTGCCTTGCACACTTCCCAAGACACAACTGTTCATAAAACCACCATGTCTGTGCAGCCTCTCACTAGTCTGCCCATATTACTTTTTGTCATTAATGTATTAGTGTGATGTATTAATCTAACTGCTTGGTTCTACTTCTTCATGGCACACTTAAGTACTTGATAAACTAGAAGAGCAAGTGCACGCACTTTATATGCACACAGACACTTTCCCAGTAAGGATTCTCTTTGAAGGATGAGCAGATCTTTGAATAAACCCATTTGAACGGAAGGAGGAAAGGTTAACAAGGACAAGTCACTGAAAATAAAGCATTTTGAAAGCTTCACATCTGACAAGGACTGTGAATGTGGAACTTGCTTTCTGCCTCTGTCCTTATCAGATAAACCACTGGAAAAGTGCCTCCTGGACATTTCCTTGAATAGTTTGTTGAAGCAGTCTCGAGCAAAACGAAAACCGAAGTGATGACGCTAAGAAAGTTGAGGAGTAAGTTACCTTACTTTAGAGGTGAATGAAAAAAACTGTACACTTATTGCTTGTAAAGTTTTCCTAAAAAGCAACCACACAATGAAGAATTCAAGTAAGATTAAAATACCATTGGTAATTGACCCTAATGTGATAATTATGAAAGTGGGGTGAGGGGGGGATTGGTGAGTTTCTTGGTGTTTTTGTTTTATTTTAAATTTAGTTTTCTTTCAATTCCTTCAGCTTCAAATTTTGGGTTCTGATTGAACTTTGTTATCTTTCTGAGGAATGAGAAAGCAAATAATCCAACATTTTCAAGTGATATTAAACCATATGAAGCTGTAACTGGAGCTCAGCCCCAGGCCAAAGACACGAACTAATACAGTCACTTACTTGAAGATATCCCCAAGGCTTGCTTATGTGAACTAGTTGTTCAGGTATGAAATTAAACAAATTGTCCCTCCCAGGAGCCTTATAATTTTCAGAAGGGAAGATTATTCAGCACTTCACAGACACCACAACTCTTGTTCAGACACTGACATTCTGGTTGTATTGGGAAGTTGCAGTGTATTCAGTAAAATTTTCATAACACTTCTGCCCCAGCACATTTACCTCTCCGGAAAAGAGGCTTTGTTAGAACCACCTTGGGAATAGCATTCCTAAATTAATCTCAACTATTTGCATGAGAAAAAAAAGTTTGAAATACTAGATTGACAGATGAAACAAATTGACTGACTGGTTCACCTGCTTACAATTAGCAATGGGGGGGGGGGGGGGGGAAGGGGGGAAAGCCAAGGGGAAAAAAAACCCAACCCTGTTCTCAGAAAGGGGATACCAGGCCTGAGATGGAACGAGATGACAATGGTCAGACATTTGGAAAAATAGCACTAGTTCAGTCACGGGACCAACCACGGCCAGAGGATTATGCCTTTGCAGAAAAGGTTTTTCCCATTTCTGATACTGGAGCAGTCTCAGATGGCCAAACCTAAATCTTTCTTATTGTCTGTACCATCCAGATTCCACTAAGTTTTGAATCTCTTGGTTAAGAACTTGTTCTTCAGGTAAACATTTACTTAAGAGAAGATGTGTGCTGTTGTTAATATTCCCAAATACTTGCATATGGGGAAGTCTTAAATTCTTATCTCTCAACTCCAAGGAGGGTTTTTTTTTTCCAGAATAATTTCAGTGCATAAGCAGAACCTCGACAACATAACCAAAAGTGGAAGTCTGATCATTTTCACCAACTTTTAGATGCTTTAGGAGTAAAAACAATTGAGATAACCCTTTCTCAAGAGGGTAAGTGTACCTCTTATAAAAGATAAATTAAAATACTCCAGAGCTGACTTTCACATATTTATAGAAAACATTATTCAGAAATCAATTCTGAAGATAGATACACTGAAAAGCTGATTGGGTCTAACTAAAGACTTTTATATTCAAGATTCCTGGAAGTAAAGCTATTTCATTACTAATGCAGACTCTTTGGAAGAGAATCAACTGTTCAGTAAACAAAGCTAGCAGCAACTTTTATTTCTAGTTTTCACCTGGTTTTGATAGCTTCTGGTTTTGACACGTATTTTGTCAGTTGAACAACTAGTTCTTCTGGGCACTAAGAAAGTAATTTTTCTTGGACAAAAATATTTTTTCAATTATGTTCAAATATTTTAACTGATGTCAGAGAATCTACAGAGGATTTTTAAATAGCTGAGTGGTTAAGCTTATTCAGTGACATGAAGTCATACTAACCACCTGAGAAACAGCCAGAGAGATCTGAACACAAGCTACTACAGCACAAATATGGCACCAAGGTTTAAGATGCTCCTTGAACTGCCCACAGGGACACTTACACAGAGATAGCTTAACCAAGTTTTCCTCCTAAAAGGAGTTACCTTGATTAATACTGCACACAGGGACCATTTCTGCAAAGCAGGTAACAGAAGCTGACCTTGTAAGACTTGCTCCACTGTCTATAATTAGTATACTGAATAAAATTTGGTTTAGTTTTTTTTCTTAAGTCAGTTAACTCTCAGCTAGATCTTCAATCTGAACACAAATCTGATGCATATTGTAAGGATGAAAACTGCCTGCTTGAAGCCACTGGTATCTCAAGATGAAAGCTTCCTGATGTGAGAGACTAACAAGCATGTGCAACTTGCAGTAGATTAATACAAAGTATAAAAAGGCTTCTCAAAGCAGGCGATGTAATGAACACTCTTATGCTACTAAGAACATCCTTCAAAAGCATACCGAGTTTAATTTTCAACTTTGTGCAAAAATTCCAATCTGTCAATTCAAATTTGGAGTACCTTATAAAACCTATGCTATAGAATCTACTTAAGCTTTAAATGGAATTTGTAACGTTTATCAGATATATTCTTATTTTTGGTGACTGTTGGCCATGGTTTTACATTTTCTCCCTACTTCAGTAAAATAGTCACGATTCCCCAGGAAAGTTGTTTGTGAACTTTCTACCAGTCAGATTTACAGTTAAAATTATGACCCTGCAATTCCTGGAGAAGCTGAATTGCAAAGAAAATCCAGGCAGGCAATAAACAGAAACAAACTCCAATTTTAAAAAATACTACAAGTATATTAAATTTTGATAATGCATAATTACGGCATTATAATATCTTGCTATGTGTAAGTTAAGTATTCAACCACACAGCAAGTTCTGAGAACCAGGCCAGCAATTTACCGCTGTGAATTTGGCTCTGTCATTGCAGAGAAGCATCAGTACTTAGCTGTAGAACAAATCAGTGGATTGCCACATCATAGTATTCACAACATGCTTTACCTGATATGCATATTTGTGATTAAAAGCAGATATAAGCATTTGTTTGTCCCCATAATTGTTACAATAAATTTTAATCTTTCAAGCTATGAAATGAGATCAAACCAGCAGGACTACAACAAGGACATGCAAGTTTTCCGAGTCAAGATACTTCTCTTGTAAAATGCACTCATGCAATTTGAAAGCTAGTTCAAGAACAAGCTTGCCAGTTGTCTTAAGATACTCTTCTTTGGAAAAAGGGATCTTAATTTCTCTTGCAGAAGCAAGACCTGGCCTCAAATTCCATGTGGTATCTGCTTAACATCTGGCAATCCTAGCTCTACCTTGATTGTGACACTGGCTGCTGAACCAGTAAAGCCTTTTATGGGGTTTCCTTCTACAGACATAAGCCAATGCTCAGATCAACTAAAATTCCAGGATCATCTGAATTTTTGTGACTCCTCTTTATTTTTCTCTATAACCTACACAGCATATACACCCCTGGCAATGCCAGATCTTGTATGCCAAGGTACCTGAAAACTGGTACTGCCTTCACTGTAAAAGGTTTGGTTTTAATTCAGGTTTGTTTAGATTACTAACACACTGTAGAGGCACATATATATATATATATATTTCCATCATTATATAATTTTTTTTTATTACTGGCCATTTAAAACCAGCTCGTGTAGAGATTTACATTCAAATCATCCTTCCATAGTACAATTTACAGCATTTCTATAACAAATCAGGTTGGTAGCCCGAGAGCAGTCTTACAAATTCCCATACGTCATTTTAATTAGGATTAGAAGTTTTATCTGTTGAAAAGACACCGATTCTATGCAAATTGAGAATACTTGCTACTAGCATTCATTAACAGGAATAAAATTAGCTCTTCCATGATAAATGAACCATACCAGCAATGTCCCAAGTAATTTTAACTCATGTCTTTTTTGACCTCTCAATCGATACTTCCTAATAGAAACATGGTATTTGAACATGAGCAGCAAACATCACTCAAAGTCACCCAAAATATACCTAACTTCACAAGCAGTTATTTCGTTATAGCCTCAGACACCTGTCCTGAGGGTAAGCTGAAAAAGGCATACACCAACACCCAGCAACAACCACCATCTTCTGCCACATAGTTTTGCAAACTCTGCAGTAGTGGAGGTGCAACCTTAACTGCCTCTTTTCACAGTTAACTTCAGTGGCTGAATCCACTGATGAACATGAGTTTGGAAAAGGTCTGAAGTGCTTAACTGAAGTGGGTGAAGCTTGGGCAGAACATCCTGTTGTTTCTGACAGTGAGGTAGTAGCATCTTGAATCTAGGAATGATTGCTCCTCAGAGAATGTCCAATTCACAAGCATACCTTAAGTAGGAGATGACAACTGCAGTTGACTTTCACACCTCTGCCCATATGGAGATGCACAGACAACTTGGTTGTTCCTGAGGCAACTGCTAAACTGTCACAAGCTCCAGCAGAGCTTATTAAAAAAAAAAAAAAACAAAACACAAAACCACCACACCCAATCCAACCAACCAAAAAAACTAAGCCCCAAAACCCCATCCACTAAAAACATGCCCCACGCTGGACCTCCCTACTCCTCCCAAAACAAAACCCAACCCAAAAACCAAACTAACAACCCACACTAAAACAAATGCCTGCTAATCTTAGCATGCAAAGCTGTGAACTGCATAGCTCTGCATCTGCTTTGTGAGTAGCTGATGCATCTTAGCCTTCCAGAAGTCTCATTTAATGGGTCAGGAATTTCCAAGAGAGGGGAAAAATCTGACAGTTGGGAGTATAAACCCAAAGGTAAGAAATTCACACTTGCAAGCCTGAGCTTATAGACTTGAGGACACCTACACAAAAAACTGAATAATTTTAACCAAATGAATTTGAATCACAGTCAGCCCTACACCACTTTCTATTACACAGACTAGATCTTTAGTAGAGAGTTACTAAATTAACTAGAGTTAAATTTGTTTAATCAGGTCTCCACAAGATTCTATTTGAATCTTCCTAAGATCACTCTAGCTCATGTTAAGACCATACTTTTTGATTCCTCTGCATCTTCAAAGCTTGCCAATTTCTGGAGAAACCTGTCATACCTCAAGACTCCCTTTGCTTTAAGTCAAATTATATTGGGTTTGCACGGCAAGGTTTGGGTAGCAGCAGTGCTACATGAGTGGCTTCTGTGAGAAACTGCCAGAAGCATTCCCCATGTCTGACAGTCAACACCAGATGTCTCCAAGATGGACCTACTGCAGGCCAACAGCAACAGTGGCAGCACCTCTGGGATAACAGATTTAAGAGAGGGAAAAAACTGCTGCGGGAACAGCAACAGCAGAGAAAGAGGAGTGAGAATATGTGAGAGCAACAACTCTGAAGACACCAAGGTCAGTGAGGAAGGAGCAAGAGGAGGTGCTCCAGGTACCAGAGCATATTTCCCTGAAGCCCATGGTGAAACACCTGTCTCCCTGCAGCCCATGGAGGTCCATAGTGGGGCAAAGATCCACCTGCAGCCCGTGGAGGGCTCCAGGCCAGAGTACACAGATGCCCAAAGGAGGCTGTGACCTTATGGAAATCAGGTGCTAGAGCACTCTGTTCCTGAAAGACTGCACCCCTAGAAGGGATTCACGTTGAAGAAGTTTGTGAAGGACTGTCTCTCATGGGAGGGACCCCAAGCTGGAGCAGGGCAAGAGTGTGAGGAGTTCTCCCCCTGAGGAAGAAGCAGCAGCAGAGACAACATGTGATAAACTGACCACAGCCCTGATTCACCATCCCCCTGCACTGCTGGGGGAGAGGTGGCAGAAAATGTAGGAGTGAAGTTAAGCCTCAGAAGAGGGAGGAGTGAGTGGAAGGTGTTTTTAAGATTTGGTCTTATTTCTCATTATCCTACTCTGATATGATTGGCAATAAATTAAATTGATTTCCCAAAGCTAAATCTGTTTTATCCTTTGACAATAACTGACAAGTGATCCCTCCCTGTCCTTAACTTGATGCACAAGCCTTGCGTTGTACTAGAGAGCACGTGAAGGAGGGCAACGACGATGGTTCCTCTTAAAGGCCTTGAGGGGAAGCCGTGTGAGGAGCAGCTGAGGTCACTTGGTCTGTTCAGCCTGGAGGAGACTGAGGGAAAGACCTCATTGCAGTTACAACTTCCTCATGAGGGGAAGAGGAGGGACAGACACTGATCTCTTCTCTGTGGCAACCAGTGACAGGACCTGAGGGAATGGCCTGAAGTTGCAGCAGGGGAAGTTTAGGTTGGATATCAGAAAAAGGTTCTTCACCCAGAGGCTGGCCAGGTGCTGGAACAGGCTCTCCAAGGAAGTGGTCACAGCACCAACCCTGACAGAGTTCAAGAAGCATTTGGATGATACTCTCGGGCACATGGTGTGACTCTTGAGGATGGTCCTGTCCAGGGCTGAGAGGTAGATTCAAAGATCCTTGAGGGTTCCTTCCAACTCAGCATACTTTGTGATATTTTTTCTCCCTTGTCTAGTTGAGGAGGGGAGTAATAGAGCAGCTTTGGTGGGCACCTGGTGTCCACTCTGGGTCAACCCACAACACAAATCAAACACACTGATAAGGTAACAGAAGATGTCCAAAGGATACTGAAATTTAAATTTGGCTCTAGAGGTTTAGATGGGAAGAACTTTCTAAATACAAATCAGCATGTCTGATCTCTTAAGAGTCATCAACTATTTAGGCTATGACAATCACCACACTATTTGAAAAAGCATTACCACTACATGCTTCAGAAAGTTAAATACATGCATCTCAAAACAATCTATATTTTGGCAAAGCCCAAGTAGAAGAATGACCTTGTAGTCTACCCTGACTGTTCCAGTGAAGCAAGTTTATCCTTCAGGAAACCAGTCTATTGTTTCCACATTGCTTAGGGTGCTTGCAGTTTACTCTATGCATACTCTGTTTAGGTTCCTGTGATCTATGACTTCAACCTTCTGTAGGCAAGTCTGTGAATGGTTCCTTATTTTCACTTCTACTGTCACAGCAGATTCATCATTCAGCTTGGAAAAGAGGCTTCAGCTGTCCTCTGTGAAACTTACAGCACCAAATTTCATTCAAAAAGTAGTGTCACAATAAGATTAAGTAATGGAAGAATTGCATTACCTGTAAATACAAATATTTTCAAGCTGACATAAAACTGACATTTTTGGAAACTGCATCTTAAGATTGTGCCTCTGGCTAGAAGCAGTACCAGTCAGCAAGACTGCTTATTGTTCAAAATATTGGTTACTGCAGTTAAACTAAGTTCAAACTTCCATGCACTTAATGTTACTTCCTCACTGGTTTCCTGGCTAAACAGGATCCAGATTTCTAGCAGAAAATGAAGAGGTAGCATCAGTACTTCTTTGTTCTTCAGGAATAAAACTGTACAACCTATTTGATCTTTTCATTCCAGGCATCATGTGAAATACTCTTATTTCTCACTCTAATTCCTACTCACATTGATACAGCACTTTTCTTCTGAGATTACTCTTCAGAGTTTGATGAAAAGCAACACATAGATCAAAAGGATGCCAAACACAAGCACACACAGTGGCCTAAAGCACTTAATCGTAAAACATCCTTTTCAGCTACTCCATCTTTGCAGAACTTCAGCTACCACATTCAAGTTTTCTATGCAAGATCTCTGGATGAACCTCAATTTAGCTTTGGGCATTTCCTGAAATAAAAAGTTTAGGGAGATCAGAAAAAAACCCCAAACCAAAACAAAAGAAGATCATTAAAAATATAAGCCATGGACTTGCTTAAATATAAAGAAAGGTGAAAAGGTAACAATAAAATAAGAATATACAATGAGCATAGGTATAACATAGCTATAATTCAGAAATGCTTGTTTCCCTCTCTAGTACTCAGATGTAAAGAGCAAGTAGAAAATTGTACATCAAATGTAAGAACATTTCAAGACCACACATCCAGTTAAAAAATTAGTTATGAATGCCTGTTTACTACAGTATCACATACTTCTCTGTAATGGCCCCCGAACTTACTCAATGCTCCTGATGATTAAGTGCCAGGGTGCCTCTTCTTTGGTGAGAGCTCATCTAATCTGCTACTAAGTGAAAAAAGATATCAGAAAAATGGAAGAGTGATATTCTCCAGCATGACGGTCAGCTATTCTTGCCTCTTTCAGTGTTTCATCTTGATGCCACAGGACTACTACAGTCTCTTAGATTCCACCAAGTCCTACAATGACAATTTGGCGCTTTCTAGAAGCATGGCACATTCTCAAATAAGTAATGTCAGTCGAGGTTGGATTTTTGAACACAACACTTCACAGCCCACAAAGAACACAAGTCCAAGACATCTCAAACTATATACTTGTTGATGTAAAACTACCTTAAGAGATTCATCTCTGGATTGGTACTGTATTTGTGAGAATTCTGAAGGTGAGTTCACATTTGCCATGAACTCATTTCTGATGCTGCTCACTATAAAACCCAAGAAAGCACATTTCATTTTCTGTACATTTCTAACAACATAAACAATAGACAGCAAACAACAAAAGGACCATTCCCTGAATGGGAGTAAAATCACCACACTCACAAAATGTCTATTGCCCATCAAATCTCCATTTTAAACAAGTCAGAAGGGTCACAGAATGACAGTATGATATCTCTTTATATAGTTAGTACGAATAAGGATAACTCCAGAAGTTAGTAAGCATTAAGTGTAAGAGTCAGGTGTTGCATGCCATATTAACTTATACACTCTTCCTACCCAAAGAAAATCCTTCAGCAATATTATATGCAAAAATAAACCACATGAAGCCAAGTAGGCTATGTTTATGGGTCATCTTGTACATCAAGCTTTCAGAATGTTACCTTGTAAGTAGCTTCAGAGTGAAAGACCACAGGATGGTTACTGACTGCATCTTACAACTTCTAACAATTCACCATAACCACTTCACATTTGCAAGATTAATAAAAGGGGTTTGTGAACACTATGTTGTTGGGCTGCCCCCAGGCAAGCCTGGACACACAGCCATACACACACAGAGCCTTGGATTGGAAGGGACCTAAAAGATGATGTAGTTCCACTGGCCATGGGATACCATCCACTTGAGATCAGGTTGCTCAGGGCCCCATTTAGCCTGGCTTTGAGATGGGGCATTCACAGCTCAGTCTCAACTGTAAATGTCACCTTATAAATAAATAAATATATCTAGTCCTAAATACTGTATTGAAGAAAGTAAGATTTTTAGGTAACTTCCACTTAAGATATTACTTCCTTTCCACATTCTAGTTTATCCTTCTCCACACTCAGACTATCATTATTGTCTGGGTTCTGATGCATTCCAGCTACTGTTCAGCTTCCTAGCTTCATCTCAAAAAATACTGACCATACACAAAACCTGTAGAAAAATCGAAGTAGCTGGTAACTAGCTGAGCATCCTGCAACTACCAAAAACACTTGCATTTCAGTAGTGCTGATTGCTGAAGTGTCACTTGTAGTAATGCACAGGTCCTACTTCTGTCTCCTGTACCCCTCCCCTCTGGAACTCCACACAGGTAACTCAGAAGTATCTGAAGTTCACCTTTAACACAGATGTGGTGGTCCTTTTTTTTTTTTTTTTTTTTGCTTCTTCCTCATATACTAAACCATCTTTTTAAGAAACTTTACTTCAGACTTCACTGAAAAAAAAAAAAAAAAAGTGAAGCACAACTGGTTAGGTTGCAGAAACAGAGACTGGGAGTGGAAAAAATAGGACAAGACTTCATAAGGTAAGATAACCAATGCAGAGAAACAGTTGCAGGGACTATCTGTGTTCACAAATTATTTCAGATGAAGACAAAGCTAGACAATATTCATTATTTGGGCAACAGATAGTAAATTCATTTCAGAATAAGCTTTCACCATCTAAAGTCTCAAAAAGTTATACAGTAAGCCACACTAATGGAAATACTGTTGAAACACATATTTTCCTTTAATCTGGATTACCTACCAAAATCAGGTACTAACTGATTTAGTAACAACTGCTATAATTAAAGCAAGTAACATTTACTTTGATGTTAACAAATCTTGATGCAAAGAGCATATTCTCTTTCTGTGCAAAAGAATTTTAACTACAGCTCCCTGCTTTAAGTTTGTCTTCAGTTATGAAAATAAACTGTTCTCCTGTTCCAGTTCAATGCTGTCCGAAAATTTAATGATATAAAGTCTCTCACAGCTCTACAATTAGAGTTACACTGAAAATTATTTCATGAATAACAGTGGCATACAATATCCTATTCACAGAAGACCTGGTCAAGTCATTCAGATTTAGCACACCTTCCTGTGTTGCAACAGCTGCAGGAATGATACCAAGTGATCTAAGAAAGCACAGATTTCCTGAAGAGAATCTCAAGCTGGAGAGAAACTTGAGATGCTGCTTGTCTGCCCAGGATGCAAACACCAATCCATTAGAAGGGCTAGGCTGTCCAACTCCTGCACTATGTTCTGGTCTTCCTCCCTTGGCCAGGAATGAACTAACCATGTGGGCTGTCAATGGAAGTCTCTTTCTGTAGCTGCATTGCAGGGATTTACTTCAAATAACATCAGTTCCTTAGATTAATAACTAGAGAGCTGACTGGGACAGTGTAGAAGATATTGCCAAATGTCTCCGCTTCTTCCTGGTTCACCTCTACAAAGTTCCTTTAACTCTGCAACACACGGTCCTCTAGGGTCTTATAGTGACTTTCACTTTACTGCTTCAGTAGTAAAAATCACTGTTAGAACACTATTCTTGAAAAAAGAGCATCCTGAATAACTAGAGGGCCCCCAAATAATTTTATATTTCAAAAGTTGCTTAACAGGCAGATTTCCAAACTGGTGTTTACAGCCTTCCTCGCTTTCCTTGCTGCTAGAAGAGAACATGCAGCCTGTCAGGAGCTGACAACTCCATGCATAAGCAGACACATAAAAATAAAAAAACCTTTATCACTTTTAGTTGTCCAGTGTTTCTTTAGGCATTCTAGAGCTTGGCAGATGAGTTTCAAGCAAGAACCTACTGCTGCTTTTGAAGGTAACCTCATTCAACTGCTCCATGAAGAAACAATTTGTACCAGCAGGCAAGTCTTTGACTTTCTCGAAATAGTGTTTGCCTACTACAAGCAAACTGCCATAGCTTCATCAAAGTACAGCTTCTACTATGCCTGCCTCACTCAATTTTCTTGTGTTTGACAGGCCCTAAGGAGAAAGCCATACATTAGATGTTCTGAGATACTCAAGCTCTACTACAGTCAGCTGTTTAACAACTTTGAAAACTCAGTCAACTTGAAAACATGTCTCCTATTAATGGCATTGAAGTACAAAAACACTTCTTTTTTTCCCCTGGTCTACGCAAGACAAATAGAAACTGATCATCTTAACGATATCTGAGCAGGAAAACAAAGTTTGCCTTCAAATATAAAGGTGTAGTTACTTTAGATACTCTTTTAATCCCTCTGAACAAGGAGGCTGTCTAAAATATCCCTCTACCTGACCTAGATGCAACAGAACACAGCAGAAGCCTTCCCCAACTCAGCAGGGATTCAGCACACTGACACCACATAGTGCACTTTGGTCTGCTTTTGGATTTGTTCTGAGGTAAAGGAATGGCAGCATTTGCAAACATAAGCTAAACTTGAACTTCTGTTGCACAGGGTATGCTTAGTGATCTGTTTACTAAGAGAGCAATTTTGATCAAAACTCACAGAACCTTGAGCCTAACTTGAAGAACACTCAAATGTCAGTTAAGTATCTGAAAGTCATCTAAGCATTACTTAGAGCAACCAATTCATAGAGGATCCACCTACCCTCTTAGCACACACCAAAGACAACAGAGTGCCTGTTTTTATCTCTAAGATATTCTTATCCTTAAGAACACCTCTCTGTACCTAACCCCAAGCAGCCAGCAGAGCTCTGCAGATGACAGGACTTGCACTACAGCAGTAAGCATCAAGCACTCAAGTACTTCTGTGACTCTTGCACTTCCCACATCCCAGATGATAGGTGGACAACTGTTTATTTTAGTTCCCTGTCACATTTACTGTTAGATCACAAGCTACAGTGTAGTCTTCAGCACACTTCGTTCCTCAGCCATACAAGCAATTTCCTTCTCCTTTTGTAGGCCCTCACCTAGATTCCCATCTGTTTGCCTCTGCTCCAGAAAGGCTCTCAATTAAAAAGACAGTCAGTTTTACTCTGCAAAACTGGCACAGCACAAAAAGAACTGTCATGCCTCACTTCAGATTTATTTTTGATGAACTGTCCTACAGCAGAGCTTTGGAACAAAATAGCACAATTTTAATTCCACTCAGAAAACTTATCTGGTGCAAGCATATAGTAATAGAGGCATGACGCACAGGTACAGAGAGCAAAAAATAAAAAATACTACCGGGGTTTCTTGTTCCCCTATATACAAGTTCTGGTTTTACACTTATAGTCTTTTAACTCTGTTTTGCAGATTATTTCACCCCCAGGTAGACAGGTGCTCCAAGTATGATCATCTTTGCTGCAAAAAAGATACATGGCACTTATACTGCACAGTGCAACTCAAAACTCAGTTACATGGGTACTGACAGTAACAGAATTTTACACTACAGCTCTAAGCTAAAACTGAAGTAGTTCATACCACTACAAGAAGCATCCTTGAAAACATACAGGTACCAAGGAAATAAAACACTGCATTTAATTAGTTAGAAAGGTTATTTTTGCAAAGCCTTCAATGTGAACAAACAAGGTAATCCTCACTACTCACTTTTTATCTAGAATGAAGTCTACAGGATAGACTTTTAGTGAGAGCAAAAAAAGGTGCAATGAATAAAGAAAGTGAAAATACTCAACTGTAGCAAGTTTGGTTGGATTTTTCCCCTCACAAAAGCTTGCAATTTTAATATAGAGGCAAGTCATCCAAAAGGTAATAATTTGACTAGTGTTTAAAGTTTTTCATAAAGGTGAAAAGAAATTCTTTCCAAAGGGAAATATATTTATTTTTAATGGCTGCTCTTTAAGGTAATGCAATTTCTTTTTTTGCCTTTTAATTATAATTCATGAAAAAGAAGAGTGTTTCTCATCTCCTTTTTTATAACAGTAATTTCAATGTATACTGTCAAAGACTACTGAAAAGTCTTTGTCATACACTGTCTGCAAATCTCACACTTGGATAAGATGTAGCTGTTATATGCTGAAAATTACAAATTACAAATTACACTAATCAAAACATGTAAATGCAAAACCACACACACGACCTGTGTGATTTTCAAGCTGGGCGTCTCTGACATACCCTCTCTTTTAGAACTGTTTTACCTTACTATCATACCCCGAAACAGTACCGAAAAAGACTTTCTTTTTTTTTGTTTCCTTTACCCTGAGCAGCACAACCCATCCCTTAAAGATGGAAATGGGAGAAAGAGCACACTGTTCTTTTTTCGGAGAAAACCTTGGTTTCTTGTTCTCTTTTGTAATCTGGGGCCAGTGTGAAAACAGTTGGATTTGGTTTTATTTTCCTCTTTGCAAACTTTGGTTTCCTTCCACCACTTCTCCACAAACGCGAACAGAAGAGTACAAGGATCTCAGGTTTATTAGACGGGTCTGGTGCAGGAAGTGTCAGTCATATTCTTCCATTTGCTCTGACACGGGTGGTGGGGGGGTGCTTGGACGAGGCAAACATCCCTGTCATTCCCTTTTCATTTTGTGATAGGCCAGAGGGAAGCTCGCCGGCCAGGGCGCTGCCCGCTTGTCCCGCTCCGTGGCCACCCCCGGCACAAGCCCTGCGGGCTGCCCGCGCGGCCCGCCCCGCCCGCACACACCGGCCGGAAAGAGCGAGCGGCTTCTCCCGGCGGCCGGACTAGGTGGGGCTCGGCTCGGACTTCCCGCTGACATCGCCGGCGGCCGCCGGGGACCGTCCCCTTCCCCGCCCGCGGCAGGGCCGAGCCGGGCGTCACCCGCCCCTCCCCGCGGCCGCCCGGGCCCCACGTCGCGGCCCCGACCCGCGGGGTTACAACTTTCCGCTTCCGCTCCAACTTCTGCTCCGGGGACCGGCGGGCGGGGGGCGGCGGAGAAAGGCAGGGCCGGGCCCCGGGCCGGGCCGCGGCGACTGTCCCTCGCCGCCCCGCTACCCCCACCCCCGCCGGGTCCCCCCGTGCCCGAGGCCGGACGCGGCGGCGGCTCCCGGTTGCTCCTCCGCCATGTTCCAGGCTGGTGCCCCTTCCCTCACAGCGCGCCGCTCCCCGCCGCCCCTCTCCCACCGCCGCCGCCGCCGCCCCCACCCCATCTAAACCCTCCCCTCCCCGCCACCTGTACCAGAGGCGCCGCGCCGCTCCCCGCCACGGCGGCCCGGCCCGGCCCACCCGCGCTGCCCGCCGCGACCCACCGGACAGCGCCTCTGCTCCCGCCGCCTCGCCGGCCGATGCCGCTGCGCCGCACCGCGCCCGCCCCGCCGCGCTGCGCTCCGCTCGCCGCCTGTGCCGGGGCGCGGCTCGGGGCCGTCGCCGTGACGCCGCACGCCCAGCCTCGCTCTGGCGCGGCGGGGGCGGAGGGAGGGGAGGGGTGACCCCGCCGTGCCGCCCCCTGCGCAGGCGCGCGGCGGCCCCGCCCCCGGCGCTGTGGCTGCGCGGGAGGGGGCGGGGGGCGAGGGGCGCGGCCCCGCGGTGTGAGGGGAGCGGGGTGAGTGCGGTATCATCGCGCAACTCCCTGAATTCTTCGTCTTGGAGCCATGGGTTAGTTACAGCTCAAAGGTGCGTCAAAAGCACGTTATGTTTGCTTTAGGTTAATTAAGAACACAAAAAGCTGCAAACGCAAATGCCAGTGCGGTTTCTCTCGCGTTTCTTAAAGGGTGCCGAGATCCACTGGTGAAGGGTGTTTCAGAAATGCTACATACTGCTGGTTTTATGTGGATCATTACGCCTCTGGATGTGAACAGCTTATCATTAGCCTTGCTGATACAAAGCAGGATGCCCCTTGCCTGCAAATAATGATGGTATTTCTTAGCCTTCTCTTATTTCAGTCCTAAATAATGTAAATCTCTTTTTCCCCCTGGGTGTCACTAATATTTTCCAGTTACATAGAGTTGAGCTGATAAAGGTTAAAAATAAATGAGCACTTAAGTTTCTAGGAAACACTTAGTAAGCAAATAGTTAACGTGGTACATTCAGATAAAACTTGTGCTCAGAGGAAGTCCGCAGCAGAGTGTGTAAAACTGACAGGAAGTTGCAGTGAGGCTTCTGGCAAGGCGAGTGGGTGTGGAGGAAGCACACGCTCTCCGTTTGTAGGGCAGAGATAGGAAAGAGAGACCATACAGCTTCCAGTGACTGTGTGGGAGACGCTGGAACTCAGAGCAGAGTCAAAGAATGACCGGTGGAATGAGAGCTGCCCTTGGTAGGGGCAGATTCAAGGCATCCAGAAAGTGACGCATTTAAAAAATATTTTTCTTTCACAGTGTTACTCCCAAATCTCGAACGTCATAAAATCTCTTCCAAAGTCCAGATAAATCTCCTGGTGTTTTACAGCTTAAACCCTTGTGCAGTACTTTGATAATGAATCCCCTTAAATGACAGATAATGCGAGAGAGAGCTGGTTGTGAGAAATGAAGTCCGTAGAAACCAGTCCTTTCTCAGCGGAGGATCCTATGCAGGGCAAAAACCATTAATGAGAGATGTCAAAATAGATAAAATACAGCCTCTCAAGTAAAAACCCTAAGAACGTCTCATGCAATTATTAGCTGTGTAGCATGTTTACTCACCAGATAGAAAAACCTTTGTGTCCTTAGTCTTTTCTGTCAGTAGATATTATTATCAGCACCCAGAAACATTCAGAGGAAAAGAACAAGGAAAGATATATCCTCTGCTCTCACAACTTTCTTCAGTGAACTAGGTTAATCACAAATAACTAGCAGTGTTCTGGGAACAGATGTGTGTCATTAATGTAATAATATTTT
Source organism: Pyrocephalus nanus (assembly GCA_038380795.1). NCBI lineage: Eukaryota > Metazoa > Chordata > Aves > Passeriformes > Tyrannidae > Pyrocephalus > Pyrocephalus nanus. The sequence goes on along the minus strand of CM076262.1, from coordinate 10,648,299 downwards.
ACAGTGTGCCTTTAATTGTTCTATGTTTTATAGGCACTGGGGCAAATCCTGTTCTCTGCTATACAGCGAGAAAACAGGAAGAGGCCTTTGGGAGTCTGAGTAAATCTCCTGTGAGCAGATCCTGGCATTCTGAGTTTCATATAGGGATATCTGGAATGTATTTTCGAAGAAGTGTACGTACATGTATATACACATATGTTTTGCTTAATATAGACATGCTTGGAGATTGATTACTGTAACCAGAAGAAACAGGCAATTAGGATCCATTCTAAGCAAGAGGCCGAGTGTTCCCTTTTCCCAACTCTCTCAGCCACATACTTTGAATGTAAATTGGGCCCTTAATTTTGGATTTTCCTGTGAATCATCTAGCTAATCCTCAGCACAATTCTTAAACCAGCTTTACTCATATCAGTGTGACTGGCGAATAGCAATTGGTGTGCTTGTTAAGCATACTCACCCGGTACTTTACAGGGCTTGTTCTGCTCAGCTTGCCAAGAGTTTCATGTGTGCCTAATCGCTGACGGTCACTCGAGCAGCTGAGCTAGTGCAGAGGTGCCTCTATGACAGAGCAGCTCTGCAGAGAACCAGGGATACAGGTGAAATGGGGGAGATACAGCCATGGTGCTGTTGTGTTGAGTAGCAACAACAGAGATGCACCAGCCTGCCTTAGTGGGCCTGCCTATGCCCAGCATTGATCTGGAATTTTTAAAAGAGGAATATCAAACACTCAGCCACCCGCTTACTGAACAAAAACCAGAAGAGACCTGCTTATGCCCATAAACTTATATATCAAAGAGACCTTTCCAAAGCACTGTAGCACTTGTCCTTTGCACTGTAACTTCTGTCTCCCAATTTACCAGTTGCATGCCTGTACTTTAAAAACCTCTTATTTTGATGACCAGTGTTTAGCTGGAGGTAATTCAGTGTGCTCATCATTAACACAGCGAGCTGTCTGATAATATCATGCCTCTTGTGAGGAATAAGTGAAACACAAAAGATCCCCTCTGATGGAAGATGAGGAGGAAAATATTGATAAAACTTGTTAAAAAGTTGTGTGGAATTAGTGGGGGAGTAAGGTGGGGGTTGATAGATTATTTGGGGAAAACAAAGTAATTTTTTTTTAATGATTCTTTAATAAAAACTTGGCAGGGCAGCCTTTGGTCACCTCCATATCATTTTTCTAACTTTGCCTGCATTGTTTTCACTGAGGCTGCATGGGTTGTGGAGTGAATAATGTGGCACTATGTGTATTGCAGTTTCATTACTGCTGAAACACAGCCACCTCTGGGACAGAATGCAGAGCTGGCTTGTGCCAGAAAACTCTAAAGTTAAATGGGTATGTGGTGCCAGGGAATATTGTGGCTGCATGCCAACTAGCTGTGAACTTTTCTAGAAATTTGTCCTGAAGGGAACCAAATGTCGTTTGGTCAGCCTAGGAGGATGCTTTGGTTTCAGAGAAAAAGCAAAGTTCTTGTCTTTTTAAGTGAGTGTTCTGAAAGGGGTTGATTTTTAGCTTGGGCACTCAGTTGTTCCAGCAAGAGAATGCTTCCTAGATCATGCATATGCTTTGGATCATGGAGCACAAGAGAAAACTTCTTCAACACTAAAGAAAAATATCTGCTATTTTTTAGACATAGGTGTTTGAGATATTTTTATCATTTTTTGTCCTTCAGCATGATTTTTGTTTGGTATTTCTCCATACTCAGAAGATTTATTCACACTGAGTGGGAATACCTGTCCGTCTGAATAGCACCTTGAGATGTTTCAGGAACGTGTCTTCCCCTGCGAATTCGATGCAATTTCTCTGTGTCTTCATATCTATTGATACAGCTTCAGCCTGAGGTTTTTCAACAGATAATTATCAGTTCTATTAGTTCATCATCTTCACTTCTAACATAGCTTCCGTTATACAGTTCTGCTTCTTAAACTCTCTTCACTGCATCTTCTTGATGTATTGCCATTGATTGATGTATTGCCAGTTGCTAAAGTTGTTTAAACAGTGGGTTAATCACAAGCTTGACTGAAACTTAACTTCAAGATTTTTTTTTCCCCAACTTTTTTTTTCACTTTCCATTGTTGAGGAAAATTCTCAGTCACTCTGCTGTCTTCCTCCTCCAAACTATCTTGAATTAATGCTTTTTCTTATCTGTTAGGGATGTTCTATGACTCTTTGAATTCATCTGCCAAAATGTCTTACTGAGCTAACCCTTTTCCTTATCCTTGGCCAAAATCCCATTATTTGTTCATATAATAGATTCCTCCCTTTATACTGTGATTTGTCTCCCTCCCTACCATGTGATAACTACTTTGAGGAGCAAAATTTGCCTTTGTTTTTCTAAGCTGGGGAAGAACAGGCAATGAACACTACTCCAATTTAAATTGGAAATGTCAGCACTTATTTACAGGGTCTCATTTTTTAATCTATTTTCTTCTGTCTTTAAGAGACTACTTTTATATCACTGCAGTTACTTCAGATAAAGCAAGGAATAGCTGTTTCACAACATAGCTTTTGTGAAAGCACAGTACTCTGAATTGCTCATCTGATTAAGGAATAAGATTGTCACAGCAACATAAGTGTTTTAGAAGTGTAAATGAAGAATAGTGTATCCTCTTGCAACTAGTGAAGGAATGTAATTACCTGGAGAAGAAATCTGTTTGGGATATAGGTGAACACTTCTCTCAAAAAAACCCAGAAGTCACACACACGTTTTCACAGTTTCCAAGCTTCAGGAGTTTTACTTACCTGATTTTCCAGGAGAACACTTTTAACATCACATGATGCAGAAAGATTACTACTTTCTGAATCACCAGCTCCTATGGTACCTGGATAGTTCTTCAGAGTCTTGCTGATACGGACTGGGTGCAATGGCATTTGACTGATGATAATGATGACTGGTACATTCACAATTTATATAAAGTCTGTATAAAGTTGTAAACGAACAGTTTCTCCATTTACAATTCCATGCTATTCCTGAGAATGTCCTTCTTCACCCCAGAGCCAGTTATTTTAGAATAATGCGTTGAGCAGAACAGAACAGCCTAAGCAAAGACAGCACTGCATCCATAGCAGTAGTGCCTACCAAGTACAGAGAAAGTGGGTACTTTTGGCTCTGCTTTACAAGAACAGGAAAGTACTGAATTTTTACTTAGTAAAAGGGTGTTTATTATTATAATTGAATGCCAGTACCAACATTTTAACTGTTGTACCTTTCTTTTGTTATTTGATTTTTTTTCCTTTTTCGTTGTTATTCTTTTTTTAGAATACTCATTTATATTCAGATTCTGACTCTGCTGGAGACAGAAGAAAGGTTCCTGTTGGTTTTAATGAGCTTTATACCAGGACTTAAATTCAGCCCTTGAGGGATGTGCAACATTTAGCAATACTTGCATTTAAAATATATATATTCACTTCTGCTTCATGTCAATATTAAGACAGGAGCAAGTATATTTAACGATGACAGGTCCAAAAATACTCAGTGTTTTTGTCCTTTGTCCTGCTTCCCCTAGCAGCAGATTTATATCCCAGCTAACATAGCAATTTACACTGACATATAGACGTAGATGTGACTTTTTTTTTTTTTGTTTGTTTCTGTCCACTTCAGAATCAAGCCTTAATTAACGCAATGGGCCAAAAGCATTCACAGAGAAAAAATAGTTTGCTTTAGCAGTTCCTAAGTTTTGGTACTCAGTTTGGTTAGAAGAACAAAATGTACAGCACAGAAAGGAGAATTTATTTCATAACTTTGTTAGATCGTTTTCTTCTGAGCTTTCTTTGCAGATGTGGCCTTGTTCTGCAGTATCTTTCCTCTGGCCATGGAAGCTGTTGCTGAAGCTACAGTCAGGAGAGAGGTCTTAATGAGGATGGTTAAAATCTATACCAAGGAATAAACATATTCCTTGCCTTTTAAAGCCAGCCAAAAAGCAGGTTCATTTTTTTCCATTAATCTTTTTTTTTCCCCAAAAAAAAAGAATGCATTATGGGATTTTTTAGCTGATAAAAATGTCTTTGTTTCACTTCTTTCTTAAGAAGTTCATAAATGGCAAACCTCTCAAACAGTGATTTCATTACAGTTCACCACCAATCTAACTGTACCTATTACAGTAAGAAGGTAAGATTTTTGTGAAATTTTGTATCCTCTAAATAATCAATGTAAAACTGGAAAAATGTTGACAAGCAGGCTGATTTTGGATAAGTGCATATCTTCAAACCATCTCTCAATAAGTTCCTACATCTGCCACAGGCTGTGGCTCACGGTCTGATCTGAAAATGTTTTGATGTTTCTTCATGTTGAACGGGTGCAGTGATAATCAGTGGCATTGGACCTGTGCAGAGATGTGTTGATGCCCCACTCTGCCTCCTCTTGCTCCGTCTCATCACACTCTGCACCTTGTTTGCCTCACTTTAGTCCATCTTTCAGGGTGGTTTATGAGCTAGTGGGCCTGCAACCTATTTACCCCTTTCTGCTGTCACCTTCAGAAGGACTCAGGGGTCAATTCCCTTCTTGTTCCTTAGCTGTCCTGAGGGTCTGAATAGATTATTTGTGCTACAGATTAATTTTATGAATACTTCCATTCTACTACTGCTGTACTATGCAGTTCTGAACTTCAAGTTGAAGATTTCATAATATCCTATTCCCATGAGAGATCTGTGTTGTTATATTCAATTTTTGTCAATAAAAATACACATTTGAAATGAGAATGCTGTCCTCTCCAAACCTTTCCTAGAAATGCTTCAAGGTCCCAAGTCTTTTAACTGCCTCTGCACTACACAGAATCTTCTGTTAAAACCTTGAGCAGCATAAAATTTATTATAATTTGAACTTCAGACAGGATTTTAACATTCAGAGGAGGCTGGGTGAAGAGGAGCTCTGTGAATCACTACCAGAGACAGGGACAGAATGGAAGCTGTTGCCCTGGTATTGCATTTCCTTCCGTGAAGATGATACTCCCGTTGCCCTGGTATTGTGTTTCACATGCTAAGGTGATACTCCACGGGCTATGCTGGTTGTGCAGCCTGTTTGTGTGCACCCTGTGGCATTTCCAAATTCCATTCAAGTGAAAGAAGACATGGGGCCATGATTTTAATGATGTAACATAAAATAAAAATTTTAATTTTATTTTAATGGCGTTGCTACTTGAGTTAGTTTTCCTTTCTGCTTTTCCTAATTTTTTTTTTGCATTTTTCCTTTTCATTCCATTCTTCCTTTTAAAATCATCAAATTATGTGAGTTTCAGACTCCAGTAAGGACACAGTGAATTGAAGTAATGGATTTCATGCTGTCTTTCTCTAACTCCTATAATTTTGTCTAAGATTTATTATATATAATCCCATTATTTTATAAAATAGCAACTTCCCCTTCCCCCCTTCTTCTCTTTATCTTTTATCTTGTCTCCCTTTTTGCTTTAACAGGGTAGTTTAAAGATTGCAAGTTAGTTCTAGGGTGGAGTTGTGTGATATAATCAATTTCAAAATAGTATTTAAATTTTCTTTCATCCACTACTATGCTGAAATTTATGCTGAGAGATCAGCATTTACTTTTTATTTTATTTCTTTATGCTCCTGCAGTGTTACAAAAAGGAGGACTGTAGCTTTTTTCCTCAAAATGCTCTTAGATTAGCACCATGTTATTTAACAATTCTGGTACATAACTGTGGATTCAGAGAAAAAGCAGTGCCTTGGAGATAAGAGTCATTTTATAGCCAGTTCTTTCAAATAGCTTTTTATCATTTAAGTGATTTTTTTGTCTGTCTTTGGGCATTAAGTAATGGAGGAAAAGTCCCCAGGGGGTAATCCTTCCTTTTATAGAAGTTCTGAGCTGCTTCAGGCTTTCCCAGGTTAGCCCATTTCCTGCTCTCCCTGTATCTGCCCTGTTCTAGGCATAATATTTTATTTTAGTTCCCAGAAACATTCTGTGCGTGGTTCAGGCTGTTTGTGAAGGCTGGGACTGCAGTACACGAGCACATGGACCCCAGACAGTGAACAGAACTGCTCACAGAATTTAATGTATATAAAACACTGAGTGTCATCAAGTCACTGGGCCAGTAATTTGCAGCCTTTTCCATACACAGAATTTCTGCTCATCCAGCTAGAATGTGATTAGAGGGCTCACTCAGAATGTAAGGAGAGCAGTCATGACTCCTTTCCACATACATGACACTAATGTTGAAAAGTTGAGCAAATACTTGTCCAGATTACATTGTGGAGATATATTTTTTAAAAGCTCTGTAATAAGCTACCTATGCACAACAGAGTCACAAACCATTCTGTCATATAGATGCCCGTCAGCTTGTTACAGCTCACTTAAGGTTTGTTACATGATGTCCGAGGCAGCTTGGCCCATAATTAGGAACCCTAAGCACCACTAATAAATCCCAACCCCATTTTCTTTCAGAGTTTATCAGTGGCAAAAAGCTTGCCAGCTGAACCTTGTACAGAAACTGTAATTTCCCTAAAAGACAATTACAAACATGTCATATATCCACTGTCCGGTGATTTGGTACCGGTATCACATAAAACAGATTCCATGTAGTTACGTGGAATTAGTAAGAAGGACAGATGAACCTTAGTTCTGCCCTTCCATATAAGCAATCACATAATATATAAACAAAATACAAAATCAATCAAAGAATGTTGTTAAATAGGTCTCCAAAGTGAAATTGATTTGGTTATTTGCGCACCCACACACTTCATAAACATATACATGTAGGCAAAAAAAATCGGCATTTTCGATACACCAGTTTCCTAATATTATTCGTCCAGGTCTCATAGATTATAAGTGACAGCATTAATATTTGGAAAAATGCACTATACCTATGTACATGTAAACACCTAGTTAGTTAGAATTACTCTGGCAATCCTATATTTGAATTTCTACACTTCTTTGCAATGAAATGTTTGACCTTCATGATGATGTTTTCTTAATTTAATATACTGATGAAATTGGGGCAGAGAATACAGATGACTGCCTCTGAGCCCTCAGGCTCCTGATTATCTCAGGATAACTGTGCCTTCCTGGAGTTGCTCAACTGCTGCATTAACAGTCTTTACTGTGAAGAAAGCAGCATTAGATAAACATCATTCAGAAGGGTATCTCTAATTGTTTGATCCTATGGAAATAATTTGCCCCAAGCATCAGCAGTAGATAGGTGTGGTTTTCAGATCATCAAGAAATATCTTTGGCTGGTATCAGCTCAGTGCTGTGTCATCCTCTTGTTTTAATTGACATTGAGTGTATCACTAACGTATTTACAAATCTTGATTAAGTCACAATAGTCAAATGTCAATATATTCTTAGCAGCTTTATAGACTAGGGAGCTACCTGCCCTTTTTTTGTGTTTGAACACCTCCCGCAGAGCCAGTAAAAGACATTTATTCCTGAGTATTGGCTAGTGCCAGCAACAGCTGCCAGCAGCTGAGGGTGGCACTGTGAAGATGCAACACTCAACAGAGGCATCCCAGCAGGTATCTTCACTCCCCAGTTAAGCAGCTTTCCAAAATAAGCTGCCATCCTTGTGCTTGCAGTCATTACAGCGAACAAATCCAGGGACTGAGGAGCTTCTAAGCCATACAGGACCACCACATGGATTCAAAGCTGGATGATAACTCCACTGGAGCAGGAGACCTTGTGGTTGTCCTCTCTGGGTGTTGTTCACAAGGAGTGTTTTGAAGATGACCTTCTTTACATCTGAGCTTCACATCTTCAGTATGTGTTTGTTCCTTTTAGCACATCCTTCATTTTGTCCTTCTGCATATTTCACCCCGATCTTCATATAACTGTCCTGCAGTTCCCCCTGCTCAAGTGCAGAGGCTGTGCACTCTGTCACTGCACCTGAAGTTCATAGCTCATGTAACTGCCAGCACAGAAAATGGATATGTATGTACCCTATAGGAAGTTTGGTGTAGTAGAAGTGTTGGTGTGCTTGGAAACTCCAGCTGGAAGGTCTGTCCCACATAAATGAGGCCAGTATTACAGCAAATTACATCTATTTCTGCTGTGTAAAACTAGGGAAAGTTTTGGTTTCCTGGGACATTGCTGTCCTTCCAGATTAATTGCATCCAAATTAAATAGAAGGAGCTGATATTATACCGGCAATATCAGATGTTCTTGATTCATTTATTGATATACAAGTTCTGCTATATTTCCCCAGGAATGACAAGGGGCCTGATGACAGTTCCTGGATATGTTTGGATCTATTTGAATACAGTAAAAATCAAAGTCGTTCTAAGGGGGAAAGGAAAGAAGGAAAGAAAAGAAAATATAGCTAGATTGTTGATTACTTTGTTTTGGGGGGGGGGGGGGTAGTTTTACATCAATCTGTCCTCAAAAATAGTTTATTATTAACAATTTGGATTTTGATATAATATCTATGGCACTGACTTGCCATCAGAATCTGTGCTGAGGTTACTTTTTATACACTACTTTTGTTTAAAACTTCTTTCTTGTCTCCAGGGAATTTAGTTTGAACTACCATAGCTCTTTTATTTATTTCTTAAATATTTATTCATATGTGCCTCAAACTATTATACTCCATATTAAAGTATCCATCACTACCTTGTGCATATATATATCAAATCACATAGATATACACTAATATTTGCCGTTTTTTAATACAACACATGATATTGTAACAACATCATACGTACACTTACACATACCTATAACATAGGCAATAATTATATAGGGATATGTAATAATAATAATTACAATCACATATAAATGTATGTGGCAAGAAAGATCATAAGAGGATTGTAACAACATGCTTGCTATTACTATTGGTACTTACTTGCAAGGAGAAAATTAACCAAAATAACTGTAGTGGATTATGTGTGCCTGAAACAGTAGTTGTCCTGGAATTGGCACTGTAATTAAAAGTCATACTTTAATCCAGAAAAATGTTATGAGTTACAGAAACCTCCTCGTTATTACTAAAAGGTTCCCCACAAATTGCAAGATGCATGCTGTGAGCGTGTATCCGCAGGCAGAAGTTACTGTACTTTTTACAAAGACAGCACAGTGCCACAGAAAGGCGTTAACACTTCTGCTCTAACACTGTGGTTTGTGAACACTGATGGCTTCTGAGGCCTCTCCTCTTTCCAGAGCATACACTCACAAATCTGCTGTAGGAAGAGATAAATGGGTAGACTTCAATCCCAGCCTGCTTCCACTCCTCTGAACGGCTTAGTCAGTAGCACTCGGCTTTACAGACATTTTATCCTGAGGCTTTTATTGCTGAAAGGAAGAGGGGATGTGATTTCCCTGTTCCCACTGCCGACTCCCCAGGTTATTCATAGATCTCTTGCCACAATAGGCTGTAGTCGTGTTTCAGCAGCAAGCACCAAACAGGCCATACCTACAACCTCAGCTGTTCTCAAACTGAGATAGATCCATGAAGTGCCACTGGTATTTTGGTTGCAAGATGATGATATGAGAATTTGTTTGAGTGATACTAAGTAATCCCTTATAATTATACTGATTGAAATGGGAAGGATGGCAGACCACGCACTTTTGCATCACAGATACTGTCTGTGAAGTTTTAAGGTCTGAAAATCATTTGTTCTGTCTTAAAGAAAATGTTTCTACCAGTGCAAAGTTTAGCAGTTAAATGATACTTGCATTCTGTGCAACAGATAGTCCTCTGTTTAATCAATTTGAGGGTCTGATCACATATTTACAACCAAGCTATTACTTTCAGAGCTTGTAGTGCACAATCAGATTTTGGGAGGCTCAAATGTACAGCTCACAGCTGCCTTGAGTATCCCTTAACAACATACATTCCTAAGGCTTCCTCCCAGCTCAGATGGAGAGGAAAAGATATTAATTAAGGGTGCTATGCCAGTTCATACCAGCCAGAGATCCAACCTAATAGTTATAGTCCACAATAGAAAGAAGAATCTTGATGATGTTCTCCAGGATACATATGCTAATTATCCTGAAGATAATTACTAGGTGCAATGGTAGGAGATGATGAGTACTCTTTACTCACACTGGAACCTGTGGGCCAAGTGTAAAATGGTGCCGGCTCTGTTCCTACTGTCTGATAAAGTATGAACATGAGTCTCACAGATACCCAGCAATGTGAAGGAAAAAGTGCTATATGAAAATTGCATATATTAACTAGCGGCTATTTTGAGCAGAGCAGGAATTTTCATCTTTATCTTGATAGCCAAAAGGGGTGCAAGAGACTGGGTGTTGGATTTTAAGCAATGAAAACTTTATCCATTTCTCCTGCCCTGTCACAGTAATCTAATAGTTATTTCCATGTTTCTCCTGTCCATGTGTTCTATATTGTGCCCACAAGGTTTTTCCATGCAATCAGTCTGAGGTGTCGATCTGCTGAAAGGATTCCTGTGGACTGGAAGACAACTTGGCAATATCCCCCATTGTGGTCATCCTGCAAATCTTTTGCCTAAGTGTGACAGAAGCCCTCAGTATATTTTAGCATTAGGGCCATGAGTTCATCATCCCTTGCTTGTAGAAAAGTTGTGCTCACTGGGAGATCAGGCTGTTGGGAGCCTTGCCCCTGCTGTTCCGATAGAGGTCTGTCCTGGGTTACACAAAAATTCTGGTATACACCTTTTCTTTTCTCTTTTATCCAAATATGCCTTTTGGCTGACTCTCCATCTGTTTCTGCCAGCTGTTCCAGGCATGGGGAAGGTGAACCATGTGGAAGGGTGGCCATCTTGTCTCTGTGGCCACGTGTGTTTTTAACAGGTGGCAGATGCCGGCTGCCATCCGGTCCGGTGGATGGGGCTTGGGAAGCTTCTCCTCATTAGTTGGTTTAACCTAGTTTTATTAGTATTGTTATTAGCATTTCTTCTTGGAAAAGAGTTATTTTTTCACTTATATCCGGTTGTATTTGGTCTCTCTCTTTCTGTATTGGAAAAACCAGGGATGCTGAATCCAAGGGAGGAGACTTCCATCTGAGGTCTCTGCCCCTCCAAATTGTCTCAAACTGAGACAAGATTATACCAGGAGCTCCTCAGGGAGGATCAGGGCAATGTGTGAGCTGTGTGTCCAAAGACATTGCTGTGAGGTCCACTGATTGCCTTCCTCAGTGCCCAGGGAGGCCTTTCAGCCCCAGAGTCTTCAAGCATCTCTGCCCTGCAGATGCAGTTTTAGGGAAGGCCACAATCCTTTTATAAGCTAGATGTTATTGAAAGATAAGGCTATACCTTGGGCAGTATTCTTCCCTAGCTTTGTTATGTGGAAAAAAAATATTCAAATGGTCTCAACTTTTCAGTATTTCCTCCATCACAGAGGGGAGTTAGATTTGAGTCCCTGTTTCCTTCCCAGTGAGGGATCAGACTTGCTGCTTCATGCAGTAAAAAGAAATACTCCTTGTACAAGACCTTCCTTTAATTTTTTACTAGGGTATCATGGGAAGGTCAGATGAAATCTGGCCCTACAGCATTTAATCTGACTTTTTTTTTTTTATGGTTTCTTTCATGTAAACAGTGCAGTAAAGCACTTTTCAGAACAAAGGAGTATTTGAGAGACCTGCTAAAGATGTTGAGTTCATTAGATTCACATAGGGCCAAATTCTGTCCATTAGGACACACCTTTCATTAGGAGCTAGATCATGCATCTGGGGAATGGAAATTATCCTTTAATGCAGTTGTATCAAAGAGATTTCATTTGACAGTTTTCTCATTTCTTTCCACAATTAGAAATGCTAGCAAAAGCCCTTGAACAAGTTCATTTTTCCTTTGATTTATTCCTTGTCTCAAGCTTATTGCTTAATTTTTAAAAAATTCTGTATGACCATAGGAGAGCCCTGTTTCTGTTGGCAAATCGCAAATGGCTGATTTTCCTCCCCTGGCTTTGCTCTTCCACATAAACCAGTGCTTCAGTTTCAAACTATTTCTTGGAAGAAGAAACATTGCAGAATGAGAAGAGAGATATTGTTTCAGGAAGGGACCCATATGTTTGTGTTCACGGCCCAAGATCAGTCTCTGAGCCAGCTGGGCCTTCCTTGCAAAGACATGTATGGAAAGCGGGAAGGCTTTATTGTGTTACACAAGTGATATGGGAGGTTGGGAAGGTGGATGGTATCAGCAGGACAAAAAGAGATGAGGCAAATTTGCCGATAAAATGTCCGTAAATGTGCTAACAGCACTAGGCAGCAACATACCATCAAACATACCACAACAACAGTTCTGCTTGCTGGGAAATGTAGAAGAATGGAATGCAGAAAGTGTCTAGACTCCCATGCTCTCTGTGAACAACATCTTCCACTGAAGGCATCTTCCACTGGAGACAGAATATTGAATGGGATGGATCATTAATTTGACTTAGTGGGGCATTTCTGCTGCTTTCAATCAGGACCTGATGTTTGAAATTACTATTGTTTTTCAGTGAAATTTTCGTAACACTTGGATTAGAATAACAATCAGGAATCAAATTAGATAACCAAAAGTCATGTTTGTCCTAGTTTTTATTGCCACAGGATGTGTTTCTGTCTTAGAAGAGGTGTTCTTCTTTATTGTTCATTTGCAGCATGTCTTTTAACCACAGGAGCCCCAGTCTGTACTTCTAGGGGGAGAGTGCCTTTAAAAGCCCCTGCCTGAAGGAGAAGGGAAAGTGAGAGAGCTGGAAACACATAAAGTACCAGATGTGGGCTTGTTTTTGTAAAATCCAAAATTTCTTTTCCGAGTTCTAAAAAAAAATTATGTTTTTTTCCAGGTAGAGGGTGATTGAGTCTGACACAGTGAGTTTTTTCAGACTTATATTCTGTTATCAATTTCATTTACCTCACTTAATCCCTTTGGAAACTGTATCTGACCTAATTTTTTCAGCAGTGACTCTTACGGCAAGAACAAATAATAGGGGTGACCCTGTGCATTCCTGCCATATCTCTTTCTCTGTAATGTGGATCATTCTAGTTTCAATTCACATTCATCTGTGAAGAGACAAAGTCAAAGATCAGTTCAAAACAGCTGATACATTCCTGCAAATTCACATTTGGCAGTACTGTAAGTGGGTAAATATTGCCAGCATGTATTGATTGCTTTTCTGCTTCAGCCAACAGACCCAAAGTTATCTGCCAAATATATTTTTTTATGTAAATTACACCTCATATTGCTTGATGTGGCATGAGCTGTATCAATTAAATGCGAACCTCACCTGCTCTGAGAGTGTTATTGGCTCTCTAGGGTATTCTGGTCTTTTCAACAACAGATTTTGCGATTTCCCCTTTAATCCGGACTTAGCAGAGAAACAGACTACTAATGGTGAGACTTCCAGTTATGTGTTTGCCATGTTATAGGGAGCTGTTTGTCTCTGAATTTGCTGTGACACTGCAAGGTGGCAACATTATAAATTGCTTTTATCTCTCTTGGGTCACTATTAGTTCTGTGTGTGTGTATTTGTGTATGAGTGTTTGTGTGAGTACTTGTGCGTGAGTGTGTAACCTGATCAGATGCCTTAAAGTCTATTCTGTTAATAGGCCTTCTGTGTTGCTCCTGCAGCCAGCAGCCAAGCTGCCCTCACTGCTTGTAGTGGGTGATGGAGAATGCTCAGAATTCAACAAGCTGGCTCAGCTGCTTTTTTATCCCCTACAAAGGCAGTCCTGCAGTGGGGAGGAAAGTGTTCTGTGCTCCAAGCAGCAATATTCTAGGCTGTGGTTGGTGTTGAGGGAAAGGTTCTTTCTGATTCCATGACAGATGGAAAAGAAAAAAAGAAGTGTTCTTCCAAAGTTCTTTCCCTTTGCCAGAAACAGATCTGTTTTAATAAAGAACTATTTAGCTAGGTGCTGTTGCGTCATCTAGATATGGAAACTGAGACAAGAAAATATTTTTATATAGTTATATTGTATTTATAAGGATTGTAAAATAATTACTCCTTCTACTATGATGAAGTCTAATAGGTCCAATATCAAAGTCTTAGACATTACAGAAACATGGCAGAGACATAACCTGCTTTAAGAAGGACACAGGCTATTTCAAGAAGATGTGGAAATCCATTATTGCTGCTTTTGACATGACATTAGTGGTTATTGTGAAGACCTGTATGAATAAACAAAGTCACTAATGCAGCATGAATGCCCCCCTCAGCAGCAACTGCCGCATGAAGTAGTTTGTTTCAGAATCCTTTGCCAGAACTGGAAGGTATACAGTGACTTATAAATGCTTTCACTACTGTTCTTTTCCTGCCATGATCATTAATCAACTCAAACTCTCATTTATCTTACTGGTATGAGGAAGATCGTGCCTCTTGTATTGCAGAGCTGCAATATGATGGGGAAACTTCAGACCCTTCCTCCTCTAACCAAACTCTTCCTCTGTGCCTCTGTGTAGTAGCAGCAAAGGAAAAAAAAAGCTCTTGGCCTAGAGTGTATTACCTCCATTAGTTTTTGGTACTGAGAATTGCCCACTGGGATAGCAGCTGGAAAAGGCTTGAACACCATCCCTTCACCTCACCTCACACTTTTTCTGTTCCCTATTTCCAAAATGTGCTCTTGAAATAGGAGCAATTACACTCCATAATGGCATTCCTATTGATGGGATCAATCCCTCAAAGAGAAGTAGTATCATCTTAAATCTTGAAATATTTGTGGTGCTAAAAGCCTGGGTTTAAATTTTTATTTTATTTTTAAATGAAGGGAAACTAGGACAGAAAGGAAGAGTAGCATGAGGGACAGAAGTTCAAGGCTTCAATAGAGTGGTCTTCCTCCCTTTTTATGCAGAGGGATATGGAGGTCCTCATATAGGGTCCTTGTCATAGGATGGATGGTACAAGCTGCTGATTGACTGTTTTGAGCAGTCTTACAGCTCTGCAGTTGGAGGGCTAATGGGCAAGGAGTTATTACCTGCTCTTGGATCTCAATTATGCAATCGTTGTCTCTGGTCTTCTGTGAAGCAAGAAAATTGAAGCAGAAATGAAATTTATTAGCTACATTATGAATGTGGTAAATGCTGATGTCTTACTGCAAATGAGGTATTTGCTAAATAGAAATGCTTTTAAAACAGTATAATCCTTCACTGTCCCTTCAGGACAAACAACTGCAGAGCAGTGATTGCAGAAATCATTTAGGTCATGCAAATCAAGCTCTAGCAGCATTGTTTCATGCAGTGAGAAAGGAAAGCTAGACTGTCCTATTAAGAAGCCTTGTAATGATAAAATATGATTAAAATGACTTGAAGAAATTACCAAGGGGGGGTCAAGAAGGGCTAAGAAGGGCAAGCTCATCACTGAAATGTGTTTTAAAATGGACTAATTCCAAGGAAGTATATTTATCATAGTCACACATAAATATCTGAGCAATAATCACATCAAAAAGATGCAAAAATCATAGCCCTTACAAGGTCTGAGGGTAGTTTAGTAGCTTTTTATATACAGAGCTGATTAACATCAAGTGACATAGGGGCCTAAAATTCTCACGTAATGTTTTCACAAACTATGACAATCGTTTTTCTTCTGGACTTATATTTAAATGTCACTTGGAGGAATATCAAGTGACCCAATATTGTACAGTGCAAGCAGAATGTAATGAAAGGTACTGCAGCTAATGCTGCTGCAATAAGCTGAATTGTACAGGGGGAGCCAGCTCTGTCATTTGCAGATCCTGGAGATGAATTTCCCTTACAGTGGTGCTGGCCTGCTAGTGCAGCTGAATGAAGACCAGTGTAACTGCTTTCTTTAATGGGTCTAAATAATCTGGGATATTTTTTATGTGTGGTGGTACCTGGTGGAAATGTATCATCAACCAAACACACAGTTTGGTTTCAACAGGCTATGCATAGATTCTTCCCAACTTGGAGAGCGCTGACTCCGTGGTGTCACTGCACAGCAGAGCTGAGAAGTACCTCTTTATAACCTAATGGTTATAAACCAGATTGAACAGCAAGATATCTCTTGGCAAACACTGAGGAGCATGTCTGTTCCTCCTCCTGCCCCCTTCCCAGCCACCCCTTATTTCACTTCTCAGAATTATTTCTACTTCTGTCTTTGAGAGGTTTTGGTGCTAAGGGCCCAAGGGCAGTTTTGGTGCATGCAGCTCCCCAATTCAGCGACACCAGCCTGAAATCACATACTCACACAAGTGGTGAAGCTTGGCTTCAGACTTGCCAGCTCCAAAATGGGTTTAGAGGAATGCAAATTCTACCAAAGCAGGAAGCTGGCTGGCTGCTTTCTGACCTTCCTCACCAAAGACATGTGGATGATAACAGAGAAGAAAGGTTCAGGAGGACAATAGTGACTGCTAGCATAAAGGAGAAGGGACAACCAAGATTTTGTCTCTGGCCTGGCCACGGAGTTGTAGCAAGAAAACTGAAAGGCCAATTAGGTCTCTACCCGACAGAATGATGAGGAGCATAGAAGCTAATTTTATATGAGGTGTTACTGTGACAACTCACAAGACAGCAGCGCATTGAAAACAAAGTACGGAAATGTAAAGCTGAAACCAGAGGAGGGAAAAAAGAGAAGATAAAAAACCTGAAAGTAAGGGGAAAACAAGTATAGCAGAAGCAAGAGCAAATGAAAAGGTCAAAATACAATTTGAAAGGATGAGGACAAAAAAAAAAGTAGGTAGTGAGGGGACACCAAGAGAGAATCATGATCAGAAATGAAGTGTTTGATAGCCTGGTTAGCAAACAAAATACCAGGATGTGGTGTCTTCACACCAAAGACCCAGAGATGTTTTGGGTTGGGTTTTTTGATCTGATTTTAACTACTCAAAGTTAGATGTTCAGCCTGAGGAAGTTTCCTAGGCTTTGTCAGTAGCTGGCAGAGAGAAATAAGTACCAGGGGAGGTTCAGTCATTCTGCAGTCAGTGGGAACATGGTGGCTTCACAGATGTTTACTTTGCTGTCAGCTACGGCTTTAATTAAATTGTAGTTGGTTTTGTCTTCTTACTTTTTCACTCCTTTGCACTGTTGTATGACTGGTGCTGGTGAAGCTGTTGTTGAGAGACACAATGAATTGTGTTGGGAAATCAAAGAGAACTCTTGTTAGTCTATGTTGCTTGTTCAATCTGGTGGTCACAGAAGGGCCACACAGAGTTTCGCTGAACTGCTGAGAGAGTGTTGTGGAGCCACAAAGGAGTGGTTAGCAGAAATGGTGATACCTGGTTAAGCCCTCACTGCCAGTGGAAAAGCTGCCCACTTGCCATGCCGTGATGGTGAGTGACTTGTTCACTGGAGGTGTCTCAGTAGAGAGAGCTCTGATGGCTAGCCTGGCCTGGCAGCCTCACTTCTCCATGGCCTAGCTTCTTGCAACTAGCACTTCAGGTCAAGTACTCATTGCAATAATGGAATATCTGGGCTGCTATATGCATGGAGCAGAGTTAGCTTCATAGCAGAGGGGTCCAGGAGAGTGTGAAGGAGCTGATCCCGGAGGAGTGTTGTTTGTGGTGGACCATGGCTTTATATGCTTGGGGGGTGTTGCACGCTGCGTGATTGCTGCATGGCTCCGAGGCTCTTCACTACCTTGAATTGAATTTCATATTGCAGCAGTTCACTTCTGCGAGTCTTCCATATTCTTTGTGCTAACCTCATTTTCCTGCTGGGCTAATCACTTTGGCAGCACCAGTACGAACAGCACCAGTGCCAGATACCTTTCATATTTAAAAACTGCTCATATATACAAATTTGCAGTAACTAATTACAGAAAGGAAACTCTGATGCAGCAGCTGTCAGAGGGCAGTGAAAATTAATGGAAACCAGTTCAATAAAAGCCTTCATTTGGAACAGCTAAAATGCATGGCTGATTTAAGTATCTGGTCAGGCTGGATTAAGTAATCTACACTGGGCACAGACCTTCAGCAGTCATGGCACTGCTAATGAGTGAAACAATTCTCTTATTATAAAATCATTACCAGTCAATAAAATGAGCTCAAACCACAAAATGGGAGCAAAGTTCAGGGATCTGAGAATTCATAGTTTAGCCCCATCACTGAAAATGTCAGGAAATTAAAAGAAGCTCTATGTAAGTCACCACACAGTGCAATCCAACGCAGAAAGACAATTCCCGAGTGCCATGACAACATTTATGGACTCTTCTGAAACAAACTGATGTTTCTAAGGTGAAAGAATGGGACCTTAATCTTTGCTTCCAGTTCTCTATGCCCACCTTCATCCCATCAGTATGGTTCATGCAGCTGCTAATTATCTAGCAAAATGCAGGCAGGAAAGACAGAGGTGAACACTTGGCTTGAAGGAAAAAAAAAAGGCGCAATATGCTAAGTATCTAAATTATTGTTTAAAGACATAAAATGAGAAAAAACTATGAGCTAATACTATGTGTACAGGTGGGCACAGTTCTCCCTGAAGGTCCCACACTGCCTCTAGACCCAACCTGGGCTTGTGCAGAGCTGTCTCAGGAGTTACCAAGAGCAGGATGGATAATGAGAATTAGTGATGGCCAACTGACTCTTGCTGAAGTTGACAGTGAAAGTAACTTTTTTCCTCAACAAAGATTTTTCTCAACAGAGGTTATATCAGAGGAAGAGTTTATTACATATACCTCTCATTTAGTTAGGATCTGCTCCTCAGGACTTGGTTTGACTGATGTTTATTCAGCACCTTCTTTCCCTTCAGTTTTTTCAAAGGAAAGATGTCACTTTTAGGCAGCTTCAGCAGCTCTATGCTCAGACTGGGCTGGTCCCAGCTTGCCAGCTAGTCCTTGGGCTGCCTGGTTCTACTTCCTGCACACATGGCTTTATGCCTGAGGAGCTGCAGACAGGATCTCTGACAAGCTACTTCCTTTCATTGGGATTGAAGGAGGAGTCACTTTGTCCAATTAATTTGCTCCTAGAGGGTTGATAACAGGGCAGATTCAGAGAGGTCATGGCAGGGCAGAAAAAGAGGAAACAAAGTGCTGGAGACAAGATGCTGGAGAGGGTGAAATATTTTGTGTAAAAGGGCAGTGCGTTGTTTTTTCTTAGACAGATTTTATACTCTAGCCACTGAATCAGGGTGTACATGTGGTCACCTGGAATATGAACAGGCAGTTCATTGTGCTAAATTCAGACTATTTGCAGCCTCAGGAAGACATTAATGCACCAGTTGCTGATGCTGTCAAGTTTCAAGGTTACCTTTTTGACCATACAGGAGAGGAGCAGATATCAGGGCAATTCATGCTCTAAACCAGAGTCTCAAGAATGTGAACCCTTGCAAATTCTGGAGCATGATATAACAAAATATTGAAAATACTTTCAAAAAGCACAAACCCTCTAAAAACTACTAGGAAAAAAAGAAAAAAACCAAAACTATGAGTCATAGAATATATACATTTTGATTCAAGATACACCGGTAGAGTTACTTAGGACAATAGTACTTAGCTCTGTTTTACAACTTTTTTATTTGTAGATCTTAAAATTCTTTATAGAAATTAAGGAAATATACTTTTGTTTTGCATATTACAGCTATCAAGGGGATTGAATCACAAAGGAGTCTAATGACTAACTCATGGAGAAACACTGGGTCTTTGTCTGTCTGGGTCTAGCCTGGACCTTTTTCTATGCCCAAAATTATCTTAATCTGCAGGTTTTGTTGGAAACTGATGCATATCAGTCTCCTACAAGAAACCTTTGGGTGTCTGCTGCATTGCCAAAGCTATAGTTTCAGACGTATGGTATTTAGGATACCTTATGAGTGGGCTAACCTTGTAATAGATACTTCTAAACTCTGTAACTAGGCAACTAAAAAAAAAAACAAACCCTCTAAAGTGGTTATCAAATTTGTCTTAGGAAACCCTTGTCCTGCTGTGCAACTTAAACCAAGAGATGATGTTGCAACATAATTACATTTTATCTTAAATTGCATTGTCTCATAATTCATGCAACTGTATTATCTGTGTTTTACTCAAAACCATCAATCTGCATTATATCTATCACATCAGAGAAGCAAAATGCTAATTTTTATAGGGATTTTACCTCTTGCTATTAAATAACTCTGTTATCTAAGTAGTAAAGCATTCTAGTCTAAGTACACACATTTTATTTCATTGCACCTGACTTCTCTATTGTTAATGAATAGAAACTAAAAGAGGAAGTATAGCTCTGGGCTTTTCCTGTTTATGTATTGCAGTTGTAGATCCCAAGAGTCTTTTGGATGTAGTGTTTTGAATATCCATGGAAATGCAGAGATCACTTGTAGTGACTGCAGTCCTTGTCAGAAAGGTTTTGCAGATGAACCTTGGCTTGTCTCCACCTACATATTACTTGCTGAGTCCCAGTGAACTTCAAGAAGTTCCCATGAAGCAGATGTTGTGATGTAATGCAGTGAATGAGCTCTCACAGAAAATCCAAGAAATCCAAAGCCAGATTTCTTACAGATCTTTGTAAACAAGCCCCAGCATGACACAAAGTAGGAAGGTATCCTAATTAACACTATGTATCTCAATATTAAGAAATAATAACTATGTTGCTATCAGAATGATGACTTTGAAGACTGCAAAAAAAGTTATATCCAAAGTATAATTAAATACACTGAACTGAGTTGAAGGTGATAAGGGCCGTAAATACCACAATTATCTGGCATAGTAGATTATCAATTTTGATGATACCTATAAAGCTTTAAAAAAAGAAGAGAATTATTAATATAGAGTAAAAAAAACCTTCTCAAATATTGTAAAGAAATGCAGTAGCATTTACATAGACTCATCTGTTTCTGCAGAAGGTAGAAATGCCTCCTCGGGGAACAGCAATTCCTAGGCAGAAGTGCCACTGTGAAACACTCTGTGAGACTGGAGCCAGGAAGAAAAATTGGGCTTTTCATTCTGGATGTATATGAAGTAATCCGTGAACAGTTCAGGAATCTAAATGTCTTTTTCAGAAAGAAATGAATGATGGCCTGTTTTCCAATCATTTGTTTGTAGAACAACTCTAGTGACTTGCATCCTGAAAAGTTTGCTATTTGCAAAACATTTTGCCATTTTCCACTTCAGAAGCATCTAAATTTAGTAATAGTGCATAGCTCTGTCTCCCTGGAGGCCTCCAGTTCAAAAGTCCAGCTCTGTTTTGAATGTAAGTTTAGAGCAAACAACACAGCATGACATAGTAGTAGCTAAGGAACAACCTGTGTCTGTTCCTCAGTGCAAAATCTTTGTACACTCAGTCTGAGAGTGCAGGAGCCCAGGTGGAATACTTGGGGGTGAGACAATTCAAGGTATTTTCTCTCCTTCTTTCAGTTTAAACTTCACAGAGACACGGGTTGTTCTGGTTCTCCCTCTGGATGTCTGTGGACTCGTGTCTGCTTGCACCTCCCACCTCACGTTGTCTTGCTGAGAAGCAGTCAGTGATCTGAACGACGGCCCTGTGGTCTAGTCCGCCACCCTTCCTCTGCAAAATCCTGCTTGCTGGGCCACAGTAATGTATGGAGCCATTTTGTCACTCTCCTGCTTATACCTGTGCTGTTCACCATCCCACTGCTCCTGGGGCCTTGGTGTTACCAGAAGGAAAGGTGTTACCAGAAGGAAACACAAAGGAGATGTCGCCTCCCTTGAACTGCAAAAGCAGAATCTATTAATCATTGCAGCAAACAGCAGTACACTGGAGAGATGGACTTTCGTGTAGGGGAAGATATTTGCACATATCATTGCAAAGTCAAAAGTATGAGTCTTTGACCCTTTCATTTATTGTTATGTTTCTTGATCCAAATCTTCAGAGAAGCCATTTTGGAGTTTATACAGGGTTTTGAATTGCTTCCAACCACTTTCTGTTCCTAGTTAGTCCTGTTCTGGGTCATGTCCTACTGAATGTCTCCCATCATACAAATTTTTCTTTCTACTCCTCCCAGCTCCTCATCTAACATTTTTTTTGTTGAAGATCTTTGTTTCCCTCTTCCAGGTTTCTTTACAGATTCTATGGGAAAATTCTCTCCGGTCTTCCCTTCTTCCTGTCCACCTTTGACCCAACATAATCTCATCCGCCTACACAAAATCAGGTGACATCCCTGTGGATATCTTGGACTTTCACCTCTCTGCCAGAGCTTTCTGTCCAAATCTCAGCACCTCACTCTGTAAGAATTCCCAGAGGATGTCAGGTCAAACTGGATACGCCAGCAGAGTGCAGTGGCTATTGTTGGCTAGGCTGTCCAAAGTCATCTCAGTGCTTTAGGCTCTTTATCTCTGTGTTAATATAGTATGGAATCCTAAATACTTTAGTAAAACTTTTTTTCTTCTGGTCTTCTCAGTAGAAAAATTTCCCTAGGAACAAATTCTTAAGTTATGAACTCTAGATTTAAACAAGGAGCATTTATATTGAGTGGAAGAGAGAAGGCCTTTGTTTGAACACAACAATATAGCGTGAAGAAAATACAGAAGTATACTTGGCCAAATTTTTCAGCTTCATTTTCTGTCAATAATCTAGTGGTAACAGAATTTTTCTTGCTGAGCTTAAAGCTTGTGCTGTATTATTTTAGATATGCTCCATTACCTTGTGGCACAAAGGATTTGTTTTTCTTAGTATACAATAGAATTCATGTTTCTGTTCCGAAATCATTTGAACATTATGAGGAATTGCACAGGAAACTCTGTCCTTTGGCAAGAAGGAATGGTGGAAAACAGAAGGTGCTGCTTATGAAACTCCATGGGAGCGAGTCTGTCTAGCCACACGGCAGCATAAATTCTGTTCAATATTTATCAAAAAGGAATTAATCTGCACAGTCTCCCTATGCAGCCAAGTTCAGATTACTTCTTGATAACTTTTCTAATGGATTCAGCTGTGCATGACGAAAAGCTTGCACCTAAAATCAGACACAAGTACTTTCATTGTTTAAAAACACATGCTACTGTTATGCTTAGTTGTGTTTTTTTTTTTTTTGTTAGAGGTACATTTATCTCATCTTCTGAAGGGGAATCACATCTGTCTGCATCTCAGGGTCAAAGATCAACCTTCATTTCTCAAATTTTGAAATATTTCCTGAAATATCTTTTTCATATATTAAATCCAGGAACCCTTAATAAGAATATGGAGGATAGAATGCTGAAGATGTTACTCTCCCTCACCACAAAAGGCTGTAGATGAGTAAAATTAGTGTAGGTTCCAGAGTGATAGACAACTTAATGAAAGATGAATCTGTTGGGGGCTATTAAATGTAAAATCACTGTGTCTGGTTCAGGAATCCTGTGAACCAAAAATTGGTGTGTACTGGATAGATATTCTGGGAATAACATAATGCACTTGCTCTGTTCCTAATTCTTTTCTAGGCATTTACTGCTGTCCACTGTTAGAGACTGAGCTGTGCTTCTTGACTTGGTGTCCCTGTTTCTATGTTTTGAAAGATTTCTGTGGATTATTTCACATTTCTTCATAGGAAAGGTGGGAAGAAGAGAGGAATCAAATGATAATGAAGAGAGGAAGGTGAATAGAGGTCACTGAGAGAGAAATTGAGAGAGAAAAAAGTTGTAAATATTGTCATATTTTCCCACTGTCCTATCATAACATAGTTATGATTTGGAGAGAGACTAAGCCACTCTTGGATACATTGTGTGTAACCTGATGAATCTTAGAAGAATTAAGAACTTGGTGCAAGTTCTGATATTCTTCCAGTCCAAACAGTCTGCCTCAGAGTCAAAAGAAAACAATGTGGTTAGTCTCTCTCTTCACATTCCCTACTGCTGCTAAATGGGTAATTTAAAAAGGCACATGTAATTCTAGCCTGCCATGCCTTAGCTAATCAATTTAGGAATAGAGTACCTGTTCTCTGCTTTCCAACTTTCAAATAGCTTTCTTTTCTTGATAATTTTTGTGGTGTTGTTGTGGGTATGCCTGTGTGGTCATTTGGTCCCTGTTAACTCAGACGTGTTCTTTCTACTCTTTGTCTGCTGAACAATCATTTTTGTAGTTTCTATTTCACAAGTTAAGAGTTTGTCACCCTGCTGTTCCCTGCAATTGGGGAAAATAAGGACAGAAACTCTAGCCTTGTTTTCACAGAGTAGCCTGGACTAAGATCTAAACTTTGGGAAACAGCTGAGTTAGTTGGCAGCTGTTGACCTCTTACTGACATGCAATGAGACTTCGAGTAAATGTCTTATCTTTTTCTGTGTCTCAGATCTGTCTTTAAGGCAGCCCATTCTCAGTGATCTGTGGTTTTAGGCTAAATCATTTTATGATTACAGAGGCAGTTAGGATCTGGCCAGGCTCAATAGTTCAGTGTTACATAGATAGCTATACCATATCTAAAGTAAGTTTGTCACTGGAGAAGCTCAGCCAATTTTGTACATTCTGTACACTGAACTGTTTAATCCCACAAGACTGAAGCTTGCTCTGAACAGAGCCAACTTAGGTCCAAACACCCCATGGCTCAGGGTGGCTTTGCACAAAGCCAGCTTCAGTTTAGCGAGTCTGGCTAACTCCTGCAGAGCCCTGGCTAATAAATGCACTGTGCTCCTCAGCCAGCTCTGAGAGTTCCTGCAATGTGGAGCATGAACAAAACGCCCCAACTGTGTGGTCCTGAAGGAATCAACATGCTCCAGAAGGGCATATTAGCACTAATGTGGCACCAGCCATCCTGGCTGACTTCACAGCAAACCATTCAAATGCCTTGGCACCAAGTTGCTCTGTACCATATTGCCTGCAATTTTCATTAGCTAGGTTATTTCAGGCTTTTGTTCCTGTTCTTCTCTCCAATAGCTCTGGATAATGGCAAGTTGGCCACAGCATGAAAGCAATGATTTTGCCATAACTGTATGTATTATAAAACCCTGTAGCTTTTATGGCAATTTGATGCAGCCTTTCAATTTTTGTCCACCTTTTTTTTGGCTAGGCAGCCTGCATTTCGGGATTCTAGCCACGGAGCATGAAGAAATTACTGGTTAACTCATCCCTGTAATAAACTGTACTTATGGGTCCTGTCTGTGGGATGGGCCAGAGAGCTGGAAATAGGACTTTGTTGCATACAGAGAACCACAACAACTAGCACAATGTTGCTGCCTAGACAGTTAAATTCTGTAGCGTGCACACAAAGTAAAAAACAGAAGTCACCCGTCTTGATAAAGCTGGTTCCCACCAAAACACGCAGTGATTATCCATGTGGTTTTTAGCCTCGGAATACCGAGGCTAAAATTGTTCTTCAGATAAAAGATGTGATGGTAAAGTATTACATTAAAAATAAAGTCAGTGAAATGAGTAAAGAGGACTTTAAAAATTTGTCTTACTTTGTCTGCTCTCAGTCAGATTTGAAAATTTTCCAGTACTGTGTTCCTCCTTTTAGATGGTGCAGTACCTTGGCAGAATTTCCTGAAGGCTTTTCATGACCTCCTACTGTAATTGCTTTGAAACCTACAGCAATCTCTATAGAGTCTTCTTAAAAGAATATTACAAAAGTTAGTAATGCAACTATGTTTCCATAGACTTAAAAATAGAAGGATCACATTTTCTGGTGTTTATGAGTGTCAGATATCTGCTTTGTAGATTTGCCATAACTTTCCTTTTTTTTTTTTTTTTTAATTCTTTCTTAAAAATATAATAGGTGCACCAAATTGCACAACTATATCAATATTTCAAAAGCTACCAAATCTTACACATGCAAAAAAAGGAAGCTTAACAATCTTTGCTAATCTCTAATGCAAGATGCATCCATTATTTATGAATATGGCAGACAAAGGGGAACTGCTCTTGAATGGAATCTTAAATACTACACAAGGGAAGCCCTGGGCAGCTACACAACACAAGGTCCCTTGCTATAAAGCTACTGACCAGTCTCTCTGGAGATTAACTCTGAAAGTTAGTTTCCAGAAAACATACTAATTGCATATGAGCTGGATTGATATTTATAAAAGATGGAAAGAATGAAGATAGGATCCTTGCTATTCAAGCATCATTTTGTACCAACACTGATTGGGTTGCAGCAGGCCAGCACTTTCTCATCTCAGATTTTCCGTGTCTCTTGTTTTCGTGTGTGAGGAAGGCAAATGACCTTTAGTAGTGGAACACTGGGGTGGAGACCCTTAC
This sequence comes from Pyrocephalus nanus, assembly GCA_038380795.1. NCBI lineage: Eukaryota > Metazoa > Chordata > Aves > Passeriformes > Tyrannidae > Pyrocephalus > Pyrocephalus nanus. Next base: position 10,622,406 of record CM076262.1, on the reverse strand, counting down.
ATGGCAGTTGGGGAAATATGTCTGGATCCAACAGCACCTATAATTTTTCTTCCCTACATGTGGGGGTCACTTACACTAGTGTATGTGGTACTAGCCTTAGTGCCTATTAATGCTTGCAGATGACACAGAGAGGCCACATTGCAGTTTCCTGAAAGCTGAGCTAAATAGACCTTTAAATACTGTTTATTTCTGCTGTGGCTGATGAAGATTTTCCATATTGTTATTCCATACTGAGTTGGAGAAGAAGGGTCTGTTAAGGGTGGGATCTTCTTCTCATCCATACAGAATCCATTTTTGGATATCCCGCTTCAGAAAAAAGGAAACTAATGGCAGAGTTTCATGAGAAAAGCATGGTCAGAGCTCAAGAAATAATCATGAGGGCACAGACCCTGAGGAGAGGCAGGAGGAACTGAGGTTATTTTCTTTGGAGAAATGAAGAGATAGGAGTGACATGATGTCAGCTCTCAAAAGTGTTTTTTCAGACGCATCGAGGCCTGCCAGGGAGAGGACAGGAAATTGTCTGACCTCTGTGTTCATGTCGGATAAGACCAGAAAAAAAGTGCAAAGGGGGATAGTGCAAGTGCATCACACAGTTTGTGCATTAGTGAAGATTTTTAATGGTAAGGATAGTAAAGTACTGGACTACATGTCCTAGGAAGCAGATCTCTAAGAGGAAGCTGGAGAAGGATCAGTGAGAAGTGGCATAGGTATGGTCCATACTACTGTGGGTAATGGCATGAATTAGAGTACCTCCCAAGCTCCCTTCCTGCCTGCTATTTGTGAGTCTATTGCTATATATAACCATTTGCAGGATATTTCAAATGGAAATATATAAAAAAAGCTCTGGGATGTAACCAAAACTACTCTTCTTAGCTCTTGTTTGTGCTGAATTTTCTTCCATAATCCACACACCAGGTACAAAACATCTACAAAGCCCTGAAACACCTGAACGAGGACCCAATGTGAGGGCAGCAAGAGGTATTGTGCCACACCACTGAAAATGGTGGGAAACCTTTCAAAACATTGTGAGAGGAGACTGGTGTCAGCCAACTCAAGAGCTCATCTGAATTAGCTCTTCCATTCCTTCCTGTGGTGCTATGTTCTGTAAAAAACAATAAAAAATAACAAGGAGAAAAGCACAAATGTAATAGAAAATGCTTTCATCTCCATAAGATTTCAAAATGCTCATACTTTTTAAGAACTGGGGAATAGTTTTCCTCAGGGAAACTGTTTTCACCATTTCCCCCTTGTCTCATTTACTAAAAAAACCCAGTGCTTTGAACTTAAAAAGAATCACACAGAAATGATGGATTTGTGAACGTGACAAGGAGAATGGTGTCCGACATTTTTTTCCTTTAGAATTATCTTCAGGTTTTCTCTTTGTGAATTTAGGCATGCTAAATTTTCCATTCTTTGTTTTAACCACATACAAAAAACACTGCCTTTGTAGTTTACATCAACATTAAATATAAGCCTGTTCCTTGTGATCTGAGTGGAATGATTCTGTGTGTCAGAGTCTTACAAGCAGTTTAACTTAGGGGAACAAGGTCCTAAAGGAGAACTACAAAGCACAGAGTGCTTTCGTGTCATGTAGTGAACTAAAGGAGGAAAGGTGGGATGTACTCAGTATTCTGGGGGGCACCTAAAAAGTCATGGGATAAATCTGTAAGCCTTTGTTTCTTCCCTCTGCATCCTCTGCTTTTTTCTCCTCCTTCCCCTCTATGCTTTTTCCCCATTTTGTGACCCCCTGTGACCCCCCCCCCGCCGAGCTCTGTACAAGTGCTCCATGGTTGGGCTGGGGTTCACCTTTAAACAATTCTTGAAAGTGAATTTCAAATGGCCTAGAGCATTTTGGCTTGAAATTTAGAACATATTTTGAAAAAAATGTTAGCTTTATTGCTAAACCCAATTATGTTTGCAAATACACTGGACTTTCCTTCAGGGTTATTTTTGTTGTTGTTTGTAATTTGCATATCTTTATCCTCACCTTTAGATTGGATGAACCAAAAATGCCACAGAGACTTGTAATCACAAAGCAACTGAAGATGTTGGTTTGTATCTTTCCTTTTTTTTTTCACCTTAGGTTGATAGCACTACATCGACTTCATGTCTTACTTATTATTGCGTGAAAAATTCAAATTAAAGAAGTCAGACACTTGTAAATTGCTGGCATATGTAGTAGTAAATTAAAGAGCAGTCATCAACAGAAATAAAAGCTTGAAATGGAGTTCTGAGGATGCACTGAGAAACTGAAGAAAGACATCAAAGACAGCAGAAAAAAAAATTAACAACTTAGCAAGGAAAACTGGCTTTTAAGAAAAGACATTGGATTCAGCGAAGTGGTGCGTGGCCCATAGAGGATAAAAATAATGAAGAAGAACAGCAGGGACTGCAATAAAAATGGTTGGAAATGAATACACCCTGGAAAGTAGTTGGTACAGTCTTTGCCAACAAAACTCACAGCAATTAAGCAATTATAAATGCTCAGGAAGTGTCTGAGGATGAGATGATTTGCTATTTAATGTTGTGACAATGTTGCTTACATGTCAGGGAACAACTGGCTTTTTAAGCTAGTCAGATCACAAGATTCATGAACCAGCTTTGGAGCTAAATCACAAGGAATCCCCCAATAGTTTTTAGTAGTTATATGACAGCCCAGAGGTCAAAAAAATGAGTGTAAGGCATTAGTAAAATTATGTCAGGGATGATCTTGTAACCCCCCTTACTTATGCATTTAGTCTCATTACCGTTATGGGTTGCAAGTAGCAAGTGTGTCTTTGAGAGACCCTCATACATTCTATGCTAAGGCAAAACCTGTTTCGCAGACTGTAGATAATTTTGCTGTATACTCTTCCATGTGGATTTGGGCTCCTGTTTAATTCTGAGAATTGTTATTGTCACCTTGATGGTGATGAGTTAGATGAGAGTTAACTCCAGAGTACATGTATCGCCAGCAGCACTTGTAACACCCTTGCACAAGTTTGTGAGCCCAATTGTGATCCCACTTAGCCTAGTTTTATGCTGGAGAATTTCAGCAAAGTGACTACTGGTTTGCTGCCATATAAGGGAGACCGAGCCCAATATGACTCAGCCCGTCACTTGCCAGTCTATTCTAAGTAGAACTATAATAAGAACTTCCACAAAGGAAGCTAATATGCAAAAAATAAAAAAGAGTAGCAAAATTGTGCCTTTATAGACATTTGTTCTACTTTTTTTTTGGCTTTTGAACTGGATACGTCTACAAAGACTATAAATATTTGCTCAAGGCAGATTTGGCATACTTATGAGCTACCTGTGTTAATTTTAATATACTTCCTGCAGTGGTAAAGATATGACAGCACAGGCTGGCAACCAGAATGCAAGTAGCCTGGGCACACATAATAGTTGCTTGCCCATGCCACCACTTTTTGTTACACTTGCAAACTAGCTTAGCACTAGTCTGGATGTCATAAAATCCTTTGCCTAGAGGAAACTCTGAAAAGAATGTCTAGTAGGAGGGATGCAATTGTGTGATGCTTAGAGTCATTGAAAGCCAGTTGTTTCCTAATGGACCCCTAATCAGGAGAAAGAGCAACTTTGTGCTTGAGGAGAGCACTACCAGTGCATGATTAACCTCACTTTATGCCTCAGAGAAACATTATTTTGTTACTCCAAATTTTATAGCAAAGACATAGCATTTGTAGAATTTTATTCATGAAAAAGCTTAATAGTTCCATTGGAAAGACAGGCTATAAAACAACTTCCACGGTTCCTGCAGGTGTGGGGCTATACCCAGCAAATGCCTTAGGCATGCAGCTTTACCCACATGGGACAAGTTTGCTCATGTGACTGCTGATACTGCTTGCATTTCACAGCAGTACACCCTATTACCTCTGCAAGGTCATGCTACTTGCCTTGCATGCTGCTTTTAACACAAAACCACTTGTAATGTTAGAGGTGCTCAGCTATTCACATAAGAAGTCATTCTGAAAGCACAACATTATCCTGTAGAATATAAGTCAAGTTATATGTACGTATCGTTTCCTCATCTAAGAAGATTATTGTGGCTATTGCCATAAGGAGTCACCAAGGCTACTGTTCCCTTTGGTCAGATTTCTCGTTGAAATGTACATCTTTTAGAAGGCCAGTAAGAAGCCAGACTATGCATAATAGGCAAGTAAAAGAGATTTGGGGAACGCATAGAGGACCAGCCATCAACATAAATCATAAGCTTATACTTCTCTTCCTCTATCGCTTCCCTATTTTGAGCTGTGGGACTATGAGTAAAGCATTGGCTTCCCTGAATAAAGAATTAAAAACAATTTTTAAAGGATGTGAACAGTTTTAACTGGATCTTTTTGGTCAGCCATAGAAAAAATGGCAAATGCACCGTGATAGATAGTTAAAACTTGGAGAAGAATGCCATGCACTTCTAGCCCCAGGCTGCCTAAATTCTAAGCCGTGGGTCAGACAAAGTGATGTGATGGATGGGAGGACTTGTGGAAAGCTGCTTAAGTATGAGGAAAGTGGAGTGACCCTGGAGGTTGGCAGTGAGTCTTTACTTGAAGTCACCTCCCCAGGCCGATGGTGAAGCTCTTGGTGACCTTGAAGGTGATATATGACATGATTAGCCAAGTTTATTGTCTAGCCATGTCTGGAAAGTGGTAATTGATAGTTCACCAGTAGACCTCACAAGGGCCTCTCTGGGTCTCTCACTATTCAATGTGTTGTTATCTGTTCCAATAATGAAATGGCTTAGACTTAAAAATAATTTTGAGATATTGGAAATACAGGAGAAAAAATCCTTGTAAGAGTGTAAACGTAAAGTACGTCAGTTGTACAAGAAGAAATAGCAGCAAGATTGCAGCAAGAAGGATTTTTTTTCTTAGCTATTTGAAAACATTCCTAATGGTGACATCCCTTCACATAGGGCATAAAGGAGTTCTGCGGGCCAAAGGCCTAGAGAAACAGAGAAGAAGATTTGAGGAGCAGCACTGAAGCTACTGGCTTAGCCCTTTCATTTCTCAGGCCCTTCCTCTTTCCTCTGCACTCCTTTTGAGGATGCAGCCAGTGTCACAGCTGGTGTTAGTCACCAGCACCCCAGAGAGCCCTGCCCTGAGCCACATAGCCTTACTACATCCTAGAGAAAGGCTCAAAGAGGGAGAGAAACTCTCCTCTGTAATTCCTGGTTTGAATTTGCCAAGCACAAAGGATTTGAAATCTAAGCAAATTTTAGGGACTGTGCTTTAGGATTTTGTCCCTTCTTCCTGTCCTTGAGTTTAGTGGGTTTGGGAGTGACTGAGCTGTAGCTGACTATGCTCTACACAAACACCCCTGTAAGGAAGATTTGGTAGATTTTGGGCTGTCTCCAAGGCCAGATGATAGTTTCTTTTCCCTCAGGCTTTCCCATTAAAAGACAGATTGCCATGTATTATACTAACCAAGTGTGCTGTTTGAATAGTGTAAGCAAGTAGCTCTATATCTTGATTTGGGGGCTTACTTGCAAAGATGTGGGAATGATGTCTTATATGATGAGGCTGAATAGTTTTAGGGTCTAATGCTCTTGGCACAGTGGTTAAAAAAATGAAATTAAATAATTATTTATATGTCCAGGTCTGAGTGAAGACAGAAAAGTAGAAACAATGTTTTTGGACTCTTCATGGCTATCACATGAGTCTTTTAATGATGCAGTAAAAGTCTTACTCCCAGGTTCCTCTTCTGGGACATTACCACACATGTATACACACACACACACACACACACACACACACAGTGCACAGTGCAAGAAAGGTCTCTCATCTGTCTGGCTTTTGCCATGTCCTTGGATGCCTTGACCCTGTTGTTCCCGGTTTAGCCCTAAGCATACACAGTATGGGAAGATGGAGGGGAGCCTAAAGACCCTGCCAGTGTCCTGGCCACTGGTAGACTGTAGGGAGGAGAAGCATTGCATTTATCTCTAGCTATTCCCAAACTAAATAAAAATGGCATTTGTGCCATCTAACATCCTGGTATTTATATTTCAGGAGGCAGAGCTTAATTTCATAATTAACCTGAGTAAATAATTAAAATTATCCCCAACACTTCAAGGGAAAAAGCATTAAAAATTATCTTAGTGTATGAGAATAAGATTATGTTAAAAAAAGAGGAAGCTACTCATGTGCATTGCCATTTGTCACTGTTGCTGCCTTATCTGTCCCTTTGTAAGCGAAAGGAACATTTTCCCTTCTTCTAAGTCTATCTTGTTATATGTTTATTACATCTTGTCACCTTGTGGCACATCCAGCTAGATTTGCTAGAATTGGATGTTGATATTAATAATTACTTGTCTGAGCTAAATGAAAGTGCTAATGAAGTCAAGGGCCCTCTGGGGTTAAGGTCTGGCCTTCTATTTCTATGAAGGTGGAGCTGGATATTTGTGAAGAAAGCTAACATTATCTCCCCAAAAACACTTCTCTCGAGTGATAATACACCATATCATCTCCTTTAGCAAATAGTAACAAGTGCTACACAGCAGCCAGCAATTTGTGAAATGTTGAGGAGGAAAAATAAAATTGCTGCAAACTACCCAACGGCTACAGAGCTTAACTCAGCATGTGGCTGAACTGAAGGCAGAGCTATTTTAAATAATTGATAGTGTTGTAAATGTACATGATGTGGTACAGGAAGAGGTCAGTGCCTAGCATGTAATAAGCCCTTGCCCTGAAGGGTTTATGGCCTGATAGTGCAAGTGGAGGAAAGCCTCATCAGAGGAAGGGGCTGCAGATGGTCACATGGCCTTTGGAACATAGATGTCTGAAGGAGCCTGGGGGTGCAAATTCACAGTTGAGGCCAGTAGCTAGAAACGAGCAAAGGGGACCAGCAGAAAGTCAGATGCAGCTTGGAGGAGGCAACCAGACAATTCAGAGCTGTGCCATTTTAAGCAGGCTGACTAAAACACATTCGTGATTCAGCAGCAATGCTGGTGTGCCAGCAGAGCTCTGGGAGCTTGTGTGAAACAAGATCACATACTGTGAACCCAGGGTCTGGCATGATCAGTGCAAATAGGGAATCCTGTGACTGAGACCTCCTCAGCTCAGATGTAGGGTTGTTAAGGCAGTGGGTGGATGGCTCTGAAGATGATACTAGTTATCTGAAGAATTAGAATGTAGGGAGGATTATACCACAGGTGTGAGAAAATTTCTTGGTATTTCCTACCACATTACCCCTGGACACAGTACAGTTTAACCTATGTGACTTGGTTCAGAGGGAAATGGCAATGCCCAGAAAGCTTCTATAAGATAGTCTCATGCTTCTGGAGCTATATCGATGTGCTCCCCCACCCTTCCTGATCTCTCTTCTGTTGACTCACACAGTGTGGGACACCTACTGCCTGTATCGAAGCCTCAGGGGGCAGGGAGAGCAGTGCCAGTGAGACAGCTGGTTGCCATAACATTATTTACTCCTTAACCTGAAATATAAAAATAATGAAATGAATGTTACTTGAAACAGGGAGAAAACAGCAAGCAAACAAGATTTTTTTTTTTAGATCTGAGAGGTTCAGCTCTAACACATTTGCATCTTAAACATCTGTCTATGTGTAAAGAATTTTCATGCGTTTGGATGCACAGAATCAAATCCACTTCAGTGCCGCACTCAACAGCTGCCATTAGCATTTTCTGATACAAGTAACTCAGGGTATGTTAAGTAATTTATCAATATTTTAAGAAGAGGTGTTTTTGATAAAAAAACCGCAAAGCTACACCTTCTCCTTTTCCTCATTTAGCAGAGACTTTTTGAGGACAGCTTTTAACACCAGTTTTTAAACAGAATTCCCCATTGCTCTCCACAGAATCCCAGTTCTGAAAAGTGTCGTGGTACTACCATATGTCAGCTTCTCAAAAATGTTGTATTTAACCAAGCAATGAGAAGTCAATTTTGTGATACAGAACAAATGTAGAGACATATGGTGAGTAGACCTGCTGGGGGAACACCAAACTTTCTGGTTTACTGAACAAAAATGTCTTGATATTTTTACTGTCTATTGCCTAGTCTGCTTGCAAGAGAGCCTGTAAAATCAAGACATATGGGGCAGAAAACATCTCACTTAACTTGAGTTCAAACATCTGCATCAGAACTAGGCACCCTTAGGCTATCTTTACTGTCATCAGATAGACAGGTACTTTAAAAAGTGCTTGATGTATCTCTATTTTAGATGTCTGGTTTGGGATAAAATTAACCATTTTATTTTTAGAAGGGCTTTTCCCTCCAACTGGGATTGACTATTCAAAAAGCCTAGGCCACTAATTCAGATGAAAACATCCCCAATGTCAAGATGAATGTTCAGAAGAATCCCACCTATAGGTGAGATTTTTGGACCTAGAGGATGCTGAAAATGTCCAAAAGTGCACATGAATGGTATGATTTCCACAGAAGTTGGAAGGTTTATTCTTGGGGGGAAAAAAATGTCCAGATCATCCAAAATATTTTTTGAAAACCTAATTTTGATTGAAATATTTTATTGAATTTTTGTTTTAATCACACTTTTCTTTCTCTCTTACAAAAAAAATCAACAACCAACAACCAAGAAATAGGTGAAGTTGATGCAGCTTTGCAGTGTTTGGTTGAATTTGGTCCTCTGACGGAATATAGGCCCCTTCATCTTTCTCTAACACTCTGTACTTTGCAATGTGAGGCCTCACTGTTTCAGACATTCATATTACTTCTTGAACTTTGCAAGATATCCTAATGACAGTATGAAATATGTGTAGCACAGGCTGTCTTTGGGAAAGCTTGGAAAATGTGTTTGCAAAGTATGTCTTTGCCAGTATAAGATTTTATGACATAAACTCAGTTGCTACATTAGAAACCCTCTTTATTCTGTTAAAATGTCATAACAATTTCTATCCTTGAGTTTCATTCTTTGGAGCACACCCAGACATGCACATTGTTTTGCTGCTGTTGTTCTTCTTATGATTGTGACGGAAGTCTAGCATTCTTGGTAAAGAGGAATGAAGGACTTGTCTGGAGCCAAAAATAACTAATGAGGAAGCAAGGGGGAGATTGATAATACCTTCCCCCTGTGGGGAACCAGTACAGGCAGTACAGTGGCTAAAGCTGATGTCTTTTGCTTTATAAAACTGCTTAGCTCTACCAGCTCCCCTTGGCCTCTCTTCTTTAGGTCCACCAACTTAGATTTTAGTTTTTTTCAGACAGTGAGGGAACATGAGGTACTCTGTGCCTCCCTCCCTGTGAGTGGCCATGTGCTCTGCATTTCTGAAATTGTATTTCAGCAGATCAGGGAGGAAGAGGCCACGATATTGATTTGGAAAACTGCATTACATTAATGGCAGCTCCTCTCTTTTCGGTTTAATTATAAAAAGCAGCCATGAATACAGATCTGTTCTTGTGTCTGTGGAAAGCTGAAATGTCATTGAAAGCAAAATTAAAGCCCTGATTGCTTAGGTGGTCAATGAAATATCCATTTACAACTACATTTCTTGTATCAAGAGCAAGGAATTCTATAAAATAAATGCAAATATAAACTATTAGACTTTCAAATAGGGTATGTATCAACAAATATTAATAGTTCAATGCAAGAGTTTCAAGGAAGGCAAAAGTGTCTGCAGCTGGGAAAACAGAGCTGATGTGCTGAAGGCACAAAGATAAGGCCAACACCTGATAGACTTCTTTGCACAGGAGTTTCCTGATGTCTCAGTGGGGGTTCAGCATCATCAGAGATGTCTAGATTGTGTGTGTTCCCTGGACTGCACTTTTTTGTAGGTAACTATTTAAATGGATTATGCAATTTAGTTTTCTGCTTTTATGGGATCCCTGTGAGCATTGAGAAACCCACAACATCAAGAGTGTGTTGTATAATCATCTTACTTGGAGTCAGAAGTGTGAAAGTCACTGTAGTGTTCACTATCAGTAGAGTAGCCTATTTACTGCAACTTTAATATTCCCTTTTAAATTCTAGGTAAAACTTCAGAGTTTTGAAGTCAGGAAAAGAAGCCACAATCTATCTACATATTGCATATACTACCAAACAAACATAAGGAAATGACAGAGGAGCAGCTCTTCAACATATGGGCAGAATGATTAGTGAAGAGGTTATTTTTAAGTATAAAACCCCTTTATCTGTCCTTAAAGTTCCTACTTGTTTAGAGGAACATTTTCTTATGCTGCTGACTTCCTTCTAAAGCTGTCTGTGCACTCTTCTGGATGATCCATGTAACATTCAGAAATGTATACTCATGACTAATTAAGTTGCCTGCTAACTACTTTGGACACACACAATTGTTCAACATAATGAATTCAGCAATAAAAATATAGCAAAGCAAGTAAGAATCACAAAATGAACTCTTTAGCCCCAGATATGCATCTTTCAGATTTAGTTGGGAAAAGAGCACATTTGTTTCCCATAGGACCAACCACAAATAAAGCACAAATGTAAATATTTGTCTGATAAATGGTACCTCTGCTAGCAGCTAAGTCAAGGCACTGCCAAATGCAGGTCAAATTTTGATTTCAATTTGCAACGAGATTATTGCTGAAGTCAGAAGGAATACTGCAGGGGGGAAATAGGGCATTTCACACTATTAAATAAATATTGTGTGTAAGGCTGCATCCCACTGAAGCTGGAGGGTACAGAAGAGAACTTCAAAAAGAGGAGCTTAGGCAAGTTAAAAAAAAAGTGTGAGGAGATCATCACCTACAAGAGAGGCCCAGAAAAAGTCAATGAGAGTCTATGGGATAACACTTTTGGAAGTGAAATATATTTTGCAGATGGAAGTAATGATAACCCTCTCCAGACTGCCAACAGAGGGAGACGAGAAAACAACTGAAAGGACAATACTTGAACCAGCCCTGAGAAGAGCTTTGCACAAAGAGCGGTTCTTTGACCCACAGCCAGTAGAATGGTGGCTTGTTTGGTAAATGCCTAGGTATAATAATCTGTCTTTTTAAGGTGTTTGGAATTAAAGAGAGACTTAGCCTTTCCGAGGTTTCTTGTCAAATCAGCAAAGAAGACATCTAGTTCCAGGTAATGGCTCAGTTCAAAAAGTCATAAGAAAAATCAATCAGATGATTGCTTAATATTTCAGTGAAGATCGCCTCAGACCACATGGGCCAGCAATAATCCAATGCACGATCAGAGCTCCTGTCATCCAGGTATCTAAATGACTTTCTCAGAAATGACATAAGCTTCTCAGCAGATGAGCACTATAATTTAAAAGACAGACATGGCTGTGCAAATGTATATTAAGAGAATTATACAATTAAACAGCCTGTTAAAGACAGAACCAGGTGTTTATGAGAAGACTGGATGTGGCACTCAGTGCCATGGACTGATTGACAAGGTGGTGTTAGGTTATAGGTTGAACTCGGTGATCTCAGAGGTCTTTCCCAACCTAGCTAATCCTATGATTCTGTGACATAACCTACCCTTGCTGACTCCCAATCCCCTGTTGATACTAGCTGGATCATTTTTTTCTTATCCTTCAAAAACAAATAATTGAGCTGTATGTCAAAATTGTATAGCAGTGTTTTCTAAAACTTGCAGGTAAAATTCTGTGCTGAATCCCCAGGAGATGTGATACATATATCATAGGACTGGGGGTACTCACCTTTTTGAACACCTTCAGTGGTATGTACTGGACTTTTCAAAGGTACTGCAACTTAAACACAACTGAAAGCCACCCTTGTTTTTCCATCTCCTCTCCACTCCTCTTCTAGCATTCCTCTAGGGCAGTATTGGCACAAGTGTCCAGGTTACAACTACTGACTTCAGTGGTTTAACCAAAGGAGTATTTGCTGCTGCCAGTTTTGTGGATTTCTTTTGTTGTGCTGTCAATACTGCATAAAGGGACTGAAACATGGTGAAGGATCTTGCTGTTGCCTACTTTTGACTCATGAATTTTCTCCTTTCACATATTTGTAGATTATACATAAAGTATAGTTAAGAGGTCAAAAAACCTTGAAGTGACCAAGCTGTTTTTAAATACTACCCTTTAAAATGTTCTTTCTCCTGTAGTTAAAGCAATGTTAGCTAAATATAAGTGCCTAGACATAGAATGATGAGAGTGGGCTTCTTTTTTAGCATTTTTATGTACACTTCCCAGAGAGTTCATACAACCCACTAATGGTGAACTAATGGGATAGAGCTTGTAGCTTGTAGCTTGTAGCAAGCCAACCTCTTGACCTACCACACTGCCCCTGCCTTCCCATGGCCACATCACCACAATTATAGAATAGGAATTTTTTTAAAAAAGGAACTGTGGTACGTTAATCTACATAATACAGTTTTTAGGGGAGAACAAACACACTGTTGATGCAGGTGACTTATTACAAATACTCACATTGCATGTGGCTGACTGAAATGGCTTGAATTCAGATTCTGACTGAAATGTATTAAGCTGCATATTTCTGGCCCATCACTATAGTTTACAATTGCTAAAAATATCCGTGCACTGCACAGATGATAGAGATCATTTAGTCCAAAAGAGTCACAAAGAAACAAGTTTTGATAATAATTTGGGATTTTTTTTGCTTGCATAGTCTTTAAGGTGACTATAACAAAGAGAAGAATTAAGAGAAAAAAGGGCTGGCACTCTTTGTGTGGAAGGTAATGCTGTAGTCAGGGCAGTTGTCAATTTTTTTTAGATCCACGTGTGCCTGAACTTCAAGAGAACTTTTTTCTTGACATCATCCTGATTGAATCACAGCCCTAACAGCACCTCATCAAAGTGAACACAGACTTTGGCAGTGTCATATAGAAGATTGCTTCTGTTTCTGAGAGAGAGGTGAAAATACATATTGAATGTGGTGTCCCTAGTATGACAAGTTTGTCTCTTCCTTGCAACTCTAGTTCCCTCCTACTTGCACTTTCAGTCATCTGGGCTATGCTTTAACCTGGACATCTGGCAAAAACATGGATAACCAGGCTAGCAGGGTCAAATCCAGGCATCTATCTGGCCTGACTTTAGGCTTGTTTCTGGAGCTGGAAGAATTAGGAATGGTGATGACTCTGGCACAAGTTTCCCCTTCTAAAGGACAAGAGAAATAATAATCAGAACAATTATGCAAAACTCACCAAAACTTTCAGGAATTTACAAGTAGATAGTGATAAATATTCAAGTAGCAATTGGTGGGATTTCAAGTCCTTCTTTTCTAATCCAAACAAAGCAGAGAACTAACACCAAGAGACCATGAGAAAAGTGGTTACAATGATATTAAAAAGCGCAACTGAAATAAGTGGTTGCTAAATGTTAGCAAATACAGTGTGGTAAGGAAAATCTATAAAAATAAGTACAAACAAACCAAAAGATGTGGGGGAACAAAATTCTCAAATTGTAGATAACTCTACAAACATCAGAAGGTACCTCCAGTATTGTCTTACTGAATTGTAAGCACAGAAAAAGCTGTTTGAAAAACATTGAAACACTGTGTTTATACTGCTGCTATGAAATCCTTTTCCTCAGCACTCATCTGCCCATATGTTTCCATTTCAGCTTTGTAGTTATTTTTGACTCACAGCAGGTAAAAAAGAAGGAGGGCTTTTTGATTGTTGACAGAGCGTTTATAATGCTTTAAGGGAGTGTCTCTGTGGGTACCTTCCCTCTGTGCCTAACTGGGGGTGGAGGGAGAAGCATGGCTTATTCTCCTCCTACCTACCACCTCCTTCAGGACTGAGAAGCCGATTTCTGTCTTTGACCAGCCCACTGTATCAATGCCTTTTGCTAGTTTTTCAAACACGTGCCTTCATGCTCTCATGCCACCCCAAACACTCAAGAGAATCTCTCCCAGAAACATCTGCATAGCTGCCTTGTTATTCCTCTCCAGTTCTCCCTTAAAACTCTGCTTTTGCCATATTGTCTCTGTGAGTTTGCATGAGACCTATTAGATATATGGATATACGGATATTTGTTTCAACACTTCTCTTGTCTGCTTTTCTGCCTATCTGCTGCATCTTTTCCTAGCTTTAAACTGTAGGGTTTTGGAGGCCAGAACTGTCTTCTCATGTGCTACTTAAACAAGGTCCTGTACAAAAACTGTCATTCCTGGCGTTAACACCTCTTGTCTGTCTAGCACACAACAACAGATCAGCTGTGGTAGTTAATATTTTTCTGGATTTAGGTCTCTCCCTAGAAAGATCCTTACAATCAAAGTCTTAAAAAAGGGATGCTGAGGTTCTAAGAGATGAACCATGGTTTGATGTACTTGTAACACACTGGATGATGCAGGAGGCATATCTATCCTGCACAGAATCCTGCCCCTCACCTTCAAACCCAGTTTCAGGATTAATGAATTTAGTGGCAAACCCATGCCGTTTGTCCCTGTGGGCAGGCCATCATCTGAGAAGAAGTGTCTAAGGACTAGATACTAAAGGGCATTTAGGCTCCTATTTAGGTGACCAATATATGCCAATTCCAATAGGAAGGGAGGTTTCCAAATGTGAGTTATTTTTTTAAAAACTGGTACTTCCTCATCACTTGGACATCGTACAGTCAGATGGTAACTTGAGAACTTGTATAACTTTCATTTTCCTAAAAGACCAAGAAACTTTCTAGTTACATTACAGCCCTTGTGCTAAAAGGGGACACTTCCCTTTCTTCTCAGGGGTGCATTAGAAGATATCTGTGGAGGAAACCAAAATGATGAGACTGTTGTCTCAGTTCTTCTGCAACCCAGTTTTGCATTCAGAAATAGATTTGAGTCAGAAAAATCAATTGTTACAGTAACTGTGGTGCCTTGTGGGAAGGAGAGAACAGTGAAACAGAACTTGGGTGAAGGTGGGTGGTAGGTAGAAGCAGGATATGATCAGTGGAGAATGGACTCTCTGGGTCCTCACTAAGCACTGTGCAGGTTTTGGTGGATGGACCACGTTACTGTCAACACGACAGGCTCTAATCTTATTGTCCACCCTGTTTATCAGATCCTGCAGAGTAATACAATATAACTGTCTTTAGATCAGTCTTAGATGAGCAGCTTTGCTAAAAAGAGAAAGATCCAGCTGGAGCAGTTTCCTTCTGAATTATGGCACAGTGGTGGTGAACAGCTTCAAACCTTTTTTAAAGGAAAAGTTGTGAACCTCTCCTCTTGCAATCCATCTACGAACAAGGACATAATGGGTCCGTGAAACTACCCAATTCAAATATATCAGCTCTATTTATTGACCTGTCTGATCAGATCACTGGGATTCGCTTGAAAGGCACTGTACATAACTGCTGCAGCTGTCAGCAGCACCTACAGCCCAGCCCTGCGGAGTATGAACCTGGGAGTCAGATTTCACAAGTAAAAAAAAAGACATTCTGGATTACATTCTACCCCCTGCAATGCTGATATACTTTCTTTTTAGGTGTACAAATTCACCGCTGAAACCTGATCCTTGAAATGTTATTATTTATTAGATCCTGAAGGGCTTGGTGCTAAGCAAATGCAACTAAGACCTATATACCCAAGACTGCCTGGTCCCTGTTAATATTTTTCTGGATTGGGTTAAACTTTCTGAGCATATCAACTGCTTTTCCTTCAGTATAAACATAAAAAAAGCCACCAGCTCATCTGGAAAGGGAGGGACCTCCACTCTTACTGAAGTCACAGTGGAGCTGGAGTGGGAATGCCCAAGGGGATGCTGATGCAAGAGGACAGTGCAGGAGATAACCTTGGTTGTGCTTGTGTGCCTACGAGGAAAGCAATGCAGAGCACGTGGCTCTGGTTTCACCAAGGTTCTGAATGTGCATATGGAAAAGAATGTGAGAGGTACCTGTTTTGATGGGAGTCCTTATTCTTTGTCTCACAATGTTCGTGCTTTGTACAGGCTCTCCCCTCAAAGGGATTTTCTCTTTTGCAATCTGATCCTTAGCTAGTAGCTTGGCATTGAAACCTCTCAGCACACGACACAGGACTGCTGCATACAATGAATCTTTGTTATCAGTCTGTCCCTGCTGAAGAAATAGAGACCCCCACTTCTTCAGCCTAATATGGCTTATAGTTGGTTCACAGCTTCTGTTAATGAAGGAGCACCAGTTGCTCAGTATGGTCTTACACAGCATGAAACAAACAGAGACCAATCTTGAGGCTGGTCCCTCACTGTCCCCCTTTCACAGTTTGATTAAATTAGCAAGAAGTCCTACCTCCTTTTCTTCACATTTTTTCATTTTGAAGTTCATGGCACTTTGCAAAATGTTGGTAATTTTTTATATTGTAGAAAAAGGTAAGGTTTTTGTTTGTTTGTTTACAAATCAGCTCCTCTTTTTTTTTTCCCAGTTGGAAGGGACCTTTAAATTTTCGTTACAAACTCCCAAAGCACTGAGAGCCTTCGCAGAGGGATTTCTTGGTGCTGATAGTTATTGCTGCAAATTACATTGGTTTCTCGATGTTTTCCCTTTAATACTTTACATTTACTAAATGAACATTTTTAAAAATCATGCCATGGGTGTTTTAAAAAGCTGCTTAGAGCCAGGAAAAGAGAGTGCGTCAGCAGTAAGGAAAAGTGGTGGAAATGACAATACTTGTCTGTTATATAGCCAGGCAATCCTCTGATACAAATGAGAGGATGTTAACAGCTGTTCCCAGGACACTTGGAGCCAAAGAAGTTGAGAGGAGGAGGGACAGAAAGGTAGATGGTGAAACAGATGCTTAAAGCTGTTCAGTCAATCCATAATAGAAGAGCAATAGAAGGATGTTACCACTTCATTGCTGGTGTCAAGAGCATTTCATATCCCCTAACATGGTGGGTATAAGCACGAGGGAGCCTGCTGGACTCAGAGCTGCTGCTGGGCAGTTTGTGAAAATTCTTTAGTGTACAGTGTGTTGCTCTTAGCTGGATTAAGGCATTTAGACAAAGATCGGTATGGTGCATTGTGTCAGAAGGCCCTTACAAAAAAGGGTTGAAATATGTTGATACTAATTCTAGAGGAACTGGTTTCTGCAATTTTTGTCAGGGCAAATGGCCATAATTCTAAGTGAGAATTTTGTTTACTGCCTTAGGCTGGGTTTTGAAAGGTATTTAGGTGTTGAAAGATGGAGTTAGACTTCTACTAAGACTTTCAGAAATATTGTCTGCTTCATGAAATCTTACTTAGCACATGTCTGATTTGTTTGCACCTAAATATCTCAGAAATCTGGCTCTGTGTGGCTAATAAATACCGAAAAATAATGGGAGTTCAGATTAAAATATAGCAATGTTTTTTACAGTATCAGGATTGGCATGCTGTTAAACTGTTAATACAAGAGAGTCAGGATCTCTCATAAGATGCATGGAACTAAAAAGTAAAAATAAAAAATGGTCACCTAAAAAAAAAGAGAATGAAGAGAGTGAAAAAAATGCAAAAAGTCTACTTTATAAAGACCCTGTCATGGAGATTCAGATTATTTACTTCTGGCTTTTTTTTTTTTTTTTTTTTAAACCCTTTTCTCTAGGGAATCATTAGATGAATGTAGAATTGTAAATTAAGTATATAGATCTTTCTACACATTTGCAGAATGAGATATCTGAAATACCATATTCAATGTTCTTAAAACTGGTAAGGACAGTTACTTGTTCAAGAAAGTTAAATATATATGCCTTGATTCTATAATATCCTGCAACACTGAGCTAATCAAACTGAGGTGTTCTAATCATGAGTATGAGCCTCCAGTTTGATTTTTTTCTTTTTCTTTCTAAGGGTGAGAAAGAGAATAGTTCTCGAATATGTAGATCAGTATAATTTAATTAGCTTTTATGACCAGGACTCCTCAGAGATAACCATAAAAGTCAATTAGACTGTATTAAAATGCAGCCATTTCCCTGAAGCTTCTGTGAAACAGCCCTTACTTATTCAGGAAAAGCGTAAAAGTCTAGATATCTTAATATGATAAAGATATGCTATTTCTATGTCTATAGCTACATTGAAAGACATGACTGTTGTTGTTTTCAGTATAACTGATTTCCTTCTTCACTTTCCCAGTGCTTGAAATGCATTGTAAGGGACAGGTCAGACCTTGAATTTATGCCTTTACATGCTGTCCTGGTCAGCCAGTGTTACAGGATGATCTCACAGCCTGTTTAAAATTGGATTTGAAGAAGATGATTAGCAAAGTATAGTGCCTCAGGGCAAAAGCTGATTATCTGCAGGAATCAGGAAAGGACTGTGTCCCAGCTGTACTCCCCCTCCTAATTCCAGATGTTACACACACACAGCTGGCTGAGCACACAGGAAGATGTGCAAATACCAAAGCACACAGTCAGATGATCACATCTTAATTGATGCCTTCTTTCCTCACCCTTGCCCCTCTGCATTTTAATCAGATCTTCATCTATGGTATGTTTAAAAGCAGCTCTGAGGTAGCACTTGGTGACCATCCAGCTTGGTCTGTCTCCACCTACCCTAGCACACGGCCACAGTTAGTCTGTGCATGATGGCTCTCTGCCTCGAGATAAGGTTGCCCCCAATGATCTTGGTCTTCAGCGCACCCTAAACTTCAGGTTTCTGCTGAAGTGGACAATTTTGAGAGCAGGAATCAGAATTACATTTTTTGTATCTCTAATGAACATTACAGACATATATGACTACATTATGAAATATTCAACATTTAGTTTTTAGGTTTGCTCTTTTTCCTTGGAACAACATATTCTGGCCATTACAAAGAGCATGATCCTACTTTTAATTGTCTTGATCAAGTATACACTCTCTTAAATATTAGTAAGCCTATTAATTCTGGGAATGGCTCATGTTATTCCTGCAGGTATGGAGAACCCAGAGCAGAGGTGGGGAGGGGTCTATAGTATCTTGCCCACCAGAAGTCTGGTCTTTAGAAAAGGAGTGGCAAAGCAGCTGGGCAGCTTCCCCATCACTGCCACATGCATCTGGCCCTGAATTCCAGCACAGCCTTATTTATTTCAATTAGCTCATTAGACCTTTCAAGCCTCCATGCTTATCTCAAAAATAAATATTTGCTGTACAGCACGTCACACTACCCGGTATTATGTTCTCTGCGTAAAGAAAGTCCTTGCAAAACATACCACAAGGAGCTTGTTGTAAATCTATTGTGAGAATCTTCACTCCGGCTTTGCCTGAT
Source organism: Pyrocephalus nanus (assembly GCA_038380795.1). Taxonomy (NCBI): domain Eukaryota; kingdom Metazoa; phylum Chordata; class Aves; order Passeriformes; family Tyrannidae; genus Pyrocephalus; species Pyrocephalus nanus. The sequence goes on along the minus strand of CM076262.1, from coordinate 10,603,389 downwards.
TTTATAGAATTAAAGTCTCAAAAGTTGATGCTGCATTACTGTGGTGTTTCTGTGGAAATTATTGTATTTCATAATAAAGTGCGAAGCAAACAGAACTCATATCGAACTTGCAACAGATAAGAATAAACATTGTCTCAGAATCTCAAGTTCTTCTCCTCTTTTTAAGGCATAAGGAGAAATATTTGAGAGTTAGCAACCATGACATTAAGGTGACATCCCTTGCATCGATGTAGTTAATCTGTCAGCAATTCCATCAGCAAACCTATTTTTCAGACCTGTTAACTGTGGTCTGAAAATCAATTTCAGACTTAATCATGGACAAAGGGGTGCATTCCACTGTTCTGCATGCCAGTGATACACATATATCACTTGAAGAATAGACTCCAAAGGTCTCAGACCATGAGAAATTTAGCACTTACAATATTTATGACAGAATATCACCATCATGCTAAAGACTGCAGAAAACTAGACAGAATAGTTGATTCAAATGCAAAATAGTTTGAGCCTCTGTTGAAAATTCCTTGGCCTTTGGCCTTATTGTACAATCGAAGGCATGTAAAAATTGTGCTGGAATTTGCCTCTTGTCATATCTCATTGCTTAATTATTAAACATGTTTGGTATGGTACAGTTGCTCTATAATAAAAGTATGTCATTACCTGGGCAAACAAAATTCCTTGTGCTATTGTCCTCCTGGATACAGGAGATAAGGGTCAGGGCTGCAGCTCCTGGCTGAAGCAGGGCCACACAGCTCTCCAGTGTGATATGGTCTCATCTTGGGGCAATGCTGGCACTCACTGAGCAACCAGGCACTGCATTTTCAACTATTTATTGTTTTCTTTGTAAAAGGAACAAATCCTGCACCCTTCTGTCCAGCTGAACAGACCAGGGGGAGAAGACACGACAGTGATCCTTTGGCACTGGCAAATGCCGAAACCTTTGGAGGAAGGGGCTGGAGATAAAACTGGCAGTGATATCATGTCAGGGCACCAAAATTACAAAAGTTGCTGCACTTCTCAGTACACAGAGGAGAGACAGATGGGAGGCAGCATCTCTGTTTAGCACCCAAAAACTATACATCCAAGTTAATGGCTTTTCACTTCATTGGTTTTATCATTTTCTGGGCAAGTGCAAAACAGCCCCTTGAACTAGAAAGGGAACGAAAGAGGTGTGAGGCTCAAATACTGAGGAGTATTTGACAGATGTTCTCTGTCCACTTCTTGGTCCCACTCACAAGGTCTGACCTCCCTCATCTGAATGTGCAACCCAGCACTGGGCCAGGCAGTGACTCTGAAGCAGCAAAAGAAAACACCATGAATACATACTGACCTCAGGTCCCTGCAGCATCTTTGCCAAGGTGCCTTTAGCTGCAGGGATAATGAGCCCATACGAGCTGTGCTGTGGTGCAGCAAAGGACTTGACTCAGGGAGCTGCTGAGCTCTGGCAGCATGACTGAGCTATTTATGAAATGAAGGGTTTCCCTAAACAGAAAATTGTAGTTGAGGACTGCCTGGGAATGTCTGTAGCGTGCTTAGTTTTGGGTTTGTTCCTCGGTGAGTCAGGGGAGCCAGGTAGACAGTATCCTGGAAAGGGCAGCAAAGTGTGCTGTGGGTACTTCTTTGGATGTGATGCTGCTAATATATCTTCATCTGTGGTTCATGTTACATGCCAGCTTGCAAACTGGGGCAGTTGAGGTGCAGGCAGACCCTTGCAGCCATGTGAGCGGTTCCCTCCAGTGCGGACCCAATGCTGGCAGCTGGGAGTGGTGACTGTGCCAGTGCCCCAGCCAGCCCTGCCATGCAGTGGGGGTCAGTCCCCTTGAGGCTTCTCCCACTCCCCACAGCCACCGTGGGCACCAGGTTTGCTGTCAGCTGCAGTCATCATAGAGCGGGTGTCCCTCCCCGCTGTCTCAGCTCCGAGCACCGCAGTGCAGGCAGGGGTCTGTTCATCTGCTGCAGAGGTGGCAAATTTTGGCAGAGGGCAAGGCAGAAAGCTGGAGGGAGCTCTTAGATTGAGGCCTTATTCATGGAGATACAGTTTTTCCAAGGCAGTCAAAAACTTTATACAGGAATTCTACAGTTCATATCTCATCTCTAGTGCAAGCTGCACACAGCAATGCTATAGCTTTATAGCCATATAATCTAGCTGTATTTTCTAAAATAAAAGACTGAGGCTATTTTAAAAAAAATCTGGAAATTAATTTCTTTTGAAGCCAACTAACTCAGCACTTGCAAACCTAGTAACTATAAAAAAAGAGCTCTATGCTGAATCTTGGGCCATCCCACCTTATAAAGCTTTTCAATGAACTGGAAATGATTTCTCTTCAGTGTCTTGACCTCAGGACTCTAAGGGTGATCCGGCAGCAGCCCCATACAGAAGCCCATGTGGGAAACATTTAATTTCCCAAGATGCTACTCCCACGATATACATGAAGAGGAATTGCTTCAGACACTGCAAGGTGAGTTTTATGAATCATGAAACTCTGTCAAAGTAGGATGAAATACAAACAACCAAGTAATTAAATAAATATGTCTTCTCTCTCCTTTATCATGCACAAGTTGGAGGATAGAATGGACAAAAATAAAGGTCCTATAGAAAAAAGCTGATGTAAAAGCCTAGTTGAGAAGGTCCTTTAGTTTTATTGAATAATCTCTTGTCCAAATACTAAAGGTCGGTGTAAGGCCTGACTGTGTTTGCTGTATACGAGAGTCCTCTTTTTGCGGGGGGAGAGGCTCTAATTTGATTTGCCTGGAGTGGGAACACACAGGCTGCTGCAGTCCACAGCCTGAGACACTCTCCTGCCTCCTGTGAAAATACAGTATCTCTTGGATTCATCTGTGATCTCTTGAGATGTTCTTTACCACTCATGCTTTGCTTGTCCCTATCCCAGGAGGAAACCTGGAGTTTTTCCCATTGTGAATTAAATTAATGAGAAAAGAATCTAGGGAAAATTGGCTATTCTTTGGCTGATTACCTTTAGTTATCCTACTAGTCGTGTTGGGGTTCAGCATTACTGAAAGAATGAACAATAATCTAATTAATATGCTTATTGTACTAGAAGAGAATCTAAAGATGTATTCAGCTTGTTGCAGCATGCACTTTTAAATTTTTTACTCAGCAATAACATTAAAACAGCCAGATTTTCAGCCCTGCAAACTGTGGATAATGAATTTCTTTCATTCCAAACAATTTACTCCCCTGTGTATTTAAACACTTAACCAGATCAGTTGTATTTGTACCGATGCATGCTCTGACGTGCAGAGCAATGGAAAAAATGAGCAATCAGTGTACAGTAATGATTATTTTCTCGGTAAATGTTTTTTTTTTCTTAAAATGATAGAAAAAAAGTCACATATTTTTCAGTCATAAGTGAGCACTGTTTACACAACCAGCATGAATAATGATAACAAGTATATTCCCTCCTGCCCTCACTCTCTTTGGATGCTATCCAGTGTTGACTGAAGTCAGGGAGAGCTCACTGTTGACTTCTCTGGAGCAAGATGGGATTTTCTGCCTGCAGTTGCATTCCCCTCAAATGAGCATAGCTCTGGAAATGCAGTGTGGATGGAAAAGTCCCATGGAGAAGGCAGAGTTCACTGTACTGAGGGTTAGTAGGGTTACCCTCCAGGGCCCAAAACAGGGTCAAAGTTGGGAGGGAGGGGAAAAAAGAAGAGTTTTAAAAGAAAGGTTTGCATGCTTTTTTCCCCTGCCATTCTAGTTTCTGAGGCATTTAGCTATATTTCGTTGTATTTTTAGGCTCTGTTCCAGAAGCAGATTGAAGAATGAAAAGCTTTGTGAAATGAAAGTCAGGATTTCCGCATGATCACTTCACTTGAGAAACTAATGTTCAGAAAGAAATGCCCCACCCTGTCACACTTCTTAAAATACAAATATTTTGTACAAATGCAATCAGGTCTCAAGAATATAATTCTCTGCTTTTAAAATTTGATATGTCAGCACAGAAATGATGACATAAGGAGCCTGTCCTTTCATCAGGGGTTGATTTCCATTTCTTTTACAAACTTGTGTAGGATGAGACTTTTCACAACGCACATAAACAGTTTTTCAGAGCAACTCCCAGAAATGCAGTTAAGCATTCCAGCAAAATGGAATTTAGGAGAGAGCTTTCTGCCCTTCAGAGAACCAAAAAGGAGCGGGGCTTGGTCTGTGGCGATGGGATTCACCCTGGGGAAGGGATGATGTGGACTTGAAACAGGCCCAGGTTGTCAGCCTTTGACTGTAGTAGCAGCTCTGCCTGAGCAAATAAGAGCTCACATGAACTTTTCATTTGTGCACCCGTAAGGGAGGAGATTTGGCTTTGGCTACCGGCTTCTTCAGTCCTTCTGGATCTCTGGGGTGGTTCCTCTCAATTTCAAAGCGTATCAGCTGGGGCTATTCAGGCAGTTGTAAAAACAGTGTGGGTTGATGAGCGTCACTCCCCAGTAGGTGACCCTTGGAAAACCTGCTCAGTCAAGGGCAAGAATTTCTATCCCATTTTGGCTGGAGAGAGATTAAATCGTTAGACTTTTTCCCATCATCAGCATCCTCGCTGTGGAAGCACGACGGTCAATTTTTATTGTGGTTCGGCAAGGCTGTCCTCAGCGCTGTGTATTTCCTGCTTGGCATCCCCCTTCCTTGCTTTTAAAATTCATTACGGGTAATTTGTTGTTAAAGAGACTATTGAGTCTGTATGTCTTGACCACTCAGGTTTATACATTCCTGTTGTCGGATCTATATACTTCTGCCATAACAAAAGCACTGGAGAGCAGAGCATATGATAAAGTGCTCCTCAGGAGATCACTGAATCATAATCTTTTCCTTACACCCTGATTAGCACCATTTCTTCTGAAGCTGTGCAGATATCGGTGCAGCTGTATATTTTCAGCATATGCCACTGCAAAATAAATTATTCAGGATTGTTAGATTACTTATAAATGACACCAATCAATTAACACCACAGCCGGCAGTCTTTGGGGCTTTTGTCACAGGCCAGTATGGTACAGCTCTCGACTCCACGTTTCCCAGTCTGAAGGATTATGGTAATGACATCTTATTTTTATTGAATTTTTAATTGATGAGTAATCATCTCTGGACTTGCTGTGCTAACATTAGGTCTAGGGAGAATTAGTCTCTTGAAGGAGAACATGATGCAAGCAGAACTGCCCTTCTGCAAACAAAACCCCCATTTACATGTGGTACCAAGCAACCACGTGAGTTTCCTGCTGTCAGTTGTCAGAGTCTTTCACAATCCCTTGCACTGAAGATTTGTCCGTTTTCTTTACAGGGGCTGCACAGGCCTTTGCAGAGGCCACACATCGACATGTGCGTCAGTGCTGTCCTGTAACAAGGTGAAAAAAGTAGGGGTGGTTCCACGTCATGCAAAACAAAGTGAGCAGCAGCCTGTCATTGCTCCCTGGGCCAAAGATGCCACGTTTCTGTTTGCAGGTTGGAAAAGCCTCAGGTCTCCCTCTTCTGCATCACTGATGTCTCCAGTGTTTCCACTGGTGCTACCAGCAAGGCCACAGGATAGCAAAGTGTGCAACCCTCTTAGAAAGGATCAAATCCTACTGGTGGCTACCAAGCCACAGAGCCATGACATCAAATATTTGTTTCCCTTTGTTGAAGCAAAAAAAGTGGGATCCCTTCTTCCTTCCAAAATACCCAGCCCCTGGGCAGATTGTGCTGGTGCGTGCTCTTGGTGTGGGTACAGGATGACCTAGACAGAGAGCTGTGTCTAAATACTGGCAAAGAATAACACAGCTGATCAGTGTTTTCCATGCTGCTTTAAGGAGCAGTAAAGTTTCACAATGAGGGATAAATACTATTATCATGCATTAAATATGTGGTTTAAGGACAGAGAGTAGTCTAATACTAAGCTTTTCAAGACAGGTTGAACACGTCATTGAACTGCTTGAGTGTTTTATATTTACATCTTCCTTGTAGCCCCTATGAGCTAAAATCAGGCTGTCCAGAGTCCAGTTGAATTAACTTCATAAAGTCCCCGAGAATAGTTTAAAAACATATACATTGTGTGCTGACATTAACTGATTCATTAAAGATGATGGTAGAGTCTGAATTGGAAGGTGCAGTGAAGGATGATGAATTTTAATGTGGCCAGTGGCTACTGTTCAGCAGATATGAAATTGGAAATCAATGCTAGCTATTAAATACAAATGGATGCCTTACATCTGAAGCATTGTTCCATTCCCAGTCTTTCAGCATGCTAGGGGAATGCTGGAATGAAGGAAAAGAGCCCAGCCTTTCAAGGAAGGGTCTGCCAGCGCTGCTGTCTGTACTTTCTGTTCATAGCTGGGGTACATCTCACCCTCTGTGAAATGGATCCAAATGCTCCCAACTCCCACATGCTTGATATGGTGACTCTACTAGGTCTAAGCCTCAGTCTCTCTGTCTGGGAGCTGCATGATTGCATCTGAACAGAAACTCATTTCTAGACCTCATGGTCAGAAAGAAAATCTTTGAAAGGTAATGAGTGTGTAACGAATGCTCACTGGCACCTGAAGACTAGCCCTAGGCAAATTAGAGTGCAAACTCTAAAAGCCATGAGTGGCTGCACTACAGCTGGAACGGGCTGCTGGAGGAGTGTGGCATCTTAGGCCGCCCTATCCTGGCCCATGAAAATGCTGTTGGATGGTCCCCTAGCTTCTAGTATGGTGCCAGGAGTGGCTGGTGGGTAAGTCTCTGCCTGCCAGAGAGGAAAACTCCCCTATCAATGCAGCTTCATGTAGCAGTGGAGACACCACGTTCTTGGGGGAGCAGAGAAAGCCTTGGAGAACTCTGTGTTGTATTTTGCCTAGGGCATCAATTTGCTATAATCCAGCTGTGCTCCCATATAATGCAGAGACAAGGTGTTTAAGCCTCCCAAGTAGTCTCTGTTGCTTTGCATTCTACTGTCCCTCTTTTCAACACACGTGGATGACAGAATCACTTCACTTGTTTCTTTGTAATAAAATATTGAATGAAAAGATAGAGACCAAAGTGTCTCCTTCACCAACAGCAAAGCAGTAAGGAAATAAGCTTCCCAATCTCATTTAAATATTTGCTGCCTCTGTTGACACTGTAACATAGAACTAAGTCCATAATAAGGTGAGAAAACAACACAGCTAGTAAACTATTAGTTTTCATAGAGTGTATAACAAATTAATCACCATACTCTAAATGTTTACCCTCTAGATCTCTTAAGCTTTAATAAGTGAAGTTTAACACGTCCTTTATGAAAAAAGGAGACAAGCCTTTCCTAGAATGTGAGCAAGATGGATTTGTGGCATCCGTGCACTGGACACAAACACAAATTCTCCTTTGTGAGCATGATAGTGATATTGATGTAATTAGCTCATCTTAATTCCACAGACAAGTCCCAGTCAGCACAGCTGGTCCACAGAGCTTGAAGGGGGCAGTCTACGAAATGCCAGCCCTAGTAAGGAGGGACAGAAACACATCAGCTGTGCTACCTTATTTTCTCTGTGTCAGAATTTGTCTGACTCCTGAGAAACATCTCCCATTATGTATTTTAATTTAACCAGCAATGGTTCCCATATGATAACATTTTTCTCATTTCCATGTCCATCCTTGACCTGCATTGGCACCAGGTACCTATCTCTCCTTGGCTAATGTGTACAAATTTAGCCAATAAGGTTGAAGTATTAGTGATTATCAGCCATTTTGGCTGACATTTGTATAATATGAGAGGAAGACTTCTGTTTGAAGTTTCTTGGGGCTGGTGACCAAAAGGTGGGGAAGGGCAGAAATGCTGCTAAAGCATCTCAAGGAAGCATCCATTTTATGAATGTCTGAGATTTTGTTTTAATTGATATTTGACATTTCAGCCAAGTCTGAAACCTCCAGGATTTAGTTGCAGTAAAATCAATGGTACACCAGAAGTAATGAGGTGTGCCTGAATCGTCCTGAAATAGATATAATTGCTATATAACTCACGCAGTAGGTCCCAGTTTCCCCAGCCACAGTCAGTATCTCACTGTTTTCCATGAGAAAAGATGTCAGGAAACAGTGGGATAAAGCTTCATCAGTCAGGTGCTCTTGTTGCCTGTCTCACTTTTGAATGCCACATAACAAACATCATTTGAGAAGACGAAAGGGTGCTGGAAGAAGTGATGGCTTGCTGGTACCCTCAGGGTGCTTAACACACAAGTAGTGGGGAAGATGAGTGTGCAAGTGTGATGCCAGGCTGGAGCAAGCACTGGTGCAGAGGACTTTGTTCAGCTGGGAGGTCTGGGTAGATATTAATGGTGTTCTCATTACAAATGAGTTTTGATTTTCACTGCAGTACGGAAAAATCCCTGTTACAGGCCAAGATAAAATGCTTCAAGAATTATCAGCTGTCATCTACTGGAGTAACAGCTCTGAGCCATGGCACTTCATGGAAATAAGGGACAACAAGGTACTTGGTCAGCAGAGCTATGAAAGCTACTGTGACCAAGGAGTCTGTCCTCCTAGGGGACTCTGTGGTACATGCATCCCTGCTCAGGATTTCTTGCTGTCTGATCTCTTCTTCCTTTCTTTCTCCTGGAGAGAAACATTCCTAAGATATGATGAGTCCAGGCTGGATGTCTTCTGCTGCCTGAGGATGCTTGACTCCACACATCCTCTGCTGGAGACCAGCAAGACATCAGGTTTCAACTTATTTTACTGCACTGCCTTCTGTACTGCAGGGGTTTCCTTATATGCAGAGTAACTGTGCCTTAATTAAGGGCACTAAGCTGGGAAGGCAGGATATGCAGCCTGAAGGTAGGATTTGATGTGGATCTTCCTGCTGTATCCTCCTTAGCCCCTCAGTGTTACGTTAGATTGTGGATGAAACTTGTTTTTGAAAGAAAGACAATTTGATAATTTAAGCCTTTCTTTTCCTTTTTTTTTTTTTTTTTTTTTTTTTTTTTTTTTTTTCCCTTAACAAATAGACCATGTGCAAGCCCAGGGAGATGTAATGGGGATACACAGTCATCTGGACTTCTACTAAAAATAATACAAGATAAATTTAGCTAATGAGTTCAGCGTGTATATGTCTTAATAGCCTTCCCCTGCTAGTCTTATACTGGCTTCTATTGTACATCAATGCTTCTTTCAACACATGTAAATAATACACAGAGCACAATTTAAATATCCACAGAAAGCAACTTACATTTAGTTACAAACAGAAAGAAGTGCAGCAGCAATCACATAGATCCATTCAGGCAGTATATCAAAAGTTGGGCCAAATTCTGCACCTTTTGCTCACAAAAATAATCCCTACTGACTTCCTAATGTCACTGTGATAAACAGGGTTAGATTTTCTGAAAGATCTTTATGCTGCAATATATTTCATATTAGCTCCCAGTGCCAAAGGCACTTTTAAAACCTTCCATATGCCCAGCTAAAGCATAGTGGATGGCTTCCTACATTAATAGAGAACATAACCAATCAATTAATATAAAGACTCTCTTTCCATAATCACCTGTCTTAGTCATACATCTAACTCCAGTGCTACAAATGCAAAACTTTTTAAATAGCCTATTATTTGTCAACGAGGCGAAGATTTCAATGCAAGTACCATGTATCTGTCAGTGTAGTTTACACAGGCAGCTTGTCTAAAGTTCTCAACACTGGATAAAAATTTGAGATGTAAGTTTAACAATACTATATGCCTCTGTGTGGTGAGCTGGGCCCTCTCCTGGGACTTTAGTTAGTCTGGCCATTCCTGTGTTGCTCAAGGAAGCAGAGTGCAGTGTGTTACACAAGGCCACGTGCAGTGTCTGCTCCTTGCAACGGCCATCTTAATTCACAAGTGTCATTGAGCACCACCACGTAACAACAGTCCCCACTCCACAACAGTTACTGCTGATTTAAACCTAAGCTTATACTGTGGTCATGTTTGCGAGTTGCACTTGTGAAAATGTGGGAAGAAAATAATTTTCAGGCAGGCCTTCTTGAATATTGGTGTCCAAGGTGACAAGGGTACCAATAATAGCATAAACCTTTGTTTCTGCCTTGAGATCTAAGTGACTGGACTGTGATATGTTCCCTTTCTTGTCACAGGACCATTATTTTGTTTCACTCTGTTCTCTGTTTCTATGATGATACCCCACTTCCTCATCAGAGAATCAGTTAGGAATGAGCTCGTTGGGGTGAGGAACAGGTGTTCGCTGTCTGATTCTTTGCAACAGAAAGGCTTCTTCCTAAGTATTTTTATCTGGACAAAGCACTGTATACAATTTACTGGTGGAAAGGGGCTTTCAGTATGAAAGTATGATGCAGAAGTGGTGTATGCCTCTCTCCTTCACCTCAGTCTCAATCTACATCTTCAAGGTTTGATCTTGTCCACATGAAGATGGTTCTGTTGACTTTAGTGGGATTAAGTATTAGAAATGTGCAGAGGGAATGATATTAGAAAGTACTTTATAGCTAGTCTGCATGGAATTAATTGGAAATACCAGGTGCAAGTTCAGGGAGAAGAAAGATGCAGATGTTGCATTTTCTTCATTTAGAAATAGGCTTCCAAAAATCAATATTCTTTATACATAGACCTGAAATATGCTGCCTAAGGTGACTTGGACACCACAGTGATGTGTGTCCTCAAAATCAGATCAATACAAACACCTGCTCCAAAGGTCTACCTTAGTCATAACAGGTATAACTCCTGACTCCTCAGGACATGGGCAGCTCCTGCAGAAAGTAAGCACAGACATATCCTCCAATCAAGTGTGCTTATTGAGAATAACATTTCAAGTACAGTTTGCCTGCTAACCCACTCACTGTAGGAAGTTCTGTGAAGATCAGAACTGCTTGTAAGAAGTAGAAAATATATGCTTAATGCAGCAAACTTTGATGAGAAACATACACTATACTGCTTCATTCAAATGTGTGTGCTTGTTCTTTTTCTCCTCAAAACCTAAATTTGTTGTGTAGGCATATATAACAATTATAAAAATTTAATAGCATGTCTTTTCTAGTACCTCTTCTTTTCTAATATGACCTTACAAAATTTTTAGATTGAAAAATGATGGGAAGCAATGCGGCAGAGTTTTCAGATTAACTGTTATAAGGGCAATGGAAAATTTCTAAGGCATTCCCAAAAATGTTTCCATGTTCAAGTGGATGTTGTACCAGAACATTTACCATTTTATGATATTCTTACTCATGTTTTCACCAGTTTTCCTAGGAAACCCCCTTAGGGCTAGATTTGCTATACCTGCAGAATTCATGGAGACTAAACCTGCAGGAGGACACTCATGTGTTAAGCCTTTCTGGCCTCTTGTGTTTTGGGTAAGGTGGACTAATACAGATATGTATTATGCCAAAGAAAGAAAAATATGCTAGAAATTCACATATGTGACACAATCATCAGAGAGAAGTAGAAAAAGAATTTCAAAGTTCACCCCCAATCCCACCTGGAAGCACACAAATCCCAATTATTTCTATAGTACTGCATCTTTTTTAAAAACACTTTGCATCTGAACTCAATTAAAACCAAATCTGATCAGAGCAATCAGTTCAAACAAGATTACTTTACCATCAGTTATATTTATGAACACTGATTAGAAATGTACTGTGTATGCTAGGGATCTCTTTTCAGATAAATGTTTGCTTTCTTTAATTCATACCTTTAATTCAAGGTATTTGCACTTGCAGCATACTGTGCTGCACACTAGCAAACTCCAGGCCTCAGTCCTGGAGGGAATGTCTGTTTAAAAGGAGACCATATCTGTTAAAAAGTATGTTTTTAGATGTTTGGGGTTTTTTGAGGGGATGGTGAAATGGCGCATCCAAAAGCACCATTCAAATGCAACATGATGCCACCTAATATTTTCATGCAATACATCAGCAAGATGGCATAGTTTGAAAGGAGTATCTGTAACCCTTAAAGTCATTTTGCTCTCAGGAACTAAGGCAAATGCATTTGTTTTTCTAAAACAGTCACCCTTAATGAGCCTGTGAAGAAGCTATTTCTGAGAGGAACATACTTGAGTGCAGCATTATTATTATTCCTAAAAAATGGGTCATATTGCATCATCAACACAAAACAATGAAACTAAAGAGCCAGGACCATAATTTGCTCTCTCGCATGCTGGTATAACTCCACTGGGTCTGATCTTTGGGCACACCCAAGCTGAGCAGAGATGTCTTGGAAAAGCCAAAAGGCTGCTCTGCTCTCCTGAGGAGTGGGTGTCCCACTGGACTGGACAACAGATGGATGAAGCACCACTAACTTGGCCACCTCTCTCCCTGCTTTTGCTCTTCCAGTGTGCCAAGGGGTACATGGCATCTTGGTGCTGGACAGGAGCTCCCCAGGGAGAGGGCAACAAGCTTAGGAGACTGGCTGTTTCCCACCTCCCTTTGTACTGTGGGGCTGAGGCAAAGCAGGGAAGCAAACATTGAATCAGACGGAATCACTCCCCTTTCCTGGCATAGAACAGTTGCCAAAGCCCATCATTTCTTATGCCTGTTGAAAAATAAGAAAGGAATCGGTATAATTTGGTAGAGTTCGGAGAAAGATACCTTTCTTCTCTCTTCAGATACTACTATGGTCTATGTCCTGATTGACCTTTGCAGTATTAACATTTTTAAAACATGTTTTTTAATTAAAAGGGGCTGGAAAAAATTTCCATTCTTGGTCCTGGATTGAGCACTTCGATTCAAACTGTGCTCTCAGTGAGGCTTCCCGCAAAACGTTTGACAAAGTGTGGAGCTAATTCAGATTTCCACACAGAGAATTTAGATCAAGATCTGCCCTTGACATTTGAGCCTTCCTCCAGTATAGATCAGGGGTTTTGACACTAATCCATCTTTAAGACTAGAATCTTACTCTATTTTTGCTATCAAAAAAACACCCTCTCCTGTGCTCTTTTTAGCAACTCTGCAACTTTATGCTTGTGAATAAACTGTAGAGTAAAAAAGTAAAATTAGTAACTAAAATAGCAGGAACATGATCTACTAAGCATCATCATCTGAGCAGTTGCTTCCCCCACGTGCCAGCTTGTTCTCAAGTATTAAATCACATCCTGAGGTCTGCTCTACAAAGGAACACCTGAGGAAAGCAGCTGTAGTACGCTAGGGCCAGTTACATCCCGATGTGTGTATTCACAACCGTGACGGATGAGGGTGAGAAAGCTACGTGGGCAGGGAAGTAATTGGAAGTAATCACAAAACAGGCTTGCATAAGTGAAATGATGCATACAATTAGTCTTTGGAGATTAAAGATATTTGGGTTGGGAGAGGAGCTTTAATTGGAATTGACCTTGTAAAACATGTTCCCTTATGTTCAGGATTATAATCATGGGTGGGCCAGCTGATCTATTTAAAGATGCCCGGTTCACATTAACCACCCAGGTTTTAGAGACGGTTGTTAGATGCTTGGTATCATAGAGAACAAATGACCGTGTTTGAATATTGATCCAGCTTACTCACAGTTAATGGAAACAAGTGCAGATGTTTGGTGTAGCACCTCAGACAGCACTATCATGCAATAAGAAAACAGTTTCCTTCAGGAATATAAAATAGTAATAATCCAACTGCTTCTTCTAGGACAACAGATTTCCAGTTGGTGATCTCTAGATAGATTTTTTCTGGAACAGACCTGAGAGAAAAATATCTAGTAAGTCCAGAGATTGCCCCTGGAAGATTTGGTTCCTTTGTAACACAGATCTAAATGTAATAGGACCAACACTAACAAAAGGACTATTTTGCTCAGGAAAGCTGTGCATAAAAGAAACGCTGTATCTTTTCACACTCTGGGTGGGGGCATGTGAAGGGTGGGGCTGGAAAGGGGCAAAGCAGATTTTTATGAGGAAGTCCTGGGCTGCACTTTGCAGGATGTAGCTGCACTAAGTGCCCCTCTCTGACTTTCTTTTGACCTCTAAAATTAGTACACACCAATTGTCTGTGAAACAGCCCAAATTCTCACCTCTCTTAAAGGAAGAGTGTGAATACTAGATATTTTGAATTTGCAGATTTTTAGTTATGTATCTGTGATGTAGGCTGGCAGGCTCTTCTTTTTTTTTTTTTTTTTTTTTTTTTTTTAATTTTTTTTTTTTTAATTTTATTTTTTTAATTAATTTCTTTGGTAAATACTGTGACCCAGTAATTCACTGTCTGCCTTTGTAGGTACTGTTTCAAGGTTTGCTCCCTGGGCTGTTCCCTCCATCTGCTGTGTCCCTGTCACTACTGTGGGGCCCTGGGAGCCTGGTGCCTCACAAGGAGTGGGTCCTGCCAATGGGAAATAGGGTTGAGACCAAGCTCTGGCTCCATAGACAAGGAAATAGGATGGTGAAACAGCTCTGTCTGAGCTGAAAGCTTGCTTCAAGTAAAGGCCCTTGAGAAAGCTCCTGCTCCTGTGCAAGCTTCAGGGCTTCTCTAGTTATCATGTGTTTTTAAGTGTCCACATTAAATCTGTAGCTAAATTGCATAGAATTTGGAAGTGTAAAGAAACTGTAGTCCTTCTCAGGCAAGGTCCTTATAGTGTGTGAATACACAAAATGCCTTAGACATGTTTGAGAATTGATGACTGAAACTTGTGCTGATGAAAACTCAGGTTTTAGCAAAATGAAGTTTTTCTCAGAAATAGTTTGCTTTCCTCTATGTTATATATGAAAAGGTATTCCCCCTGTTCTAATCTCATTGCCAAAATTGAGAACTTACTTTGTTTTCTGCCAAAAGCCAAGTTTCCTGTAAGGAAACTCTTTCTTACCCCTGCATGCAGCTTCTGACTGGCTTTATGTGTGTAACATTTCGTCACTGTAGTGTCTGGGTGTAGCACCACACTTCCAGGAAACCAAAACAAATTCACATTTGACACAAATGACTCAGAAACTTATATCAGGATAATATATTAAAGCATGCTGTCTGTGTGAGAAATGGGAATTGTTAAAAATATTTTTAAAGAAATAGTCTCTGATCTTTTTCTTCCTGCATCCTCAGACTCCCTTAAAATCTTTTGACATGCCTCATTTTTTTTTCAATCTTCTATTGCTAAGTTCTGCACAGGCTTTCAGAGTGGATGCTGTCCAGAAATCCTATTACAATAAATTTACTGTATTAAAAAATCTGAGGAGGAAATAAGATATGGTCATATTATTAAGTCTGACTGTTCACCACTGCCAGTTTTTCATCCAGCCCTTTGTTTATTGTCATCTTATCTTGCACTAATCTCATTGAAAGCATAGGTGCTTTAGTACAAAGACCTTCAATTTTCTTTGAGTGCCTTCTGCATATATGATACCACATTTAAAACATGTATTCTGTGTAGTTAAAGTGCTTTCCACATCTATGATGCTGTAGAAATAAATTGTCACAAAAGCTCAAGAGTTGTAAGCCTAACCAAAATGTATTTCTGTGGCTCTCTGTCTCCTTTGTCATAAATAGCAAGGCCAGACTTCCTGCATTTTAGGAGAGATCAAATACCATATTTATCTAGAAATCCTGCTTAAAGGAATGGATTAGATACTAGCAAATCTGAATAAGAAATCAGCAGTGTACTAGAGTGCATATCCCAAACCAAATCTTAAGGATCACTTGTTTTAACTAGAATTATCTTGGGATCTCTAATACCTACTTGGAAGGCCATCATTTGGAGTCTTCCAGGTTGACAGCCCACTCAGAGGACACACGATGAGAGCAGCTCTGCCCAGACCAGCAGTGCAGGGTCAGCGCTGACCTAGAGGCAAAGTACTGCTGGGATGCTTCAATTTACAGCCTTGAGGCCTGAACACAGGGTTGCACTGAGGGAGCTGTGCAGCCACAGCCAAAGGGAATGTGACCACCATGGCAGCCAGCTGGCCTCAATTTTTTGACACAGTCCTGGCTGTCCATATCATTGCAGCTCCAAGTGGGAAAAAAAAAAATGTGCGATTTAAATACCTGGCTGCAGAAATACAGAAAAAACATATTATTAGCAATGGATTTCATTTTGCCTTTGAGGAAGGAGGCAACACAGAAGTTCTGTTCCAAGCACATCCTCCTTCCCTTGTTATCTAGAAGACTGTTGGGCGAACCAGAATGAAGTGGACTCTCCAGACGAGTCCTGTACTGATGGTTAGCGTGGTGGTCGTCGTCTTTTCACTTACTGGGTGGCAGCTGTTCAGCAAACCATGAAGTGCTTCAGCATTTTTTGAGACGTTTTCTGCTGCATCAGGTTCGTGCCACCTAGTGGTGATAGTCCCACCGTGCCGACTCCCATCGTCAGACACCAGACAGTGGTTTTCACATCTCTTAATGAAAAACAAAAATTATCGGAGTATACTTTCAAATAAAAAAGCACAATGTCCTAGGTTATTAAGCAGTACGCTGGATGCTCTGTAAGTTTTGTCTTTCATCTCCAAACCGCACATCAGCCCTTAGAAGACTGTAGATGATATCCTGGACTTTGGTGAAAGAAAATGCCAAAGGCATGTGTTAACATCTGGAAATTTGCCTGCCCACTCCAGCTGGCTCTGACTGGGTCTTGAAGCCAGAGGCAAAGCAGTAATAAAACAGAAGAATGGAGAAGTGCTTCACTCCGGCAGTTCTCACCATTGCCACTTCTGCAACTGCCCAAGTCATCACGCAGTTGTCAACAGTGTCTGCATTGCCTAGAAGCCCTGAAAAGTATATCTGAGAAAATAAATGTTTCTAAATAGCTTTATTTAACTGATCTTGTCTTTCACTTTGATTTATGATTATTGTCTAAACGTAACGTGGAATAGATTAGCTTAACAACCAGTTGTCAGCAAACCTGCAGTAAAATTTAAATTAAAATTTCTCTATTTGTCTTTGTTCAGTGATACTTTCAGCCTTGCTTATGCAAAGTACTTTTGAACATTTGTCATCTTTTTGGTTGGACAATTGAATTTAGGGAGGGGAAAAAAATAAATACAACATCTATCCACATTACCGAATTGGAGCTGTACCAGGAATGAATCTGGACCAGCAGATTTATTGACCAAAACACAACAGAAGAAACTTTTTACTTCAATCTTTCTGCACTGATCAAGTGACAGAACAGACTGCAGTTTTAATGAATAGATTGCAGTGGAAAATTTCTAGTATTGTGCATTCATGTATGGTTTAATGGATTCAGGCCAATACTGAAAAAAAGTCAGCACTCAAGTCTTCAGAGAAACTGTCGTGTCATAAAATCTGCATTGTTCCCACTCAGAGATCAAAGATTTTACTTGCCCTGGTGAGGAGGCAAGAAGAAATCTGAAATCCTGAGTTGCTTTACTTCTCAGGAACACAGGAAAATGTGGTACTTCTGCCACTCTTTTCTGGAAACTGTTAGATTAGCTTTAAATTAATAGTGAGAGCCTCTATGAATTCTAATGTTAGAAACTGTTGAGAAATGCTCCTGTTAACATATAACCTTTACTCTGGTTCCTCAGTAGTTGTCTGTGTCCTCCTGCTGTCCGTGTGATGTGTGGTCCCTGGTCTTGTTCCTTGCCGTACATCCTTCTTCCAACAAGTCTTTCTGCCATTGAAATTACCCAGGAAGAAAATAGAACTTCTGAGTGTAACAGAAATGCTACTGTGCCAGTAAAGGCTTTTAGGGATTTAATTGGTGTTCCTTAAATAACCCAGTTCAAAAGACAATGAGAACTATGTTTGAGAGATGAGCCATGGATCTCAATGAATATAAAAAATGGATTAGAGAAGCATCATTTGTTGAGGATTATATATTTTATAGACAGAAGAATTGTGAGAAATATGGCTCCTTTAAGCTGTCTTAATACATGCTATCAGTGTTCAATGAGCATCAGAGGTGGATGGTGCAAATGCAGATGTAAGTTAGGAGGAAAATCATCTGGAAGAGCTGCTGCATTAGAGTTACATTTTAAATTTAAAGTCAAGACAGATGCAGCATATTATGATAGAAAGCAACAGAAGATCTCTAACAGCAAATTATTTATTTGAGGATGACTATGTCTGGGCGGGAGCAGAAAAAAATCAAACATTAAATCTCAAATAATTTTTTATAACTTTGAAAAGGCAACAAACTTCACAGAGGCTTCCAGCATGGCCCACACTTAAAGAAAAGACCCAAAATGGAGAGAAAACAAAAAAATACCCATTTTATAAAGTAAAGAACAGCATATTAGTTGTCACAATGGAATCAAGCTGGATTAACTTTTTGGATCCTATTGCTAGTGTTCAATTAACATGTCAAGTTAATTCTTCAATTAACAAGTCAAGATTTTCAAACTTTTTTCTGGTACTAATTTTATAAAATCCTATTTCTGATAAGACCAAAGCAGACTGAGACTCTCCTGTCTTTCAGTTGGAAAATTTAGGTGGGATTTTTTCATCAGGTGATTGCCTATGAAATACTAAATTTTGAAATATTTCCACATTATATTGTATCCACCACAGAAAATATTCTGTGGGAAGTTAATGCCCCACTGCAAGCAATGTTTTGCCCTGGACCCTTTTCTCCAAATATAAGTTTTCTGCTTGCTTTGATGCCCCCAACAGTTGCAAATGGGTGTTAATTAGTCACAAAGGGCCTGTATTTACTATGCTGCTACACTGGATGCTGTGCAGTCAGGGAGGTATTTTCCCATTAAAAAAAAATTATGACCACTGGGATATTCTGAAAATGTTAACCTTTCCTTTTTGTATATTCAAATCCAAACCCAAATGGAAACTTCCAGCATCAGTCAGCCACAAGAATGAGGGCTTTTCTACATACTTCTATTTTAAAATATATATTTAAAAATCTCTGTACTACTCACATGGCTTCTTTCCTGCAACTCTACATCCTGGTGGGGATGAAGAACTGCTTTGTTCTGCTAAGAGTATTTTAACTTGGCTATTCAAGTAGAATTGGTGGAACACCTGCCTGAACTAACCTTTAAAAACAATTAAGTACTGCCACTGTTGGTTTTAATTCACTATGACATTGCTCTTTAGGTTAATGCTTTCACTACCCTTCTTTTCAGAGCAGGATGGTTCTACCTTCTCTTGAGGTCATCAGGAATGTTTTTGCTTACATTCGCAGGACTTTCAGGACATAACAGTTACAACTTTATCTCTTCACCCAACATTGTAATTAAGGGATGGATTTTGACAGCTCATTGCAACTAATGATGGTGAGACCCAGCTCATCTATCTGCAGACAGGGAGGGATATATTTCAATCACAAAGCCTTTTGCTGCCATTCCAGATTAAAAAACAATGACGTTTATTTAGATTTTATCTGGGAAAGTCTATCTACTTGAGAAAAAGCTTCACTAGAATTCATGACTAGAGAATGATGTAGCCCCATGAATGACATCAAACCACTGCTTTCATGGGCCAGGTTCAAGCCACTGACTAAAACATAAAAGGTTACAATGCATACTCCTTTTTAGATCTCTTAGCAGAGATGATCAGCCAATGACCCCATGTCTAGATTTGGCCTGCAAAGCAGTTAATCTAGTCTGTGGGAAAAAAAGAACTACCTTAGGTAGACTGTACCTTTGAAGTTGCTCCATCAGTTTCAGTGGGAGCCACTTGCGAGAGGGAAATTGTAGGATTTTGTTCCAGGTAGTGTCACAGAAAGAAAAACCCTACTGAAATTATCTTTGGAAGTGTGCCACAGCAAGTCAGGTATTTTGAAATGAATCCAAAGTATCATATTTAATTGCATATTTTTTCTAAAAGCTGTTAAGTACTGAAAGCTTTGGTTTATCTGAAGTTGAAAAGGCATCCAAGAGTAAATTGATTGAAACTTGACTTTTTGGTACTGAGATTCAGCAGCTGTGAAAAGGACCAGATTGCTAGTTAGGTGGCTTTTCATTTCCAACAGTACCGGTAACTTTAGATTTTAATACAGATTGAAAGGAAATACTAGAAAGCACCATGCATCATGTTTGTGCAGAGCAGCTGTAGAAACTGTGCCTATTTTAGAAAGGCCCTGAGAGCACCCAACAGCGCGAGGTCTGGCTGCCACGGCTTGGGGACAATGCAGAATCAGTGCAGCCAAGGCAGAGGTCCCCAGGCAGTGCCACAAGGAGGCTACAGCTGGGACCCAGCCCTGTTCTGGAGGAGCTGCTTCCAGTTCGGTCTTCACCTGAGGAACAGTGCTACTGCCTGGCCTCAGCCCATGCCCATATGGTCATTTTCTTTTAGCTGGGAAAGAGTAGAGTCAGGAACAACCACACAGGTCTTGCATTCGGCAAATCCCATTAGCAAGTCCACAAAGAGCAATAGGGACCACAGGGCCTCTCCCTGGAACAACCAGGGGTAGAGCCAGGCTCAGCCTGTAACTCCACACTTGCGTTCTCTGCAGCCCACACAAAGACTGATGCTGTCTTCAGACAGAGATGAATAAGGCACTCTAGGAACACTCTCAGCTTGTTCAGTTTCCCTGGTGGGCATTATGGAGGAAATAATTTTTTTAAGAAACTTGAGATATGTGTGTCACAGTAATGTCATATCTGCCGTAGAAGGGACTTCAACTGCTGTTTACACAAGACTATTAGAATGGTGTCCTGGGGGGCTGCAGATGGGGAAGGAGGTAGAAAACAGCTGCATTGGTAAATATTAAGATTTCTTTGTGCTTATATCTATGTCAGATGGCAGTGAAGCTCAGACAATTACAAAACTTCAGCTCTAGTAAGGACATGCTGACAAGACCATTACAATTTGATCTGTGTGGCACTGGATCATCTACCAATCCAAATGAATGGGGCAGGAGCACATGATGGCACTTCTGGTGAATTATGCAAAGTACAGATCTGTTTATTTATACTGGCTTTATATTGTCTGAAGGGAACTGGCAATACGTAGTCAGGCATAAAACTGGCGTGGTATGGATAGAATATACTTGACTAACATAATTCCAACTGTAAAGCTGAGCTGCAGTAACCAAAGGCTTATAGAGAGTGTTCAGAAGCTCTCGTCCTTGGGAACAGCCAGAACCATGTGTCAGAACCAGGTACGCACTCATATTCCTTGCAACCAAATACGGGTAAGAAACGTGTGTGTACCTATCGCAGACAAAGGCCAGGAAAACAAGGAGCTCATTGGGCACGTGGCAGTCCAGGACTGTAAGATCCTGCCTACTTGCAAATTTGTGTTCGGCTATCAACTAAGGGCAGCTAGAGCAGGGTGCACTCAGATGTCCTGCTTGTCTATATTTACTGGCACTCTTTGAGGGGAGACAAGTTTCTAAATTTGGCTTTCACAAACTTTTAAAGCCATGTACCATCACTGGCAGGGACACCAGTGGCAGCAGTGCTGGTGACAACAGGTCATATACCTGGCTGCAAAGTATACATACTTGCGGGGAATGCATGAACACAATTTGGGAACATCTGCTACGGTACCTCAATCAATGCCTTATTAGAAGGCACTGGATCTAGTCAAGTAATTGTGTACATCACATCTAGTTTTCCTAGATATGATGTAGCTGGCACGGTAATACCTAACAGTTTTTGTAGTTTGTGGATCAAGATAGGTTTGCATATGTAACTGCTGGAGCATTATTAATCCTCTGGGCTGGTAGGAGTCAGGAGAAAAGAGGCACACACTGAAAAAGAAGAATCAAAGTCTGATCTGTGTTTAGTAAAGGTATATGAGCAAGCAGTACAGTAAACACTTGCCCTCTGATGACACTTTACTTAAAAAATGAAAACAAGAAGAACAAGGAGACTTGCATTGCAGTTACTAGAGGGTTAATGGATAAAATGACAGATAAAAAAGTTGATACGGTTCAGGATCTTGAGAACTACTTCCTCTTCATAAAAATAATTACATGTCTCTGAGAAAAGCCTCACCATAAGCTGCTGCAGTGACCCAAGAAATGCATCCTGCAGCGGAATATGTAACTTTTCCAGATGCCACCAGTAAGGGAAAGGGCGTAACAAACTATCTGTGAGGAGCTAGCTACCCCTGCTATATACAGTGAATGGGTTCCTGAAAAGGAGAATATATGATCTATGAAAATGCCACTGGCTTTTCCTGCACTGGGTGCTGAAGTTATTTCTTCGATTGTCTCCTTACTAGTCTGTCCTCAAGACTGTTACAGCTACTGGTACAGTGTATTTGAAGCTATTAATAATGCCTCTTTCAATTTTCTGTACTATAAACCACAGCAGGTTTACATAATTTGACTCTATTGGATTACCACCTTTTTTGCAGAGAATGGATACAGATATCAGCACAGATGACAGGCACTGTGGCGAATTGCACTGACAGATCCCTGTTACCAAAGCTGGAACAATATTTAGTGCTGCCAGATGAACTGTGTTGACCTAAACATACAAAACCTGAACTTGTTTGAACATTTTCATTTTGTCCTACAGGGCTGTTGAAATAGACTTCTGTGTGTCCACATCCTGAAGGACGCTGCCCAGAGCAGCAGGGAAGAGAGAGAGCTGCTCACATCTGGCTTCAAAAATGTAAAGGACAGTTTCATTCAGACAGTCTGGCTAATTGCCACTCCCTTAATAAGTCTTCCCTTCTAAACGTCTGTGAGTCAGCATCATGGAAGTGTGATTTCTTACTGATGTATGCATGTGTGATGACAGGTTATTGTTCCAAATGGCATATAGAGCAAAGTAAGAAAAAAAGTTTCATTCAACAGGAACTTCAGCACCTCTCTTACAAAATGTTTTCTTAATACATCATAGAGAGATTTGGTTGTCTAGCAGATGGCCCTCTGCAGCGACTGTTAGCTTCTTCGCTTTCCCTTTTGAAGTTGAGCTGCGTTACCTCACCAACCCAGCTGAGCCTGCCCACCAAATCCATGAGGTAGTAGAGGCCCACCTCCTGTTTCCATTGTTACAGTGCAGTTACCAGGGCATCAGACCATCCTGGGATTTCACACACACTTCTTGCCAACAGGAGTTACTTCCTGTGGGGTTGTCAGAACAGATTATTTATGCCAGCACTGCACAATTTTGCTATTGCACTGTTCAAATCTTATGCACTTTAAAAACAGAAAGGAGATTATTTCTACAGTATGAACAGCCATGTAGACTGGTAATGACTGAGCGCACTGAACTGCACAAATATCACAAAGTAATGCCCTATGCTTCCTACAGAAACAGAAATCACTGTTTATATCTACAAGCTGGGTGCAAGGTTCTTTGCTAAAGAAGGAGCAGCTCTGGTTTCACTGTGTTCTTTGGGCAAACGTTAGACCAGAATTAGATCAAATGACACATGCTCTCCTACTTTCCTTCTTCTAATATAAAAAATTAAGTTAGCCACTGTTGCCCTTGCATCAGCTACACAAATATGACATAGCAGAGCACACACTCTGTTCTTCTTCTGAACCTGAATCACTTTTCAAAAATTATCTTGTGCTTTTATATATATATATCAAAAGCTCATTATTAGGAGATACCAAACTATGGTTAGGAGTCTCATTATTCTCACTTTAAAGAGGGAGGAATCACAGTCTAAGGATGCTGATTTCAAAAGTGGTCTGATCTGAGACATTTTAGAGTTTCAAGATCACTCTGGATTGCCACAGAGGTTGGCAGCTCCTGGTTATGGAAAGCTCTGCTGTCTGTGTCTGGCCCTGGGGTTAAAAAGTAAGTTCTCAAAGGCAGCCATCACTTTTGGCAGTGTTTTGCCCTAAGGACAGCATTCAGTGCACAAATAAGTAGATGTTGGATTGAGAGTTGGACCTATCTATCCGTATTTCATGTTCACTTTATGACTTCTTTTACAGTTATAAAGAAGAACTATATAGGTTTCTCTGCAATTCAGAATGAAATTGTACCAGAGAGACAGACTAGTTTAGGATGATAAGGGTTAATGCTTTTGCCAAGCTCAAGGACATGAAGCCAAGATATCTTCAAATCCAGACCTCTGTAAGCAACAAAACAGTGCCCTTTAATGACTGCTCAGTCACTTGAAAAGGGGATTGAAATGAGTTCTAAAATTAAAGTAGTTTTAACACTGCAGTTTCTAAATGAGTTGTAAAATAAGCTAGGACAAGTCTGCACAAGAAACATTTGCTGTAATGTACAACCATGGGACCTGTGCCAGGCCAGCTGTGCTACTGCTCCTCCTTTGCTCCTGTACCAGTGGGTGCCAGAGGCTACAGACTCTGGAGGTAGAAAACAAGTTTCATTGCTCTCATTTGCTTCCCTCAGGCTGACACATGGAGTGGAGTTGTCAGGCTTCACAGCAAGCTGCATCTAGCCTTCTTTGGCTGGAGGGAGGGTTGCTGATACATCATGCTCTGAGTTTTGGCAGGAGAGACCCCCAATGTTAAGCAAAAAGAAAAGAAAGAGACTTCAGGTTATCAACTCTTTAAGGCAGGGTTGCCTGTGGTATATGAGTTTACAAGCAGCAAGAGAAACAGGTCATAGGAAGGTCCCTATTAAGTTAGACCTACTAATTAGTTATCCACAGGCTGAAGTTCAGGTGAAAGCTGCTCAAGCACTTGAAGTCAGGAATCAAGAAAGCTGGGGTCAAGAGCCAGAAAGGGTCAAAGAAAAAGGTCTGGACATGCAGCAAGAAGTAGTGAAGCTAATGGGCAAAGAAACAACATGAAAATTATAGCTCACAAATTACTCATTTGAAATTATACACATAAAAAATCAAAAGAATTTTCACATGTGGTTTACAAAAAGAAACCACATCTCTTGATTCATTTGAAGAATAGCAAGAAAAAGATCTAAATCTGGAGTAAGTATCAGCAAGGCAAATTAAAATACTTATATTTGCTTTATAGGAAAAAAAGGAGGAAGATGGTCAACCTCTCAAGTGTTACAGAAATGTGAAGTGACTTGAATTCAAAACTACTTAGATGTGTTATGTAGCAACATAAGCTTTAAATGCTTGTGTTTTTTAAAACAATGGGATCCAGTAAATGATACAGATTGGTTACTCAGAGATGCACATTTACATCAGTTGCAGATAGTTCATTTTCCAGAAAGCTGGAAACAATTTTTTCCTTTTCCAGACTGCGAGTTTGTGAATGCAATGTGACTTCTCCTACACATGGGTCCATTTTTATGCTTTCATTATTTATTCAACATTCATATGAAAATACTGTAACTGGCCTAAGCATCTTAGCATTCTTACATCATATTACTTTGAATAACTGTATATTCAGCAATGTGTACACATTGAACCTGAAGTGGCTGGTATACATCAGCAGTGATAAAGAACATGAGGTAAAGATACAGGTAGTTCAGTGGTTGCCATATTTACCCACATAAGCTGTTCTTAGCTATAAGGAGAAGATTTATTTAAATTCAATTTAAATCAATCGGTGCATAGAGAGGAATGTGAATTCCCTTGTTTCAGGATAGTTGATTGCATTTTATCTTGAAAAAAGAGAAAGATATTGTTAATACATATAATAATCTGCATTTCAGGATGTGTCCTACTATTATGTTTCTGCACTAAAGAATCAAATTCATCTCCAAATACAGACAATCCCAAACTATCTATAAAAGCATTATTATAGTATGGTAATTGAAAAACACCCTAAAACCACACTGAAATTATGTTTGGCCTGGTTTCCATACATATCAAAGAGGAGAGATTATTCCTGGCAAACCTGTAATCTGTATTTTGAAGAAGATTATTTGCCAGCTGGCTTTTTCATGTGAAAAGTAATGCACAAAAGTTTGTGCATTACTTTAGAAATTGTACTGAACTAGACCCCCGTGAACATTACAAAATAAATCACTGTAATAACAAAACAAACTACTTTATTTGGTGGACCTAGCAGTTTCAAGTGTAATCAGGAAGTAAATTATTAAAAAAAAAATGTTGTCTTGATCTTGAAATTCATCAATAAAGATGTGTGAAACTTGGAAATTCTATCAACACAGCAAATTTCTTCCGTTCCTCCACCACCGTTCACATCGCAGAAGAACATTTTACTTTGCTTGCAAGCTTTTCGTTACAGATTGGTGCTTTCTGTCTCACATCGGCAGTAAAAAAATTGTTGCTCACCAGTTACAGAGAGTCCCACTAGACCTGAACTCTGCCTGAGTCAGTGGGACTGGCACTGACATTCCTCCTGCGTCTGGCAGGGTGCTTTGCAGACACAGAAGTGGCAAAGCCCTTCTCAAAGAGCTTACGCAGCTCTAGAGGCATCAGCGACCAGCAGCAGGCTCTGCGAACAGAGAGCACAGGGGAGGGTCAGCAGCCAGGGGCAACGGGGATGTAAACAGACTGCCTGGACCGGTTTGGGTCACTACGTTTATCCGAGCACTTTTTTACCACCCTCTCAGTTCTTTTTTTTTAATTATTTTTTTTTAATTTTTTATTTTTGTTTTTAATACAGTATAGCCAGTCAGGATGGAGATTAGAAGGGGGAAGGCCATCAAAAAAGGGACCCCCGAGGGAAGATCTGAACAAGAAGGTGGATTAGGATCTCCTGACCGGGTGGCAGGGTCGGGTGAGGTGGCGAAGGCGGACCGGCCGCTGGCACGGCATCGCATAGGCTCCAGAAGGGTAAGAAGTCTTGTTTTTTTTCCTTTCTCTAAACGCTATTTTTGTACCAAAACAAAGCTGCGTGCGTGAACACGTGATTTTCTTGTAACCAGGCGCTCAACATCCCCCTGGCCTTGCGCTGTATTAGCACTGGGTGCCTCCCCATTGTGCTTCCACACACGCACAGCGCTGGCCGTACAGCGCCATTATCCGGCCACAGTTGCAGGATCGGGCTTTTAATAAGGACAACGCGGCCCCGAGGACTGCGCTGCGATGGTAGGGAGGCGGTGGCCATCCCCGGCCAACAGGGCCCCGAGGGGAGGGCCGGGCGGGGAAGCGGCGCGGCCGCGCCTTCCCCGCCCGCCCGCGGCGGCCGCCGCGCAGGCGCCCTGCGAGGGGAGCCGAGGGGAGCCGGGCCGGGCCGGGCCGTGTCGGGCCCCCGAACGGCGGGGCTGCGGCCGCGGCCTCGCCATGCCCGTGCGGTTCGGGGTGAGGCGGGAAGAGGGCAGCGGGCCCGGGGGGCGGCAGGAACAGGGGTGCGGCCGATTCTGTGGGAAAGGGGAGACCCCTGCGCCACGGGCACCGGCCAATAAAGACATAAACAGTTCGGTCGTGCAGGTGACAGCGGGTCCAGGCTGTGTTTGTTCCTGAAACTGTTCACCTAAAGATGTAAATAAGGGTTGGGTTTTTGTTCTTTTGTCTGTTTGTTTTTGTGTTTTTGGTTTTATTTTTTGGTGCGTGAAATGCAGTAGTTTTTGTTCTCCGATGGGGGTGGGTTTGGAAGATGCAGAGCAACCTGCCGGCGTAGCTCATCCTGCATCAGCGTGTTATTTTTCCCACTCGGAGATCTGTTACCAACAGGAGCAGCGGAGCAGGATTATGGACGGGTGGCTTGACAGACTCCTCTCTCTTTGCTGCAGGGACTGAGTGAATATAAGAGAAACTTCAAATGGAGAAGCCCGGAATTTTGTAGCCCGCAGAAATCCTTGTGGGCAGGACTGCGGTCGGATCAGTTTGGTAAGCGCCCTTAGAAGCTGCGTGCCTTGAGTGCAGCCAAGGCCCAGAAAGGTTTGCTGTGATGAGTGCATGGCCACAGTAACTGGTTGTGTTTGCAGTTTGTGCACTTTGTACAGTTAAAAGTGTATTCTTGGGTCATTATTTCGCATATGTTTTTGAACTCCATATTTTTTCTTGCCACACTGAAACTTTTAGTGCTATTTATATAAACCCTGAAAAAAAGTAGTTTCTGACTTTTGGCAGCATAAGCCAAAGCCCAGACAGTTGCAGTGTTAACCCATGCAGGCTGTGCAGAGGATGATACTGGGTTACCTATGGTGTATGGAAACAGTAAGTAGAATTCGGCATTTCAGGTGAGACTAACTTGGACAAGGTTTGATACAATGTAAAATTGTTCTGAAGACTAACAGGTACAGCTAACTGAAAGAAAAGGGAAATCATTAAACGGACAAGCTTGTGATGCTGTAGTGTAGGACTTAAGGATTGCAGACATTGTCATGGCAGGGAGATGTGGGGATAGGAAGTAGAAAACAAACGAAATAGCATCTGGATGGAAAGGCCTGTAGGGAGTTGAGTAGGAATAAGCTGGACAGTGATGAGAGCTGTGACGCTTTGAAAAGAAGTAGTAAAAAATAGTAATTATCGTAGTGGCACGAGGCAAATTAAAAAAAATTAATTACACAGTTCAGTGCAACTGCACTATGCAGTCTATGTAATTAAGAGTACAGTGTATTGATTCCTACAATATGATAAGTGTTCTAAATTATTGCCTACTGATTAGGAACCAACTACTGGGAGTAGGGTTTTTTTTTAGTCAAGATGGAAGAAATTTCAGTAAATAATTTAATCTTGCTAAAGATTATGCTTTATGTATATTATGCTTGATGTGTATTAGTGCTTTCTTCCATTACTGCAAAATATATCTTTCTTTAACTTTGCTTTTCCTAGCACACGGGTCTGTGTGTGGGTGCTTGTATTGAGAACTATAATTTTCACAAATTCTGAAATGCCAACTTCTTTTTAAAATTGCAATCTATGCTTATTTTCCAGTCAAACAAAACTGCAAATTTTACAAGACTTGCACTAAACTCATGAGTTAGCAATACAGCAGTTCCTCCTCTTTCTGATGTTGTAGTGGTGGTTTTGTGCATGCTTGGTTAGTTTTTCTGTATATTTGTGTTAATTTTCTTTTCCCACCAGTTAGCCACCATATCTTTAAATGGATCTCTTGACACCTCATAGATTGTTATTGGAAATTTGTTTATGGTTCTTCTTGTTGAATTACATAGTTGGCAATTTTAGGAATCGCCTGGAACATCGCAGAAAGTTCATAGCTGCAGGTGCTCACAGGTCCTTTCTGCTACTTTTCCGGTGTTTTGCCACTGGAATTTTTTCCTGTCCCCTTACATATAGTCAGTCATCCAGACATTCTGTATACCTTTCACTGTAGGTTCTGTCTATGTTGCTTCTTCGTGAAATAGGAGTGTCTCTCTCTCTCTCTCTCTCTCCCCTAGAAAGTATTTCTTTAAGGCATGACTTTCACTTACTTTTCCATCACAGCTGAGCACTTTGAAGTGGATTCACTTTTTGAATATGTTCAGTCATTCAATACTCTTCTTAAAATGGTGGGGTAATTTTATTTTCACCTATCTGTGTAAAGGCCAGCAGTTCTTAAAAATAACTTGATACCTGGTTTTCTTATACAGTATTTTTCTATTTTTGGAAATGTTTTTGTGTTCATACTGTAAAAAGTCACCAGGTATCTGAGATGGTCCTAAATTGCAAGGTGGATGGGGATATGTCACAATCATTGAGCAAGCTATGTTGTGCACATGTAGTGAGAAGTGCTTATAGCTTAATTTATTGCTGCAGGTTGGTTATTCTTTATCTGCATTATCCACCTTCTTTTCAGTGGTTGTGTTAGTTTTCTTCTTGTTCAACTCCCAGAATCAACTTGCATAAGATTGTCCTGTGGACAGTTTTGCTCTATAGGGTTTTATCCAATATTGTCCTGCAGCACCATGTTCCTGTCTTTTTAGTGGAAAGTCATTTTCAGATAGGAAATAACACAGAACATCACAGCCATGCCCATAGTTCTTAGTCTGTCATTGCTCAAAGATACTAAAATAGTGCTTTCTAATAATCAGTTGTATGATAAACTTTCACTTTATTATTGTAACAGAGTGATATTATGTCCTCAGCAGAATGATTTTGTTAAACCTAATGTGTTATTTTTCAGGAATCACGAGAGAACCAAAATTTATTTCCAAGAGAAGGGTACCTTACCATGATCCACAGATTTCGAAGTCCTTTGAATGGACAGCAGATTGTGATTTGAATGACCCACTTGAACCTGAAGGTGCAGAGTTGCACACAGACCACAACAATAATGATGTGAATCCTGAAGAAATTGAAACACTAGAAGGACCCAGACTCCCCCCAAAAGTTCGGTCACATTTGGTAGATTCTAGCAGTCAAACAGCTCTTGCCCTTGCAGAGAATAACAACATGAAAAAATCACCCCCTGAAGCTCCACCAAATCAAAATGAAGCATTTTCATCTCCAAAAAAGGCGTTAGAAAAGTTGGGTAATGGGGTAAGGGAATTTTTTTTTTTTAATTGACCAGTATAAAAATTGCTAACAGTATTTTCACGCACATGCTCAGACTCTCTTGTCTAACTTTCTTCAGTTGTGTATTTTGTGTATTTTGATACTCTATGTTGTAGCTTCTCTGTGGGGAGAGCAGTACTTTTGAGATCAGATTTTGGTGCTACTTAATTCAATAGGAATCCACTCTTCATGTGTCATCACTGTTGTTTTCAATTAAATTAGCCAATAATATGTAGACTTTTTAGGCTTGAGGACTGTAATGAGAAACTGTACTTTGCATTCATTTTGTTCATAAAACCAAACCCAACCATTGGTTTGAATGTGTGTTGAAAGATGTCTGACTTGTAAAACACTGTAGGAAAGGAAACAGTGATTATTATTTTTTTTCTTCTTTTATGGTATCAGCTTCACAGAGCCCTTCAGAGGAAAGCAGACTTGAATATTTCACGTTTAAATACTTTCCCCAGAAATTCTGAATATCAAAGCCAATTTGTCTGGAAGAGTCCTCATGAAAAGTCACCAATACTTGCAGCTGAACAGGTAACTTTAAACAATCCAAACTGTAAATTAATATTTTCTTTTATGTATCAGCCAAGTTGCTTACCTTCCAAGATTTGTGTTTTTCCTTTTTTGGGCGAACAACAAACTTTAATGTTGTTATATGATTTCTTTTTTTCTCTCTCACTGTACGAAAGTGCATTATAATGGGATTTGTTTCCATGTGATTCTTTATTGTGGTCTGGTCTAATTATTTGTTCTTCTTATGCCTGATTGTATTTTATTCTTTCTTAGGAGACCATTTTCTTGTTTGCATTAGTGAGTTTTTGCGTTTACCTGTGTTGCCACAGTTTCTCATTCTCAGTCTCCATCTCTGTGCACATGTACTTCTAAGCCCTAAAATGCATCCCTGCAGTGCTTTTTTTCTTTCATGAGTACAGCTTATATTTAAAAGTGGAGTCTTCCAATTTTAAGATACTCTTCTGGCATTTTAATACATATCACAAGCTTTGGGTTTTTTTAGGGTTGAAAATGCTATTTCTAGTCAGACTACAGAGAGTAACTGATTGTGAGACTACTTTGTGTTTTCAATTAATTGTTACTGGGATTGGGACTTGAGAGACTTGGTCTGTCTTCTGGTCATTTTATAGTATAAAATAGGCACTTCTGCTTTTATTTTGTCTTCTATTAGTAGGATTACTAGAGATGGTGCACTCTTTTTATCCACAGGTAGCACATTTGTTCAGTAACAGCTTTCAGGGGAAGTAAATGTTGATACCTGAGATCAGTCACTGTAATTGTTGAAGTGCCAAGCAGGTGGATTTACTACAAGATATGCTTCCCAGCAGTCCCTTATCCAAGGAAAACTCTTTGAAATGTGTGACGGTAGTGTAGGAGTTAAAAAACCTTTTGAGAAAGAGGCAGGTCCCAGAAAGTCACCTTATGGAAAATTTCAAAGAGAATTCCATTTGATTCTGTGTGAAATCAGTTCGATAATGTCATTATTGGTGCTTGTGAATCTGCCTTTTTCAGATGATAGACTTCGAAATCTAAGATAGCAAACTTTTTTTTTGTAGCTTATACAGAATAAGAAGCAGTGAGAATAAGTCTGTAGGCACTGTACGTCTGTGGATAAATAGAACTTAGAGAAAATTTCATTATAAAAATGATACATATTAACAAATTAATATTCTTTGATGTTGATATGACAGAGAATATACCTGAAAACTGAATAGTGACAGTACTTTTCCCTTCAAGAGATTCAGTGAAAACCTCAAAGTCATCCAAGTTAGGTTATAGGTCAGACCCAAGTTCTCATAGCAAAGCTGAGGAAAATGTATGCTTGTCACATATGGCATGGTCTTTAAATTCAACACCCCATGAAGGGTTGATACATGACCACATATCAGGCAAATTCTCTACCTTGGTTTATAATGCTATATTGATGGGGAAATACTGGATTTTAATTTACCCAACGCTAAGCATCTAGCTTTAGAACACAGAGCAGTTGTCTGTTACTTATGGACTGGACATGTACTGAGGACTCTTCTACGTACAACTCTGAAGGTGAACTGTCTTCCCAAATAAACAAAACCTCTGATAGTAAACTTCAGTAAGAACAGCATTTGATCACAGATTTAACTGTGTCTGACTTGATCACTTTTAAATTTATTTTCATCAGATTAAATTTTTTTTGGATTTGCTCCTACAAGTTCATTAGTCTGCACATGTTGTATTTGTACGGATGACTGTCCCTCTGCTGGTACATGAGTATATTGGCATGAATCAGTTAACAGATTTTGAAAATTTAGCCTCGAGGTAAGCAAATCTCACTTTTTTCTTTGTTTTCCTTCTCTCCCCAAGGTTATTTACAACACAAGGAAATCCACACCTGTGGTTAAATCTCCTGCAATTACTTCTGAAACTGCATATGAGGGAAATTTCCAAGGGTCTCCTGCTGTTAAGGGGCAACAAGAGAGAGGTGTTTCAGAAGAGAAAGAATTTCCGGTTTCTGAACAAGTAAATATTTCCCTGAATGAAAGGCTTTTAGTAGTACTTATATAGTTTTGATCTATTCTATAATGGGGTGGGTTTATTTTGAAAGTTTTTAGTTACATTGTAGAGATGTTGCTAATGACACCGGACTTAATAGTGGTTTTGTTATAAAAGACTGAAAATAACACTGTACAGTTCTGCTCCTTGGGGTTTCTGTAGTGGGTTATGTAGTTTCTGTAGTTCATTTTTTTCAGTTTACAGTGAAATTTTAAGTGTGTTTTTTTCTGAGTTTTCAAGTGGTTTCATTTATTTTTTTTAATATTTAATTTTTTTGTTCCCAATTGAAACTTTGTTTTTAGTTATTAGGACAGTTTCTGAAGTCTAAATCTCTGATTTATACTCTCACTGGTATCAGTGTTGTCTCTTGGTGTCAGGAGGGCTAAATGGGAGGTCTGGTACTTTTTGGATGTCATAAATTAGAGATAGTGTAAATAAAAAGTAATTTTGATGTATGAAAGTTGTCACAATTGGAACTGATTTTCAGCCAATAGTTGTAATTTGAAGATACATGCAGGAAAAGGTTACAGTTAATCTGTTGTGATAAGTTGAAAGGGTAAGTAATTGTATCAGGCTATAACAGGACATTGTGTAGCCTGTGTAGATTCTGTTACTCAGTTCGAAATATTAATGTCTTTTGTGAGAGTAAAAGACATTTTTAAAATTCTTTTTTTAAAAGATATTAAACCAACAATTTTAAAAGACGTTTTAAAGTAAATTTTAAAGATTAAAATGTCTTTTATGAAAATTTGCCTGTCTTGCATTTCCTTGTCTTGCTGTTGACTTGTACAAACTTAAGTGGACATTTAGGAAATATGCCTATGTCATTTTTACAAGGTACATGAAATGAAATGGAATTGTTTCAGACTGAGACCTTCTAAAAATAGGCGAGAGCAATTTGGAGTGCATGACTGAACCTGTTTTGCAAGGGGGGTGTATGAATGTTTATTTTTGTAGCAAGCTGCCAAGTGTAATGTTGTCTAAACTGCAGGTTAGCTAACCATCCTTCAGGTACAAGGACCATAAATGAGTCTCCTCACTACCCGTCTCTGTTCCTGATAAAACAGAAGAGGCCACTGTCAGACATGTTCCCTAGGACCACTACTGAGCAAAACGTGTACTTAATATGCAGGGCCTGTGGTTTAGTTTAAAGCCGTTGGTACTTCTGAGGTGATGTTGGCTTGGAGGTTTTGTCATATAAAACTCAGACCTACCCAGTGCTTTAAATCCCCACTTGGGAACGAGGAATTTTATATCCCCTTTCGCTTCTTTTAGCAGATACAATGAAAGCTTGAAAAGCCTGAGGCTTTCAGGAAACATTTATCTGGTTTTAATATTGCAATTTCGGGTTGTTTTTTGAGAACAGCTAATACAGTGAAGTAAGAGAAGTCATGAGAAGGGAATTTTGGTGAAAGTGTCCAAAAAATCTGTTGTTTATACCAGTATCTCTTCTCTAATTAGTATATTGAAAGGGTTTTGGGGGATTTTGGTGGGATTTTTTTTCCTTGAATTTGAACAGTATATGTGAGGATCTCTAGCAGAATCAGAAGTCATGCATGAGATTTTCAAAAGAATAAAATAAATCAGGAAAAAGGAATATTTCATGTAAAAACCAAACAAATCAATCTTATAATTTGTAAAACATAATGGCAGGAAATAAAAAAAATTGCGTTTTGGACTCAGGTTAGAATATGCAGGTATTGTATTATTTCATTTCCGTGTTTCATGTTAATTTTGTAAAGTGTACCAAATGGATCATCTAACTAACTGAATGTTGCACTAAGAGACTTAGCTTTGGCATTTTGTTAGTTTATTTTTGTATTAACAAAGCAATGTGATATTTTTGTTTATATTAAATATACAAAATAACACTAACATAAAATTAACTGTTTGCAAGAGCTTGATGTCAAAAAGAAATGTGAGGGTTTTCAGATTGTTAGCTAATGTGGTATTTTTAAAATTATCTTTGCCTTAGAGTAAGAGGGAAGAACCGATTCAAAAACCAGCAGAAGATGCAGCAAAACAAGGGAAATCAGAACAGAAACATCCTAAACAAAAAAATAAGCAACATATCAGTCCAAAACCCCTCTCTTTACATACAAGTCGTGGGTATGTATAAAGTAGGAAAACCTAGACTAGTGAGTAGGTGTGCAGCAGCCTAATATTTAGAATGATGGACAGTGAACCTTTAACCACACCGTGCTACTGTTGCAGGGACAAATGCCCCCTTGCAGCTCTGGGATTGAGTGTCCTGTGGGAACATCTAAGCCTGGTGTTAATTTCCATCCTCTTCTCTGGTCAACAGAAGTGGAAGCTTTGTAGCCACTCCAGTTTAACCTTGTGATGCAATAATAGTATTACTAATGAATTTAACATGAATGAAATTTAAGTGGTGCAGTGCTGCTATTACACTTTTAGCAAGTCCTTCAGAAGTCAGTCACCTCTCAAACTGCTCTCCTGTGCTTGCTCCACACCTTAAAACTGTGGTGATTGTACTTGATCTCTGCTTTTTCTAGTCCCTAATGCCTTCTGTCCCTGAGTAACAAAAGCAAACAGGAGGTAAAGGGAAGTAGAGAGATCTGTCCCATTTAGGGTAATCTGACAAGCATGGAAATGAAATGAAATTGTATGTTACCGGGTGCTATCGGATTATCTTTTTTTTCTGCCACATGCCTACGTTGCAGGAATTGAACTCATGTTTCGATTTTATACACATCTGAGATATGTCAAAAGAAATAAAAGGCAAGAATAGATGTGGGCTTTAAAATGCAGAAATTAACCATCTCTCCTGTCTTTGTGCTTAACATATGCCCCAGTGATTGCTTTCTTTCTTTCTGGCAGTGTTAAGGCATTAAATTAAGAATGGGAGAGGAGACTTACCTGACTCTGAATGCTGTTGGATAGTGGGAGTTGATTACGAAATGATAACACAAAATTCTATGAAATAAAATTGCTTTATGAAGAAGTAAGCAGATATAGTAAAGCTAAAATCTTTAACTCTTTGGTTTTCTTAGCGCTCTGATGTGGTGGATTGTAGTCAATTTTGCAGTGAGTAGTGTGTAAAATTCTTGATCAGATGCTGTGGCTCTTTTCATTTAAGGGTAAATTTCTTCCTTATAAGCCTTCAGTGTGGTAGCATAAGACAAATTTTTCTTAAAAAATCACTGGGCAAATAGCTGTCAAAATGTGCAAGTTCTCAATATGCAGATGGGATTGACCCTTTGTATGCAAGCTGTGTTGCGTGTCCTGCTTTTGCAGAGTGACTGCAATCAAAGCATAGCAATGATGTGTTTTTTTGAGCTAATCCATTAGTTTTGCAACCAAAACTGAAGAAATTCTGTCAGTTTTAAAGAAAGGGACATACTGAAAGAAATTTTGAGTATAAAGGGTTTGCGACCTTGGTATTTTTCTTTTGAAAAGGTACTTTTTATTCTCTGGCTTCAGGCTTTTATGACCTATTTCTGAAGAAGGATTTAAAAAGAGGGCTTTTTCACCCAATGCTGAATATATTAAAATAAGTTAGTAATGTTCTGAAGCAAGATTAAAACCAAAAATGTCTTTAGATTTAAGCTGATACATCCACAGTTCAGTGCTTAAGGACTTGAAGTACTATAGGTTAGATGATGTTAATTTTTCTGTGTATGTATGTGTGTGGCAGAAGGGAAAATAAACCCATCTTTTCAAGTACTGAGGCATTTTGAAGATCAAAGCCAGTATGACGTGGTTAGATGAATTATACTGACCAGTGTTCTGGCAGTCAGATGTTTCTAGCCCCAGCAGTTCACCCCACCCATATTCAGAGTGCCTTTAAAGTGGAGTTCATAGAAGGAAATTCTCAGACACATTAATGCCAAAACAGCATTTTCACTTAAATATCCCTTTATCAGCAACTTGAATCAAGATGCCGCACTTTGCATTGAAGTGATTGAAGCTTATGTATGTATCATGTTCTTCTGATTTGGCTGTCAGGGCAAAAGCTTTAGGTAGAAGTGTTGTGAGGAAAAAAACAACATGAGTAACTTAAAGGGCCACCGACTGAATGAGGGTTTTTTCACAGCTTTCCTAGTTGTGTTGGTTTGAGTTGTTGTTTGTGCATGCATTTTTCACATCTCACTGGCATTTAAGTGCAAGTACATACGTGTTTATCGATGAAACTTTAAAAGTGCTCCTAGAGTATTCTGGATATCAAACTTTATCCTTTCTGTCTTTTTTTCCTCTCCTTGATTTCCTAGGAAGATGAACACTGAATATAGGTCAAAATTTTTGTCTCCCTCCCAGTATTTCTACAAAGATGGAGTTTGGTCTCGTATTAAGAGTAAAGTTCACAACCAGGTGAGTACTCTTAGAAAATCTGAAGCCTGAGCATGCTTTGTATTTTGATTTTTAGATGCAAAAACTTCCAATTGTGGTGTTTATAAGATACAGTTTTGAGATTGTAGTGCTAATGACTCAAGCTCCCAAAGGTGAGTATACAAAGACAATTCGGTTCTGACAAGTCAGTGTAATACATAATAAGAAAAAATAAGGGATAGTGATTCTTGAAAAATATATTAATGTGACATCCAAAGTGAGGGAGGTGTTTTGTTTCCCTTACAATCAGAATCATTCAGAACAGAGTCTCTTCTGGCAGATATTCTTGCTGCTGATGTTCAGCCCAGTTTTAATAAGCAGAATATGTTCAAAATACAGAATTGAATGATAGGAGATTCCAAGGGAATAAAAGGAGAAGGCCAGCATATGTATCAGCCTAGATCAGCTTGATAGTCAGGCTCAGTTTCTTAGCTTACCATGCTGAATCCATTCAAAGCAGTCAGCTGAATTCAGTCATACACGACATAAAATTGACAATTTTTCTTGCAAGTTTCAGTCAGTCTGTGTATTTTCTTGTAGTTTATTCAGTAGCTGCAATCCATATTACACTGTATAGGAACTCATTTGACAGAACTCTGAAAATGGTGGCCAGCCTTGGGACCATAGGATTACTTAGCAGCATTATTAATTATGATTTCCCGAGTGAGTTAAGTAAATCAAAACCCTTAGTGTGCTAAGAAACTTCGAGAGCTAGTTCTGCAACTCTGATTTCATTGAATTGACTTAGGTTTCTCCCAACTGATAGAGCCTTTGTGAGACACTGCACTAACTATGTGGCAGATACTTGGAAATGTGAGTTTTCTCACCATCCAGGACCCAGGTGATATGGAAGGTAGAACTGGGGCATATGGTTTTAGAATGTTGGGCTTTGTGAATCTGCAAATAAGGTTCTCTGAGAATTGCAGGAGCAGTGTGGTAGCATTCAGTTCTGTGTTTTCTCACTGGACTTAATCTAGCAGATCATTTTCTTTTTCATTGTAGGCAAAAGGAAATATTTTATAGAATACATACAAAATATGTGATGGGAAATAGGTCTCAAAGTTTAAAGTATATCATAGTATGAGATGATTCATGGTCAGATTTTCTGTATGCATCATGAGATAATTCATTCTGTGGAAACAGCTTTGGGAGAATTTTAGAGGACTGAAAACAAGCAGCGGTTTTATATGTATCAATACATGCATTAGATTTACTGTAACTAAGGCTGTAGAATATTGTGAACTATTGCATGCAGCATAAGTGCTGAACAGAATGTTTCTGTGGAATATTATGTCATTTTTTCTGGCACGTAAGATTTTAATTTGTTCACGTTGCATCAGTGACATTCAAAACAATAAGGAGCAGTGCTCAGCTTTAAGAGCAACTGAGTGGTAGGCAAATAAAGGGAAATGGATGCATTGCCTTGAGGTATATTGTGTTTGTGGCACAGTAAGCTGGGAGGAGTCACTGCAGTGTAGTCAAGGGAAAAAGTGAGGAGACTGCAGCTGGAGAATGAATATTTAGCTTTACATGCAGCATTTAATTAGAGTATTCCCACACTATAGCAAAGTGTTCTGAGTGTGTCAGACTTTTTGGAGGTTTTTGTGCTGAAAAGGGAATTGCAGGAAACTAGAAAGAAGTTACTTGGCAGTAGGCATGAAGAATTCAAAAAAAGAATTACTGTGATTTTTGGGGCCTTCTAAATGAAGAAATTATGCTGAGTAGCTGAAAAGAGCCAAATTCATTTTAAGTCTGTAATAACAAATATTGGTGACAAATGTGCTTTAAATACATACACATTTTCATGTGTGCATATCTACATTAAATCCTAGTATGAATTCATATAGAAGAGATTTTTATAATTGCAATTACCTGTCTCTGTTAGACTTTAAATCACATGCCTGTCAGGGTTTAACCCCAGTAGGGAGCTGAGCCCCACAGAACCAGTTGTTCTGTCCTGCACAGTGGGATGGGCGAGAGAACTGGGAGAGTAAAAGTGACAGTCTCGTGTTGAGATAAAAGTAGTTAAATAGGCAAAAGCCATGCGTGCAAGCAAAGCAGAATAAGGAATCTCCAGGAAAACAGGGCTCCATCACATGTAATGGTTACTTGGGAAGACAAATGCCATCATTCCAAATGTTCCTGCCATCTTCTTTTCCCCAGTTTTCTTGTTTGGCATAGCGTCATATGGTCTGGAATATCCCTTTGGTTAGTAGGGGTCAGCTGTCCCAGTTGTGTGCTCTCTCAGTTTCTTGTGCACCCCCAGCCAGCTTGCTGGCAGGGCAGGATGAGAAACAGAAAAGGCCTTGACGCTCTTTAACCTCCAATCAGCAACAACTAAAACATCTGTCATCAACTGTTTTCAGCAGAAACCCAAAACATAACTGCATAGGAGCTACTTATTTAACACATATAATCTATATCATAAAGAAATTTATCCCAGCCAAAAGCAGTGCAGCATATCAAACCAGTTTTGCTAATAGACAAAGAATGATTAACTTGTGTGAATGTGTTACTGTGTGGGATATTTTCTATATAGTGTTTTAAATTTGATATTATCTTGTTATTATTTCCATATGTATCATTGAGGGTTGTAATTCTTATTAAAGCTTTTTGTGCGTAGAGGGAAAGCAAAGAAGGTTAATGCTTGTAATTTTCTGGTCTTCAGGATTGGTTGTAAGAAAAACAAGCTTAAATCTTAAAACCTCTGTTAACACAAGAATAAAAATCCTGATAGACCTGATTCTCGGCCAGGCTTTTTTTTTCCCCTTCTCTCTGTAGGATCTGTCAATATTTGTGTTCTAAGAATGCTGAAATAGGATCCAGCATGGCAATTCCAAAATGTTGGAAGTTAAGCAGATGAGGCAGAAGCCTGTTTTAGCTGAGCTGGGATCTTCTTTTGAAGCTAAGGCAAAAATGGAAAGTATATTCCCAGTGGAAGCAAGGTCATGTGACATGGGAGGACTCTGGAGATGCTGCTCACCACTGTAGGGAGAAATCTCTGTGGCCGAAGCTCAGTTGAAGTTGAAACTGGACAGTACTGTTTAATGACTTTTTCAACCGGTCTTGAGAATCTGGAGAGTTGACTCCAGTTTACTGCAAGCTGGCAAATGTTGTCCCAGTTTTCAAGAAGGTCAAGTTGGATGACCCTGTAAATCATAGGCCTCTCAGTCTCACTTCAGTTACTGGTAAAATTATATAGAAAATTATCTTGGGAGGTACTGAGAAACACCTGAAGTCATTAGCCAAGCCAGCACAGCTTCATGAAGGGAAAGTCCTGCTTGTCAAACTTAATTTCTTTTTTATGATGAGGTAACCCACTTGGTTGATCAAGGGAGGCCAGATGATGTAATCTTTTGGATTTCAGTAAAGCTTTCAATCCTGTCTTTCACAGGATCCTTCTGGACAAAATTTCCAGCACAGTTGGATAAACACATCATGTGGTGGGTGAGCAATTGGCTTGAGGGTCAAGCAAAGAGGGTAATAGTGAGTGGGGTGACATCAGACGGGTGACCTGTCACTAGTGGGGTTCAACAGGGCTCCATCTTAGGCACTGTGCTCTTCAACATCTTCATAAATGACTTTGACACAGGACTGGAAGAGATACTAAGTAAGTTTGCTAATGATACTAAAGTGGGAGGAGCTGTTGACTCCCTCAAAGGCAGGGAGGCCCTGCAAAGAGACCTCCACAAATCAAAGGACTGGGCAATCACAGCCATATAAAAGTGAACAAAGACAAATGCCAGGTTCTGCACCTGGGACGGGACAACCCCAGATGTTCGTATAGACTGGGGAATGAGGTGCTGGAAAGCAGTGCCACAGAAAGGGACCTGGGGGTCCTGGTCGATGGCAAGTTGAATATGAATCAGCAGTGCCCTGGCAGCCAGGAGGGCCAACTGTACTCTGAGGGGCATCAGGCAAAGTATTGCCAGCCGGTTGAGAGAGGGGATTGTCCTGCTCTGCTCTGCACTGGGGCAGCCTCACCTTAAGTGCTGTGTGCAGTTTTATGTGCCACGGCATAAGAAATTAAACTATTGGAGAGTGTCCCAAGGAGGAAAAGCCATATGAGGAGCAGCTGAGGTCACTGCTGAGGAAGAGTCTGAGGGAAGACATTACAATCCACAGCTTCCTCACAGGGAGAGGCAGAGTGGGGGGCACTGATCTTTCTGGTGGCCAGTGACAGGACCTGAGGGAATGGCATGAAGGTGTGTCATGGAGAGGTTTAGGTTAGATGTTAGGAAAAGGTTCTTTACCCAGAGGGTGTTTGGGCACTAGAACAGGCTCCCCAGAGAAGTGGTCACAGCACCAAGCCTGACAGAGATCAAGAAGCATTTGGACAATGTTCTCAGGCATGTGATGTGACTCTTGGGGGGCTCCTGTGCAGGGCCAGAAGTTGGACTTTGATGATTCCTGTGGGTCCCTTCCAACTCAGAATATTCTATGACTCTATAACATAAGAGGACCGAATAAAATATTTAATTCATGGTTGAGATGTAAGAAAGAATCCGGCCGTATGAGAAATATGTTAACAGCAGATTAATGAAAAACAGTGCCAAGTGTGTTTGTTTTGTTGTAAAGCAACAAAGGTACTTTAGCTATTTACAGTACAGGTTGTCCAACAGTTCTTTTGGTTTCTACATGATTCCACACCTTTTCCCATACTAATAAAGAGAAATGTTCTTCAAAACGGTATCTAATGTCTACATCTGGTGAGTTGTTTAGACTCACCCTTACCAAAGGTGCCTTAGCATAAGTGATTAGATGATAAGCTCTGACTGATCCAGTCTCGTTTCTGCCTTAGTTGGGACCACTCATGGGTAACTTTGGGTCCAGAGCAGAGTTTCTGAAGTTCTGAGTCCAAACAGGGAAATGCCATAATAGAACCCTGGTGTGACCTTAGTAATTACTGCTAGACTGCTTCTCTGTAGTTTATTATTAAGCATTGCTTTTCAGCAGTCAGATGAAAAAAAAGGTCTCTTTGAATGATGCTTTTGAAAAATTAATGTGGGCAATTAATAATTACAGGAGGGCTCTCTGGGGCCTGTGTCCTGCTGAGTTAATGCTGCCTCCTGAGTTACTGAAGGAAATGGTTGTCCTTTGTACTTTTTCACAATTCACTGGAGATATAGTATTCTTCCTCCCCCTGCAGCACCCTGTTGCTCTGGATTTATATTCTTTCTGTTGTGGCTATCATAATTAATTTTTCATTCTTCTACTTAAAGTGAGTAATCCAGTAAATCACTTGCACATCAAACTTTAAATTCTCCTCTGAAAATGACAGGCATATATTTTTAATGGGCTATTCTTTGCAAGTTTAGTGGGTCAAATTGTGGGATGTTAGCTGGATATCCATCTGCTGCATCCAGTTACTTTCAGTGGGATTAGCAGAATTTAGCCCACTAAGGAGGAATGATGTGAAATCTATCATGAAAGAAGAATAAAAAAGAAAGGCTAGGAAAATCGGCCAGTGAAAGTGTCATTATTATTTTCCTGCTATTTTACAAAATGCTTAATTCCTGTGAACCATTTTAGTATGCCAGAATTCACGATATCACAAATTTAATAAGTTAAACATAAACATTTTGGTTTTCCTTTTTCTCTTTGCACTGTAATTGTGTTTGGATGAAGGGCACAAGTTAGTATGTGTTTTTAAATAGTCTTAACGATAAAAATGACAGTGTTTGATGTCTGAAGAGAGGGGTAATACCTTTTTCTTTTAGACTAAAATTGAACAGTTTTGTATCTCATTCTTACAGTTACTTAAAGCCTAGAAGGAATAATTTTGATATTATGTCTTACATACAATAGCTCCAAGAGTTATCAGCTTCTCATTAAGATGAATGTAGCTAGAGACAGTTGCAGCCTACAAACTCAGTATTTCACGTGCACGTAGATCTGTTAACTCAAAATAATCATAAATTAGTGGTGAATGTATTTTTTAGTATTTTGCTGATGCTTAGGAATCTAAATTGATTTCCTCAAGCTTGGCAGAAAACTGGTGAAATACCAGTCCTGATGTATTTGTTTTAGAGCTTTTATTGAATCTCAGGGAGGCAGCATAGAGCTATGTTCATAGGCTTTTCGTATTTAATTTCTTACTTA
The DNA here is from genome assembly GCA_038380795.1 of Pyrocephalus nanus. Lineage (NCBI taxonomy): Eukaryota > Metazoa > Chordata > Aves > Passeriformes > Tyrannidae > Pyrocephalus > Pyrocephalus nanus. Next base: position 10,560,392 of record CM076262.1, on the reverse strand, counting down.
GACTGAAGTTAAGTTGCAAGGGTGATAATAACAATACAATGTTGAGAGAAAAATAAGAAATTTAAAAATAATTCTGTATTCTTCTCCTTAGGCATCTCAAAACACCCTAAATTCCATGTGGTATATGGAGGTTGGTTACATATAAGTTCCTCTTTCAGTGTTTAGAGCACTGTGTCTGAGCGCTGATGGAAAAACTAGAATCCAGCACTAAACTTTTTCATAGTTACTGCATAAATTTTTGTGCTTGTGGAATGAATAATTGACAATTTTGCTTTGGCTTCATGGTTCAAACATGCTTACTGAGTAAATGCTTTTGTTATTTTTGCTTTCCTTTTGTTACCTTTATTGCAGCATGCAATGTTTGTGCTGTGGCTGGCCCTGTATTATGAGTAACTTGCCTTTCTCTTCTAGCTGCCAATAGCTAATGCAAATACTTTATAGTAGCCTAATAGTGAACTTTAAACAAACATGCAACTTATGAAACCTTGATGTATAGGTGAGAGAACTTCGAGAAAGAGCAAAGACTTACAGGCAACGAGTAGAGGGAACACACTTCTCCCGATACCATTTTAATCAGATCCTGTCTGATAATAACAGTCTCTGGGATGTGTCCTCAACTTCCAGTTCAGAAGAAGGCATCAGCAACAACATCAGAGCACTAGATCTTGCTGGGTAAGGTCATCATTCCTGCCTGTTATTCTGCAGCTTTGAAACAGAGTAAAATGCTGAATGTAAGCTCAACAGATGTGAAAGATCTTGGATGTTTGACTACACTCAAGATGCAATTGGACAGGGTGTCCAGTAATCATGTAGGCTTTTTTTCCCCATGGAGGATTGGACTAGTTGGTCTTTTGAGGACCTTTCCAAGCTGGGCTGTTCTGCAGTTCTGTGATATGCAAAGTCTCTGGAACAGATGACGGCATTTATCAGTTGCTATCTGCTCAAACTGAAAATGAGGCACAGTCCAGTGTTCTGGAAGAAGAGAAAGTTACATCCAGTGTACATCCATTTTCTCCTTTCTTTGAAGGCTATCAGAATTGACAGATATTAATTCCCTTGCTAGGAAAATTCCGAATTAGTATGTTAATAAAATGTACAGAGTAAAATAGCTGAAACAGGGAAGGGAAAATAAAAGTAATTTATGTCTTCTCTGAGATTTGATATTTAAGAACAAAGCCTTGGATGCCTCTACAGTCCACTGCAGACTGATGTATGCACACTACTTTTCTTGTGTGTGAGAAATCTATCCTTTTGCATGACTGTAGCTCTAATAAGGGTAAAAAATTATTTATTACAATGTAATTTGTTAAATGTGGTGTACATTTTTTGGTCTACTGGTTTGTTTTCTTTTCCTGTGAAATACAGATCCTCTTACTGATCTCATTTCTGTGCACTGGGCTAATTTGCACTGATTTCTGTCAGCAGTTGAGAGTTTAATACTTTGAAAAGTTGTGATTGAAGAGGAGTCTTCTGAAATTCTTGGCTTTTAAAGTTATGCCATCAGAGAGTCCCTTTGTATGGAAATAATTATTTTTTAAGCACTTATGATAATCTAACTTGTGGTTTAAATAGGAAATAGAGCACTAATTTACATTGCAATTTGGGAATCTAGAAAGAGTTCATAGACTCTAGTTTGAAAATGGGTTGTGCTTAAACATCAGTTGAAACTTCAGTGGCAATTTAACCATTCATCATGTCAACTGTACTACTCTTTAATATCTGAGCTGTACTTGTTGCGAAGGACTGAACTGGATGAATGCGTTCTACATAGAACACGTATTGTGCAAATCAGTGATATGAGATGCTGTGTTCTTTGTTCCCTAGAGTTTCTGAGAAAGAGGCTGTAGCAAGCCCTGGAGGGCTAGAGCAGCCTGACTCCAGAGAACAACCACACCAGGACGGCACTGGAAGGAAGGACATGTCAGATGCTTTAACTGTTCCAGTCAAAAGACGTTTAGTTTGGGATGAACAAGAAGGTACTGAAGAAAGGGAAAAATGTCAATCAACAGAAGAGGAAGAAAAACAAGATGAACAGGCTGCACTTGTGGCCCAGCAGTTAGAGGAAAACAATAAGGATGCCAAGGAAGATACAAAAATTGAAGGGTAAAATGGAACATTTTAGTGATAAATATATGTATGTGTGTATATATATATATATATATATGCATATATATTTTTCCTCTAACAGCTCAGGAATTTGTAGGTTAACTAATTTATGGTTTGAAACTGGATTTACTTAAGAGAGTCAAAGTTGGTATGACACTACTTTTGTTTTCAGCAGTATCATAAGGAATGAGAAAGTTTAAGACATTGAGCTGGTTGATGGAAATGGATCCATCATTAGAAATACTAGATTTCTAACTTGCAGGACAGGTGTTTGTAGATGCATGAACAATTCTAATGTTTTTCTCCAAAACTATAACATTTGCAGAACGAGCCTCTTAGAACAGACTGTTCATTATGCAGCAGCCAAGTTCAAGGTTAGTGAAAATTAAAACTCACAATTTGCTTCAAGGTGACAGTGAAGGATTGATAGGAGTGAAAGGATAGGATACATGCTGATCTTCACAGAATTACAGGGTCAGCTGCATTGGAAGGGATCCACAAGGACCATCAAGCCCTGCACAGGACCATCCCCAAGAGTCACACCATGTGACTGAGAGTATTGTCCAATCTTATACTTAAGTATCTATTTCTAAAAAAAATTCTTGGAGAAAGATAAAGGACCTGGGAGAAAAAAAATTAGCATCCAGTAATCACTGATCATTATATTACTTAGCACAGGTTGGAAAAAGGTGGAGGAGTATTTATAAATAATGAGAGATCAATTCAGTATGTGCGTAGTACTATATTTGACAGTTCAAAGATCCAAATTGTATTTAGTTACAGAAGTCTGGGGCTTTTTACTGTGCAGGTTTTGCATACTTTTTTATTTTTAGAGCAGTATTTAAGTTTAATAGATATTGAAATCTGAATAACTTTGAGTCTTGTTACCATGCAATCTAAGCATTTTATATTCCTCATTTGGTTTTATTTTTGGTTTTGCAGTACTAATCAAAGGTAAGGAACTGTGATAATCTCCTTTGGGGATAATACCCTGTAAGCAAAACCCAGACAAAGAAAAGTTGAGATGCTAGACCCAAATAGAAATTAAGTGCAGGCTTTCAAAACTATCGTGCGGAAAACCCCTCCAAGTTTCTGTCTAATTGTAGAGATTATCTAATTCATTGATGCCTCTGATTGATGTTGAAGGTTTTCTCTCATCCTGAAATGTGGTTCTGTGTGTGCTGTGTGCTAGACTTGGCTGTGCAGAGTAGCCTAACACTTGCATGTTATCTAAGCCTTCTTGAGAAGTAGAAATAAGGAATTCTTTGCCTAGGTGCATCTAGCATGCACTGATAGGATCAGGTTCCTTGCACAGTGTGGGTGTGCTGCCACCTCCTTTTAAAATGCACCTGGAGGAAGAAGACTGAAATGTTGCTGATTTATTTAATAACCTGGGGGCTATAGCAATTACATGCATGTGGGATATTTGGTTTCAGTTCAACCACACTGACTGAAGAGTGTTAAACCCACACTCCCATCTCAAAGGTAGCAACCAGGTTCAAGGTTTTTCTGGGTGAATACCCTTTCCAGCCCTCCTGCTGAGTCTCTGTGTTGTGTAGCAATACATTCAGGGTTTATTGGGACAGAGGGAGCCTGAATTTGCAGCTTGAGACCATTTATGTATTTTATCCATTTACACAGAAAAATTACAGAAACTGAGGCTCCAGGGCTGGAATCTAGGGTTTTATGGCCTTAATTGTCTAGTTTTTAGGCTTCCTTGTAGGAGTTAATTAGAAACAAAAAGCTTGATTGCAAGACTCCTGGATCCTTAGCTAGTCCTTTAATAATGTCTCTTTTTTTTCCAAGTGAGAATTTAGAATTGAATACTTCTGCAACTGTATCAGATTCTTCTGTATCCTCAAGGACTGGTGGCAGGCTTCCTACTCCAAAGCTGAGAGCTCTTGGTGGAACTCAGAGGACTCATCATGATCGCACTACCCCAGCTGTTGGTAAAAAGACCTTTAAAATGCAAAGCAGTATTTCAAGAACTAAAGAAAAAAAACATATATTAATCAGTTTGTTAGGTTATTTAATGTAATAAAGGTTTTTTCATCTTCTCCAATAGGAGGTACAGTTTTAGTGTCTCCTCCTAAAGTCAAGTCTTCGTCTTCACCACAGAGAAAACGAGACTTAGGAACAGACCCTTCAAAAAGAAGGTCCTTCCGGGTGAGCCAGAAAAGACACTTACCATTATGAATTTTAGGAATATACTGTTTAAGTAATAGGGAATAATTTCTTTAATACATCTTTCTCTTGAGTCGTCATTTGCTATCCTAAAATTCTCAGGATCTGTGCCTGAAAAAGGCCTGTGTCTGAATAAATAATTTTTTGGGGGTATCAAGCAAAGAGGTTGAGACTACTGGAGCTGTTGATTTCCCTATTAATGTTACTGTAGCTACTGACATAGGGCACAGCTCCAGAGCACAAGTCCTATGAGGAGAGGCTGAGGGAGCTGGGGTTGTTTAGCCTGGAGAAGAGGAGGCTCAGGGGTGACCCCATCACTCTCTACAACTACCTGAAAGGAGGTTGTAGCCAGGTGGGGGTCGGTCTCTTCTCCCAGACAATCAGCAGTAGGACAAGAGGACACAGGCTTAAGCTCTGCCAGGGGAGGTTTAGGTTGGATATTAGAAAGAAGTTCTTTACAGAGAGAGTGATCAGGCATTGGAATGGCCTGCCCAGAGAGGTGGTGGATTCACCGTCTCTGGAGATTTTTAAGATGAGGCTGGATGTGGCACTGAGTGCCATGATCTGGTAATCACAGTGGGGTTGGATCAAGGGTTGGACTTGATGATCTCAGAGGTCTCTTCCAACCCAGTTAATTCTGTGGTTCTGTGATTGCTTGACTTGAAAGAAATTCAAGAGGGAGAGGTTGGGTGCTTGTAATACAAGATAGGTTTATATGCCATAGCCGTTTCACTCTTTTTTTCCTTTACTTTTGTGCTGCTTTTACTTTGCAGCTTGCATAGTTACTAAAAGAAAAATAGAAACATTTAGGAGTTGTCATTCTCAAAATTGCGATACTTTTTGTTAAGTTGTGCTTGGTCTGAGTTCTACAAAGACAGCTACCATTTAACTGATACATCCTCTGTAGTAAGTTCTGTAAAGAGAAGCAGACAATCACATGAGAAGTTGGTTATGTTGTTTTAAAATCTAAAAACACAGTTTTTGCTGTGAGGAAAAGAAGCTCTTGATTTGACCTGATTAGATTACTTTCAGACCATATTAAACACTTGTTATTAGCAACAGATTTTCTTTAGGCTCTCTCACAAGTTTAGAATACTTATTGTGTTAGTACCCTTATGAGAAGTGTAACAACGTAAAACCAACATTTGCTGCATATGCGAAGATCTGTATTGTAAGCTTGTATATGAGATGCTGGGGTTTTGTACTTTTTTTGATCTTTTTTTTCTTCTGTCTATTGTGTTGTAGCCTGATGAGAAAATGAAAGCTGTTCCAGTGTTTAACTCTCCACCTGCTGGGCTGAGAACTGTGGATCCTCTACCACTTAGGCAGGATCCGTGGCCTCCTAACAGGGTTGCTGATGAGCAAGTTCCTCTTGCTTCAGCCCATCAAGACCATTCCTCTGCAACTTCTGTGCTGAAGTCAGCAAAAAGCTCCTCTGTGCCTTGGTGGAGTCCCTCTCATCGTATTCAAGGGACTCTCAAGGATCCAGAATTCCAGCATAATGGTGGGTTTTGTGCATTAACCATCTGTGTTAGAGTGCTGCAGGATGGAAATGACCACTCTGCAGTGTTCAGGCCAAGAGGATGCTGAACTTGCTGCCTTACAGTTTCTACAAAGAATGTGTTGTTTGCAAACGAAAGCTTTTCTACTATACAGTTAGTCTTGCTGAGGAAATGTGCACAACACTCCACCTTAGTTTCAGACTCCACTAATACCATTACATTCTAGTAGTCTACTGTCTAATTTTGGATTATGAGTTTCGGTAAGTACTTACCATGAGAATAATTTGGTTTAGCATAAGCACCTCTAATTTTTAGTATCCAGGCTACAACTGGATGCTGTGACACTTTTCCAGCTGCAATTGTCGACATCAATGTGTAACTGAGTAACTGAGACCTTTATGGTGCAGTATTACTTTGCAGGAGTTGTAGATTTGTGAGAGATAAGCTCCTTAAATATTTCTGCAGGATACGGAAACAAAAAAGTCACAAAGATTTATTGGATATTGAGAAAAGCCTTTTCTTGGCTGAGGAGGAATTTGTGCTGGAGTATTTCAAAGATTTTTAACAATGTTTAAGAGTACTGAGAACATAAAATTGATTAAGAAAAGAATCCTTCCCCCCTTAGTCTTCATTCCAGAAAGACTTTGTATAGCTGCTTAAGGTCCCACAATTCTTGCTCTCTTGATTATAGAGATTAGCTCTAAAGTAGTATTTCCATTCTAGAATGGAACAAGGTAAGTAGGAACATGAAATCCAGAGAATTTCATCAGAAGAAATTTCAAATGGGTGCTGGATTCTAGCTCTGCACATTGAATGCAGTGTACTAAGTAACTTGTAGCATGTACTGAAGAGGTGTCTTGAGAAGAATACAGTGGACTAAATTTATTTTACCTCACCTTCAGTCTGGTGGATTTTTGGGTATTTTTGCCATTAATAAGACTCTTGTTGTGGAAATAATGTTGCAACATTTTTAAATATTCTAAAATGAAATACTGTCGAGTATCTATTTTGAAATTATTCAAAACTGTGCCTTTTGACTTTTTGTCTTAGGGAATCTTGGCAATCCAAAAATGAGAACTTTCCAGTTGCCCCTTCGGGAAAGAAACTGTAACGATGAAGGTATTTCTTGTCCCAAAGTATTATTGTATATCATGTGTATATAATCTAGATTAATTTTAACTTTTGCATGAATATGAGCGGTTTCTGAAGCAGTAAGTAATACTGGTTTATGTGTTTGCCTGAATAACTACTGCATTTTTTCATCAAAATAATTTAAAAATATTCATCCTAGTAATATGAAGTTTGAGCATGATGATATAGTGTAGCATGAGTAAACCATTAAATGTGGCTGAAAATTAAATAGACCATTGTGGCTCAATATGTGGCTTACTGTAGGTTGCTTAGTTCCATACCTAAAATTGTTTCCTCCCCACACATTTTAAGCCTTTGTGTTGATAGCAACAGAAGCAAACTGCAAAATGATGATAGCCCAGATTGCAGCTGCAGTAACTTTGGATGCAACTTAAAATGTACCACAAACCTTAAGATAAAGGTTTTGCTTGTGAGACTTTAGCACCAGATGTGCAGCATAAAATGATCCCTGTGATTTTAATTTTCACACCTGTTCTCTGCTCAGTGTATTAGGGGTACTTATGGTATCCTGCTATTCAGATTGTTTTGGCCTTTTTTTCTGTTTCTTGTAAAGTTAGTCTGGGAGAGCAGCCAATGCACAGCCCACCAGTGCATCTGCTGGGCCCTTTTGTAGGCAGACACAGGGAAACTCTTTCAGGAGCATGAGTCAACCAAAGGCACTGTAGCCTCATTAGCTTGAGCTGCCATATACTTTTTCTTAGTGTGGTGTCTGAGGTTGAGCTTCGTGCTGTGCTAGTTGCAGTCACGTTTGTTTGGTTCAGATGAGATTATGGACAGACCAAGCTTATATCTGATTATAGTTTATTTATAGTTATACCCCAGAACGACCAAAAGCTTTTTTCTGTACCCCTTGTGCTTCCTTTGCTCCTTGGTTTTAACCAAGTTTCAGGCTGGTTCTCTATCTTACTCATTGCACTTGCCTGAAAAATATGTGGGTTGTGCAGATGGCTCAGACAAGCATCTGTGTAACTACATAAAACATGCAAAATCCTGTAGTACTCTGCAGCTTCCCACAAGCTTTGCTACACACAGATTAAATGTTGTAATTGCTGTGTTATTTTTTTCCCTATGAGCTGAATGATTATGTATGAGCTTTCAGAAACAGATGAAATGTGCCAGCTCACAGATATTTTGTATGTTCATATCTGTTCATGTACATACAAACCCAGGAGTTACTCCAGTGACATGCCTGTTTGCAGAAGTGTGGTTAACAGTTTTCTCATACATGGGAATATAGTTGTTATGCATAGTGTCTGAGCCTATTATGGGCTGTTTGGATTGCTGTATTGTGAGAATTTAGAAGTTCTGCTAAAAAGTTAATTCAAACACTGATAAAGTAGAGATGCTGTTTGGATTTAGTTGAGGAATTTTTTTCTTGGGGTTTTTTTTTGGTGAGGGGGCTGGAAGGTAGTGATACAGTTATTTTTAATCCATTGCAGGAGTGTAATTAAGGACATTTTTCATAGATAGCATCTTGTCAGAGTTGTAGCAACATTTTAATAATGCTGTTAAAGAATTATAATGTGCTTTATCAGACAAGCAACTGATCAGTTTTAAGAGTTCTACTGTATGTGAAGTAGACCCTGTATTCAAATAGAAGACCCTTCCAAAGTATATTTCTGAAGTATGCTTCTTGTTGTCTTTGTGGTAAATTTTTTTCAGAATACACCTTTGTTTCAACAGCTTGTGACACAAGTTGCATTTGGCACAGAAGGACTCTTGGAAACATGGGTTCTGATATTTTAGTCATGTTATTCTAAGGTTGTCTGCCTTGCTTGAAACAGTGGGTTGCTTTCAAGAATAAGTTATTATCTGAGTCTAGTCTATACAGATTTCAATGGCAGAGGAACTATTCCTAAGCTCTTCTGACACAGGAGAATAAATGTAAAAATGACTTGGAGAATTGGGTGACGCTAGGGATGTCATTCTGGAGTTTGTCAAGAGTTGGGCATGTAACTCTCTTAAACTTTTCTAACAGCCTAGAAGCTTTCTTGTGAGGTTCTTCTCCAGCACGTCAGATGCCAACTAATTGAATTAAAGTGTATTGTGGTATTATTTTAACATCCATTGTGAAAGAGGGCATAAAAATATTTACACTCTCAGAGTCTGCCAAGAGTGTCAGCTGTGTTTTGATATGTATATTTAATCTTCCTATTTTTCCTTTATTGCTTTCCTCACAGATGACAGGTTGTCTCAGATTTCTGCTCGCTCGGCAGCATCTAGCTCTCTTGCATCTCAGATACTGGAACGAGCTCAGAAGAGGAAGGATTTCTGGGGCAAGACATAGTGTCTCTCACCTGTTGTGTAGAAACTGTTCTGTAAAACGATTTATCTTTTATAGTTTGTAGTGAAAATTTAAAAAAAATTGTGGTTGTGGATCACATGGTAATGCTGCATTCCTTCACTTAACCTCTGATATGGCCCGAGTTTTAGGACTTGCCATCCCGATTGAAAATTAAATATTTAAACTGGTGTTGAAAATGAACGTCCTTTATATCTGAGAGTTTGGTCTCAATTCACTATGTCTCTACAGTCACGTGGCACTTCTTGAAACTGAGATAATTATTTTTTTTATGGAACCCATGTCTTACTTTTCAAGGTATTCTGCTGCAGTCAGGCAGTATGACCTGGAACAGTATTCAGGGGCAGCACCATCTTTCATCAAATACCTCAGTTGCATTATTTTAACTAGTTATCCTAAAGGCAACAATGGTATATTTGTTTATGTCACTGTATGAATTGTCAGCGCAACACAGTACTGTAACAAAAAGTTATTGTTGCAACTTTACTGTAACAAAAAGTTACTGTTGCTACTTAACTGCCTTTAACCTGTTACAAAAAGATTCTTGTTTCCTAATGATGCAAATATGGAACATACAGGAGTTTGAGAAAAGGACATGAAGCATTAGAATTTCTTCCTTGTCCACAAGAAAGACTATTAGAGTTCAGTGTGTACAGTACTGCAGTTTGTCAGATTGACTGGTTTAAATGCTTGTCTTGTAGACTGAGACCATAAGATGTTTACTGTTAATTTCAGCTTCTCTAGAAAAAGCAAACTCAGCCACCTTAACCAATGGTGTTCCCCAGCCCCACTTCAAACTCAGGTATTTAGGAGGAGTTGATTTCTTAAAGTAATCTCAAAAGAATGGTTTTTTTCTTAGCTTTGACATTTTAATTACCTCTCATCCTAGTTGCCTGTTGCAGAGAGATTAATACTGTTATGAATGTCACGGTGAAAAGTGTTTGTGATTTACACTGACAGCTCATTTTATTTTTCCAAGTGATGCAGACAAGTTAATATGAAGCGGAAGAAATAGGTGGTTAGCAAGCAATTTGGTTCTTGTTGTGTGGCTTCAAATTTTAGTATTACTTATTTGGAAATTTTATACAAGAACAATTTGAATTTTATACACGTTTGATTACATTTCAATTTTGTATGCAATTATATATGTATATTACTGATAATAAAAAGGTTGTTTGATTTGTTTTTATGGAAGTTCTGCTGGATAATTTGTCAGGGCCTATTACATTGCCACTTCTCTGTTTACTTCTCTGTTTCACCTATTCAGCTGGAATATCTGTGGATTTACGAAAGCCAAGATGTTACCTCAGAACTGATCTTCCGAAAGAGTAATTTATTAAAGCTAGATATGTTGATACTTGAAATAGTGATTCACTGCAGATCCTTTAAATGGTGACCTGAAGCAGATGGGTGCTACACAGGCTGGATAAGCTGGAGTGCCCAAAGAGTCAGTCCCCAACAAATTATTTAGAGTGTTGATTTAAGGAGTGAGTGAATGAGTGGTATCCAGCACTGATCATGTTAGAAAACAGTGTCCACTTCTTCTAGAAATGGTACATTACAGTACCTTCTTACCAGTGGAGTTGTTTGAAACAAATCAAGGTATTTTATTTTATCTCAAGGACTTCTGAGGTTATTCTGTGGCATGCACTTTATGACCAATTATAACTTACACATTAAGTTTCTACTGAAAGGGAAACTGCGTGCTACAGGCTTTATGAAAAATTGCCAGTTTTCCTCTATAAAGATAGTTTTATAGTGGAAAACTTAATGGCTGAAAGTGGAAATACTTTCGTTTATGAGGGAATGTTGCTGTGATGTTGTGGGTGGGTTAATTTTGGTGTCTTCTATTTACATTATGCATACTCAACATGTTCTCATTGTTCTGGTTAAGAGCTCTCATCATCTACTATTTCTCTGTGATACCTGTAACCTGAGTTTTATGAACTATGCCCTCTTTCTTAATGTTTTATTTTTGTTTTTCTATGTTTGCCTGGGTTTCCTGACTATCTGACAGCTCTGTCAGGGTGTTTGTGTAGGTCTCATTTTGAGGTTTATAGATACTACAACACCATATGTTCCAGTTTTGCTTACAGTATTGCACGATGAGTCTGGTACATCTAGGTAGCTCTGAGTGTGTTAGATGTGTGCAGTATGCTACTTATATATTGATTTCTGCCAAGGACAAAGTACACGTGGTAAAGGAGGGAGGCGTTTTTGTTGCATGGAGTTACACACTCAATTTAGATATGAGAATGAAAATTCCTGGTGTCTCACACATCATTGAACAATATTTCCCATCTAAAATACTTTTACCTTTTACCTGAAAAGTTCTAATTGAATTTACTTTTGGAAAAAGTATTTAAAGGTAAGTGTAGACAAAAGTACCTGTTCCTGGGTTACACTAGTGCAAAGCTGCTGAAGTGTGCTTTTCTGTAGTGTTCAAGGCAGATGTAAAATTCTTTATGCCTGTTTTCTGCTATTGTTTATCTTTTTCAAGAGAGATTTTGTTTTGTTGTTTTTCTAAATACTTCAGATCAATCTTCAAACACACTTCTTTTTGTGTTTTCCAGCAAGGTGAACATAGGAAAAAAGGTTCAAAAGTGTACCCTTTATTAGTAATTACAAGTGCATGCTGTACAGTGAATGTGAATTGTTTTCTGTCAAGAAAACCTTAGAAACCTTAAAGTGGAGAGACCAAGTAAGATAAACAAGGATGAAGGCAGCTGCCAATAGGAGATGTGTCTAAGGAATAAAGAGCTTTGGGAGCTTGTCAACTTAAGGTCACGATTTACAAATCCAGCACATTAATAACTGACCCAGTCATAGTATGACCCAGTAAGCGTTGAATTGTCTTCAACTTGCTGTTCTGAAGTTGAAGATACCTGCCGGGTGAATCTCGGTGAGGGGGGTTCACAACTCTCGACCACCTGTACAAGTAAATAAGGCTTTTCCTCCTGTCAGTAAAGCATTCCCTCAGCAAGCCCACAAAGAACAGACTGAGTTCCAGTCTGCACTTCTGAAGAACTTACTGTCTAGCCAAACAATAAGCCTGTTGCCTGTCTGTGAGAATGAGAAGTGAGCTCTCAAATCCTTCTACAGAATCATGATAGCAGTGGTTGGTGGCTTAGGAGTTGGAACAGACACCTCCCTGTTCCCAAAGCTCTGCTCATTCAGGCATTCACCTTCTCTTCCCTCTGGCCAAATCACTCAGGTTGGAATGACTTCAGCAGCAGGGATGAAGCACCTTTGTCAGTACTTTGGCAATTCCTCCAGGAAGGTTTTGATGCTGCTGGGCATGAGGAGAGTTTTGAGAATTTAGCTAGTTGCTTTCAGTAGCAGCAAGGTAGTATTTAGGCACTTGCATCCTTTTATGGCTTTGGGCTTTAATTTGTTTTACAGAGCCTCCGTTTTCAGTGCCTTTCATGAAGCATCAGCCTTCTCTACTTTAAATCTTGAAAATACTCCCAAACCCCAGGATTGAACGGTTTAAGAAGAGTTGGCTGGGGTTTTCAGCTCTGCAGGAAGGTGCAGGAGAATGTTGGACTGTGGATAATCCCATCCAATTAAATAAATACTGCTAAAATGCATAAGTTTTGCAGTGATAATTTTTGTTACTTTCCAATTTTATTGCTTTACTGAGATGAGTTCTGAAACATAATGTGAAGTATATAAATGTTGTTAACCTGATAAATGTAAAAAGTCAAATTTCTTTAGTCATCAGAGCTAGATTGCTTTTAAGGAAGGTACAGGCTACAAGGCTGTTTTTGGGACATGCAGTCTGGATTAAGTCACAGGGTCACCCACTAAGTTTTCCAGTGATACTTAAGTCACTATAGGTATGTTGTTGTATAGGGATTTTTCAGTGGTTTTGGATGAGTAGATCCACATGTCTTCTGTATTGCTGATGGATCTCTATATAGTGAGTAACAACATCCTGAAAACACGTTTGACTTCATTGATGTCTTATAGGTAACCTGAGTTCCCTCTGCACCCAAGGGCCGCAGCCCGAAACCGAGTGTTTTGCATTAAGGTAAAGGGAAGCTATTTACCAGCCACCAGCTTTCTCCTTCACTCAGAAGTTGTTGGAGTCCAGGTATTAACATGTTCTCCCTATCTGACTCTTGGTGTCAGTGCCTTCTGGCAGATAGCAGTGGAGGAAAAAGGGATTTCCAAAACGGTAGTACTTGACGGGCAAATCTGTACTACTTGAAAATGGGGCAGGAAGCACAGCTTCTTTGAACAATTTAGGATGTGCTGATTTCCATGATGCCATATTGCTTCATTCCATCTTCCTGTTCTGCAAGGCTGAACTGGCACCTAACATTCTGGTATCAGAGCAGTTCTTAGCATCTGGTAAAATTTTTCAGCAAAGAGCCCCATCACCATCTTATGCAAGTGGAAGTTTTGCTATGACCTTGATAACTAATTTCTACTGTAACCTGAAGTAAAATTGTTTCATTATCTGGATGCACACAAATATGTGATAAAGAAAACAAGCTGAACAGTAATTTTAATGGGAAGTGACCAAAAATTAACGTCCTAATTCTAGCAGTTAGTCAAACTTTTTTAGACAGGAGCCTTGGGAAGAGAGGGTAGGATGGTGGAGCTGTGGTTAACTCTTTGGGATGCAGTAATTTCTTTGGTTATCTCTGCACTGAAACCCAGGGGGAAAGTGTTAATTACATCACAGTGAACACACTGAAAGCAAAACTTGTAGAGTTTCAATGGATAGTAGCTAACAAGAAAACTCCAATTTCATAGAAATTCAAGTTTTGGATTTCTTTTTGATTCGAGTTTTCTATTGTGTTTAAGAAGGACATCTGGAGTTCTATGTTAAAAATGTTAATGAGCTTCCTGAATATATTAGTATATATACAGTTCATCTGTGTCACATATGACCTGACCTTGTGAGGTTTCTGTTTCAGGCTGTGTTCTAGAGAAGCTCATGGAGTGACTGAGCAAGCCTGAACTTTGCATGCTGAATGTGCTGCATCTGGGAAACTGAAGGATGGTGCTTGGTTGTCCTTCAGTGTCATGTTAGGGTGGAGGACTGAGAACTACAGAAGATTCACCTGGAGACCGATAGTCCTTTGGGAAGGCAAGCAAGGCCTGATGGTGCTTACAGCTTTCACACTCTCTGTTGGATCGCTTCTTCTCTTCCTGGAGCTGGATTAAGAGTGTAAGAACAAAAGCACTAATTTACAAAGAGCTTGCTAGTTGCAGAATTTGTTGGTACAGTCAGGGCAGCAGATCCTCCTTAGCACAGACGGTTCTTCGGTGGAGGGGGAAAAGGACAACTCCAGCTTCTTGCTCTCCATTTTCATCAGAGGTCTTGATCAAGTCTTCTGGTAAAATGTGTCAGCTTCCTGAATGCAGCTTATTTACATTTATGTCAGTTTACCTTTCCAAAGGTAACTAAGGTAGTGACCTCTAAAGGTTTCAAGTGGGCCTCAAAGCTTTTCCTTTTAACCATGTTTAAATCTGATATGCACACCTATTGTATGTGTTTCTGTGCATGTATATATATGTGTGTGAGTGCTGGTTTTGCCTGGGATAGAGGGTTTCTTTTCATAGAAAAGTGGTGCTTTGTTTTGGATTTGTGGTGAAAATAATGTTGATAATACAGAGATGTTTTTTCATTGTTGCTGAGCAGTGCTTATACAGGGTCAAGACCTTTTCTGCTTCTCACTCCACTCCATCAGCAGGTAGGCTGGGGGTGCACAAGTTGGGAGAGGACACAGCCAAGACAGCTGACCCCAACTGACCCAAGGGATATCCCTTATCATGTGGTGCCATGGTTAGCATATAACGCTGGGGGAAGGGAAAGGAAGTGTGGGGACATTCTGAGTGATGGCATTTATCTTCCCAAGCAACCATTACACATGATGGAGCCATGCTTTCCTGGGGATGACTGAACACTTGCCTGCCCATGGGAAGTGGTGAATGAATTCCTTGTTTTGCTTTGTTTGTGTGCGGCTTTTCCTTCACCTGTTAAACTGCCTTTATCTCAACCCACAAGTTTTCTCGCTTGTACTCTTCTAATTCTCTTCCCGATCCCTCCAGAGAGCAGTAAGTGAGGGGCTGTGTGGGGCTTAGTTGCTGTCTGGCATTAAATCACAACAGTGTGTGTGTGGGTGTGTATGTATATATTTATATATAGGTATAGATATTTTTTAAACTCATGGTGTCTTTGTTTAATACTATTGTGTGCTAGAATGTCTCCAAAGCACCTACTTTTAAGATCTGAAGTAGAATGGGAATGGCTGGCAGGATCCAGAAAGCCTGTACTTCTGGATTTCTCTCTTCCTAGGTCCCATTTCTTGTCACTGGGTTGTTGTAGCACATATATGCAGCCATCTGCAGACACACCCTGTTCTGGAGAGCTGGGTGCCCAGGTCTCACTGCAAGTTTGCTCATGTGGACTGGGGAAACCTGCTGAGGCTTGGTGCCCCCTCAGCTAGAGTGGATCTCTTGAGTTTCCAGAACAGTGCTCTCGTGAGGAGCACACATTTGTGTTTCCAGTGGGAAGCTGGCCCCAGCCTGTTTATGTATTTTAGCTTACAGGACATATGACTAAAAACAGATAACCTTGGAAAAGAGCATCATAATTCCTAAGCTGTAACTATTTCGTTTAGTCTCATTTTGGCCCCATGAATTCTTTACAATAGTTCTACTCCAAGAGCAAACTCACTGGCTCAGAGGACTCTCCTGGGAGATGGGCAGTAGCATAACCTGTCTGAGGAGGGGCTGGGGCATGTACTGTTGACTTCCTAGGGCTGGACACCATTTAGAAGACTACTGTTAGCAATGTGGGAACTGCCACCTTCTCTAATGGCTCTGTTATACAGAATAACTGTGAGCCATGGGCTCACCCTCTGGCCATGATGCTGAGCTCAGAGCCTCAGTGGAAATGCTGGTGTGTGGGCCGTGTCGGGCACGAGTATTTCACCTTGAATTACATTGCTTCCTTTCAAGATGAATTTATTTAATGGTGTTGATTTATTACGTGAGAATTGATGGTACTTGGTAAACCAAGGTGCACAATGCTGGACCTATTTCTTGATCCGAGTAACTGTGTGTCATTTAAGTTGGATTATAAACCAGCTTGCAAAGTTCCGTTCCCAATTATTAGATTAGTTTTCTTTGAGTTACTCTATGTCAGTAATTCCACTTTGCCATGTCACTGAGTCACGGCTGTGCAACCACACCACATTAACAGGAAGCACAGAAGTTTCAGTTCACCTGATCTGACTATTTGCAAGACATAGTTGGATCTATGTAGGTCACTATATAAAGTGACAGAGTTTTATAGTATGTACGTGACTTTATGCACTGAATTCAAAAAACTAACCATCTGGTGGAAGGGTTAATAGTGGTGCCTTTGGTGGCATGAGGCTGTGTGCACTGGCATGGTCTGCATTCTCTTTTCTCTCATCTCTGTGAACTAAGTGATGGCTCCTGTTGATAAATACTTCTCTTTATGCTTTACTGATGTTGGCAGGAGTTGTGTGAAGAGGCAAGACCACTGGACTAATGTCTATTGCACTTCAGTTGACACTGTTCTTTGGGTTTTTGTTTTCATATTAATCATTGAATCCTTCTGGCAGACACAATAGAAATTACTATATCAGTGGTTCTGATAATAACATTGTATTAACACATTAATACCATTGGTAGCAGCTGTATAGTGTTGTCTCTGGATGACTTTCTCTTGGCTCTCCACTACATGAATGTTTCTTTGGTGAGAATAAAGTTATTTAAACAAAGGAGGTTTTGTTTGGTAGTTTTTTGCGGGGGGGGGGGGGGGGGAGGTTGGTGTGGTTTTTTTGTCCCAGAATGTAACTTAAAATTGAAGTCACAATGTACTATTAGTTCCCTTCCTCTTGGATGTTTTATGGTATGAAATACCAGTTTTATGATATTTTAATATAGTATTTTATACTTAGAAGACCTAAAAATTATATAATAAAACTGAGTGAAGGTCAGAGACAAAGATCTTTGATGAAATATCAGATATGTAAGCTGAAGTGTTACTGTCAGAGGAAATGTATTACTCTGTATTACAAAAATATTACTATCAGGGGAGGTAGGAAATTGCACATCCTCTGCTAAAGTCCTGAGTCAGCAGTGTCTCTACTGAGAGCTGACACCAGAGTCTTTTCCAGTCACCTAATATTCCCAGGCTAAGCAATTTTAGTACTATTCCTCCTTCTTCCAAAAGGTTCACAATTTCTTAGACAACATTAAACCTATGATGAAAAAAAAACCTAAAACCCAAACAAAAATATAATGGTGAAATGCTACATGTCCTCTTCCAGTCTCTGTGTTGCTATAATTTTCTCTACAGAAATTGAATTCCTTCTGCTATTCCTAGTGATCATACACAGAAGACACTTGTCTGTGTACTAGGACGTTTCCATAATGAATAGCTGCATGCCAGCGCGCTGCTGCTGATACTCAACAGCTGAACATCAAAGTACAGTGTTGGTTATTCACCTGTGGCCTCATTCAAAGTCAGAAGGAAATGTCTGTGGCTTTTGAGGCAGATGTGATATAGAGTTCCAGTCATCCTCAAAAAAATCCTCTGTTTTCAATGTGGGTCAAGAAGTCATTGTCGAGAATATTTTACCACTATGGTTTCTTAATGAATTAGGGAAACACCATGTAATTAGGCTTTAAATGTTTATAGGTGAGTTTAGTGATGGGGCATTTAGCTCTTAGGACAGTACTAGGAAGAAAAATGACCTGTGAACATTTTCAAAATTATTTTCTTTATTAGCTCCATTATGAGCTCCATCTTCATGTAGGATGTAATGCTGGATGCATGTCTCCCATGGAGGGTGTGGTGAGCCAGTCAAAAGAGGTGATAGCCTTGGCAAATCACATCTTTGTTCAATGCAATCTCATAACAGAAGACCCTGGGAATGGAAGGTATATCCCCACTTCTAAAGAAATTCTTTTTGACATGTTAAGGAAATAACTGCAACGATGACTGTGGCTATACCATAACTCTGTGGTACAGGGAGGACCAATAGTCATTTGGTAGAAGATGGTTGAGAAGAGGCCAAGAATGGACTGATGAGTATGAGAACCATACAGTCTGCTAAAATTAGTGCCAGTAAGATTTTGACTCTTTGTTTTTGCATTGAACCATACTCACAGAAAGCTAGAGGGATGAAAGAGAGTTATAACTTCCATCTGTTAACAGAAAGTTAAACAATGCAAAGGCTTTAGAATATCATAAAAAGGGAATTTGCAGAACACAAGTTAATGAACTTACAATATACACTTCAGCATTTCAGTGTGTGGATTATAAAGGTAAATATCAGAAGTAGCAAGGTAAACTACACAACTGAAACAAAGCTTTTCTAAAGTCTCAGAAGACACCATGACACAACTAAAAAGTAGCATTACAGAGAGATGGCTAACAATACAGATGGGAAAAAGAGCTTTATCAAAGCTAACAAGGTTTTCTATGAAAATAGGTGGGTCACAGTATATGGTTTCAAATAATAGAGAAGACAGACAAAAGATATTCTGTAATGACTGCATAAAAAAGAGCAGAAGAAAGATTCAGCTTCTAATTCCTCATTCATCTGCCTGATGTTGTTTATATGTCCGTCAGGGTGCGTGGGAAGCTTGGGACCAGCAGGGCTCCTCACAGTGGTTTGAACAGATGAGAGTGGCACAGCACCTACTTACCTAGGTCATGCACCCTTTCCATGGGATTGGAGCCACAAGAAGACATCAGGCAAGCTAGATCTGTGTCTGACAAGAGTAAGCGGCCAAAGGGATGGATAGGTGGCACCTGCTAGAAAGGCAAGGAAGGGGAATCTGAACCAGGGAGGGTCTGAGTGCATGTTCACAGCTTTTGTTCTGGGTAGGAGACTTCAGCTGTGATGGATGAACTGATGGAGAAGTGTGAGAAACCTCAGATAGAAACACTTTGGTTATCAGACTGTGTTTAAAATCTGGAGAGGAGTTTGTGGAAATGCACTTCAGGGGAGACCAATCCTTCAAAACAGCCTATCTGTCAGGATTTCTCCCAATTTGGTCTTTAATGTCTGTCTTTTGGCTAAGTAAAGTATAACTCAGCGTTTCATCTTCTCATTAACCTGCACCACCACTGGGGCTGTTAGCCTGGCAAATGAAACATATGTGGAAAAGAGTTTAGAAATATGTTCTTGAATAGCTTTGTGGTACATTTGGGTGTGAATGAGACTGTTGACATCCTGGCTCCATACTTGCTTTCTGCTGCATGCTACAGTCAGGATGCTGTTGGAAGTTGGTCATGGGAATGGGAACCTGAGAGAGGCACAGAAAGGGAGGGGATGATGGTGGCTTCAGGGTAAGGGGGGTGCAGTTTCAATGGCACAGATCTGTGCAGAGCTGATGTGGCAGGTGTCTGAGGGAAACTGAGGCAGGACTGCAGCCTGGAAAGATGAATTTCTGCTGCAGATGTATCAGGGGAGGCCAAAGAATAAACCTGGTGCCACCTAGCCTTTAACTGCTTCCTTCAGGTATAAGAGCTGGGCATTTCAGACCATGGGGTAAGGTTGATTATGGCTTTTGTCCTGAGAACCTCAGCCACAAAGGGTGAAGCCCAGCCACAGGAATGCCCATTCTCAGAGTTCTCAGATGTTCACTCTCAGAGACAGAGCTGAAGCATTGGCTTTCCAGGTCTGATTTCTCCTCTTTGTCACCTGTGTGTCCTGTAGGTATTATACAACCCAGGAGTCTGCATTTGTACCAGTTCTGTGTTCTCATGCATTACTGCCTGCAGCTGGGTTGCCACTTACTCTCTGAAAAGAGCACTGTTTCTCCTTAACACTGTGCATAATATTTCAGACTGAAGGTGCAGAACTGCCTTAATGTTAGCAGAAGAGGCTTAGGAACATGGAAATCACCTGGATAAGAAAGAACTTGACCATAGTTCTGGTCATTACACCTGATTACAGCCTGGAATATGGATAATTTTTGAAAAATCAGGGATGTGAAAAATGCAGTGTTGGTCCTACACAGTTTCTGGTCTCTCAGAGAGCATTTCACAGTGATGGACAGATGGCTGGTGACCCATTGGGCCACTGTGTGGGAAAGGGTATTTGCAGGATAGGAACCATAGGTGGTCAGTGCATTGGGTCTTTTGCAGTCTCTGACTGCTTGTGTACAAAAGTCATCAGCAGTGAAACACCAGTCTCTTACCACAGAAGATGAACAAAAGTTTAGATAGGTTATGTTATCTGCTATCAAATTGTCAATCAAATAAGTGTGTTACAATTGGAACAGGAGGCACAAACTCATAAAATTCTCAAATATTTTTATGCAAAAAGAATTCGGGATTCCTACCCTAGTAAAAGCCCCTGCTTTGCCCCACATTAATATTTGGTTTGTTTTATAGGAAACTAAAGATTATGATGCCCTTGAAGTTGTATTTGTGGGTTTTGAGGTGGTTAGATAGTTCTCAGAAGAGGATACTGGAAAGTAAGAGACTTGCTGATGTCATTTTTATTTCACCACCAGTACCCAAAAGAGAAAAAAAAGCTGAGAGAGATGTTGCTGGCCCTATATAAGGTGCAGCCACCTCCTGCAGAGCACATCAAGAATCACAGCAAAGGTAAGGCTTGCAGTCTTTGTGCTGCTCTCACTTTGCTTTGACCACTCTCCCTGATGCTAACCCTGCTCTCTCTCATCAGTGCTGAGTAGCTGTAACCTGCTGGGACGGACGATCTCGGACTGTGAGCCATGGCCTACCTGCAGACCTTGTCCAAGAGTTTCCCAGGATGGGTTTTCTTCTGCTGCTGTTGCTTTCTCCCTCTTCTTCTCACCAGCTCTCTGCCTCTGAAAGGGGCTTCTGTTGCCCATCATGCCTGCAGGCTCAGGAAGA
Source organism: Pyrocephalus nanus (assembly GCA_038380795.1). NCBI lineage: Eukaryota > Metazoa > Chordata > Aves > Passeriformes > Tyrannidae > Pyrocephalus > Pyrocephalus nanus. The sequence continues at coordinate 10,539,259 of CM076262.1, read as the reverse complement.
TCAACTTCCAGCAGCCCTACATCAGGAATCGCACCTACACCTTGGCTAAAATGGTACAGTAACCTACATGTTCTTCATAGTGGGATCTGAGGACTTACTCCTCTGTCCTGGCTTCCAGCCTTTGGTATTGTTCTCTCTTTACCATGCCTTTCTCCAGAGGAAAAATGTGCATTTGCAGTTAAGGCAGAGCTTGTGTGTGTGTAGTGGGTCTGTTGCCCGCTGGTTGTGTGGTTGCCTCTCCTCCTCCTGCTCCTGCTCCCCAAGGGAAAGGCATCTCCTTGAACAGCACAGCTCCTTCTCTTCAAGCAGCTGCTGCAAAAATGGGACAATTGTGAAACATGAGATTAAATTTCTCAGTTTGCCCAGTCCATTTGGAGCTGGGTCTGTCCATGACTTCAGTCACAGCCAGGCAGATGCTCAGGCATCATACGGTGCTCTGCTTGGGTGGGTTTCTTGGCTGCTCTTGCCATGGGTGGGTCTCCCACAGTGTACACCATCAAGGGCTGCAGCACCTCCCAGCACGCTGTGGGCCACCGTGAGGTTGGCCACCTGCAGCATCTGGTATAGTCGTTGCAACCTCTACAACATCAGACTTTTAAGAGGGGGACATGAATTCAGACTTCTGCTTATTTATTTTCCAGTGATACTGACCTTAAATCTCATCCAATTGAAGGGAGAAACAGACACAATATCCAGGTTTATCTACCTGTAACAGACTGTCTGTGGAGTCCATTCCCTCATTTCACCTGCACTTTCATTACTGATGAAAACCTTAGGGTTTATTATTAATTTTTAGGTAAGGTTCCCATCCCCATCTGACATTTCCTTTGTTTACTCTCAGGCCAGTGCCTCGGACAAGGACACAGATAACAGATTGATTGGGCAGCAGCTCTATGTTCACATCAAGGTAAGCCTTACTCGAGGAGTCTGCTCTTTGCAGCACTCATTGATCTCTTGCTTTGATTTAACATGATCTTTTGCTATCATACATAGGAAAACAACCGCTGCTACCTGATGAAGAGAGTTGTGGAGATTGTGGTAAAGGATGTTCTCCTCACTGAGGTCAAGAATCAGTACCCATATGTTGAGGAGGTGGCACAGTTCTTGGCATCCCTGACCTCGGAGCTGAGCCAGTGTGTGAGTTTCTTTCCCTGTGTTGGCTCTTATTGCTGTTCCTGAATCTCAGAATGCTACAAACAGTGGCAAAAGGCAGTGATATGAAAGGAAACCTCAGATCAAAGATATGAAACTCAGAATTGATAGAAAGGTGTGAAAAAGAAAAAAAAAACAAACAGCAATCACGTTGCTGCATACAGCTGTCAATCTTATGTCTGGATGTTTCCTTTTTTTCAGAAATCCTCAGGAAACAGAGAGCACATTGAAAAGAACCTGGAACAAATGAAGAACAAAATGGAGCAGGTACATTTTTTTCCAAACATTTAAAAAGAGTAGTTTCAAACACCAATCATTTAGTTGGATTAAGTCTGACCTAATTATGAAACAAACTCTGGAGGTTATTTAGGAGGTGAAGCTTGGTGGGGCATTAAAGAGCGGATTAGTAATGTTTCCCCTTCCAGCCCTCCTTCACTTGTCCTGTTAACTCTCTGCTCATGTTATGGTAATTTAAACCTTAAAAAGTTATGTTGCAGGAACTGTATATGCTAGTCTAGATTTGAACAAGCTAGTTTATATTTTTTGGCATAATGACTCTAATAGAACTATGTGAAAGAATTGGGAAAGTAAATTCTTGATTCAGTTTCTGTGATAATCCCAATTTCAATTCTCTGAGAAATAATGAGTTGCTAAGACTTGCATTCTGCTCTTTTCTAGTTGGGAGAAAATGGAAAGACTAAAGCCATTGGAGAACTGGATTTACTGTTTGACTACATGGAAAATGCCTGCACTGATATCCCAAAGAAGGGAGGGAACAGGGAGAAAAACTGAAAAAATTTTGGAACAGGCTTGAAGAGATGTCTCTAAAAAATCTCATGATAACCCAAACTGATTAACAGTTACAGCAACTACACCCATTCCCCCAGATGCAATATATTTTTCATTTGTGTCAAAACTAGCAAACTAAGTGGGCAGAGACAGGATGCATATTGCTGCCTTCTTTGAAAATGAAAATTCCAGGACAATGCAGCTCCATTTCAGCACAGGCCATTAGTTATTTTCAAAGGCATGCTCCTGTCCTCCCCATCTCCATAGGAATGAGGCAACTGTTTCTGTCTTTTATATGCTGAAATTTGACACCTATGGATCAGCTTTGATCACGGTAGGCAGTTAAAGGTAGCCAGGAAGTTTTGAGGCTCTTTCCTGGAAGTCTGTCTTGAATATGTTGCCCTCTTCTGACCTTGGCCTGAAAAGTTGGTATTTCAGGCTAATTCAGAAATATTTTTTGTCATTTGTATTTAATAGTAACTTATTTAAAGGTAATAATTATACTTTTATTTATATAGATTAATTGAAAAATATTCAAGGAAATGTATTTATGAAACTGTATCAGAACGTTTTAAGTGAACTATGAAAGTAACACTGCTGTGTGATATTTATATGCAATGGAATATTTTATAAATGCTTGCACTTTAATTTATTATAATAAATATTTTAGTCCACAAACATTGCCATTTTCAGAGCTTTTATCTTTTCTTTAGACACAGGGGAGATGTCACACATTATGCCTGTGGCGTTGCTGGACTAATGGCTGTACTTTTGTATTTACAAAGCATGCAAGCTCAGTCTGGGGACATGCTTTCTTACCATAAGGCTGCAATTCCAACTTATCACAGGCTAGGGCTTAGTGAGGAGCGTGTCGATCAGCCTTTCTTGTGGGGGGAAGTGGGAAAAACAGTATCACTCCTGAGAGTCACGGGTTTGGTTCATCACTCTGCCTCAGTATGCCCAGAGAAAAGATCCCATCCTGAATAGCTACTGGTGAAAGGCCCCAAACTGTCCCTCTGGGTCAGATGAAATGGAGACAGTCAGGAAGCAGTTGCTAATGAAAACTCAGAGTGCTGCATTCTCACTGATCCATCCAGAGGCATGCTGAGCACAAATAGTGTTCTACAGCGTTAGGGAATTTGAGAGTCCTTCAGAAGAGAATGTTTAATACTTACTCTTGACACAAGCTCCAAGACAGAAAAAAAGCCCAAGTCACTGAAGAGCAGTTTAATCTGTCATTATCATGTCCTTCAGCAATGTCTCCTGGGCAAAGATAGAAGAGTTGCTGAGATTGGTGACTGGACCAAGGTTAAAGGGTTGAAAAGCATCCAAATAGTCAGAAAGCTAGAGGAAGTACATAATAGCAGATTTTCAGCAACTGCTGAAGTCTTCTTGACCAAGGCCTTACCATTTATTCATCAGGGCAACAGGTATTCTGTCCACATTTAAAAGTTGCTGCTTCTGAGCCAGAGCAATTTAAAGATGCATTTAAAAGCATTCATCCATACCTATTTTGAACAAGGTTTATGTGAACTGAAATCATAACACTTTCTTATAGGAAATCACATATTAGACTGGCACATGATCCATTTGAGTGATGGATGCCTGTTAACTATCAAATTAGATGCATTCAGCATGGTTTACTGTTCTCCATACACTCTCATTTGCATCTCACAATGTATGATTTACATGCCTGTTCAGTCAAGGCAGAAGTGACCCAACAGTGACAGCCAGCCAAGATTTGGAACCACGTGACAGTGTCAGGTGTTTAACCTTTTGCTGTATTCAGTAGAAGACATATTTCCTTTCTTGTGGAATGGGCAGTAATGTTGTCAAGAGCTACTGGCCGACATCCTTTCTCTTATCACTTGAGCTTGTGTCTGGTGACAGCAAAGGGAGGGAATTTAAACATCAAATGAGCAGTTCACTCCACTGACCTTTGGCATACACTGTCTTTCCCCAAACTACGCCCATCTCCCTTTGTAGTCAGTGGAAGGTAAGAGGAATTATTCAGGTGTCATTCCTCTGGTCTACATTAGAAGCTTATGAAGATTGTGACTTTGGACAGTATAACATGACTTTGACCTAAAAGTACCTGTTTTCTTCCTTAATTATAAGTAGAGACTAGATCATGAGCCACACACATGCTGTTCCTCCATGATATAATTGCTTCACAGATGGATAAATAACTTATTTCCTTGTTCTACTTCCTCTAGGCCTCTTCTACATTTTCCTTGTTGAGCTGCCCTACCCATAAGTTTCAAATCAATCTCTCAAGCTTTCCTCAGTGGGGCTAAACCCAGATGAAAACCCATTTGTCCACAAAAGTGTAAAAATGAAGTCGACTAATTATTAACTTCTTTAACCCTAAAAACCACCAGCTAGAAGACTTTACCACGGAACCTCATGAGCTGGTGCCCTGGAAATGCCACACAGCAAATTTTGTAGAATTTCCTTCATAGGTTTTCTTGCGGAGTACGTGTGACTTGTGGGTGTGCGAAGGGTGGTGGTGATGGTCAGTTTTGAACAGGCAAAGGAAGTAGAAGTTGGAGTAGGTTTCCCTTACAGCAGGGGGAAATGTCTGGGACTCACAATTACCGACTAAAACAAAATAAAAATACAGTTTCAGTCAGGCAAGCTGGGTTTCAATTCAATAATTACAGCTCAAAAAAAGAAAATCATGCTGAAATGTTTCATTTTGACAGTTTTCTAAATAAATAGTGTTTTGGTTTAGAATTTTTTGTGCATTTCTTTCAAAGGTTGAAAAGAGATTTGAAAGCAAAATGAGCTGTTTCATTTTGAGTTGGACAACTGCTTTGGGCTGACCCAAAATGAATTTTCTTGGTTTAATTTTTCAGTTGGGTCACCAAAGAGAAACTCCATTGTTCATGCAATTCTAATTTCCATTGCCCTATTTTCCTTTCCATTCAGTGCCTACCAGTCATGAACTATTTGTAATTCCCAGAGATCCTTGACCTAGTGTTGGTAGGGAAAGCACCTGATCCACATCCTTCACTGAGGACACCTCCACAGGAGAGACTGGAGAACCTCTTCCCAAGCAAAAATTGACAGACCACCCTACTGCCAAATTTGCATTTTGTTGGCTCTTCCTCCCCTTTTCTTACATTAGGTGACTAGAACAGGCACTTTTTTTTGCTACACAGACAATCATAAAACATTTAAACTGCCTCTGAAACTTCATATCGTGAAGAGAGAGGAACCCAGAGCATGAACAGAAGTTTCCACATCCTGCTGAGTAAGTATTGGTCACAGCTTAAGAAACATCTCTTAAATACATTGCATGGAGTGTTATTCAGTTATGAGATTTACATTTACTTCTGGCAGGCCACTACCCAACCATATGTTTCACAAAATTGTATATTTAGGACAGAAAATAATGCAGCCTCTCAGGGGATCCAGACCAGGATTCTGAGCCATTCAAGAATACGTTAGGAAGCTGTATTTGGATAAGGTAAATTACAAAATAGAAATTATGCTAAGGCTGATGGCATTTCTGGGGCTACACATGACTCAGTACTTATCCATTTCTAACACCTTTTTCTTGGTTAACACACAGCTGCAGATATTATCAGATTAAGAGTATGAACTTCACCACTAACAAAAGTGTTAAACAACTACGTAAGTGAAAAGATTTCTTTTGAAGCCTGGGAAATCACTCTGTTAGCCTTTGAATTCCAAATCCCAGGCCAAATTTGCATGTCAATTTCTATAATTTAATCTGGAACTTGCTGATGAATGGTTTAGAAAATATTCCTACATATTTCCTTCTCTAAGGAAAGATTAAAATAAAAATTATTTTGAGAAGTACCATCCATTTATCTTCAACAAATTGACTTATGAGACCCAAATGTAAACATTTTTTCAGCATGAAGGACTAAGGCAGAGCATTAAACATTTCCAACATCTGGCCATTTTTCTTGTCTAAACTTGAATTTAAAAAAAGGGCAAATCTAAATGAAAAACATTTTCTGTTTAGTGAAGGGCAGCATGGATCAAACTATTTTGAAAAAAAACAGACTAGTAAATATGTCTTTAACTCTCTGTCTTGAAACTGTTGTACAGTTATTTCTGCAAGAACTAGTAAGGTTTTTCAGTGGAAATTGTAGCCCTGGTTTCAAATAACTGAAAGTGATATGCAAAGGGATATTGTTTTCCCAAAACTGCAAAATTGCACTGATTTAAAGTTCATTTTATTTTACTGTTTTTCAAAAGAGAGTCACTTCTGACTCCTACAGCACATTTAAAGAATGGTGATGATGTTCATTAAGAAGTGACTTTCATTAAGATTCACTTTCTGATTTGTCTTTTATGTAGGGTTTGGCACGTAAGAACTCCCCAGTGGATTAGCTTATCCTGCATCTGGTCCTGCTCCACAGAAGATAGAAAGAAAACTCCTATTGATTTCAAAGTGTATAAGATCAGGCTTGTAGTTTATGTGCTTATCATGTTAATTATATTACAAAGAAAAAAACAAATTTCAACACAGATGCGAAAATGGAAGTGATGAATTGCACTGCTCCAATGAAAGGCTTGTTCCATAAAGTCTCTTGACTTTTGTCAGACTTGACTTTTATACTGACACTTGTTTGGGAAGCAGAGGCTCCAAAATAAAATTTAGATGCTGCTTGTCATTGTATTGACAATACATTTGTCATTGTATCTAAATACATTTAGACCATGTATTCTTGGTCTAAAACTATCCAGGCCTTGTTTTAGGTTAATATTTCTTATCAAACGTGCCTATAAAATTTCTGGTTTGGCCAACTTCTCCTTAGTAGTTCTGCTATATACTGTTACTCCTGGCAGTCTTGAATAGGAGAAGAAATTTCAGATTCTCTCTTTTTCATATTCTATCACCAAAGAAAATTGGGTAACTGAGATTTTAGGTATGTATTCCCAGATATAGGGATTATCAACTTGGATGCATTTTTTTACTTTGATAACTCAAAAATGGAGAATGCCTCTTTGTCAAGCACAACATTTGGCAAAAAATGTGATTATTTTGTAGTTATGAACATGTTAACATCCACATAGTGATCATTTCTCTTGCATGTAACAGAGATTCCATTAAGTTCAGGAAAGTATCTTGCTTGGTTTGACAGGTCCCATAAGTGGTTTAGAAAACGCAAGACAGTTACTTGCACATGAAATAGCTGGTTTAACTTGACATGTGAGGTTGAAGCTCCAAAACAGGGAGCTGCACAACATTGTCATCATGCTCTCATTTTAGTATCTGCCAATGCTTCAGTTGTTATATGACAAGGATTTCTGGGCAGTGACTGGGAACAGAAAAGAAACCAATAACCAAGACTCTCATCCTGCAAATTGCCAAACACCACATATTTTCCTCATTTTGATAGTAGCCTGTATGAGTCATCTGCCCCAGCTTTGGTGCCAGAAAACCAGATAGCAAATGCTGAGTGCTGCCCACAGGCACTCACAGAGCCCACCTATTAGCCCTGCCACCAGCAAGGAGGTTGGGCTGGTGCGGGAGGTGTTCTCTGAGAGCCTGGTCCCCTCCATCAGCCCTGGGTAATGAGCACAGACTCAGACATCCAACCTTTAGTGGTCTATTGCTGGGTGTTACAAATTCCAGGCATGTACTTCAGGGTGTTATGTTGCTTGTGGGTCAAGCTACCAGCAAATGAAAGAAGTAAAACCAAGCATCTTTGTCTGTGTCATTTTACTTTGGAAACCTTTTGGCAGTAAAAATATAACTGTGTTAGATTTCGATTTTCATTTCTTAGCTGTTTTCCACTGGTACTTGCAATTATGGGCTTCACTTTCTGTTGGTAACCCATTGATGATGGAAATGAATAAATAACAGAGAATGTTTTTTAGGAGAGGTGAACCTGTGAGGTTTCTCTGAAAATAGGAAGACAGGAGCAACTCATTTTTTCTGCACTTCTGAAAAGTAAACCGGAGAATTTCTTAGACCTGCAGTGTGAAGTTTTGACTAGCAGGGTTAGGTTTATGCTGTAACCTCATTATCAGAACTGAGTTAAGAGAGGGGTGGCAGATTGGTAAATTATCTCCTGTTTGTTGCTTTGTGGTTACAGGATTATATTATAAGTAAAAACTCTGCTTTTCCAAAGTTACAAGTTAGTAAAAATAAACCTTAGTATATTCAGACATTTGGGCAAACATTTCAGACCTGGAGTACTTTGCAGGGCTTGCCTGAGAGTTTTGGAACATGTTGGCTGAAGATCAAGGCAAAAAATATGATTTTTATGGAGCTGCTAAGCTGAGTGAAGGGAAATCTGCTACAAAAGTGACTTTTCTCAAGAAAAAGAATTCTCATGTGTAAAAATTTCCTTTCAAATAGTCTAATCTAAACCTGGAAATGTGAGGATACTATTTACAACTCCTGAAGAGTGTATTTGGAGACTGATAAAAGCTTCTTCTGAAATGGGTACAAGTAACAGACAATTTTTCTAAGAGATTGGAAAAAAGTAATTAAAATCAAGGCTGCCATGTGATTTTTCCAGCCCAAACAGTGCCCTATGGAATCAGCCTCTTTCTGGTGATCCAAGAATACAAATACTCAGAAAAATTATGGCAAACAGTTTTTCTTTGGTAGGAAATGGTAGATCTGAAGCTTTAAATAAGACTGGAATGGTCTTTTTAACTGGATTTTTTAAAAAATGGTTTTGCTGCTTTTCTATGTAAGTATGATTTTCTCCTGGAAATTCAAAAAATGAAAAGTCCAGTACCAATATTGAATTGTAAGAAAAAGAAAGGTTTCCATTGTTTGTTCACATGAAACTATATTTTAAAAAAATTTAAAGTAACTATTTTCATATGGAGAACATCAAGAACTTACTTATTAGTTTTACATCGCTCCTCAAGTGTATTAGATGATTTAAATTTTATCACAGTTACAAAATTTATTGGGTATATGGGAGTTTGTAAACTCAGTGCTCAGGTCTCTAGTTGTAGTTTTGCACATAAAGATTCCCTGAAAACTTTACTAAATCTACAAATATTAAGAGGCGGAGTATTTCTGTTTTGTTTAAGAAGCTCTAAAAGAAGATGTTTGTTAAAACATTTGCATAATTTCAAATGTGCATGTTTTTACATATTGTGCTACAAATTAAGTGAAAAATAAACCCTAAAATTAGGCTAAAAATAATAAGCAGTGCTGTCTTTTAGATGGTAACCTGAAGTTTCCCCATTGTTCTAACTGTAAAAAAACTCTCAAAATTTTCCTGATCTGAAATGAGCATCTCAATGCATATTTTGACATCTCTGGCATCTGTTCTTTCTTTCTAGTTATATTTTGTGATATTTTAAATTACTATTACTTTTACGAGTCTTTACAGTATAATCTCTGTTTTATAAGTAACTGCAAACATGAAACTCAGGTCTTACAGCATGATCAGATAATTCTCTAGCGGCCTGTGCCACAGCATTTAACATGCTTTGGAATCTGTCATAAGTAAATCATTATTTGGCTCCTATATAATTTCTAGGAAAAAAGTGTCAGATGTGGCCATATCTGATAAGTAAGTAAATAAATTTTCCCCCCAAAATGCCCCTACTGATGAGGTTCACTGAAAGCCCCACTTCACAAAGAGGGAAGATACACAGTGGGAAGTGGAGAAGTCTGGAGACATGAAGGCCCCATGGCAGCAATCTCCGACTGAAGGTCACAAGCTATTCAGGGCTCAGGGATGGCTTACGAGGGACAGGTAACAGAGGGGAGCACATTTATTGCCAATAGGCTTAAGTTTACTGGAAGTAGAATGGCACTTCCAGTGGAAAAATACTCTGGAAAAATCATTTTGTTGCCTACTACATTGTTGTTTCTCTTGCTTTTGTTCTTGGTGCTACCACTGGAGAATCAAGGCTGCAGCCATTCTGCAGCAGTCAGACCAACAGCATCTAGGATTTTAGTACAAATCTCACTTGTAAGAAAGCTGTTCTGAGAGATGATTTGGCAAGTATTTCACATTTTCCTGTGCGGGAGGTTTTTTTGGTGTTCAAAGTTGGCAGGCTAAAGCTAAGACTCGGCTTTCATGAAACAGAAAACCAAATGCATGACTTAAATTCTTTACTGAAACTATAGAAATACACTGCAAACAAACATTTTCTTCATAATTTTGCTTTGGTTTGGGTTTTTTTTGAGGAAAGACTATTTTTTTCCAATAAAGATCAACTATAATGATTTTCTTAAGATGGTTCAATTTGTTCCCTGCCATGTCAGCTAAAGATTCAGTGCCAATATTTTTCACCCATGTCTGCTTAGGTTACGTGTACCTCTGTATGTCCTAATGTATCATTGCAGTTTCTGAATATTGCCCAGAAATTTTATTAAATTACTCTTTTAAATTACATTTCAAAATTTGTTTCTCACAGGAGACAGCTGCCTCTGAACAGTCTGCTCAGTTAATATCTTAAATAATGTTCTTTTCCAACACCAAGAAATCTTTCCAGGATGGGGACTGTAGTTTCTGTAGCTTCACAGTCTCCTAATTGATGTTGCTCATAAAGCTGTATGGGCAGCCTGTCTTGGCATTGCCAAGATGCTCAGGGACGTCCTGGGTTACAAGAACAGAGAGGGAAAAAACCTTTAAACAAAATTGAAAAGAGAAGCAAGAAAGGTTAAAAAATATCATGAGGAGACCTAAAAATGGTGCACAAAGGTAGGAGAGAGAAGCTTTTCTGTATAGGAGTGGTGCCATGCAAACTGGCACACTTTTATCAGCCTAGCAGCTGTGGCCATCCTCCTCCCCCAGAACTGAGACCAGATTTTCATGTGGTTGGCTTTTTCCTTTCCTAATTTTGGTACAACCCTTTTATAAAGCCATGACGACATTACAAGAGAAAGCAGGTCACAGACTCTTGAGCACTCCTGTACATCACAAGAGATTGGAGTTTGGAATAGCCACCTGCCTACACTGGGTAAGCTGAGCTGTCTGTTACTGCTGACCTCTGTAGTAATACTGATGTAAAGAGAGTAAGTTGTGGTGGCAGACGAATGTTTTCTGAAGAGTTTGGGGACTGAATCACTGTAGCTAAGTGAGATCACTTGACTGGTTAATGGGAACAATGTGAACATGCTCAAACACTTTCATATCTGTTTCTTTCAGAGTCTCTCTTCTCAAATACAAGTCTACAAGAATGTGAATAGTAAAGGCTAAATACAGAAGGGTTTTATGCCAAATTCATCTCCTTGCCTAGCCATGAAGTGATGGCTGATTTTTAACTACATAACTGGACATTTGAAAAGTATCTTGAATTATTCAAGTATTCACATTCTTGCAAAGCAGTTAATTGTTGACCATAAAAAGTGTTAATGATTAGAGAACTTGAACTGTCATCTGTTTATGTGCACAGAGGCAAAATTTTAGTATCTTGGTGGTTTCAAACTGGACTCTGAGTATATTTTCTAGTCTGTCTCTGAAAATACTGAATGTACTGAGCCTTCCTATCAGAAACCTGAAGTACAAGTAGCTTGACAGACAATTTTTGGCCACCTGTCACAAAACTGAACACATCAGGCCAGTAGCACTGGGACACCCACCACTTGAACCAGTCTGTACCTTTTCCCAAGGATGAGAGCAGATAGACAGTATGTTTTGTAGCAACTCACATTTGAACTTACTTGAAAGTTGTTATTAATAACACATCTTTGGAGGTATTCAAACCCTGGTTGGATGCACTCTCAGGCAAACAACTGTAGGTGGCCCTTCTTGAACAGGAGTGTTGGACAAGATGACCTCCAGAGGTCACTTCCGACCTAAACCTTTGTTGCTCCTCAACAAAGGGAGTTGAGGAGCACCTAGACAGGCACAGTGTACTCTAGGTGAGTCATGAGAACAAATGTAGGGATTTTGTGTTTAAGGATGGGAAAGGCACCAGACTGACATCCAGTCCTAGGTGTTCAATGTTTTTAGTTTTCTTTGCAGTGTCCAAATTTCATATATATGGGTTTTTTTTTTTCCTAACCAGAGCAATGTACGTATAATACGTAAGCTGGAGCTGTTAATACCATGTGTTTGTGCTATTCTGTTGTTCCTCTGACTCTTATGACTACTGAAGCTGCTGGTAGTGCCTATGTGCTGAGTTTGCCTGGGTAATTTAGGAGCCCTTGTCTGAAAAAGTGGCTCATAATAGTTCAGTAATTGTACAAAGTCTATAGCAGCTCCAAAAGTTCCTATTATACTAATAGAAGGTTACAAGAAACAGAGGTTAAACGCAGGTGGATATGTAGTGTTTACCTACATGCCTGTGTTCATTACAACCATTTTCAGAAAACTGCAGAATCAATTTTGAATGCTGGGGGCTTCTCTGAGGCACTATGGTATCTCAATTTTCTTATGTCCTAACAGTAGTGTTGTCATGCTCAGTTTTTGTAAAATCTCACTAAACTTATTTGTCACTTATCAAATCACATTTCTGAAGACAAATACTGCAGCTCTTCAGGTAGATCTCTTTTTCAGAAGACCAAAGTGAATCAAACAGGATAAGGGAACAATAGAAATAGTAGAGAATAGCCTTAAGAGACAGCACAACATTAACAGAAGCTAAGCAAATATGAGTAATATTTATACGAAGTATGCAACTAATTGAGTCCTAGTTATACTAACAGGAAATGAAATAAACAGAAAATGTGAAAAGTGAGAAGATTCATAAGTAAGAAACTAGACAAGGCTTTTTACGGATGGAGATTAGAAAGCCATTTAAGTTGCAAAGCAACCAGTAGATATGATTGTTACCTTAAATGGACTAATGGAACTTTGCAGCAGTGGTAGATGTATCTGTTCATTCTACATAAATCAAGAGAATTGAATGTTAATAATACCTGCTGAAGTCATGTAGATCAAGACAATTCCATGGTTCATAATAAGACAGTGAAGAAAGGATCTTCTTCAGGCTGGTGGGTGGTCTCATGCACTCATGTGGAGCATAGTTCATCATAGCCTTCTTTGAAACTTAACCACTACCCAGGGTAAATCAGGCAAGATTTTCTTACTTAATAAGCTGGTTGCTTTGTTAGTTTTTCTTATTTTTTTTCTTATTTTCTTTCTCTTTCATTCTCATGATCATAAGCTTTACACGTTTTTTATAAACGTAATGCATGAACTTTGCTTGTGTTATCTGTATTGTATTGTTCCTTAAGCACTTATTGACACTGTACATCTAAAGTTTTCCATACAAGAGAGAGCCTGAGGCAGGCTCCTTGAACTTCTGGGGTTTCCAACCAACTTGCTTTGTGATGTGCTTTGCCGTTTTCTCAGACTATCTCTGGATACATCAGTTCCACTGCACATGCAAAACTTGCAGGTATTTTCAGTCTTCATTGCTAGAAGGTCTGAATTTGTTTCTTCTTCTGCTTCTTATAACTATAAAATACTGAGTAATATGGGTTCTTTGGTATTCCATATTATTTATACCATAATTATGTCTGAGTGTCAAAATGGCAATAAAACACAGTGTACAAAGTGCTGCACAAGACCCAGAAATGAAAGATCATCTTTGTCCTGAGCAAATAACAAATTAAAAATTTCAAGAATATTGGCTATTTTTTGACCAAAAATTAAATCAGGATATCAAAAACTGTGGAAGTGTAACCAATTTTACAGGATTGGTTATTAAATACTAGCCACCATTCTTTTACGAAAAGAAAGATGAGAAAGCCCTGTTTTCTTTTTATTTATTAATTTTTTTAAGTACGGTCACCATGCAATTGCATCCTTTTACACCACTCAGTTGAAGAGTTAGCTAATTCAGTAAGATATGTACTGTTTCATGTGCAGAGGTGTCTAGAGCCCAATGCAAGTGTCACTGCTCCAGCCACGTGAGCATGGTAGTATGAGTTCAAAGAAGAGACAAAATGAAACTTGTGGGCTTAGGGGTTTTTCAGCAACATCAGAAGTTTCAGAGATGTTGAAAATTATTGATTTTCTTATGAAAAGCTATTACAGATTATTTACATAACCCACTTATTCCATTTAGATGAAAACTGTTGACCAAGGAGTACCACACCTTGGGAAACCCAAGGCAGTTTTGCATTCTAACTTTACTGCTTTCACCCAAGATCCTCTTCTATGAACAAATTAGGAGTAAGTGGCTAATCTTCTGTCCACATACCATGTGTGCTGAGGTTTACTGCACCTCATCTGGCAAGCCTTACTGGCATTCAGAGAATTTAAATACAGACCACAGTTCACACAAGCACTAAAATGCACATAGGGCCTCAGGTCTCCATCAACTCCAGTTTTCAAAAGTCCAAGCTCTCTTCTCCTTTTTGGTTCTTTTTGTCCACAGACAACTTCAGATTTTCAGTGCTGGTGAAGCTACTATGATGTGTAGATTTTTCTATGGAAAAATGCATTTCCCAGAGCTGTTACAAGTGGGATCCTTGAAGCTGAATGTGAGTCCAGCTTGGCCTGGAGGATGCTTGTTTGTGTAAATGGTCAGTGGGATCAAGGCTGGGGTGAGTTCATTACCCAGCTTGTCTCACCCTTCTTCCTTCCAGAGCTGACACGTCCCTGGCACAGGCACATCGGTGGTGCCATAGAGGGACATATAGGGACATAGAGCTCTGACACTGGGTCTGATGAATCACAGTCCTTTTTAATCATTTCAGTTGCAGTTGGAACTATTTTCTCTGATCTGTTTAAGGCCTTCTGTGTTGCTCTTAAAACATTAAAGGAGTAAAAAACTCTGTCCTTAGTGAACATTTCAAGGGCTTGCTTTTGCTTCCAACAAAAATGGTATCAAGGAAGTATTGTTGCGCTAGACCAAAACCTGCTTTCTTCCTCTTCTTTTGTAAACCTCAGTTCTGGGGATCTTAACATTTGGCTTCCAACCATCCTTGGCTTAACAGCCTCACATTGCTGGTGTTACTTTGTGATTTCCAAGTCTATCTTTGGAGTGATGTTCTTGCCTGTCTGGAGTGGTACCTGTGAATCCCTCAGCATTTGGCTCTCTTGGAAACAGGCCAGAGACATAGACTGCCCAATCTCTCTTTAGCACCTCTGTAGAAGAGTGATCATCTGATTCCATGGTTTTACTTTACCACCTCTGTGATGGGTATGCTGGGATCTTATACTGGGATTATTTCCCAGTGCCCATGTCTCTTAGTGGGCTTTTAAAGTGACTTGATAGCCAGGGATGCTCTGGCCCTTGCATGGAGTCCTCCCTGGAGCCCTCCCATTCACATTAAACAGCCTACTGCTCCTACTAGGCCAAATCCTGTCCTGGCAAAAGATTAATTACAGACATTAAAACAGGCAGCAAACACCCTTGCTATTACTTGCAGTGCCTCTGAAAAAAAAGCTTCTCAAAAACTGAACAATGAAGTTTTGAAGGCAGTGCAGTCCAGCTTCCTTATAGATAATAGATCTTCTAATGCTTTTTAGGGTTAAGTAGCAAAGATTTTTTTTCTCTCTGGGCCATTACCATTCAGAAAAGTGCTGCCATAAGGTTTTGTGGAAAAATAAAACAAAAACAAAAACATGCATTTGGCATATTTTGTTATGAAACTAAACTGACACTCAACTACCTTTTCCTCACTTGACCACCACTTAAATGAAAGACAGCTTATCACATGACAGGGAAGTTCTTCTTTCTTGGAAACCTTGACCCTGCTGCCAGTAAACATGGAGACATCGTTTAGAAAAACGTCATAGGAGATTGTGGTCAAATTTATTGAAAGTGGAGCAAGATGTATAAAAAAGCACAGCAAGAGCACCGATCAGCCACCACATGAGCAATAGGTTATCTACGTGAGCATCTTGGTGCAGAAGCCGCTTTGAGGGTTAACAAAATTAGGTTAACCTCTGTCATCTAAGAGTTTGGCTGTGTCACATATGCTGCTGTGACTGTAGAGGCACGGAGATTTGGGAGCAAAGATGAAAATATGTTCTATTTTCAGATCTGGGCATTTTTTATTTCTGCTTTGTCTTTTCACTGTGGAAGGCAAAAAGTCACCTACAGGAAAGCATCCCTGCCGAAAAGAATTCCTCTCCCAGGTGACAGAGAACCTGTATATCAAGGCAACTAGTTTAAAATCATCTGTTCCAGTAAGTTGATCCCACTAGTCAAAAAGTTTATGTTATTTATAGATACTTCTTTACCAGTTTCATTACTGAACTCCTGGAAACTTTAGGAAGCTGAATGATCTCTACAATTCTAAGAGACAGGGTAATGTAGCTACTTCTTTTGTAAAGGTGAGAAAAAATTATGCGTAAAAGATTCATAGAGAGGCTGGATGAGTTTGCCATGGAAGTTTGTAGCTAGGCTAGGTTTGGAACACAGATTTACTGAGTCCTCATCCTACATCTGAAAAGGGTGATGAAGATTATTGTTATTACTATTAAGTTCTGTACAAACCAGACTTGAAACTCTGTCTCCCTTCTTCTGCTCAGGTTAATTAATACTAGCACATTATATTTTACAGAAGGATCTCATCAAGACCACAAGATTGCTTAAAAAGTCTACAAAAATGCTGTTTATGGTAAGATTTATACTGGTTTTCCAGTTTCTTATTTTGATTTTCCTTTTATCAGTAGAGACAGGAATATGTCATCAAAAGGAATTACAGATGATGCAAAAATTGCTTGTGTTTAACTGGGATGGACATTTATGAGAGTTGTATGCTTAACAAAGTCCTCTGCTCAGAGGATGAGTGTTATTTCTATGCCACATATTCCTATGGGACACGAGGAGACAGTTGATCATAGTACAGGGAGAAAGTGGTGAATTTGGAAGGCCTACCTGGAGGCACTTCTTTCTAAATAGTTGCAGTAGTGCTCTGCCAAGGAAGTTGGGGTGAGGGTATCTGTTGTGTCAGGTAGGAGTGTGCTCATAGTAGCATTTTCTCCTCCTGTGAGCCCTTGGTTGCACACCAGCCTCCCCAGAAATGCTCTCAAGCATCAGCCCATTCACATGAGGCCAGGGCCATAGCCACTGTCCTGGCAGCTGAAGCACCTTTTTTTGAGGGCATGCAGTACCATGGATAGCCCAGGGATGCTGCAGAGAGTCAGGATACCCAAGGAGCTGCTTTGAGCTTAGACCTCTGCAGGTGCACTGGAAGAGAGAGATCAGAGTTCCCAGGAAGACTCAGCAAGGGAGTGAGAAACAAACTTTGGAGTGTCTAATTGTAAGTGACTATAAGTGTATGAGATATTTTGTTTTTCTTCATGCAGAGATCTAGTCAGCAGGGTCAGCTAAGCCAGTTTATCTTCAAGTACAGATCAATTGGTCTTCTGTGTTCCTTGGATTTCACTGACTACCTTGGGAGTGAAGGCTCCTCACTTGGCTGTGGGGCCTACATGCTGGCCATCTGCATTTGGGTGGTGTAATATGCAGTTGCATTACCCTTCTGATGGGAATTTCACACCTGGTACTTGGTTCTATGGCCGAAAAATAGGCATATATCAATTTAAATTACCTTTGTGTGCCCAAGAGAACCACCAGGCCATGCAGATGTGACACAGGGTGGACAGGATGACTGGTCTCTTCTGGAGTAGCAGTTGGGGGTGGGCAGGATGCTCCACAGCATATCAAATGGCACTGGACACGATGTGGAGGAATAGAACGATGATACCCACAATGACTCCTACAGTTTGAACAAGATGGTCTGACTTAACTTCTCAATTCATCTTCCATTTATTCTTTGTGTGTTGAGTACATTTGTTGCTGTCATTTCTGTTCATGGTTGGTCTTACCAATACTTCTGTGCCTGCCAGTGCAGCACCTTCCTGTCTTTCCTTCAGAAACTACAACTAGATTGAGTTAGTTGTAGCTCAAAAAGGAAGCAGGCCAAGGGGATACTACAGTACATAAAAATGGTTTTATTCATTGCACGCTTTCCAAACATGCGTATTTTTACGAGGCTGACATTTTCAGCCAAAGTTGACTTGTGAGGTTTTCATTTGGACACTCATCACTTGATTTGTTTTCAGACAAACTGCAGTGTTCGAGATCAGCTCCTGTCCTTCTATGTGAATAATGTTTTCAGTCATCTTGGGGTAGGAAGAGACAAATTGTATGTTATTAGCGCCTTCCAGGTCCTGCAAGTGAACATGGATGCCTGTGTGAGTATATTCCAGAGAGCTAAACTGATTTTGTCTATCTGAAAAGTTACGGAAGGGCTCATATATCCTTTCTGCTCCTCCACACTGAATTTCAAAAGAACTGGTGGTGTCTCTCATGAGTAAGCAGGAGCCACAATTAGGAAGCACATCAGAGCAGTTCCCATGTGCCCACAGTCAGAGCAGGTTTTCAGGGAGTGGTGCTGCCCACTGGCAAAATGTCCCCAGAGTGGACTAGGTGCCACAGAGAAGAGGTACTTTTACAAACACAGCAGTTAAACACACTTTTGCCTATGCAAATATACATAATAGATAGGATGCTAAGATGACACCAATACTTGTCAATTGTTTCTTGTCTTATTTTTAATGGCAGACCAATAACAACAGGGTGTGTCTTCAAACTATATATCCTGTGGATGTTTTTTTAATTCCCTAAACCAGTAATTCTCACAAGTCACAGTGTCCCAAAAAGTGGAACATGGCTTAGGGTGACACATAGCCATGGATATCCAGGCAAATGTCTGCAGTGATTTTACCAAGTGAGAACAGGATGAGAAGTCAATGAACTAATGAAGTTTATGAATTAAAAGAATTTAAACTTTGTCTAATCTGAATTGTATGATAGCATGAAAGAAAAGGACATTGATTCTATGCTCACACAAATATTTGCAATGCAAGAATAAACAGCTTCAGAGATCTCTTTGCAGAGTTAAGAAGCCAATCAGAATATTCATATAATGTAAAAAGATTTAAATCCCAATGGGAGAAAACTTTACCAGTTTTCAGGTTCTGCATTTAAAACCATGTTAAACAGTTAAAATTTACAGCCATTATTCACAGCGTTTATCATACTGCTATGGTTATCTGTGTCTGTCAACATTCCAGATAATGCTGTACTATAACTCCAGAATGCTATAATATAATTCCAGATGCTATAATATACTTACGGAGATTTCATTCTTGTCTGGAAAAGCAATTACACTCTATGTAAGTGCCAGTACACACTGAGGGATTTGGACTGTCAGCTGAGACTGAATTCAGCGTATCGGTTATTCTAAAATACTACCAGTGACTGTAGCTTGCTAGGCAGCTTAGTAGCACATTTGTTTCTGTGCTGTATGGAGAAAAAAATGCTGCAGGTTTCTGAGAGTTCCTGCATTCTTTTTCATAATTAGTGCCAGTGCTTTACCCAACACAAGTCTAAACATAACAACTTATATTTCTGGATCTTAGAAAGTGTTGGTGGGAGAGATAAGTCTTCTCCTGGTAGTAGAAAAACAGTAGCTCTTTGAGAAATGAAGGCTTCCCATGATTTTCTAGGAAACATCTCATTTCTGGAAAGTAACACTTAAATTCTTTGTATTAATTTATATTAACTTAAACCCAATAATAAAAAATCATGTGAAAGAATAATAGAAACTGTGAATAGAATGAAAGTACTAGATCCTTTGCTAATACCAAACTTGAGATTTCTCCATCATATTATTCCTCAATAAATTAGCACTCATTCATCCACCTACATAAGATCTTTAATGGTTGTTATGTAGCTGAGTTATAAGATGTTTATCTGAAGGGATTTCCACCATGACAACATACTTATGTAATGAATTTGTTACCTTTCAAGGATAAAGTTCTCTGTATAATTAAGCATAACAGTGATATCTTTGTGTGTATATATATATATATCTCCACCCTATACTCTTTAACAAACTCAGTCTGTAATTCAGTCAGCTAGAGATGTGTGTGCTATTTAAAAATCTTAACAGTATTTGTCTCTAAACCACTTTCAAATACTTTATACTACAATGTTATGATTCTCAATCTGCTAGACGTTTTGTCCAGACAAGGAAGCTTTAATATTTTCCAGTGATATAGGGGCCCAAGTTCTGTTTTTTCAAAATACATAGACTCCAAAATCTCTAAACCCATTTTCTGCAGTGAAATCAGACTCTTTAGTTTAGTGTAAGACTACAAGGTAAAGGGAACAGGCATTTTTCCTTAGATGCCGGGAGCATCCACCTGTAGCACCACTGACCTCTTGGCTCAAATGCCCTACTCAGCTTTGCTGAGAACAGTATGAGGTTGCTTTGGAGGTCAGACTTATGTTCCTACATCAGTAGTGGATTATGGAAGTGTTTTCTCATATTTGGGTGGAGTGCAGAAGGACAATATATTCCCTGCAGTATCTTAAATCATTTCTCTTTGTTGTAGACTTTGAGCAGATATTGAGTATTGTTTGCAATAGTCAAGCTAACTTGCTAGCTCATTTATTTACCCGTTTATGCAGGAAGAACAGAGTTTGTCATATGTATCACCACTAAAGCCAGCATAGTCATTTAAGGTCAGTTTTGCTACCAAATTTGTTTGTTTGTTTGTTTTGTGGAAATCTGCATCATACAAGCAGACCTTTAAAAAAAAAATCAAGAAAAAAAAGCCCCAAGTCAAAAAAACCTGCCCTGGTTAGAAGATTTTTACAAATTTCCTTCTATTTAGATTTTTTAAATATGTTTGCTTTTATTTCCACTTTTATCATGTGAGGTGCCTTTAGGGACTGACCATCCATCCATTTCAGTGGAGTCATCTCCTTTCATATGAGTTGAGGACCTTTGTCTTTTTCTTTTTCAAACATATTGTCCTTGTTTGTAGATTGGAAAACACCAGATTTTTCCGGTTTTTTCCCCTGAAAGAATGTACCTTCCCCTTTGAAAACCCACAGAGCTCATATTACCACTTTTTTGTGTTGTGAACTCAACTTGGCAGGAAGCATGCAGGCAAAAGAATACGTTTTAAGTAGAGGGAGAAGTGGAAATGATGCTGAGTTCACACATTTTACTGGTAGCCCTCTAGTGCCACACTGTGGGTTCAACTCTTCCTCATTACTATATATCTTTACATCAGCATCTTTGAATTTCTTTTCATCCTTCAGCATCCATGTGCTCCATCCACAAGGTTAACTTCTGCAGTCAAAAAATTAAGGAGAATGTTTTTTAAGGTAAGAACAGGAGGCACTGGCTCCATGCTGTGCTGTTCCAGGGCTGTAGGTAGTTTCTTTTCTAATGCCTTTATTTTCTCAACAGCTTGGAGAGAAGGGAATCTACAAGGCCATCCATGAGCTGGACATTCTCCTTCCCTGGATTCGGGCCTACATACAAACCATCCTATGAAGAATGAGGAGACGACAGACAACATGCTGCTGCTGTGCTAAGAACAGACCCTTACCCAAAAGGCCTGAAAATTAATCGAGAACCAGATGTACAATGTGTCTGTCAGTAACTGTCTCCCATGGAAGGAGAGCCTCTGTAACATGGTAGCATAAAGAGGGATTTTCATAAATTTTCACAGTTAGCCTGGCCTAGCAGCAATGCCTGATCTGCCTCTGGAGCAGCTACAGTGTGCTGCTGTCCCTTTCATCCTGCCTGCCTGCCTGCCTGCCAGCTGCCACACAGGCAGTGCCTCAACATATCATGCCAGCATAACTTGGAATCTGCTATCCTAAGGACCAGACACAACATCCCATGTGCCATGGGCATGATCTAGCCATGCCTTGTGTCACCCTGTGTGAATACAGTTCAAATAAATGAAGAACACTTTTGAAAATCCCTCCCCTAAGCTGTATTTCTTTTTTTTTTTTTTTTTTTTTTTTGTTGTAGATATATAACAATATACAGAAGCCATTCTACATAAAAATGAGAAAAATAATTGCGTACTTCTTATCTTTATTATTAATTTAAAATAATGATTGAGCCCTAATATTCATATACCAATTAATGTAAAAACTTTGGTCTAGGTTTCATGCATGGCCTTCAAATGTCACATGATCTACATGAGATCAGACATGCAGAAAACACAATAAATGAATTGGTTTGTCTAGGATTGTAAAATGGTTTGAGAGATTTATGGAAGTTGATGGTAGTGGTTTCCAAAATGTCTCTCACATAGTACAGATCCAAGACGGTTTTCTAATTTTCTCACATTTTAAAATATTTGCCAGGATTACAAACCTATTCCCAAATCTGTATGTTTGACACTTCCATGGGGCTGAGATTCTGCAAAATTTCAAATTTCATAGTTCTGTTGTGTAAGGAGAGTTGAATACATCAGTGTGCTGACACCAACAAAACTGACCCAGTTCTTCTGCATTGTAGCCCTCTGCAGCCAAGGGGTGTTGGCTGATTTTTGACAGGTGGTCTTTTGATTCCAAGGTCCAATTAAATGTGCTCCCAAACCAGGCTATGATCAGCACACCTTCATTTTCATTTCTTCAGGGACCATTCAGAAACTCTCTGGAGTTGACCTACCTGTGGTAGCTAGAGCAGTAGGGGACAGCCTAGCTATTCCCACTCCTGAGCTCCTGAAAGGGCCACCACTGCTGCTAGTGGGCTGTTGATTGTCATCCACATGAGTTGTTAGTGGCTGGTGAGGTTTAGGAGGGAGAAGAGCATCGTCTTATATAAACTGGCAAATCACTGCCCAGCATCCTGGAGGGGAGAAAGGGGAAAGCTACGAGTAAATCCAGCTTGTGACCTGCTTCTGTCACTAGCCTGTATTCCTGCAGTTCCTTACAACCCCACCTCACCCCTCCTTGTCTGCAAACTGTGTGTGACTTGTCCTTTCTGATGCCTCATAAACTGCTTCAGGTTACTTTAACATCAAAGAATCATATTAGTTGCATGTTGAAATATCAGACAAAGTACAATGGTGGATGCTCTTTGGAAATGCTTCTGACTGACTCTGGTACTGGGACAAGCAAAAACAGTGTGTACTTCATGTGCTTACACAGAGTTTAGCAGTCAGAGCTGTGACACTCGTACACATTTTTGCAGGGGCCCCTTGATGTCTCTGTGTTGATTTTAGTCATCACATATTAAATATCCCAGTTCAGGGGAGCTGACTACATGCACCTTTTAATGCATTGGGATAAACACTGGATGTGGTTTGTCTAATACTTATATAAAGAAATGTGCATATGTGCTAGTTTTGGTTTGTTGAACATTTTCTTCTTTTGCCGTGTTTTCACCTGATAATGTATATCTCACAGGTTTGATTAAAGAAAGGGCTGACTCAAAGAACTCTAAAAGGAGGAAAAGGTCCTACAGTCTCTGATATAGACAATTCTCAGGTAAATTCCATTTACCTGTTACTCTTCTGAAGATGGAAAATCAGTTATGCAGACAGAAGGAAATAGGATGCATGAATAAACCAGTGTTACACCTCACATAACTAGTCAGATGGTGACTGAAATCTTCTCTATGCAGAGTTCATATTTTTTTTAGCTGTATGATTTTCACATCTTCTTTGACCTCCAGGTTCCTCAGACATTCATGTAAACGGACAGAGCTTGGCAACAGACAGCCCAGGTGCCCATGGCAGAAGTAAAAGAGAAGAGCAAGAATGTTTTGTCAGACAAATTCATTTGTAAACTGTCCTATAAAAGCTAGTCAGTAAACAATTCACAAAACCCCCACAATTAAAAGAAAAAAGATAAAGGGACCCAACCAGTGAGTAATATATAATCTACTAAAATTGTTCCTTGGCGCTAAAAATTTAAACCTTTTCCTTGTGAAGGATAATCAAGGTACCTAACAGAAACATTCTTCTGCATATACGTTCTTACTCTGTGAGACAGCAAACGTAATGTGCCTCCCAACAGTGATTTTTAGATTTTACAGGGAGCTGCCAATCCACAACATACACAGACTAATATTTAAAAGGCACAGGTGAGGAGAAGAAAGCTGCCTTACACCCCTTATTCCAGAGGAATACCAGCTCCAACTGAATGCCTTGTATGTTTAGCAATAAGACACACATTTACTCATCTATTTTAGGAGATATTATATATTGTTTCATTATTTGTATTTTATTACTAGAGGGAGTTGCACTATACGGCACACTAGGTTTTATTGCAGTACCTTACCAGGCAAATGTATTTTATTTGAACAAACTATACTATAAACAAAAGTCTGAACATAACATTCCTGGCTCTGAGGAATCATTTCCAAATTATTTAGATCTTACTGAATTTCCTTCTTTTTCTGATTTGAAATTCTCTCCTTTACATAGTAACGTGACACTTATGAGCCTAATAAGACCAAAACATATTTGTAACTCACTCTTTTAGAATTCATGATGCCGATTGTTGCCAAAATACCACATTCCAGGAGAAGAAACAGAAAAAGCTGGCCCAGTGCTTTAATTAACAGGAGGCTGCAGAGACAGACCTGGGCACATACAGGACATCACTGCCTTAAAGTGCCAGGGCCCATCCTGGCCTCACATGGCTGGAGCAGGAGCCTGCATGTTTCCCACGGTGTGATGGTTGTTCCATGGTGAGCTGGGCATCAGGGGGACCCCAGGGAAGGAAGATATGGCTGCCTGAGTGCATGTTCACTTGCTCACCCCTAAGAGCATAACTCTGTGATTTCAAATGCTTGTCCTGCAGACAAACAACTGCATTGTACTTCATCAGATATCACTACCCAGTCCTTGCCACTGTCAGTGAGCAGTAACTGGGATCTGGGGGCCCCCATGGCTGAAGGCACTGCTCCTTCTCTGGTACAGAAGAGAGCCAGTGACACCTGCAAACAGGAAAAACACATTTAATTGAGAGGATCCATGGGCAAACGTTTCCAAAGTGATTCAGGTTTCCAAAGATTTTTCTTGTGGAAATTTTGCTGAGCTACCACATCCAGTCAATGGGTGACACATGAAGAGACAGATGAACTTTGAAAAGGGCAAGTAACACCTTTTTTCCCACTAGGCTGCATTCGTGGGGGTCAGCCCTGCAGTGAGTATGGGCAGTCAGCAGACCTCCTGCAGCAGGGTTTGAGGTCAGGCTGCAGCAAGGCTCAGGCCAGTTGTCTCCACTCATCTGACAAGGAAATCAAGTTATTTTATGACATAAAAGTCAGGACTTGTGTATTTTAGCCCTCATTTTCCACATGGCTTAGGACACTTTCCGCTCTTAGTTGCCTTGTCTATAAAATGAGAACACTTCTGGGCACAATGCATCCCTTCATCCAGTAATGAAAATCACATTTCCAAGCCAATTAAATACTCCTGAATAAAAGGCAAAAAGAGCATCTGCAAAATAAAGGGGTTTATTTAGTAGAAAATTCTTGTCATAACCAACACATGCCATATACAGGCTACCTAGCAACAAATACTGTGTTGCATCTTGGCAGGAACATAGCAAAATAATTCCTATTAAAGATATTTAAGAGACAATTTGAAGTTGTAAGTACGGCAGAAAGCTTCTTGCTTTTTAAAACTGGAAAAGTGAAGGAGCATATTTTAATTTTACGGATGAGACTCTAGGTGTCACTCTTAGAAAACAAGACTCATGTTGGTCTCGGTTTACTTCTGACTTCAGTTGATGAAGAAAGTGTTAAAACATATTTCATAGGTAGTTTCTTCAGACAGAAACTGAGATAGATACCCAGTTGGATTAGAAAGATTGAATTATTTAAATTCAATTCCCACAAACCTAGAATTGAAATTAAAAATGAAGGGGAAGAAAGATGGGCATATAGCCAAAGACTAGGTTTATAAACCAGCTATGAACTCAGTCTATAGTTTTGCTACAGAATTCTGACCATAGACGAGTTCCTTTATTAAGGTAATGTTCTTCTTTGGCAAATGGAAAAATTGTCTATCAGTTATTAGCCCAAGGTAATTTATCTTTGCTTAGCATACAGAAATCCTTAGAAGGAAATTAATGCCCATATAGTGTTATTTGTTGTCACTATTTCTTAACATGTCTTGTCTTATCAGAGTGTTTTGGTCTTTTTGAAGTAGTGACTCTTAATACATGGGAAAAAAGGTATTTTATGACTGTTACTGCAAAAGTAAGAATGAAAAACATGTGTCTATGTATTAAAATTGTCACTAGATCACAATTTCTGAAAAACACTGATCTAGTGGAAAGTAGCAGCTGCACATGCAGTTTTGGTGTTATGTAAATAATACAGGAACAGTCAGCAAAGACAACAATTTCCATCACAGACAAGACCCTGTACAGTTTTCTGCTTTCCCGGAAGTGTTTTTTTTTTCCTCTGAAGTGCAAAATATCCAGACCAGAGATTATCACTTAATGAGTAATTTCTGCTGTAACCTTAAACATCTACAGCAAATTCCTCATCTCAGCTGGAGTCCTGAGGTCGTATTATAATGTAGTCGTAGAATCATGGAATTACAACATCATAGAATCATTTATGTTGGAAAAGATCACTGAGTCCAACCTTTAACTGTCAAGGCCATCACTAAACCATGTCCCCAGGTGCCACATCGACAAGTCTTTTAAATACCTCCGGGGATGACAACTCAACCACTTCCCTGGGCAGCCAGTTCCAGTGCTTGATAACCCTATTTGGAGAAGAAATTTTTTTTAATATCCAACCTAAATCTCTCCTGACAAACACTGGGATAGCTTCCCTCAGAAAGCATTAGATGAATTTGAAGATTAGATAAGAAGACTTTATCCTGAAACTTGGAAATAAAAATGGGATTTGGACAATGACGCAACTTGTATTGGATTTGTCCATTTCATCCCTGTTTCTTTGTGCTCACAACATGGGCCAGTTTCTAGAGACTGCAATAGCAGACTCTTCACTGCAAAGATGCGTGGCCTAAGGTGAAACACACGGACTTTTGATCTAGTGATTATTAATGCTTCCCAAATAGCCCCATGTATCCAGATACTGCTTGAGTCATCTTCCCTGACAGCAACTGTGGGGCTGTAAAGAGAAGGGTTGTCTGGGCAGGCAGTGCTGTTACGGGAATGGAAGTGTTACAGCAGGACTCGCCATTGCAGTGGCCACTTTACAGTGTATCCCATTTCTAGCCAAGCTTCTTCATATTGCAAATAATGACTGCCACTGGGGTATCACCTCCTAAAAACTGCTAGGAGCTGCTGAGTTGTAGAGTACTCACTCTGCAAGAAAACATGTGGAGAATGGTTTTACCTTAATTCAGTTTTCATTTAAGTATTTAGATTGACATTCCTATTCTGCTGGCTCCAGTGGAAGAGAGATTTGGAAATGTAAAGGCAGTCGGTAGGTCTGTGAGGAGCATTGCCAGAGGGAAAAGGAAGGTAATGGAATTACAATACCACTGAGTGAAGGTGGATACCATTGTGGAATAAAGATGCTGGTGACATATTAGGAGTAGGTTTGAATTGCAAAACATTATGGATAACATTTTTTCAGCCCTCTGGTTGGAGGGAAATGCATCTCTGAAAAGCAGCAATGGTCAGAAAGCCACGGGGTAAATGAGGCTGGCTAGGGCCTTGGGGGACTTCTGGTCTGACCTCCTGCTCAAAGCAGGGCACACCAGGAGATCAGACCAGGCTGCCCAGGGCTTTGTACAGTTGAATCTTGAAAAATCTTTCATAGGAGCCACAGAAGGCTGACTTTGAAGGACCATTGCATCATTCCTGGTCAGGGTAAAGTGTTACAGAGCTGAGTGAAGCCACAGCTGAAAGGCAAGGGGCTTTGTGTCCATAGCAGAAAGGAGAACTAGGAGCAACTGTCCGGCCACAAAATGTTTGTGTGAGGTGAATGACAAGCTGCAGGCAAATGTCAAATCCTGTGAGACGAAAGGGTTTAATGAATTTTAAAATAGAATTAAGACAGATGAAAAGTCACAGATGTTTCACTTTTGGTAAATTATTTCTGAAAGTTGCAGGCCCCTCCCAAGTGATACTGAGGCTTTTGGTCCAAGACCCTGGGGGTGGAAACCAGCCCAGTCTTGATCTTGCTCCCGTTCCTCTCCTTGTAGCATGGGCATTGCCAGAGAAGTTTTTCATGTGTGGCCCATAAAAGGGTCACACAGATCGCCCTGATCCTTGGCCATTGGCTCTGGATGGCCCCAGAGTGCCTTCTGTTCTCACCCTAGGTTATGATGCCCTTTTCAGAGATGTGTTGGCTTTGGATGGGGGAAAACTGGTTTTCTGTCTCAGCAAACTGGCATAGCAGCAGAAGAACATGTCATGTTAAGATGTTTAAGTAATATCAGCTATCTTATTGCAGTTCCCTGATTTTTGAATAGTCAGAGGTAGAAACCTGAGAAAATCTGAATTTAATATGCTTTAGTGAAAGAGGATGGATAGTGATAGAAGGGACCAGAGGACGAAGTGTGTAGAAGAGAAGTGATGATGGGTGAGTAGGGGAGCCTGAGGTGTTTGGCTTTTCTCTGTAATTTCAGCATGTTGTATTTTGCACATAAAAAAAAAAAATCTACTTAAAGACAGCACAAAGTAAAGTTTCTAGCAGCTGGAGTTGCAGAGAGAAGAATGAAACTCAAAAGGAGATTATGAATGAGGTTGTGTGTAGATATTTGAGATGTATGTAGGTACTACAGATACTAAGATATTGAGATGTGGACAGGTTTTGCTTTTCAAACTGCCCTTTAATCAATTATCATATTTTTCTTCTATTTAAGACCTCAAAAAGACCTTCACACTTGACATAATAACAGAGTTTGGGGTCATTAGTGTGCATCACTTTTCAATGTTAACGGATAGATGGTTTTCCTTCCACTTTCTCCCAGTGCTGCTCATTCAGCCATGATTTGAACCGAGCTGATGAGAAGGATATAACTTCCTTGAAGTAGCCATGGTGCAGAGAGGGGGTTTGTTTGCTTGTTTCTCCTAAAGATTCAGTGAGCAGTAGTTAAGAGCGGAATACACCATGGTGGTTTTATTGT
Organism: Pyrocephalus nanus; assembly: GCA_038380795.1. Taxonomy (NCBI): domain Eukaryota; kingdom Metazoa; phylum Chordata; class Aves; order Passeriformes; family Tyrannidae; genus Pyrocephalus; species Pyrocephalus nanus. Next base: position 10,510,550 of record CM076262.1, on the reverse strand, counting down.
CTTAGGTGAAGCTTGTAGCCTGTGTCTATCATTAATAAAGCATCATCAATTATTTCCTGTTTTCTCCCTCACACCTTGAAAGATGAAGTGGTTTGTGCCAGCCAAGCATGTAGTCGCTAACCACATGCGGAGAACCCACTGAACCTCCAAGACAAATTTTGTCACGTCAGTGTAAATGTTTTCTCTGTTCCTGTATAGTGATTAAGGAATAACCAGCAGCACTTTCCAAGTGATGAAGAAAGCTCACAGAGATAAACCACAGGTGCCTTAAATTAGTCAGTTGATAAAACTATTTACAAGTGAGCCTCCTAGATGTGAGGAAAACAATTTTTTGTGAATGAGAAACCACAGGCTGTCAGTGGAAAAGACAACCTGTTTTTCTACCCGCAGTAGGGGAAAGAGTGCTTCACGTACAACAATACCCATGAGGGCTTGCAGATGTGAATGCCAAGCCAGGGGACAGCTGCAGTGGGGAAGGAGAAGGGCAACCCATGCCAGCCATCAATTTGGAGTCTCTTGGGCAGGTACTGGGTGTTGCCCTTGCTCCACGAAGGCTCCCCTGTTCTTCCTTTCCTGCGTGCAGAAGAGCCATAACATGAACAAAAACAGGATGACCATGATGTTTCTTGGTTTCAGGGTGTTTCTGAGGTCTTGGGGCAAGCTTGAGGTCTGTGTGGGAATGGGAGATGTTTTCTCACTCTGTAAAATGTTGGGACTTGTTTTAGAAAAATTTCACCATTCTGTTTAAGCATAGCCAAGAGCATTCAAGGTTTGGAGAAACTGCAGGGTTGCAAAAGGACACAAAAATGGAGTGCAGCATCAGGTGCAGAGCTGCAGTCTGAGTCAGTGAATTGGCTTCTCTGAGACCAGCATCATGGGCTTGCATGCCCTGTACTCCAGAAAAGGTTTGCTGATACCAAAGGGTAATTGAGGAGAATATCTTCCTGACATGAACCACACTCAACTGATAGATAAGTTCAGCACAGTCTGATTTCAGACTATGGAAGCAAAATTCTGGTGCTTATTCTTCTGCATAGAGAAAAAACAAATGACTCTTTGGGGGAGGTTTTACAGAAGGAAGGGAGAAGGCCACACTAATGTACTGGATAACTGCAATCTACTAAAGAGTTTCCCAAAGTTAAACTCTAGAATAAGTGTTTCACTGAGTGTAAGAATACTGAACAATTGTTATAAACTGCATGTGTTGCAGCATGGCAAAAAAAGTGAACACAGGTGCTCAACTCCCCCATGAGTGATGACTACTGAGAGGAAATAGAATGAAGTAATTTCTGCAGGTGGTTTCACTACTGATTTTCTGCTCCAACTTTTCATTTCTTTGTAACATTGGAATATTGCAAAGGATTTAAGGAAGAGTCATAAGAAAATGTGCCCGCTGGTACAACACATTAAAGATATCAGTTCAATCCCACCCATGAGAGGGAAGATAAAAAAATCAACCAGACTGTAGTTCATCTACAGAACTGACTTCATAAGAAACACAGTGTTTCTTTGGTAAGACAGAAGAAAGCACAGCGAGGTTATACCCTTCAGTATTAAAACCAGGAAATTCAGTAAGCCTGAAATTAGCTAACTAGATGAAATGAGCCATTCACCAGACCAACTGGTACAAATGATCACTTTTAAGACTGTAAATGGAATGTTTAAGTTTTTTGATACCAAGCACAGGGTTGGAACGAGATGATTTGAAGGTTTGCACCTATGAACCTTTCTTTGTTTTTTTGGAAAGGCTGTTGCAAATCTTCATACTCTTGGTTGCCAGAAGTCTTTAATTTCTGGTATATATTTTCTCACGGGTAGTTTATAGACATTTTCTCTAATATCAGTTTATTCTGTTAGTTTACATCACTGACTGATTTTACTGTTTACCCACTTTAATGTAGTTCAGATAACAGTGGAGTTTTTTTCTCAGCCTTTATTTACCTCAAATTGAACAAGCCAAACTCTTCTAGAACTTCTTTTATAAAACAGGACCATTTTTAACTTGAACCAATCTATAGCACAGCATTAACACACAACTGTACATTGGCATTGCTCCTCTCCTCAGTCTTCTGGAAACAACCTGCCCAGTTAACATTCACAGCATTCATTTCTATTGCAGCATTGCCTTGATGGTGCCTAGAATGAGTGATGGCACCATGGAGTCATTATCCTTCTCCAAAGGGTGTCCTCCCAACTTTATCCGTCTATAAGCCATATATCCTTACTGATACACAATCATGTATCTCCCTATTTTACTAATTCCATCCTTGAGTAAACCAAATTCTTCTTGTTTCAGTCTGCCTTTGACTGAACCCATGCTTTCCCCTCTTTGCCTTTAAGTGTTCATTATTTCATAATTTGTTCTAAAGCTTTGCACACCACTCTTGTCAGACAACATATCTCTTTTGGCCTTGCTTGTCATTTCTCCCTTTCTTAATGACAGCTATTACACTTTGTGTTCTCCAATCTGTAAGTGTTACCACTCTTTTGATGGATGGATTAAAATTTCTCTTTAATGCTACTGCAGTTTTATGTGCCCATTCTTTCTGTTTGTTTCCTTGATGGGAGAACCTTTAACTGCACCTTTCTGCTCATGCTTTTGCCTTAAAGGAGATTGTTTCTATTCCTCTTCCCCTCAGTCATCTTGTCTTTACTTCTGTGTTTTATTTCAACAAATCTCAAAATAATCTTTCTCACCTACCACATTCACCAATGCTTCTTAATGTTCCTGTTCATATTAAGAATTGACCTGAATTGTCTATTTCATTTGGGGTTTGAATATATACAAACATCCAGGCCACTCTTAATCTGCATCAACCTCACTTCTCTTGTTTTCAAGAGACATGCTCCTCTTGTTTTCATTATGATGACTTCTGTTTTTAAGTGTGTTGATTTGCTGTGAATTTGGGAAGTTAGTTCATGCCCCTTTTTGACACCTGAGAGGCAGCTGTCACTGCTGATCAGGCTTCTTTTCTGTCCTTCAGGGTTCTTCTATCCTCTTGTGGTTCTTGAGGAGGTGATTAGGTTGGCTGCTCTCATCAGAATAGTATCACAGAAAAGCCTAGAAGCCCTGGAGATACCTGGTCCAACCTTCTGCTCTGAGTGGGTTGAGTTATCTAAGATAATGTTAAGTCCAGTGTTGAATACTTGAAGCCAAGTTCCACCATTTCTTTGGGCAACCTACTCTGACATTTACTTTTTTGTATGCTGAAGATCCCTCTGAGACAACTTGAGCCTGTTGCACTCTGTCCATTCATCACTCATCTGTGTGAAAAAAATACTTCCATCTTCTTTGTAACTATCCTCTGGGTATTGGAAAACTATAATTTGATACCCTTGAACCATCTTGTCTTGTGGCCAGACAAACGCAGTTCCTTCAGTCTTTCTTCATAAGTAGATATCCTCAACCCAATAATCACATTGAAGGCCATTGGTAGAAGCTTCTCCCATTTTTCAGTGTCTCCCTTGAGTGGGGGAGACTATACTGGTGAGTCTCTACTGGGGATACTATACTGGGTGTGGATTGAGAAGTGCCAAGCAAAATGGGAGAAAAAAACATCCCATGACCCACTGGCTGCAGTTCTGCTGATGCAGCCCAGGATACAGTTTGCCTTCGGTGCTGCAAAGATGAAATCCATTTCCATTCAGCTGTCCACCAGCACTTCCAGGTTCTCGTCAGCAGACTTACACTCCTGTCTGTCGTATTTTACTTCTTTCCTTTTAAGGCAAATTCTAAAGAATTTTGTACTTACGACTTGCAAAACCCCGATCTTGCTTCATATTTGTCTTTACCTTCTGGCTCACTGATTAATTCCTTCTGATTCGAAACTTGTCAAAATGTTTCTTTTTGACATTAAGAGATAATTGTTTAACTGAAAAGTTACAACTCGTGACAATATCCAGTCTCCTTAAGAGAATTAGTACCTACTGTATTGATATCTTCCCCAGTAATACTTACCTTCTTGCTCATACTGCATTTTATTATAATTCATCTTTATCCAACCAGGGGACTGGGTAATGGATATCTTATGACTACAGAGGAATGTGTTAATGTGTTTTACTATGATATTTTATCCAGACATTTTTTTTTTTTTTTAACTCAAGATATTCCTTCAGAGATTCTGACTTTTGGTTCTTTCTGTGACATAAAAAATTTCTTCATCATCCCAGCTTTTACCTCTGCTTTTCCTAGACTTTTTGTCTGTGCTCTAGGCATGTCTGCTCCTTCACTATTTCATTTTCATTATTTCAGCAGCAATTCTGGAGTTGCTACAAGACTACAGACTTCCTAAGCCTGTGAATATCAGTACAGTACAGCCTTCTGATTTGAGTGACTAGAAAAACAATGTGAATGCATTCCTTTTTCACCTAATCAACACTTCATTATTGCTGACTCCTTGACATGTTCCTGGAAAGACTTCCTTGGAAGCAGAGGAGGAACTGATGCATCCCACCAGAGCCTCTTTTGAGTACATTTCAAGCTGCAATGCCAGAAATTAGAAGTTTTTTAATAGTTCTCCATGTTTACCTATGTATGAGAAGATCCACGACTTCTTTCAAATATTTAATTGCTTCTTCCACCAATATTTATTTCTGTACACATATTTGTTTCTACTTGATTATTCTGATTCATAATCGAGTGTAAACATTATTTTAATTTCATGCTTCCCATTGCTTAGACCATTCATCTTGGGTTCTTAAACATTTCAGGTAACATCAGGAATTGTTGCAAGATAACTTATGTCTTCATTAGCAAAAGGCACAATTTTACAGGAGCAGATTAGTAAGTTAAAAAAATTGCCATTGAGGACCCAACTTCCAAACTGTATTTGAGATTATCTTGAACGAGCTCTACTCTGGTCCTGTGGCCTGAGTTCATGTTAACAATTGGAGAACATCAAGAGAGTTTCTGAAAACATTTACCAGATTTATTTTGTCTGAAAGAAACTAATATTTGGAGACTCCAAGTGTACAGTGAGTGGTGATCAGAACACTGGTTTCAAGTTCCCATGTGTAGAACAACTGGCATACTAATGTGGAGTATCTCACTGATATGCCATTTTAACTTATAAGGGCAGGAAAAAAATTATAAGCCAGTCTGAAATGTCATTGATAATTTTTTTAGCAACTATTGAACCAGAATTGCTGGTTTTCCGAAAGGAAATTCTCTTATGGAAAGAGGAGAGCAGTTCAGTGCACCAATGGAAACCAGAGTTGGTGTTCCTGAATTCTGAGCCCTTTGAAGTTGAAACTCAATATGCATATTTACTTAAGCAAATCTGTGAAAGGGCTGTTGTACTTTGCCTATGCACATGGAGACAGAGGTAGAAAACCACAGCTAAAGCCTGGTGTGTCATGGCTCCCCTGCTACCAATATCCACACCAGCAAGATTAAAATAAACCAACGCTAGCTGTTCTGACACATACTACAGTTTCTCCTTCAATTTTACTACACAGATATGCACAGAATAGGCTGATGTGGCAAACCAGAGGTATAGAAAAAGAATGAAGTGAGAGTCTAGAGCCCTCTACACATTAATATGAACTAGTAAGATTAGTTTAAGTGGGAGGGGAAAGTTCCTTTTGCAACTCTTTTTCAAAAGTTTTGGCAGTTTTTCATAATTGCCATATAGATTTTCCTAGATATTAATTACTCTCAAATCATAGTTAAAATTAATACTCTTTCACAACAACCAAACAATGGTACTAGGAAACCTATTCCCCTCTTTATGGTAACTAACTCACATAGAGTTTAAAATATCAACACATGGCCCATTGCGGTGAATGAATCCAAGCTGGGACAGACCTTGTCTGGGCAGAACTAACTTGTAATTTTATTACCACATGTATATATATACAGAATAGGAGTCCGAGCTATCAAGCCAGGCTGGTGTTTATAAACCCCACACATACCACACATGCCCACGTGACTGCTTTCAGTCAAAAAGAACAATCATGCCTCAAGTGGCTTTCCAGCTTGACCTTGTCATTCTTTTTACATGCACTATCCTTAGCTCTGGCTCACTCAGGACCACAATATTTTTGTTTTAGTGTTTTATTCTTCTTCTTTTATCATCCGGGTGGCCAGTGTTGTCTGTCTGGCTGCTCCTACAGCCCATCATTAGTAGAGCAATCTTGCTGTTGCTTAGCTGTCAAATTTAATGAAGGTGACAGGAGTTAAATTAGCTCTGAGACTTTTGAGTCTCTCAAATTTGGAAGAAATCGCTGACTTTGCTCAGAAGTTTCTGACAAGGAAGGAACTAACAGCTAAAAAACTGCCTAAGTCTCATTTCCTTAGGAAAAAAGATTAGCAACCCTATCTGCCACAGTACCTACGTTTTGATTAGTTTAAAGTATGTTACTTGAGACTGTATTTTGTTCTTTTTGAAAAGAATACTTTTGTAGTTTTGGAAACAAAATATTTGTTTGCTTTACTATCTTTTTTAAAACTTGCTTTATTTTAGTTTGATGTCAGATACTCATTAGTCTCTTCAAAAAAAAAAAACGGAAATGTAGTTCTCTCTTGGTTTTTTTTGTGTTTTTGGTTTGGTTTGGTTCTGTTTTTCTGTTTGCTTGTTTGTTTTTTCATTTAAAAATATTTATCACTAGTTAATTCAATCTTTACATTGCCTTAAGAGGACTAGAGGGTGTTCCTTCATAGCACTTCACAGTTGTTCATCCAGGCCTTTGTAAAAGGAAGATAAACAACTTTAAAATAAAGTGCATTTACACTCGACTCACAAGAGCTCTTCTATAAGCAGACTTATTTCCTGTGGAGTTGAAGAGGAAATGTACTTAGGGTGTGAAGTACCTTCTTCATTTTTTAACTACTAAAAAGCAAAGGTAGTGCATATTTTTCCATTCACTTTAAATTCTGAATCTAACTGGAAAGTCTTTGCAAGCAGACTCCTCTCAAGAAGCTCTGTTCTAAGTAAAATGTTATCCATGGATGAATTTCTTATATGCCTGACTTTTTGGTGTTCTCATATGTGTTCTGGAAACTGGACAGAAACAGGTAGGACCAAACCTGTGATCTGATTTGCTTTTTTTTCTGTGGGTAAAAATGACTGGCTTGCTTAGTCACACAATTATGAATGGCACTAAAGAGAATGGTGGGTAAGGGGAATCCCCAACAAACTGTCTCCTGGATTGTTTTAGAAGAGAAGATTGCACCATGCAGTAGATTTCTTCTAGGAAATGTCCTGCGCATGTTTCCGAATGGTTATGACAGAAAATGCCCACTCTGTAGGCTGGTTTCAAATATTTAATGGATATTTTCTTACTGAGCCTTGAAACACTTGATTGACTTACCCTCCAACATGTGCCCACACCCACACACTTTTGTTTGCCCATACAGATGTGACAATTAACTATTATAAATTGTGCAGCGAATAATGTGAAAATTATCAGATTCCCCCTCCATGATCACATTTCAACTTGAAATATTCAATAAGAAATTAAGGCATTGCAGCATTGCTTTCACATCTTTTTTCTTCCAAATTTAAAAATGAGTGTTCATTTCTAACAATAAATGTCTGTATGATAAAGTACTTAAACTGTGAAAACAAATGCAACTGTAAGATGGAAACTCAAATGGCACTTCAATTCCTTGCTAAAAACTAGACCAAAAAGCTCCAATGCAAATAAAGCCAACAGCACAGAAAATCAGTGTAAGGCGAAGGAATGAATCACAAAACCCAACACGCGGAGAAAATTCTACAAACGTAATGAGAGTACTATGAGCGGGGCTGGTCACTGACAGTTTGATGGTCTGAAAAGTACCATTTTGATTTAGTATTGACAATGTATGCAAAGTATTAGGCTGATTGAGGGCTATGATTTCCAATGTTATCAATGTGCAATGAATTTTCAGCAGTCTGTGCTATTTCATGAGGTTGCACGCTGGCCTCTGATGAGATCAGTGAACTGACCTAACACATACAGAAGTCAATAGCTGATTCAAGATTAGTGTCCTTTGGTCTTCTCTTCAAAAATCTTCTGTAAAAGAGCCATGGGGTACTATCACACATACTTGGATGCAGAAGTTCAGATGGCTTCTTGCTTCTTTCAAAGGTGGATCAGATCCTATGAAAATGAAACTGAATAGTAGACTGTGAAAATACCAGAGGTCTCGGTATGGAGAGTTGCTAAAGTATAGAGGAAAATATACACTCATTTACAGGGAATGGGGGAAATATACTGTGAGCAATACATGTGATTTTTTTTTTAATCTATTAATACACAACAAAGGTAGACATATACATATATATTCACAGGAAACATCAGAAAGTCAGAACCACAGACAACATGCCAAATTACAGTGGAATTGTTTTCTTAATGAATAAAGTCTCTCAAAGTGCACTAAAATATTACCTTAAAACTCATGGAAATATTTGTGGAAAAGTTTATGGAAACACTAGCATGTTTGTCTTATGAAAAGCAGGGCTATCAGGGAGTCATAGAATCATAGAATAGCCTGAGGTGGAAAAAATAGAAAGATATATAGAAGATCTCTTTGGGGAAACCTATTTTAATAAAATATATCTTTATTTTGCAGAATACTTTACATGCACAAAGGCACAAAGCGCTTATCTGAAGTCAGTATGTTGTACTGATAACATGGGATTGATACCATTGCCTGCTTAATGGTAAAAGTCAATAGTATGAATGTTGTAGGTGCTAGTGCCTAAAAAGCCTAGGCAGAAGTATTTCAAAGGCCTTATGAAAGAACACTGAAACAGCTATGTTTAAATCAAATCTTTTTCTATTTGCCTTATTCTGCTTTTAGAAGTTCTTGTTTTACATATTTTCCCTACATCCATGATTGAAAAGTGATTAGAAAAAAATCCCAACCCCAAAACTCTAAAATAAACCCTGCAATTAATGAAATCACTTAAGACAAGAAGCTGAGCCTTTAAAGTGGAAACAAATACTGTAAGATCCATGATATAATGCCCAGAACTGGCAGTACTTTCAAAGGATAGTATGGTGCTGAAAGCAGAAAACTATCAAAAGTATTTTTTCCTCATGGAAGAATGAAGAGGAGCTTGTGAAAATGGAAGATTTTAATTAGAAAAACCTGTAGACACTCTGTGATTATAGCACAGGTGGTATGTTTTATAATACCAGCCATACTTTGGGTTGCTGCTGTGCCAACAGTTGTGCTGCTTTTCCATTGATATGGAATCAACCTAAAATTGAATAAGATTTGGAATATTATTCTGTTTTATGGGCAACAGATCTTAATTGGGAATTGGATAGGTGTAAAGATTCTAAACAGTAGAATCCTAGAGTAAAATTGCAAGCCATATTTGTCCATCACTGTCTTCTACAATGCCGTCATTATTTTCCAAGCCAAAACTTGAAGTCTTACTTACAGGATGGATGAGTACCCAGAATATGAGGGGGTAGTTAATTCCTCTTGATAATTCAGAAAGGAATAATTAGCCTTTGGTGGGGAAAGGTTTTCCCAATCTATACACTTCTTTCCATCCTGCATGGGTTTACCAAATTAAAAAAATGAAGGGAAGTGTGAAGCAGATGGCTTGTGTCAGTCAAGGTACCATGATTTTAATAATTTCGAACTTTCACCCTGATCACTTCAAGTTGTACCCATCAGCTCATTATCTATCTGGACATCTGTCTCACACACAGAGTGTTAGTTTCCTCTTCCCTTCCTTTGGAAGACTCAACAGCTGATGTGTGTGAGCAATTTTGTTATTGGAAAGAGGATCAAAAATACGCATTTTCACATTGCCGATTGTGTGCAGACGGGAGTATGTAATGGAGACCAAACGGTCTTCCTTGTGTCACATCTCAGGTGTACAAACTGGTTTTTCAGTTCTCTCAAACAATATAATCTCCAAAAAGTCCTTAGAATGCACAAAATACAGTGTTTTGTTTAGAAAAATTATCAAAACAGTTACTTTTGAGCTTTTCAGAACTTCCCTTTGCCCAGAAAGCTTATTCTTATAAAAGACAGTAGATGTTTTGTGCCAACATTGTCCCTATTGATCATTGGAAACATCCTCTAAATCACAGAAATCCAGTGGTCACAAGGAATAGATAACTACACCCTTCATGATGTGTAGCACTGATGAAGCATATAATTATCTCTAGGAGAGTGGGAGTTTCTTTTTTAAAATTATTATTAGTTTTTTATTATTATTAATTTTATTATTAATTTTAGTTTGGTTGGTGGTGAGTTGGGGGGTTGTTGTTGTTTAGGGGTTTGACACCCATCCAACCTGGTCTTGAACATTTCCAGGCATGGGGAATCCACAGCTTCTTTGGGCAATGTTACAGCATCTCACCACCCTCACAGTAAAGAATTTGATCCTAATACCTAATATAAACCTTCCCTCTGTCACTTTGAAGGCATTCCCCCTTGTCCTATGACTACATGCCCTTGCAAAAAGTCCCTTTCTGGCTTTCTTGTAAGTCCCCCTTAGTCATGAAGTCTGATTATCAAGACATCTACTTTGCAGAAAGTAGTAACATAGTAGTAAAAATAACAATGCTTAGTAATTACATAGCACTGGTACAATGTGTAGGCAAAGTTTTCATCACTTAACACCCTCAAGTGTGCCAACACCTGCCCCTCAAGCCTCCTCCCCAGCACTGTGAAGGAGGAACCAAAGGAGTTTTATCTGCTGCTTGATAAGAAAGGGACACTAAGAGGTGAAGTGTGATATAAGGTCAGAACAACTTGGAGAGGATTTTCCGGCCATGAGCTACTTTCCTTGGAAAGTAGTAATAGAGAAAGTCACTAAATTTTAGAGAAATGGAAATCTGGTAGAGTTCTGTTGAACTGGCATGGGCAGTTGCTTACTAACCACTCTGTCGACACTCTGAGGAGTATGCATAAAACAAAAAATGAAAGGGAAAAAGCTGTAATCAGTGGTCATAGGGAAGTTTGACATGACTTTGCAAAGCCATCATTGGGTATTTGGTGTAAGGTGTTGTATGAACAGAAGGGTGTGAAACCTCTGCTTTGCATGAAGAGTCAGATGACTTCCAGGCAGAAAAATGAAAAAATGCCTGGGTTTCATTTCCTACTATGTTTGGAAGAGATGATGGTCCAGCTGTGACTATGGAGTCATACATGAGAACCACTTCAACTCTATGCAGCTCAAGACTTCTCAATACTATTCAGGCATCTCTTTCAGCTAGATTAGGGCTAGTACTCAGACAAAGAGTTTGTGTTAGTGCTGAGTGTTCAATCCTCTCCAGCATGCACTCAGTACACATCTGCTAAGGAGCACAAATAAAATATTGGATGCTCTTAGGCCTTTGGCTCTGTGTCATAAAGGACAGATATTTTCAGGATCCCCCTGTGTTGTTTTCATCCCCCCTGCTGATTCTCAGGAAAGGCAGAGCAAAGGAGCTGTCTAAACCTGGGTGACCTGACTTACGACCTGACTCTTCACAGTTCTTGGGCAACAAAACATACACTGGCAGTGGTGACCTGGTTTATCACTTTTGGGTGGAATGAGAAACAAAACAGGGCTGGAAGACACATAGGACCCATGAGATTTATGTTCTGACCTTCCGCTCTAGGCTGTTGACTAATTTCAAAACGATTTGTGGAGATGTGCTATTGTGCGTCAACAGAAGAGATCCTTATGAGCCAACTATGTCAACATTAACATGACACCATTTGTTCAAGTGTAAAGGATTTGGAAAAGGGATCCTAAATTTCTTTACTAAAATACATTTCTGTCCATCTGTCTGATGATTTATCACAGGACATTCAATGCTTTTTGTGACAATTTGAATGTGGAGATAAGTAAAAGGCCTGAATGTAGTCTCTACAGGCAGGAGAGTGTACCTAGAAGTCAGACTTGCACACAGAAGATGGCGTGACAGAGCCTGATGTCATGGCTTTCTTTGCTCTTTGCAGAATTTCTTGCCTCAGTTTATGATATAATACTAGTAGCATTGCATAGTAGGCAAATGACCACAATGGGACTGGGAGACCCTATTTTGTTCCTAGATTTGCCTTTCCTAGATGCTGAATGATCATGAATTGCTCTGTGCTTCTATTGTCTTATCTGTAAAATTGGATGCATGGCGGTGGCCTTCTGAAATGTGAGATTTAGTGATTGAATTAGCCAAAACTCAAAAGCTGAGTTGGAAAAAGGATTTCTTTCTGATACTTCACCCTCCTGTTACTCTTAGAAGTTTAGTAGCAGTGTCAGACCAAGTGGGGTCACCTGGGAGATACAGCCAGCTGTGGGTGAGATGTGTGTCTGACAGATTTAACAGGGCAGTCTAATCCAGCACAGTCACTCTGAGTGAATAGTTCTCTGTAGAGGACAGTATTACTGACTTAATATATCAGTTCCTGGAATCTTCTGCCTGGATGGGTAATTACAGCAATTAGTTGTGTTCAGTTGTGTTGTGTTTTGTCCTCAACACACTAAGAAGACTGAGCTGTTTGAGTAATTAATCTCTTCCAAATTCCCTACTCGCAGCTCTTCTTTACACGTTCTCTAGTAATTCAACAGAAAAGCACTGCTCAAATTAAGACCTTTTTGACAAATTAGGCAAAAAATTGGGCTTGATGACCCAGTCTCCCTTCTAGCTGCATGTTTCTGACAGCAAAAAGAATGCCACACGTAACTGGAATCAGTTTTCCTCTGCCTTTTAACGTATTTCTTCCAACACTTTGCCAAAGAATTGCTCTATAGATTCGTGGCCAGTCACTGAACCTCAGCACGTGTCCCCATCTTGTAAAATATGCTTTATTTTCCTGTATGTATGAAACTACATGTAGCTATGCCATAATACGCCATTTGACTCTGCTTGCCTTGCTTAGCAATCCAGATGTTTCAACATTACCTGTAGGTTTGTTCAGTGTGCTGACATTTGTGAGTTCACTTTGAATCATAAGTCCATTTGGAATCTTAGTGGGACGACCATTTTATAGCCATCCTTGGAGGCATTTAAAAGACATGTAGATGTGGTACTTGGGAACTTGATTTAGTGGTGGACTTAATAGTATGAGGTTAGCAATGGCACTTGATGATTTAAGGGTCTTTTCCAAAGATGAAAATGATTCTGTGATTCTGCATTCTAGCATAGAATGTTAGAATCAAAATGGTCTGGGTTGGAAGGAACCTTTGAAGATCATCTAGTTCAACCCCTCTGCCATGGGTGGGCATGTTAACTTTGCATTTATTTACAGATCTTTGAAGCATCCTTGAATTAACACCTTACCTTCATGTCAACAGTTCCAGCAATCAAGTTATTGCTTAACCAGTTTTAACTTCTTGAACTAAAACCAAGATGAGTGTTGTACAGTGCTACTATCCCAAGCAGACTACAGCACTAATTATTGTGAATTATCACTGTACGTGTTGTGAGATGTGTCACATCTGTCTATGCTGCCGTTCCCAGGGAAATGTAGCATTCAGCTTTTGGGCCTGTAATTGTTGGTGAAATTTGCTTCTTGTCCCTGTAAAATGGCACTTACCTGTTTGCAATGGTAGTAGTAGCCTAGATCTCTTCCACAGATGGAAGTCCTCTTTCAAGCTGCTGATGGAAAATGTCTGATGGCGTTAGTGGTCATTTGCTGAAATAGGAGGAGCTTCTGGGGAAGGGGAGAGCTTCTTGCAGAGAATACCCAAAGAGCCATGTGGAGCTGTGCTGAAGAGTTCAAGTATATTTGTTGGGGGTCAGTTTAATTCTCATCCGTTTCTCATGAGCTACAGATATCTTTCACTTCACCTGTGGGAACTGAGCCCACAAGTGCCCTCTTCCTGATCTACTTTTTTTCTTTTTCCCTGTAAGCTCCTTCTTTCTTTCCCTTTTAGGCTCCTGCCTACCCTGCATTCATATACCTCAACCTAAAATTATCTGATTTGTTCATAAGGCTCTTCAGAGTAAGCTCTTATCCAGTTACATCCATCAAAGCAGCATTTAGTTCCCATATAAAAACATTTTCCTCAGCTATCATTAATACAGTTGTTTCATGCTTCTGTGTGCACTTGGAGATTATCCTGTCTGTCTTCTTCACCTGGGCTTATTTCTTCCATGTCTTTCAAATTCTACACACATTAGTGCAAATGAATGGGAATGTGGAGAACTTTATTGTTGCCAAGCAGAAATGAATGTCTTAAGTACTAAATATTCTCCCAGACTAGACAACCATAGAGGAATTTAATATGATACATAATTTCATTCGTGTTGGAACCGCATTTCCCCTGATTTTATTTTGAATCTGAAGATGAAGAATGAGAAAGCAGCAGAAATACACTTTAGACCATGGAAAGAATGCAAATGGTGTTTCACAAAAGGACAGCAGTAGGAAGAATGTTTAAATCTTTAAGTGACTCTAAAGAATGCCATGGCAATCTCGGTGGTTACTTTAAAAGAATACCAGAAATGAGTTGACTGTTATACTGACCCTTTAACCACAACATAGGATTTTTTTTTTTTTCAGATAGCGTGTACGAATATGCTTGAGGCAAAACGCATACTGCTCAATCAGTATCATAATTTCCCCCCTTTCCCCAACCACGTGTAAAAGAAACTTCAGAATCTGCCACGTAAATGTTACCCGTTGACGAACCACCGAAATTTTTTCCAGGACCATGCTTTAACAAAGACGCTTTCGAGGGATTCCCATGTTCAGCCAAAAATGAAGGGTTCTTATCTAACACTATCTTGTCTAAATATATACAGCCTGTGATGACGAAATAAAAAAATTTTGAGACCAGGTATAAATACCACTGACAGGCAGATGAAGTTCATTCGTCTACTCTCTTCTAATAGAAGGTTTAACTATTAGAAGTTGAAGTGCACTGCTCTTAGAACTGACATCTCCCAGAACTTATCTGAGCAGTTTAACTGAACCATCAGCAAGAAAATGCCTTTCCAAACCTACAGCTTGTTTGTTCTGTCTATCATCATGATTTATTTTGGACGTGTTGAAAATAGATTTAATCTGCTTCAACTTCAAGATGATATAGACAAACTGAAAGCTGATTTTGTAAGTATAGTCTTCTACTGCATTTCTCTTTTTCTTCTGCTTGTGCTTTACATATCATCTAAACTTGAGCACTGTTGACATACTCAGTATGTACCAATAGAGGGTAATCATGGAACAAATTTTTTGGTTATACCTTTTTTAAACAAGAATATGGACAATTTCTTTGGCTTTGCTAAAATCTCTCACTAATCTGATTTAGTTTTTCAATAGTCATAGTTACTGTAGTTGTTTGCATTTATTTCAAGGATGCTCTTTCTTTCACAAGAGCTTCTCCCAGATCAATTCAGCCTTTGATTACATGGAATATCTTCTAATAGAAAATCTTAATGCAATGTATGGAGAATATATGAATATTTATTCAATTCAGTCTAGATGTAATTTACTGACTTTTAAAATTTTATATTAGCAATGTTATTGGGGGGGTTAGTATTAGTTAGTAATTAAAAAAAAAATTGAGATGAACTTTTGCTTTAACAAATGCACTTTTGTTACTTATTATTAGTAGCAGTAGTGTGTTTCCCAAAGGTGGTTCCTACTTCTTATTCTTTTCCATCTTCCAGTCATTCCAATTCCACATTTGTGACTGTGATCTGGCAGAGGAATGTAATCTGGCACGATATTCTTTCTTTTTGGGTAGAATTTGTAACTTGATAACTGTAATGTTAATTCACCAGCCTTCATCTAGGAGGCATTAAAGTAGTTCATAGTTGAATTCAGCTGGGATTAGTCATAGAGATAGCAGATCCACAACACAGTCATTTCTAATTAACAGCTTTTATTATCAATATATTTTTGCTGTTTTTTTTTCCTTAAATGCATGAAAGCAACTGCAACACTCTGCTCCTATTTTCAGCTATGATTTTGTCATAATTTTGTGCAAATGACATTTGAAATTCAGTAGTCAAGAAACCACTCTGAAGTGGTGAAGACTAGTATGATACTTCAGTTTTTGCCAATTGGTCAGAAAGTTGCTGTAAAATTTATATTATATCTTAAATTTGTTATTAACATAGAACAGAGGGAGTCTCACTAGAATATATATAACTCTGTTGAAGACATCTTGAGCCATGGTGAGGTTTTTGCAGTGACATTAAAGCTCTGGTTCACAGCAGGTGCTCCCAACCTTTTAGAAGAAGAAGAAAACGAAGTTTGGCAGTGTAGTCAGCATGGGGAGCCAATCAGGCTAGGTTTCTGTCAGCCTGCAAGTTTTCCCTTTGCACTCACTGTATTTAAATTACTGAGCAGACAAAAGAAGGAAATAGTCACTGCTGTGTACAAAAAGAAAAAAAAAGAACAGATGCAGAAGAGGAAGTGATTCAATTCGCCTTTCCTTGGTAGGAGAATTGTATTGCTCTTTTTTTCCTAGCATCTGATACCGTGTGTCTCTAACATCTGATGGTTAAATGCCGTCCTGTGAGCTTCTCAGTAGCACACTAATCTTGCATATACTCATGCCTGACTGTGGGCTACTGGGCTGTTCTCCAGTTCTATAGTTTGTTCTTGTTTCATATGAGGTTTTATTAAGACTGCATGAATTTAAGGCCACAGACGACCATATACTGCTGGACTTTGACTTATCAGAAGACATGTCAAATTCAGGCCTATTGATTTTCTAGTGAGTTGCTGTGTTTATGAGCTTTTATTTTCATCTGTCAGTAGCAAAAGCATTTGGGAAAACAGATGTGTTCAACATCTCAGTTTAGGTATAGCAGGAGAAGCACTGAAAAGCAGATTAATGCCGTTTCTGATAATAGGCAGCCATGCAATGGGATTTGGTGCTTAAAGAAGTCAAAGCATTGTGATAGCTATAGGCCAGTGGTACAAAAATCTGGATTTTACTGCTTATTTGATTAGAGAACACAAATTTGCCTTGTGATAAGTATTGTTTGTATGACAGATATGTTTGTTCTTTGTTGCAGAACTCAAGTCATTCAGATGTCGGTGATGGCAGACCAATCTTTACGGGGAGATTGTCAAACTGGACAGAGGTGAGTCAGAAACAGATATGAAAAAGCATCTCAGGCACTTTGCAGGGTTCTTTTGGTACAAAGCAGCTCCTAGAACCAGTGTAGTTAGCTGGGGTAGAATGAACGTGAGCAGAGTTCTATTTGTTAACTTGGAAATGAGAAAAAAATACCCATAAAAATGCTTCCCATAAGGGTCAAGGTGCTTTGTACTGCACCATGAAATGATCTAAGATACAGACAAGCCCAGGAGGTGATTTGCAACTTCTTCTTTCTCACCTTGTTGTAAGTGGCAGTGAGAATCCCTGCATGCTGTGTTTTATCTTCATTAATTTCCCTGTCGATGAGCACTCACAGACCTTTCTTTTTCAACAGAGAAATGAAAAAAGGATCATCCTGAGTCAGATTGTTTCCATGTACTTGAAAATCCTTGAAAATACTGACAAGTCAAAGGCGCATGTCAGGAACATAACTGAGGAGCTCTACACTCTGAAAGAAAGCCTTTCTGATGGCTCAAAGAAGATGGAATATCTCAAGGACCTGACAAAGCTTCAGGTAAGGCTCTTCCTTTGCCTCCAAGGCTCATCAAGTTATATTTTCCAGTTGTGATTTGAGTGTGATTCAAGCCAATAGGGCTCCAGCAACCCATATGGTAACCCTTGTCTAGCTCACTTCACACTGGAAAACCTAATGTTTCCAGCTGCAGGGGCTGCTGCAGGCCTACAGTGTGGGGTAGACTCCTGAGTCTTGCTGGAGTTTGGCACAAAGGTGCTGACAGCACCTCCACTCAGTCTGCACACCAGAACTGACACTGACAGAGCCTTTGTGGTTTTGGAACTGGGTGGGAAAGTTGTGCCCAGCTAGGGTGTGCTCTATGGCTTTGGAAGCACTTGGCTTATTGAGCGGGTGCCGATGGCACAAACCACAAACCACTGACCTCTGCAGAGTTCTGCAGACAATACTCCAGTGGAGTTAGATGCTTGTAACTACAGAGTAGTTGTTTCACAAAATATATCTGGTCTGTGGCATGTTGTGAAGTAGCACAGAAAGTGAAAAATAAAAATCTGTGACGAAGTGGCTCTTTGCTGTAGGAATTAGGTAGAAGAGTAATTGAAAACTGCAGATGTCCATCAGTTTTACTCTGGTAGCAGGGTAGCTTATGGGATGTGATCAGTAAATGATTATAGCTCTTGGCATAACTTCCATTTGATTTTTACTTTTAATAGGTGAATGACTTGAAAATTCAACGTAAAGCTGTGAATGAGCTGTTCAGTGTCTTACAAAAACTGGGAGATACTACAGGTTCTTACAAAAGAAAAAGAAGCCAGTTTCAGAGGCAGTGCAAGTGTTAATGCCATCTTATGTTCTTTCGTATAAATCTTGTGACACAACTTCTTTATTTTAAGCTTTCTATTGAATTTTTATACATTTATTTATTGATATTTAAGTATTTTAAATAATTATTTATAAAGAAATACTTATCAGAGTATTTATATGCTCTACTATTGTATAAGAAATAATTTTGTCTTAAAATCCTGTCTATTTGTTATATGTTTGTTGACCTGAAAATACAGAATGAGACACCGTTTACCCAGTTTTCCATATGGAAATCTTGAAATGACATGATAGGGTACCTAGCTTTCCATCTGGTGCTGTCTTGAGAGAGGATTGTTACAAGATTTGTCTCATCATTAATCTATTTGGCATGGAGATACAAGCACCAATAGGGGGAAGTTACTGTATTCAGAAAAACATATTCATGTCTGCCTATTACTAAGCATATCTAAATCTAAAATCAAGCAAATAAACATGTTTAAAGATAAGCAAATGCTGACTCACGTTTCTGAAGGAGAGTATTGATGATTAGTTGCTGGTATTTATTATTATTATGCACTGAAATAACCAGGAGGCCAGTCTACTTAACACCTCAAGGCAATGTGACTAACTGTACTGCACTGACTTAACTTCAACTCTCAGGTTTAAAAAATTGCTGGTTTTTGTTTGTGTTTTTGTTTTTACTTTTTTTATTATACTGAATAATTTAAATGTGTCTGATGTAATTTTATTTATTTGGACGTAGTAGTAAGGAAGTTTTTATCCAAAGGACTACATTTTTGTACTGGAGTATTATTAAAAACTTTGGATTTCTCAATAGAAACTTCTTGAATTTTGGATTTTAAACAATGAAAGAATAAATAAGTAAATATATAATTAAATAATTAAAGTGTGCTTGCATGTTTATTCACCATAATTTCTGTGAAAAGTAAAATGTTAGTCTTGCATTACATTGTCAGAAAAGATGGTCCTGCCCAGATACATAAAGCACATTTTGTTTCCTCCTGCCTGTCCAAGATCTGGGAATGGATAATGTTTTTAAAGAAATCTGGCAGAAGGGTCTCAAATTCCCAAGTTTTACTTGTATCTGGATAAGGAAACATCATTTTGCTTAAAAGAAGGCATTTATCATTTGAAATTTGTTGCTACTCTGACATCCAACAAAGGACACTTCCAAATTTCCCTGCAAGTCAAAGATATGGAGCCCAGGCTGAGATCAGCCCAGCTGCTGGGCTCTTTACGAGGGGTACAAGTTGAAGGTCTTGGGCTGCTTTGGCTTTGGCCACTCTCACAGGCTTGGGTTTGGGCTCCCAAATTCTCATGTCCTCAGGGCTTTACCAAGCAAATTATCTGGGGCGGACTGGCTGGGCTGACTGGGAATGGGGCAGATTTTCCTTGGCATTCCTGCCAACATGAGACTTCCAACTACCCCCTGAACTTGAATCAACGAATTCCAGAAATAACACCCTATCAAGTCCAAAGTTTAGTTGGAGTAAGTCCAACAAGCTTAGTCATAATTGCTGCAGCCCTTCCTACTCGCATGGGCCCAGCTGTCTCCCTTGATGTAAGATACCTTCATTCATATTCTCATTTGACAGTCATAACAAAGCAATTCAGTAATCCTGGAGACTTGAACTGGTTTTGAAGGAAACAGCTGTTCTTGTTTGTATTCATCACAGACATGCATATGCATGTGAGATGCAAGTAAAATAACTCTGCGGGATTTCTCCTGTTCCAGGAGAAGCCTCAGTAAGCGTTTAACATAGCAAGGTGTCCTGTGCTCATGCTCTTTCATGAGGTATTAAAAGAGACTAACTGTCCTCTGGGAACACACAGCCAGCTGTAACAAATTCTATTGAAAATAATATAAAAATAAAACAAAGAGAATGAGGAAGAAGTGAGAGAAAAACAAGGAAGAGGGGGAGGGAAGGGAAGGGAAGGGAAGGGAAGGGAAGGGAAGGGAAGGGAAGGGAAGGGAAGGGAAGGGAAGGGAAGGGAAGGGAAGGGAAGCTGAAAAACCAAACAGGTTTACTCTTGAGTAAATTAATACTCTGCTTTTTTTTTTTTTTTTTTTTTTTTTTTTTTTTTTTTTTTTTTTTTTTAATTTAAAGCCAGAACTGGCTAGGAACTATTTTATTAGGCTATAAAATGAAGTCTATAGTCTTTCCACACCTTGCCAAAGGGGTCCATGGAAAAACAAGTAAGGTTTACATCCAGAAGAAATAAAAATAACATTTCCCAATCCATCCTGCCTTAGCTGTTTGTACCCAAGCCTGTGCCATTTTCTGTGCTCTGCTGTCCCGTGCATTCCTGATGTTATCACATTAAATCTGGCTCAAAACAACCAGTGTTTGGAGGGGAGTTTATTGCTCAGTCACACAATTTCCCAGGTTCCTCTCATGCTAGTGCTTGGGAGCAGAGAAGTAGGGAAGGAAAGAGCAGTGCAGAGATGGAGTGACAGCTGGCACTGCTGACAAAATGTGTTTGTACACTCTCATTTCAGTAGTTTTTTGGTTTGGGTTTTTTTTCATTTATTTAGTTGATCGGTTGGATGTTTTCTTCCTTTTCTTTTCCTCCAAAGTATCCTCATTTGACCCTGGAACTTTTTTTAAACATTTTTAAACCTTTCATGTTAAGCCTGACACCAGACAGTGCAGAGATTCACCAGTGCTACCCAAGTCACCTAATCCTTCAAAGAAATCTAAATAATTAGTTTCTTATATTGACCTGACTTTTCCCTACCCAGTGTAAGTATGTGAAACCCATTTCTACAGGATGCTTAAGATAACTGCTGAACATTTCTCACTTTGCTCCATTATTCTGATAGCAGTGCCAGAGAAGAATATAAAAATCAGCCTCCAGAAGACTACATTTTTTCCATCCTCTCCCTTCTCCTCCCCACCCCTTTCTGTCCCCATCTCCTCTCCTCCTCCCTCCCCATCCCATCCTGTCCCATCTCCATCCTACCCCACCCTATCCCTTCTCCATCCCTTGCCCTCCCCTTCCCTCCCATGCCATGCCTTTTCTGTATGATACACAGCTGTACACCATTCAAATTAGGTAAATCATTTGTCACATGAAAACTTGTCATCTCTTCTCTCCCATTAACCAGAGTCCTGGATCTCATTTTCTGTGTCATTCCTCACTATATCCAAGTGAGGAAGGCACTTCCAGCTAAGATAATTTAAGTGTGACGTGAATTTTAATGGCTACCATAAATATTTACAAAGAAAAACATAGCAGAGTTTTTGGACATTTTTTACTGAAGGTCAGTACAATTTTTTCCAGCTACACAGTCTGAGAGGGTTAATAGATGCACATGCTTGGAAGTGAAAAGATATTGTCTCCTATTAGTAGTTAAAACTAGAAAGGGGAAAATTCAAGAGGAAAGACAAAATTGTCTGAGGATGTCAGTGTGTTTTGTGGAGCAAATTGATTCTGTCCTTACTCTCTATTGCTCCATATTATCAGTACTGATTTTAATCTGCCATTTTATCACCTTGTCACTCTGTATTTCAAAGTCCTTAAAAAGTTCTTTGCAGCTGGATCTCTTCTCTGTATCCTGCATAACTTAATACATCAGTAAACTTAGTTATGAATATTATTAGCTCACTATATCAGCAAACTTTATTGTGAGTATGAATAACTAAGTTAATAATATTAAGTTAATTAATTAATTAAGTTTACCGCAAGACAGGAGCCCCGAAGAGGAGATAGAAGGACTGCCTGAAACAATCCCTCAGCCTTGGCCATATTGATCACCACCACCATTGGTCTACCCTGGCCTCCAGTTGGGAGGCCTGGAGACACACCATCTATAACGCTGCTGCTGCTTTTGAGAACACACGCAGGATCACTCTCGAGGAGAAAAGACAACGCAGAAAGAATTGCATCTCGTCGATATCACCTGGGGAGTCTTTCTGCTGTGCCTTCTGCAACCGGACTTGTCTATCTCGCATTGGCCTTTTTAGCCATCAACACACTTGTAGCAAGTGTG
The DNA here is from genome assembly GCA_038380795.1 of Pyrocephalus nanus. Taxonomy (NCBI): domain Eukaryota; kingdom Metazoa; phylum Chordata; class Aves; order Passeriformes; family Tyrannidae; genus Pyrocephalus; species Pyrocephalus nanus. The sequence goes on along the minus strand of CM076262.1, from coordinate 10,488,259 downwards.
GGTAGAGCCCTTCTCAAATCTTCATTTGCGAAGCCTAGCCATGATTATTAACTTAATTAATTAACTAATTAACTAAGTTAATATTATTAACTTAGTGCTTCAGAAACCTTCATTATTTCACAGCTTCCCATTTTTCTCAAATTGCTGATGTGTACATTTTAAATCATGGAAAAGACCTGTTAGCCCAGCACTACTGTGTTCACCCCTAAACCATATCCCCAAGTGCCACATCCACACGCCTTTGCAACAGTTCCAAGGATGGTGATCCCACCACTTACTTGTGCAGCCTATTCCAATGCCTGACCAATGGCACAGGCCACAGGCAAGCCCCCTTATGACTGAACCCACTTAACTGCAAAAACCATATACTGATTTCTGCTCTTTTTTTTTTTTTTTTTTTAATATTTTAACCAGTTGCTTATTTACGTGAGGAATTACTGATAGCGTGACTTCTTTTGTAGCTTTACAGTAAGACTCACCAGAGACTCTTTTGCAGGTTCGAAGACATGGTAGTGTTTTGGCTCCCCCTTGTCTGTATTCGTTGACTTTTCAGTAAACTCTAGTGTGGTATATCCTGTCACAAATGCCATATTTATTATTTTCTTTTGCACAGTGTTTATCCATGGGCCCACTCTGCCTATGTGTGGTAGGGATGTCAGCTTTACTGGTTTGCAGTTTTCTGGGATTCCCCTGAGGCCTTTTAGGAAATTAAAAGTCAATAAGCCCACTTTGTACGTCCCTGGTATAGGGGCAGACTCAACAGTAGGTTGTATCCTGCATCCCTTAAAGTCTCTATTTTGTCTGCATTGTGCTTGGGTCCTGCAGGACTCCTGGGTGAAGATTTTCAGCTCAAATCTGGCCTTGCCATTATCTTCCTCCAATAGTCTAGGAGTGACCATGGGATTACTTTTTGTCAGTGGGAATCAGGAATAATAAAAAAATCTAAAAAAGGCCTGGAGGTGGAAAAATTTAAACCTGGCAGACAAGTGTAGGATTTTCAGCCCAAAATAGCAAATAATACAAAACCTCTCACCTCTTTGCTGTCTTGTGTGGGGCATAGAAGTGACAACAGCAACTTCTGTAATGCATGGGATTCAACAGCTGCTGAAGTAGGTGAGGAGCAGCACAATGGCCCAGCAACAGCAACGAATACGACTTCTGGGTGTGTTATATAGCAGTTGGCCTTGGTGCAAGATAGCAAAAGAAGGCCAACTGTCTTCCAGCTTCCTCTTTCATTCTTTTCTTATCAAGGTACCCACTCACAGTAAGCAAAGTCTTCTTGACTAGCAATAAGGAAGATGTATGCCAAAAAGTTACCTCCACAAATAGAGTAATCCCTTGATCCATGGCAAGGGATCATCTGTGTCTGTATGGTGATCACATCATCCAGAGGGAAACTAAAACCAAAGAGGGCTCCATTTCCTGTCCCATGAAGAGGAAAGGAACCTCCTGCACCACTCCATGCTCACTGCTACCTCTCAGGCAAATGTGTAATTTGCGAGATTTCCCCCTAAATCACCAGTCAGAGATGCCCTTGACCTTACTAAACAGAAAGGTACCGGTCAGGTAAGCCTGATCTCTAAATCAGCTGAGGGTTGTGAGTTTAACAGGAGTAGGTGATGCTCAGTACTTCTTCACAGATTGGATTTATGTTATCAAAAAAGATTCAATAAAATGTATCTGTGTGCATAACCATTTCCACAGAAAGGTATTCTTGAAAAGTGTATCATCATATACAATGAACCCAAGGCCAGTGACATCAAAGGAAAGTCATTCCACAATTCACGATTTTATTTTATCCTTAGGCTGTTAATGTCACTAGAGGTAAGGAAATTCCAACCCCCCTTGCCCCTCCCTGCTTCCTCCCACCTTTCTCATAGGCTCCTGAAGGTCAAACAACAGATGTTTTTCACTGGCAACTCTCCCTCTGGGGCGTGTACAGCTGTCCTCAGTCCACTTCATGTCTCCCTGCATTATCATCTTGTGTCCTCCTCCGCAGATTTCTAGTTGCATCCTTAAAAACTGTAGATGTCAATGATTTATGTTCTTATAAGAACAAATTTAGACTTTCCATTTTAGCTTCACCTTTAGAAAGATCATTAAACAGAAACATTATGCAAATAATGCTGTTCAATCAATTAAAATTTGTTTCCTTACCACTTGAACTGTATTTACGTGACTACACTTTTTCAATGATGCTAAATTGAGTTTGAAATACCTACACTAAAAATTTGCCTACCAGGCGAAACAAATGCTAAAGAACTCAGTCTTACCTAATTTGTTGCAATAACCATGTGCAGTCCTTTATTGAAAAGTATGCTGTTCACTTGCAATATAAAATTCCTTGTGCAGCTGGTGCTGCTTGAGGATTTTGTTAAAGGTTGATTGATTAAAAAATTTACAAAAGTCCATGAAAAGATTACTTTTGATTTAAAAGTGCATTAAACTGGGAAACTTGATTCTGGATATGAATATAAGGTGTTCTTAAAAAAAAAAAATTCTTATCTTGAGTGGTGTGCCCAAACAAATTACTCTAATAAATGAAAAAGCATAGAAGAGGTTGAAAGTATAGAATAGATCCTGCACATTCATGAATTTGTATCAAAACCAACTACCAGTGTTCACATTATTTGCTGAGAATATTCCTATCTTCCTTAAGTGGTGTCAAAATTCCTTCACATTTGAACCGGATATGCAATCCTAGGAAGTATGAAGCATGCAAGTTACTTCACATCATCAGAAATCCTCTACACACCATAGGCTCTATTAAATTTAGATAGTCCAGTCTTACAGGCTTTTGATTCCTGAACCATGCTTCTCCTCTGGTCACTCCAGACACTCAGGGAGCACCTTTCACTCAATGATAGAAAGATTTTATTACTCACTGTAAAGCTAAACTGTTTTGGTTTTGATTACAAATGAAGTGCTGAAGTCCTTTCCCTCATTTAGCCCAGTAGAAGAACATCTGGAATAAAATGGCTGTGAATTTATGGAAAGGTCATAATTTACTGATAAATGACAAAATTCTCAAATTACATCAAATACCAGTAAAATATTAATTTAAAATACATACAATACTTTTCAGAAATTTGTAGAAAATATATAAAATGCTGTCAACTACCCTATGTGCTTATTCTCTTACTTTGTAGATTAACAAGCAGTTTAATAAAAATCATGAATTAATGAAAAAATTGTTGAGATTTTTTATCTGAAGCAAACAAGCAGTGATGAAAGTCCATATGAAAGTCTAGCTGGTGAGCTTCATGTTGCCTGTCTAGCAACTGTTTTGTGGTGGTTTTTTTTTTCCCATAGGCTTTGTAAAAATTACTTGCTTCTTCTATAGATGCTGCAAAAAATGATGTGATTTTCAGATGGTGTTTATCACAGGTGGCTAGTTATAAGGATATAAATGGAAAAATTATTCATTTTAAAACTTTGAACTGATCCTAGTAAGCTAGCTCTTTGTTTTCAGAGAGTTCTTATGAATTCTAAAATTATGTGTAGACCAACTGCACAAATGCTACATGAACACACCGTAGAGAAAGAATAGCAATTAAAAGAGGAAATTCTTATGTATTCGTGCCTCTATCTCCAAAACAAGCTACACACAGATGGACAGAATAGGTATCTTTTAACCTGCACAGAGAAAAGCAAAGTCTTACATGAAAAGTAAAAGTCACTTCAGCTAAGTAGTTTCTGTCCAGTGGTAGAAGTTGCTTCCCAATAAGCATTTCATGTGCCATTAAAACAAACAAGCAAAAAACCCCCACAAACCTTAAAAATATAATTTAATTTGCACTGGTGTTTGACCACTTATGGAAGCTGCTTACTAAAAGCTCTGTTTCAAACCAGAGGCACTTTTGGAGGGCATGAGAAGAGACATCTGGTCTCTAGACTCTGACTAAAGGAATAGCTCTAGTCTGAAGGTCTGTCCTTTCACAATTTTTAATAGCCTTAGGCATTCTTTTAAATCCATATAGCACTCATTTCATATTTTTAAAATTTTCTTAAACCATGTACAGCATCAATTCACAGATTTTCAATTTTGCTTGGCCGTTTTCTATTTTAAAGGGGCTTTATTGATAAACTTTCTGAACCTGTGAGAAGATGACTGACAAGAGAGAAGCAGAATTTTCAATAGGATGCTTTTAGTATTGGATAGACTTCTTTTTTACTTATCTGTGAGCGTGATCCATCATTTCCAGGACAGAGTGCTTGCATGCATTTTTTTGAGGGGTATTTTTGGTGTGATGTGGCAGGGATCTTGGAAAATACTGAGTCAGAATCCCAGTCTGAGTCAGCACTTTCCTCTAGGTGGGACAAAATATGAAACACATCTCCCCTGACCCTCCTCCCATATGGATAGTTCTCCTCCTTGTACCTGGCTTTCCTTGTATCCTCTCTGGTTTTATATTCAGAGTGAATGAGCTACAGATGAACATCTGCTTAGAGGTTCAGATAGGCAAATGAGCAAGGCTTTGGAATGGTTTTAATGTTTCTCCTCAGTTCTTGTTTCTGCTTCGAATATCCACTGCTTTCCTGTGTTTTCTTTGTAATCAGACACTTTTCTTTCTCATCACCTGTCTCTCTTTTTCTCCCACTCCCAGGAAAGTTCTCTTATTTTTTTACCCTGCTTGGCCCTTCCCAGGGCTCAGCCTTGCTCAGTCCTTTCTTATGGGTTTCTTTCAGGGCCTACTGCTTCCCATGAGATGTGATCCAAATGATGATGGCTGAATACAAAGGAAATCTCTATCAGATGAATGTGTGCCTTTTGTATTAATACATACATGTCTATTGTCAGAAAAGTCCAAATCACCTTTTCTCCACCTTGAGCCCCTCCATATCTTAGGAGGACATGCTTTAGCTATTTCTAAAAACAGTTATTTGACTTTATTATGACCCTCCTAATCTTTTCTCTCTTCTTTATTTTCTTTTATCACAGTTACTTGCATCCTGGGTTTATGAAACTTATTAGCACCCTGTGAGCTCCTATCAAATATTGGTAGCTTATTCAGCTGAGCTGACATTGTAATGCTCCTTACCTTTCATCTTTTGTGGCATCCATTAATTGCAGAGATTATTACTCACTCACATAAGAAATAATGAGTCAAACACATCAGTGTGGGAGTTCTAGTTCTTGTCTGGCTATTTCTTACCTGTAGCCAATCTGTTTAATCTTCAGAGGAAAGTGTGTGGGTTTTGTTCCTTTCTACTGTTATTGTTTTCTTCCTTGTAGTTATTCTCAGTTTGTCTCTGTTTGAGCTAGATGAGACCTTCCATACCTCTTCAGCCTCAGGAATATGCAAACACATTTATAACAAATTCAGCATCAAAGTAGCTTTTGCTATTCTGACATACCAGCATGAGCCCATTACTGTTTTTCACCTCCTAGGAGGAGTGAGAGGGGATAGATGGTCTGGAGCTTAGAAATGACTGAGAGTTAGCCCAAGAGGAAATGTGATTTGCTGCAGCAGTATTTATTAATTTATACTTAGCACCTGGAGTATACACTCAAGTTAAATCATTAAATAAAAGTGTGGAACAGGAAATACTAGCTTTCTTGTGCTTGAGAAGGCTGTGGTGAGAGGAAAGTCTGTAATGAAATTCGGGAGAAAAGGTCCCAGGCAGTACAACCATCTGATAGCCTGGTTTCGTATCACCACATCTGTCTCACAGTGCCAGAGGCAAACCAAATTTTCTTTCCACCAGACACACAATTTTAAGAATTACTGAGCTGTATGGACAGAAATTCACCCCTGGGCTGAGTGGCAATGCACCCACCAGGAACATTGCACGCAGTTCCCCTCCAACCCCCACCCACCTTCAGCTTGCAGAGGTGGCTAAACCAACAGAAAACCAAATCATAGACCTCACGAAATGGAGGGTAACTGCTACATAGCTCACAGCTAGTATTGCTCAAAGGAACCATGGATTCCCTGAATGTGTCTAACACACAGCATTACATACCTGCTCTTGCTGGACCCCTTGCAAGCAGAGATGGTCTAGCCAACTGTAAAAATTTTGAGGTGAACAAACTTCTACTAAGAAGAGGAATGAATCCCACTGTGATCTTAGTTGTGGTCAAAGCTAAGCAGTGAGCACAGTTTGCAGCAAAGGAGCAAAGACTTCAAATGCAACACATCAAAGTATCTCTTAAACGATCTTATTTAGGTGCTCTTTGGTGCAGCTGTTTGTAGAAACAAAGGCACTAAATTAGTCACAGGGCTATTGAAGTTGTCTGGCTGACTCATAAAAGCAAAGTGACAAAAAGTTAATTAAACATACAGGCAACAAAAACCAGTTTATGATTACTTTTCCAAGATAGTAAAGAAAACAGTGAAGAGAAGCGGCTAATGTCAAGTCAAAGGGGATTGTTATTACAAGAACATAGAGGTTGTGTCGCCTAATAATTAATAATGTTTTGCAGGAAAAAATTAATGTTCTTTAAAAATCCAATTATAAAATAATGTATTAAAAGGGATATCATCCATGGTAATTAAAAATTTCTTAGACATCTGTAATGCAAATGCAGAAAGGCAGGGCAATCAAACATCATGGAAACAAGTGCTCTCAGCTGAAGAATGAGAAAGCAAATGTGGCTGGAGTTAAATGGGTTTTGATTTAAAGTGCTCAGGAGTGTTTACCTCACAGCTGTGATCTGCTTTAATGCTCAGGTGAATAATCATCTCCACAGCCAAAGGGTAAATCAACACAGATTCAGAGGCTGTCACTACAGAGGGGGTGTTGTGTGTGTGTAGCAATACAGCATCCACATTGCTACCTCAGGACAGGCTGAATTCATTGAATGTTTCCATCTAGCTCCTCAGGCCTTCATCACCTGCCTCCACCTGTTTTCCAAGGAAGATAACATTTTTCCATAAGTGAAAACTTATATGTATTGATTATCCATGTTTGATATCTTACACTAACAAAGGGATTTTGTATGTAATTTCATTTATTCTGTATTTTCTAGGATGTTTTGCTTTACTCATTTGCCATTAAGCTGGAGCAGTAATTATGTGTATGACTTCAGGTGGAGATGACTCACGTTCATATTCTTCAGCAATTGTCCCTGCAGTGTTGGGGATGTCATCCTATATTAAACCGATTTCCTGAGCAAACAGTATTCCCAAGAGATGGCAAACTGGACTGCAGAGGCTATGGGAATAATTTCACTACTTCTGTAGAATTTTTGAATTCAATAATTTACATTGTATGAAGGCTAAATTTTGTGCCAGACCTTACCTAGAAAGGTAACACGTTTACCTTTGGATAAAATGGAATTTGGAGATTCCCAGCTGGAGCCCTATGTTACAGTGTTTCATTGGGATCATTTTTGGGAAGTACGAAAATAAAAAAGGAACTGTTTTCTTACTTTCTTTTGTTTCAAGTTGCTTATGCGGTTGGGTGAGATATTTGATATTTCTTTCATATTCCTCTTGAGATAAGGAAGATAAAGTAGTTATCTTAAAGTGAACAAGGCTGAAAGATCATTTACAAGAGAAATCCACAGGTATAACAACAACCTTGGAAGGTTTGCATTTCATTTCTCCACTTCCCTCCTAATACAAAAGTTGAAGGAAATGCCCTAGGTTTACTAATTTGGTTATTTCTGTTGGCTAAAAAATGTCCATTTGCTTTTGGATTCCTGAGGCAAATGGGCTGACCTTGTGTTCTCCACTTTTAGACACAGGACATTTCAGCTAGAAGCTGTTAAATATTTCGGTATTTTGCCTCTGCCCTATGCTGTTGGGAAACATGATCAGGGTGTGTCATATGAGGCTAACCAATTTCCCCACAGCAGAGGCTACAGTTCTGTGAGGGGGTTTTCTGCTACAAAAAATGTCTAGTGAAACCACAGGCTGCTCCTGAGTCTTGTGTATATGGTACGGGCTGTGGCCTCAAAGCAGGCCAGTGCTGCCTTTGTATTATGAACACAACTGCCTCAAGTAAGTGAACTCTTGATCCAGGGAGTTGTTACCAAAAAGGTCAAGACAATATATAAAAATTGGTAGGTCTGATAGGTCTCACCAGTTTGTGTACACACCTATGCTTCATTAACTTTTGACTGAAACATGGTACTGAAATATGGTAGCACTGAGTTTAGGATACCAATTTGAAGCAGACATGTGGTCCTACAAGAATTTTATCCCAGAAGTAAAAACATTATTTGCTGATAATTTATACCAAGCCAGCAGATGTGTAGGTGAGTGAGGAAACTCCTGTCCATCATACTGCTGGAAACTGGATATTGTTGTGTTCTAAAACAATCTGGAAATTTTCTTAAAAATATTTTCTTTAAAATTATGTATAACCATGATACAGTTCAATGTGTGAAGCAGCAGTAAAATGGCCTCAGGATAGAAGACATCTCTACAGCACACAGAAGATGAGAAGATGAGAGGAAAGGTAAAAAGCCATGCCAATGCATACAGGTAGATTCTGACACAAAAGAGAAAGGGAAATCTGCTGAGGGATGCAATGAGAATGGCAATCTGGTTAATGTGGCACATGGAGAATGCTGAGAATGCTTAAATTGAAACATCTTGAACCAATATAAGCACTAAGACTGCATTGCTGAAGGCCAGAAAAAGGGTGCTAGAGCAGAACAAGAATGAAAATTGAAGAGACAATTAAAATCTGGCTGTTAATTTATAGCTGATGTATGTATTGGATTTGAATGGCAAAGTTTCAGTAGCCAAGGGCGACAGGAATGGCTTCTGTGAGAAGCTGCTGGAAGTTTCCAGGATGGACTCGCCACTGGCCAAGGCCTAGCCAACCAGGAATGATAGTAACGCCTCTGTGATAACATATTTAAAAAGGGGGGAAAAAAGGTTTTGGGCAGTTGAAATTGCAGCCAGAGAAGAGTGGAATGAGAATGTGTGAACAACTCTGCAGACACCAAGGTCAATGGAGAAGGAGGAGGAGGAGGTGCTCCAGGTGCTGGAGCTGAGGTTCCCCTGAAGCCTATGGTCCCCCTGCAGCTCATGGAGGAGACCCACACCAGAGCAGGTGGATGCCCAAAGGAGGCTGTGATCCCTTTGGATGCCCATCTGGAGCAGGGTCCAGGCAGGGACCTGTTGATCTGTGGAGAGAGAGCCCACCCCCACACTGGACCAGGTTCCTGTGAGGGACTCATGCTGGAGCAGCCTATGCCTAAAGGGCTGAACCCTGTGGAAGAGTGAAGCATGTTGTATCAGTTTGTGAAGACTTTTTTGTTGCGTTTGGACTCATGCAAGGGAAGTTCATGGAGGACTCTCTCCCACGGGAGGTACCTCGTGCTGGTACTACCTCCAATGAACTGACTGTAAGCCCCATTCCCATCTCCCTATGCCACTGGGGTAGGAGGTAGAACTTAGAAAAGAGGGAAGGGTGGTGGGAAGGTGTTTTTAAGGTTTATTTTACTTCTCATTCTAATGTTCTGACTCTGTTAAATTTAATTAATATTCTCACTTCTAGTCTGTTTTGCACACGATGGTGATTGGTGAGTGATCTCTCCCAGTCCTTATGTCAACCCGTGAACTCTTTGCTTTATTTTCTCTCCTCTGCTCTGTGATAGAGCAGCTTTAGTGGGTACCTGGCATCCAGCCAGGGTCAACCCACTGCAATGGAAATAGTGTTGTGTTCAGTGGCGGTGTATTTGTGCATTCTGTAGAACTTGCAAGACTCAATGACAACTGGGATATGAGGACTCATAGACAGTTAACCCAAAAGAGATACCTGACTTGCAGGTCTGAGGAAAGATTGCTATCCTGGATCTAGAAGGAAGTATGACTCCATTTGACTGTACTGAACAGAAGTTGGTGTAAGTCATTCAGAGAGACCACAGGGAGAAGTCATGAAGTGCAGTGGAAGATCTTCAGCCTAAACAAACAGATGATGCTATGGTTAGGGCAAGGGAAGTATCACAAAAGTCAAGATACTGAGACAAAAAATAGCAGTTAACTGTTGTATGTATCAGTATACTGATTATGAGTCTGGCCAGGGAGAAGTCAGGAAAGACTGAGAACACTAATGCAGTGGAATACAAGAAGGAAAGGTGGACATTTTAAAAGCAAACCAGTGGTTGCATACGTGGATAGGATTGTTATCTTTCCATATCTTTCATGATGAACTGAGGGCAGATTTATTAATCCCTGGCATGAAACAACACGAAAAATATGACTAAAGAAATATCAGATCAAGAGAATCTAAGAATTGATTATAAGCATCAGCTGAGTGAAAATGAAACCTAAATCACAAAGGATAAAGTCAATGAAATTCAGAACAGGTGAAATCAGATTTCATATTTGTCAATTCCCCATAAAGGTCAGTCTGAAATTGCACACTTAACCGGTGGCACAAAGACTTGACTTTGGAGCAAGTTCTTCTAAATTGCAGTTCTACATGCAAACTATAGAGCTGTACTTTCCAATTTAATGCCAAGTACCAAATTGTATTTAGTGGAAAGTTTTGGTATGGAGACTTGAGAAAGTGGAATGCAAATCACATATGTACTCCAGACTTCACTAAGTCCTTTTTACATTTGTGTACAAAATGCTGGAAAAGGGACCACTGAACTCTTCCCTATATGCTGTTCTGTGGTCTCCACTGACTTTGAGGGCCGATGGACAGCTATCAGCTCTCACTTCTGCATACAGACCACCCTGCCACTCTGCTTTTAGAGTGATGCATCTTCTACTTCACCTGTTGAGGACAGGTCCCCCTGCTGTGCTGTCATGTATAGAATGACCTTCTCAAAGTACTCTAACCTAACTCTTGTACATGGAGATTGTCTGAAATGCCTCCTCCCTCCTCTCAAATCAAAATAAAAGTCTTCAAGTTATTTCTACACCGAGAAGTCACACATTGTGATAAGGAAAGCAAAGAGTCTGCAGCTGAGGCAGACCTTGGAGGCAGATCTATCCTCACCCAAGCCAGGCTACAAATCTGAATGGTTTCAGTCCATTACTATTACCGGAACAAAGCACAGTCAGGAATTTTGAAATCGCATTCAAAAATCTCCCATTTGCAGAGTCGGGGATGAGTCTGGGCTACCCATATATGCCCATATGTGCATGCATATTTATATGATGACTTAATCTTTGGGATTTTGGCCCTACAGCTATGCTATATAAGGCTCCTGTCATAAAAATCTCTTTGTGGAGTATGGCTTCTGTGACACTGTAGTGAAGAAACCCACTTTCTTGGGCAGCTTTTTCCCCTGTGCTTGAGGAGGGCAGTTGCTGTGGGAATTGCACTGCCATATCCATGTGACTAAATTAAAAGCACTATGGCACCAGTTAACACCAAGCCTTTGGGTACACCCCTTTATGAATCTGTTCAAATATAACTTACCAGGAATCAAGATAGTGAGCTCTCCTATGGTTTTCCATACAGTCAGGATGCAGAAACTGGCTATGAAAAGGTATGCACTCCGAGTCATCTGGAAATGAAAGGCTTGCAGCGCCATGCACCAGGGAGAAGACCTGCCAGGATGTCTCACAGCCACCTCATCCTGGCACAGCTGCACACCACATGCTGCCCCTTACGGCAAAGAGGCCTTTGCTGACTGATCTAACCCGGGCCATGGGACACTGAGATGTCATATCTAGCAGCTGGGAACTTCTGGGAGATGATGAAGTCATTTGTCACTGAACAAATTCAAAACATAGGCCCGTAATAGTCATCGGGAAGAAAATTACCTCAGCCAAAACCAGCACAGGTGGTCACAGCCTCTACACTAGCTCTAACGAGGGTGCATAAAGCCCCACCACATCCCAGGATTGGGTCAGCCCCTGGCACACATATGGAAAGAGTACGAACATGGCTGGCACGGTGCAAGTGTGATAGTTATATGCCACTCAGCTCTGCACATCTACTCCCACCCCTCACTGTCTCACACTGCTGATCTAGCTGTGTGTGGGATGTGTAAACAGATTGTTTTCAAAAGGTCACGTTGGAAAGAGATCTAAAATATGAGCAAATACATGACAGTAGTTTTTCTTGCTTCTTGAAAGCCTGTTGAAAAGGTCACCAGTGCCTTCACTGCACAACTTTCTGCTAGCCTAGCTCAGAACACACTATCCTTTCAAGAAAATGTGCAGCATTCCCTAGTACTTTGTCCCTGCAGAAGCAACTTCCTCCAAGCAGAAGCAAACTGTTCAGCAGAGATGTGGAACTGTAATAGCACCTTGTAGTTTCTTTCTATACCCACTTATGCAATTCCAAGGCAAAGCTCCCACACGTGATTATCAAATGATAACACACTACACAGTTTGTCTAAGCATGGCACAATTTGTGGATCCTCAAATCCCTTTACATCAGCCAGCCTGAGCACTAACTGAATCAAGGCAATGCTGTCTGGATTCAGCCTTCCAGGCAGGCAAAGTGCTCAGCTAGCCCAGTGGCTGCCAGGTTCAGTAGTCTCTGCCTTCATCCTGGATTAGCACAATGTCTCATCATGAAAGATCAGCTTGAGGAAAGCGTGCCATCTGAGAAAAAAAAAAAAATTGCACATTTCCTGGTGTCTGTAGTCAATGGAGAGCAAAGAGTTGAACAAAGTGAATCCTCCTCTCTTCTGGACTGTGAACATGGTGACATAGGAAAGAATTTTACATAGAAACAACCAACTAATATGGATGCTGCTAGTTCTGATCACCTCCTTTTTTCCCTTGGAAAGGAGAAAACCCATAATTTTCATTACCAGCATTATTCACTGCATGTGTCTCAATAGGAAATCTCTAGTCACAGTTGATGCCTTATGAAATTTCAGCTATATATACTACTTAATACTTACACATACTGTACACTACATATCCTTAATGCCACCCATCACTTCATTTAAGTCATGCTAGCTGTGGGGGCCATGCCTCTAGGAGCTGCACACGTTAATGTGAGATAACAAGTAAGAAAATATGGTGTTCCTGTTCTTATGCACAGCTTAGAATGTTACATAGAGTAAAACAGACCTTTTTCAAGCTCCTTCAGAATTGACTGTTCACTTGAAACATCCTCACACATAAGTCCCTGCAGAGTATCAAGGTTTATTGTGACAGGGGACAATGTCTTAAAATTATTATTTGCAATAGGCTTTTTTCATGCCTGTCACAAGGTGTGGTATGACAGCAGTCAGTCCAGATACTGTTATGAAAAAAACTCACAAAAATAAATCCAATAAAATAATATTTCTCATTTGTTAGAACATTCTTGCTTAGTTTCATTTTATATTTCTAGCCCACAGAAGGCTTACAGGAAACTTCAGCTGGTAAAATGTAAATTTACCGTAATTGTCTAGTAGTACCAGATGCAGCTGACCACAAGCTATGTGCTTCAGAAAAAAAAAAAAGGTGTTCATACTAGCATGGTAATAAATGACAGGAAACAAAATTGCCTGATGCTAGCACAGGTTTTTGAACCTGTGACTCAGAAAAAAATGTATACCATACGACCAAAGAACACCCTTCATTCTAATGAAATTCCCACAAGGAAAAAGACACCATAGAAAAAGTTAAACTGCAGAGGAAAATCAAGCTTTTGTTTTGGTACTTTACAGCATGCTGCTCTGAGGGCTGGTGGTACTACTGGCACCGAAAACAAAAAGCTGAACCAGGGGCATTCCTTCCCCTCTGGCAGGACAAAGAGGTGCTCTTCCATGTGACCCTCACCCGAGAGTCATAAGCAGAGCTCTTAGAGCTAGAAAAGCTCTGTTTTCTGACTTTAGGGTCTGACATCAACATTGGGTGCAGATATTACACAGAGCTCCTCTTGGTTCTCCGGGACAGGCATAAACTTTGAGAATTCCAGGTGGTCATTGGAGCTGAAGATCACATTGCTCTGCTGTGGAAATCACTCCTCAGTGCTGTGGCTGGCTGCTGTCCTCCTCAGTTCTAAGTGGAGGAGAACAAGGAACACTGTTGAGTCATCAGGACTCTCTTCTTTCACAGGTTCCCTCTTTCAGCCTTAATTACACTGCCCTTGACCACTCTGATGCTCTTTGTGCTACTTCTCCCTCATACTGTCTTCTATGTTTAACATTATTTGTCTTCATATGTGCCAAGTGCTAGGTGTCCTCTCATATGCTCCTCAGATTAATTTCTTTCATTATTGTTTTTTTGGTCTCTGGCCTCTCTCCAGTCACACACGGTTGCAAACACCTGGGGCAAAGTGTGCATTTTATTAGGGGCTGGTCAGTAGTTGCTTTATGACTACTGTCCACCTCCTGCTGCCTGACCATTTCTCCCTTTTCTGGCTCACCCGTTCCTTATTCCCCTCTCACCCCTCCCTCACTTGTGTCACACCATGCTCAGGCTGTGTCCCCACAGCCGTAGGAAGCCCACGGGGAACAAAGCCCATCAGTACATTGGCCAGGTGACTCCTGGGGCCTTCTACTTGCTACAATGAAACAACCCTGTGAGACTACTTTCCCGGGAAATGAGCTCACCTAGCTCCAAGTGGCCCTTTGGGAGACACAAACAGTGTAACATCCCACTTATACGTATACAAAGATACACAGTTCTCAGTGTTCCAGGTCATGTTGTCCATATGAGCCTACTTTCCTATTTGATTGTGTCCGTCCCCACGTGTTTTTCCCTGTGTAACACTAAAGGAAAGTCTTTTGGGGTAGAGAGCTTCTTTTACTGTTTTGGCATGATAGCCTTGGTGATTTGAATAATAGAAATTGCTGTTATAAACACAGCCAGGAAGGGGAGATAGGCAGACCAGGTGTGTACAGTTTCTCAAATCTCACAAGCTATACAAAGTCCTTAAAGACCTGATCCTGAGTTAGAAAAGTCACATGTGCTTGTGACGCAGAGCTGCAGAGTTGTAACCAGCCGCTTTCGGAGGAGTGAAAAGTACAGGCTGAACACCCTGAGCATGTAAGTCTCCTAACAGAAAAGCCTGGGAGGAAGTGAGGTGCAAACCCAAATCACCTATTACTTATCCTTAAAAATTGCTAGTTTGCTTACTTCTGCAGTGTTGGCCTTCAGGAGCTCGGTAAACAATATTTTGGGGTTTTGTGATGAGAATATTCATGAAGGCAAACATTATAATTCAGTTTGCAGTGTAACAAACAAACAAACAACCCAAACCATACAAATATCCAATTAAGGATGTTATAGAAAAAAACTTAGCTTAAGTTACTCCCAAATGAAATTGATACTAGATGCTGCAAAACTGACCCAAGCAGCCGTATTTGAGGACCAGCCTGTCCCTGCCCCTTTCCATACCCCCTTTTGAAGAGGCATGAATTAATGTCCTAAGGGCAGCAGGAGAAGACCAAGGAATTCAGGCACTGTCATGCAGGATATAAGTCCTCTCAAATGACTTCCCAACTAATGGTAGAGGGAAGGAGTGTGAAAAGTTTCATCTCAGATTCTTGGTCAGCCAAAACACCTGATTCAACTGCAAGCATGGAGATGAGGGATTTTGGGATGAATGACCACCATGTCTTCAGCCAAAGGCAACCACAAGGTGCCAGCAGCTGCCTCATGCAGCCCCATTTCAGACTACAAGAATCTAATAAAAATTAGTCTGCTTTGTTTACCCATAAGGTGCAAATAATTTATCCCATCTTCTGGAAAACAGGAATTCCTGACAATCATACGTCCACATGTCTGTTTGGCATCCAGTTCACCTGCTTACTAATTTTTTGAAGTATTTTTCCACTAGCTTTGTGGAAAACAAGGCCTTAATGAGCTGAGGAGCAACAGCAGACTTGACCTTGGCAAAACATGAAGATGAATGACGTGATGGTTTTAAGGACCTGACATTTGATTACCTAAGCCTGCACAAACAACAGCCGTACAACAGAGTGAGATGTGTAGGGCCTGCAGGAGGTCAGAACACAGTAGACAAAGTGCGAAGGTAGGTGCCAAATTTTCTAGTTGAGTAAGTCTGCTCAATTCCAAGTTACTCCTCAGGAGAACATACCAAAAGTGGTGTAAGTGTGAGACTAACTACACCTATCACCTGATCTCAAGAACAGGCTTTGCCAGCCAAAGGGGACGAGAAATGCCTAGGGTGACATTTGCTAAAATGGCCATGTCTTTGGGTATCTTCCTCGATCATTTATGATTTTCTCCTACTTTGCAAGTAAGTTTAGCATTGCTGTCTACTAAATACCTGAAGATATCTAAATGTAAAAGTATAAAAGCCCATAAATGTAAAAAAATAGAGCCATTTGAGACAGCTCATGTACTCACAAAGAATTGGAATGCAATTACTTTGCCTTTTCAAATGGTCAAATAGTGGTACCAGCAACTGAGCTTTTTTCTCACTGTTTACTAGTATAAGGTAGTGCATTGTACTGTACCTATAATATTTATGCTTCACTGGAGCAAAGCAGTTCAGTTGCAAATGAGGGATAAGTTTTCAACCACAGGAAGAAACTTCCTGTGTTCTTTGGCTGCTACGGGCAAGTTAACTCTGGCAGGAAAACCTCATTTAGTATCTTCAGGTAGAGTTTCAAGCTACAGTACAAGAACTCATTTGTCAAAGAGAATAAAAACCCCAAGACTTTGTCTCCAGCAACCTTTGTGGCAGCAAGAGTATGTGTTAATCAACCACAAAAAGGCATATATGGCAGCTACTCAGGTTTGCTGAACATTACAAAAAAGTTTTATATCTCTGTTAAATGTACTAGGGACCAATCCAATATCTCCTGATTTCAATGGATAGCAATTCTTTTATTTTAGTGACGTTTGAATCATGGCCAGAATGGAGATGCAACAGGGATTTTAATATAGTAAAATGGAAAAAAAATTAACTTTTAATTTTTAAATTTAAAAGGTGTGTCACTTGTGTCACAGACATGGGGTACAATAAACTTCATATCTAGACTTACAAATTGCTTCTCTCCAGTCAAGTAAAGCAATATGGTTTTGGGAAATGTGTTGTTTTTATGTTAGGATTTCACTTTCATGAGAGAAATTTCCTCTGTAGTGAATCAAATGTAAATAGAGTCTTAACAGCACAAACCATAAGTTTACAGAGAGCAAACCCTACCAGGCAAATCAAGACTTCAAGTATATTTCTCAGATTATTGCCAGTGTTTCATAATACTTTTTCAATAATTCTCCATAACACCTTAATTCCAGACACATATATATAAAAAGAATACAAATTCCACTTGTGACAGGGCACTCAACTCCCATAACCTCCTTTTTAAAACTCTCCAGCTAATTTTGCAGCATGCAAAACCTCAACAGATTAATAAGAAATTGTCTAAAAGACATCATGAATGACTATAGGCTTGATCAACGCTTGCATAAATCAGGAGATTTCAACAGGAAAGGTAAGCACTTGAAGCCTATCTTTTTTTTAGAAGAAGGTGTGAAGATTCTCATAGAGAGTCTAGTAGGTTCATAGTTCATCCCTGAAAGAGGAAGTGTATGACTACCTTATTCAAGAAACCTTAAAGTGTGGTTGATTTTCCTGCCAATTCATTTCTTTCAAGGTGAACCACAATAAAATTCCAGAGACATCTGACCATTCTTTACCAGATGTAAATCTTCAGCACCTTACATATGGGATTTTCTTTAACACACATGCTTTAGGATATAGAAACTTCTCATCCAAACACTGCAGTTTGATTTGCCAGGTTTCACAGCATTTTGCAGGAGATGGTAGCGACTACTGCTTCTGTCTTTAGAAGAAAAAATGGAAAGAAAAAGTATAAAATAATTGACAAAAGTCATAGAGGAAAACACAGACCAGGTGAGCAGGTTTGCTGATGTTACCATCGTCAAAACAAATATTGGTAATATTTTTATTAGCCTTCTACAGCTTTTTCCCTCAGTTAGATGTCTATATTAATGAAAACCAAGATCTCCACCAGAATAGCAGAAGAAAATTAATTGCTCAGGATACAGATGTGTAATACTAGTAAACAAAGTGGCTTCATATTATTTCTCAAGAAGCTGAATTTCAAATTAAGGCAAGAAGTTTCCATGCTGAAAGTCTATTATGTTCATCCTAGCAGGCCAAGGTGGATTCAATCCTGGCATTTACTGCTACCACCAGTGTTCTGTGAACAATTTAAAAGATATCTGTACACATCAAAGTAAAATCTCTTGGAAATGACCCTTTTCTTTGTCCCAATGCTGTCACTTCCTTTTAAGAAACAGGAATTAGAAGAGATTTCTGATGTAATTTTATCTATAGCCCTTTTTGTGGTAGAAACCACACATATCTTCTTCATAAGTGCTTATACACAATGCTATTTGATTTTTGAAGTAATGATGTTCTTGCCTCTCCTCTTCAGCTTGAAGCTGCTATAATTTTTAGGAGTAATTTTTAATGTAGGTACATTTAAAGACAATTCCTATTCATCTGTTCTTCATCCAGGACTTTTCTTACCTTAAATAATATTTTTCATATACAATAAGCAATGTATATAGATTGTTGTTCTCTAATCATATTCCAATTTCATAGAATCATAGAATGTCCTGGGTTGAGAGGGACCTTAAATATCATCTAGTTCCAATCCCCCTGCTGTGGACGGGGACACGTTTCACTAGATCAGGTTGCTCAGAGCTCCATCCAACCAGGCCTTATATACTTCCAGGGATGGGGCATTCACAACTTGTCTGGGCAACCCATTCCAGTGTCTCACCACCCTCACAGTAAAGAATATTTTCCTAATATAATTAAAACCTACTAGTTTTCAGTTTGAAGCCCTCTTGTCCTGTCACTGTATGTCCACGTAAAAAGTTTCTTTCCATCCTTCTTATAGGCTCCTGTCAGGTCCTGGAAGGCCACAATTATGTCACTCTGAAACCTTTTCTTTTCCAGGCTGAACAAACCCAATTCTCTCAGTCTTTCCATATAGAAGAGGTGCCCCATTCCTCTAATCAGCTTGGTGGCCATCATCTGGATGGTGATGTCAATGCCGAGGACCCCAGATCTGGATGTATTGCTCCAAGTGGGGTCTCACAAGAGCAGAGGGACAGAATTCCCTCACTCGACCTGCTAGCCATGCTACTTTTGATTCAGCCCAGGACACGACTGGTTGTCTGGGCTGCAAGTGCATGTTGCTGAATTATGTCCAGCCTCTCATCCACCAGCACCCCAAGTCCCTCTCAGCAGGGCTGCTCTCAGTCTGTTTATCCCCCAGCCTGTAGGCAAGCAGAAGTTGCCCTGACCCAGGTGCAACACCTTGCACTTGGCCTTGTTAAGCCTCTTAAGATTCTCATGGACCCATTTCTCAAGCTTCCAGGTTCCTCTGG
This sequence comes from Pyrocephalus nanus, assembly GCA_038380795.1. NCBI lineage: Eukaryota > Metazoa > Chordata > Aves > Passeriformes > Tyrannidae > Pyrocephalus > Pyrocephalus nanus. Next base: position 10,469,051 of record CM076262.1, on the reverse strand, counting down.
ATGGCATCTCATCCTTCAGGTGTGTCAACAGCACCACTCAGCTTGGTGTCACCTGCAAACTTGCTGAGGGTGCGCTTGATCCCTTCCTCTATGTCATTAATGAAGATATTAAATAACCCTGGTCCCTCGAGGGACACCACTTGTCACTGATGCCTATTGAGACTCTGAGCTGTTGACCACTGGATGTGACTGTCTAACCACTTTCTTATCCATCTAACAGTGACCACACACTGAATCCACTTCTCTCCAATTTAGAGACAAGCATGTTGTGGAGGACTGTGTCAAAGGCTTTACAGAAGTCCAGATAAATGACATTTGTAGCCCTTCCCTTGTTCACAGATGTAGTCACTCCATCATAGAAAGCCACTGGATTGGTCAGTTTCAATATACCTTTCTCAGAACTGTCTGATCCAAACTATATATAATGTTAATAATGTTATAATTCTAATGCATATAATGTTTATATATATATGTGTATCTATATATAATAATATGTAAGCTGACAGCTCAGAGACTTGGAGTTATTAAGGTGTGAGCGAGCAGCGATGTTACTTCAGAAATACAACATCTGACCTTCAATGTCATTGTGGGCATAGTGGCATGGCATTTAGGAAAACTTTCCTTTTTTCTATTTACTATTTTTAAGATGTAAAATACATAAAAAATAGCTACAGTAAACCACATATGCCACATTTAAGCCAAAGTCAGAGATGAAGCAAACATCTATTAATTGGGTTTTTTTCTGTTGGCACTTTGCCACTCACATTTCTTTTCTGACAACCTAAAACTTGGTTAAAGGAACTTCTGGATGTAAGTGGTTCCTGTTAAAAAACCAAAAGAACACTAATTGAATTAATGGTTTGCAGCTAATTATGAGAATAATTGAAAAAACCCTAAACTCCAATATAAAAAACCAACCAACCAACCAAAAAACCCAAACGATCAACCAAAAAACCCCCTACAAAAACCCATCCAGCTTTCTAGCTCCTTCTTTAGGAGAGGAGGGGAAAGCCGGAAAAGTATCCCACCTGCTGCATTACTTTCATTTTAAGCTCTCTGGCTCCTCCAGAAGGAAAACGAGTGAAGTGATCTCTTCCTGCTGTCAGGTGTAATTTATTTGCTTCTGCAAAATTTCAGAAGGCTTTGGGGGAGATTTTTCTCATATCATTTTATAGAGGGTATCTTAGAGAAGAAGAACAAATTAAAAGCTGTTTTTAAACTGAACTGCTAAAGACAAGTGCAGAGGGAAATTCATCTAGAAATGTGTGAAAAAGCTTTGAAGGAACTGCTTCAATGCCATTGATCAGTGTTCTGCAGGTGCAGAGCTTCGGTGTGCAGAGGGCCAAGCACAGGCAGGCTTAAAATGGACAACGACCATATTTTCCTTTAAAAAACCAATAACAGTGCAAAAATGTGGAGGTTAAAAATAATATCCTTCTGCAACTTTCCCATGTTGTTATTTAGTGTAATGTCAAATGCTTTCACTTCTGTTAAAACAATAGTGGAAGAATAAGCAAGAAGCTGAACCAAGCTGAGGATACAAAGGCAGGGGCTGTGCTTTCCATGACAATTCTGCTGGGTTGGGATTTCTTATTTCTTTTTTACTGTAAAAGAAAACCTATTGAAAAGTCTGAAAACCCCCTGGTTTTCCTTATTTGTACCTTCTTTGTAGAGCTGCTCAGGAGGAGAAGAAACAAACTCTTAACATGAAATGGGGTGCTCACTTCCTGTGGTTATGCATTTCTCTTTGTTGAGAAGCCCAGCAAAGTCATTTATACCTCTGTGGCTGCACCGGGTCATGTTTGACTGAGGTGTTTCCTTGAAAACTGCCTTGCTTCAGCTTACTCATCATCTGTTTCACTGAAAACTAGTTCCTGCCTCATCATCATAATAGAATTACTCACCATAAATTCAAAGGCTTTGGACCAAAGCTGCCCACAGGTTAGCAGGTGCAGAAGTCATCTTTGCAGAAAGACAGTAGTTTACTGCAAAATGAAAATATCCCGATAGTTCCTGTTGTTGTCACTTTTACCACCCTTACTGCTGTTATTTTTAAATTACTCTATCTCATTTCTACTGTTTTGCTTTTAATAGGTGCAGGATGTGCCTTGTGGACAGCACTGCTTTCTAACTTCTTGTGCAACCTTTTATCTGTAGGGACATGGAGGCATCTTGTGTGCAGGAGGCCCATTCATTGCCTGAATATTCTCTTCTGACTTTGATGACATGAATACACCAAGAATCAAAAACTGTGCAAAAATTAATTAGATGAAATTCATGGCTATTTTTCCTACTGACTTCAGTGGGCCTTCCAAGCCGATATGTGAGATGTGTGAGAACTGGGTCTACTCAGGGAAGGTTGCAACACCAAAAAGGCTCTTAGTACATTAATGATTAGATGGAGAAACACTTTTGGACTGATTCAGCTACACAGACCCCTGTTTTAATATGGCCCTGCAGCCTTGTATATACAGTATTGCCACTCCTAGAAATAGGCCACAGGCTTTCCACTGAGTTTACAAAACCTCAGGCCTTGCTTTACCTGAACTTGTCTTAACATGCCTGAAGCTTCATATTCACTTGTTTTATCTGAAACAGCATTTTTTTCTGATAATGGGAGTCATATATGCTACCATAATTTTTTGCCTCAGTTTTCAATGGCAATTGATCTTCAATGTGTTTCGAGACGTTGAATCTCAAGGCATGAATGGGGACAATAAAGACCCACCCACTGTAAAAGAAGATCAGGTTTGAGACCATCTGAGGAACTGGAAAAGATGCAACCCAGGGTCCTGAGTGAACCAGCAGATGTAGTAGCTAAGCTGCTTTTCACTGTATTTGTCAGTCAGGTGAAGTCCCTGGTCACTGATAAAAGGGAAACGTACACTCATTTCACTTGAAAGGGTAAAAATGGTAACCTTGGGAAATATCAAACAGTCAGCCTCACCTCTGTGCTAAGTAAGAGCATGCAACAGATACTCCTAGATGAGATATCAAGGCATATGGGTGACAAGGAGGTGATTAGTCACAGCCAACATGGCTTCACCAGAGGCAAATCACGCCTGACTAATCTAGAGGTCTATGGTGGAATGACTGTGTCAGTCAACAAGGAAAGAGCTACTAAGGTCACATACGTGGACTTCTGTAAAGCCTTTGGCATGATCTCACACAATATTCTTGCTGCTAAACTGGAGATATTTGGTTAGACAGAAGAACTGTTTGGTGGATAAGGAGTTGTCTGGATGGCTGCATCCAAAGAGCTGCAGTCAATGGCTCAATGTCCTAATGGAGACCAATGACAAGCAGTATTCCTTGTGTATATTGGAGTGTATATTGGGACTGTTATTGCTCAGCATCTTTATCGATGACATGGACAGTGGTATTGAGCACCCTCAGCAAGCCTGCAGATGACACCAAGTGGAGTGGCAGAGTGGATAGGCTAGAGGGAAGGGATGCCACCCAAAGGCATCTTGAGAGGCTTGAGGAGTGGGCCCATGTGAACCTGAAGAAATTCAGCACAGCCCAAGTGCAAGGTCTTGCACCTGATGAGGTATCAGTACAGAATAGAAGAATTAAATGAGAGTAGCAAAGAAGGGCTTGGATATACTGGCTGATAAAAAATTAGGCATGAGCTGAGAATTTGGTCTTGAAGCTGAGAAAGCCAATCATATCCTAGGCTAGGTAAGAAGTGTGGCTAGTGAGTCAAGGGAGATGATTCTTCCCTCCTGCTCTGCTGTCATGAAACCATACCTGAAACACTGTGTCCAGCTCTGGATCCCCCAGTATAAAAGAAAAAAAATAGGCCTATTAGACCAAGTCCAGAGAAGGGATACGAAAATGATTTGAGGAGTTCAAGCACCTCTCCTATAAGGAAAGGCTGACGGAGCTGGCATTGTTCAGGCTGGAGAAGACAGGGCTCTGAGGTGGCCTTGTTGTGGCCTTTCAATTTATAAAGCTTATAAGAAAGACAGAGAAAGACTTTTTATTAGGGTCTTTAGTGATAGGAGAAGAGAGTAAACTCAGGTTGGACATGAGGTAGACATATTTTTACATTGAGGCTGACGAGGCACTGGAACAGTTTGCCCAGTGGTGTTGTACATACCTCATCCCGGGTAGTGTAAGAACTGGGGGGAAGTGTGAACACAGGATTGTAATAGAAGGGCTAACTTTGTTCATAAAATCTTATGTGTATGAGAGAGTCAGAAACTTTTTCTTGTAATTAAACAAGAGAAGTTTCACAGACAGCTTGCTAATCAAGCGTCAATGAACAACTGATAAGAACTGCACCTTTACAAGTACCAGATGACCACTTAAGAGCCACTAACTCAAGCCACAAGCAAATTTACATCCGAAAAGCCAGTGCTGGATGCCACAAACAAATTTACATCCGAAAAGCTGGGACTTGAGAATATAAAAGGAACATTTACTACACCTTCGTGAGTGCCTTGGCGGGCATCTGCCCTCCAGGCCACCCACTGCTGTTTTGCTTTATTATCACTTGCTTAATAAATTTATCAATGTTTAATTGGAATTGAGTTGTCTAAATTCTTATACTAACTTATAACAGGATGAGGTGCTAAGGAGTACAAGACTGGGCAATAACACCTGGCACTGGAGACCCCACAGCCATAAGCAACTCACCAATGGTCAGATAAAGAAATACAGACCTGGAGTTGAGCAAATTTGAATTAAAGGATAACTAAGACAACAAAAAGAACAAGAAAAAGTGACTAACACATGTAAAACATGCCATGTGGACCAAAATTAGATTTAGTGTGGACTTGCAGACCTATGAAGAAAGAACAACATGTAGAATATGAAAACAATTCAAAGAAAATCCTAAAATGAGGACAAAGCTAATGACATCAGCACCATACTTCTCTCTACTCCAGACTTGGGCTGTGGAAACTTGCCATATCCCTCCCCTCCTCCTAAAGTGAAGCCATCAACATGTGTGAAGAGGGCTGAGCACAACACCAAAGAAAGGGGTAATAGCCAGGGTGTGTTTGTATGGGAATTTAAAGTCTATAGGTTTTATTGAAACTTTTTCTCTGTAAAAGAATTTTGCATTTACTTTTTCTTTCTTTTCCCTTAATAATTATATCTGTGCTGATACAGATGCCTTAAATATGCTATTAAGATTTCAATTGCATTAACAATAAATTCTCATCCTTACACATAAAACAAATTTCCTATTTGCTCATAGCAAGTTTTTAAGGGTGACAAGATCACTGCTGCAGCCCATCTGGTTTGCTGCAGGAGGCCTACTGCTGGAGCCTGCACTAATTCCTTCTGGCTCTTAACCTCTGGTTAAGACATAACTTAAAAGTAGCACGACATGATGCACTACTACTGCCCTTTACAAACAATGCTCTATTGAGGAATACACTCAGCGCAGGTAGCTCGGTGTGCAGCTGCAGTGCCAGCTGCAGGCTGAGCTCTGGGTGGGAGCCCCAGGCAAGAGGCTGTGATCTGCCGGCCCTTTGCATAACAAAGGGCATGGGGATCTGTGGCCCAGGCAGGGGACCGGACACTCAGAGCCACGGCAGGAGCAGAGGATCCCCGGACTTTGCTGCGCTTAGACTGTAAGGGTATAAAAGCCCAGGGTTCTTTTGTTCGGGGTCCCTCCTCGGAGGCACCAGCTCAAGCTGTTACTTTGTCATTTAGCTGTTGCACCACGGTTAAATTATTTTAAGAATCTGAGCATCAGAACCTCTGCTATGGGAAACCTGGGGTTGAGCCGGTAAGGAAACCTGGTCTGACTGTGGATTATGGTGCATGTAGACGTGAAGGAGCTTTGGTCCCAGCTCAGGTGATGTGAGAACGACTGCTGGAGTTGCTCCTGAATAGTCAGATAGGAAAGTTTCCTTAATATACAGGATAGGAAATATTTCCTAAATACTTCTCTTTGATACAGGAGTCCTTAAATCCTTCAGAAATGGTGGACTACTTTGTGAGTAAGGTATAACCTAGCCATGGAAAATAGGTTTGGACTAGGAAGAAGATAAACCTTCATGGTATTTATTGGTAAAACTTGTGTATGAACAAATGTTAGAAATTATATCTGTCAGTAAGTAGTGCTTAGGTAGTGAAGATACCATAACCATTGCAAACTCAACCGTGAGCTATTAAAAGCAAGTGGCAGATGTGCTTTCCCATATGACTCAAACTCAGTATTACCCATATGACTCAAATCATTACTACCCAACTCTGAATCAGAGGAAAAGGAGATTTGTTGATATTTTTCCTTTTTTTCATCAAAACCCCCTGCTCAGTTTTGGGTAGGTCTGTCCCCTCCCATTGCTTCCCTGGGGCAGAGTTAGGCACTATGGCACCCATGGGCTCACACCACATGATATACAAACTCAAGGTCCTGAGAAGGAGGGAACCAGGGAACTGATAGAAACCTCTCTAGTGAGCCCCAAGCAGTGAGACACTTTGCTAGGTGGGCAGCTATCCCCTCATTCCCCAATCTCAGCATGTCTGAGTCTGGCCCACTTTCTCCTGGCCCAGTGCAAAGCTCATGCCAGGAACAGCCATCAGCATCCACTTCCCTCCCCTTGGCACAATATATCCTGCTATGTCAGGCCCCAGCACTTGCTTCCACCTTTTTTGTTTGCTGCTGCATCACTGGGAGCATCTGACATGCATAATAACAAACTAAAAAAATCCTCACAGCTGCTCTGTAATGTCGATAAAAATTAATTTTCAATCAGAACTGAGAGCCAAGAACACAACGGTACTGACCAAAGAGAAGTTCTGCAAGAACACATTTCAGGGCTGCCTGTGCTGCTGTTCCCAAAACAAATCTAACCCTGGCTGGCTGCAGTAGAACCTGTGACAGGGATCTTGTTGTCACATTAGAGTCTACTCAATTTTGTTAATAGTGAGAAACAAGAAGATTACAAAGAGAGAAATGAGCTTTAGTCATCATTTACCATGAGATTTGGAATCTCCAGTAGCATGTAAATCTGAGGGGTGGTTCATCAGAGACAGGACCAGCCTTAGCCCAGAGCACTTGGAAGTGGAGCTGGTTGCATTCTCTAAGACTAGAGGGCAGAGCAACCTACAGGGATCCTCACTCTGTGGCTGTGAAGGAGGGCACAGCATGGGAGTGGTGGGTGCAGGGAAGTTGGCAGATTTCTAGCAAGCATGTCACAGATCCTGCTGGAATCTCCTCTGTGTTCCCCTGCAGATTTGCTGAGGCTGAATAGTTTCTTCAAATCATTTTAACTTGAAAATTTGAAATATTTCTGCCAAAACTACTTGTTTCTCTAGTCTATTTCCAATGAATGTGGACTGCCAGCTGGGGAACTTTTATTCTTGGGCTTTGTCCTTGCTTGGAGAAGCTGGAAACAACAGTTACAAGAAAAATCTTGCTACTGTCTTTTGACCTGTAACCAGGAGAAACATACTTAGCTACTCTGTGAGAATGGTGCATCTCCAGACCCATCACCTGCAAGAGTGGCCCATGTATGGCTTGTTAGAGCTGGAAGGACCAAGAGGTTGCAGAATGCTTGGTGGAAAGAAAGGCCACCAAGATAAAGAAATTTCCTAAACTGAAAGAAACAGCACTTCCTTGACCATTGGAAAACTACAGTTTCTTGAAGTGTTTATGCATTGGCTATGGCTGGTCCAGCTCTCAAAGCAGCAGAAGAAAGGAATCTTGACACACAGTGCACCCACTACTGCATTTCATCTGGCAAAGAAGCATAAAAACTGTCTGAAAGATCAACTGGTTCTGTTAAAACCAACAGAGGCAGGGTTTTCTCCCTCTAACATTTTCTTGGAATTGATTAAATAATTTTTGGTGAAATAAAAATAAATAATCACCCTGGATTGGCCCCCTAGCATGGAAAAACTGAACGGTTTGTGTCTAACAGGGTTACAAACCATTTAAAAAAAAAGTCTTCCATTGGGAAGAGTCCAGCGATGTAAACATTAGGTAGTTTGACCTGCTCTGCCTTAAGTGTAGCACCTTTGTTGCACGTTATTCTTGCATTTTTAAATGGAAAAATATGAAGAGAGTTTAATATATTACTTTACTGGGAGCTGGAACTTTATGGCAGCCAATTTGTTTAGCATCTGACTTTTTGTTTACATAAAAAGTAATAATTCAGAAACTGCCAGCACTACACTTGTATATATGATAAAGAAAGAGGTACAAGTCACCTAGCAATAGCTGTTATCTGTTATTTGAAGAAATGAAAATTTCTAACCTTTACTACATAACTGCTTGATATGCAGTTTCTTAAAGCTGGGGATTTTTGAGCAGGTTGCTATGAGTATGTGTGTTCATGTGAGACAAAGGCCTCAACTTTGTTATAAAAGGTGTGAAATACATTTAAAATTTAAAATAATATACCCTGGGGTTAAAAATTTGGTTTAAAATTAAGCTTTGTCACTTGGTAGATGTTTTGCTTTAAGCCTTCTAAAATATAGATTCCCCAGGTTTGGTACTACTTGTAAAGCAAAGGATTACTTAAATAGGAAATATTAAATCCTGAGATGATTAATATTGCAAACTATAGCATTCTATTTCCCAATACCCATTTTCATTTTCCATTTTGCTTATATAGTTTGTCCCTCTGCTGTCATTTTCAGTATGTTCCTATTTTTTTGACTTTTTTCCCTGGCAGTTTGTTGGACAATTATAAAACTTATGTAAATGCTAGATATTATTTGCATCTATACACAGCACAAATCTTCAAAAACACCATTGCACATTTTAGACAGAATAGTGAAAAAATATTTCTCTTTCAAAAGTAAGAAATAAACCATTAAATCAATAAGATAAAACTGCTTAGGCAACTTGCATGGCACCCAATATCTCAAACAAAGCTTTTCTTTATTGTCTCTTCAAGAAGTCTACAAGCAATATGCGATCCATAGGAATCCGAGTCATAAAGTTAGTATGGCTCATTCCTTCCTGTACTGGGAAGCTTATACCACTATCTAATCCAGTTTTGTACAAAACCCAGGAAATTTTGGAACCCCACAGAGACACACAGAGCACTTTTTTCTGGGTCAAACTGGAGATGTGATGAGCCAAAACTACCCTTTGCAATACTGATCTGAAAAACAGGCTGCAACCCACTAAAAGGGTCCTGACTCTCTTGAAGGCAAGGAGGCTTGGCAGAGAGACCTCGACAAATTAGAGGACTGGGCAATCACTGACCATATGAAGTTCAACAAGGGGAAGAGCTGGATTCTGCACCTGGGATGGGGCAACCCAGGATTTACGTACAGGATGGGGAATGAGGTGCCTTGAAGGGAAGCCGTATGGGGAGCGGCTGAGGTCATTTGGTCTGTTCAGCCTGGAGAAGAGGAGACTGAGGGGAGACCTCATTGCAGTTACAACTTCCTTGTGAGGAGAAGAGGAGGGGCAGGCACCGATCTCTTCTCTAAGGTGACCAGTGACAGGAATTAAGGAAGTGGCCTGAAGTTGTGTCAGGGAAGATTTAGGTTGGATATTAGGAAAAGGTTCTTCACCCAGAGGGTGGTTGGCCACTGGAACAGGCTCCTCAGTGAAGTGGTCACAGCACCAAGACAGAGTTCAAGAAGCCTTTGGAAAATACTCTTGGGCATTTGACATGACTCTTGGGGATGGTCCTGTGCAGGATTAAGAGTTGGACTAGATGATCCTTGTTGGTCCCTTCCAACTCAGCATATTCTGGGATTCTGTGATTCTGTGATTGTGTGATTTTGTGTTTCTGTGATATTTCTGCCATGTCCTTCATGGATTACAAGTTACAGAAGTGAGTGATTATTTGGTATGGGAAAAGAATTATTTCTCCCTCTCAACTCATCCTAACATCATACCAATACACTTGAGAAAGCATCAAGAAAAAAAGAGACAAAATACTTCCTGGAACAGTTTCCCTTGTAAAATAGTACCTCCGCTATTGCAAGATACAGTATCAGGCAGCTATCTTTGTATGCTGCTGTTGGTCAGATGTTAACAGTATGCTTGACCACTAAACTCCAGTTTGTTCCTGTAGCTGCTGCTGCCCTCAAAAAACTTGGCTTCCATGGAAGACACATCTTGGAGATGGGTCTGAGTTAAGCAGCTGGTATGCAGATCAGCAGAATCAGCATCTCTGCCTAGAAAAATCATCTGATCTCTAGGTACTGTGGCATAACACATGACTCTGTCATACATGTTAATACTGTTTATCATATTCATGCATGGTGCAGTAAAATCAGCAATGCCTACATTGCAAGGAAAACCCCACAACCCTTTACCACAACACTTTTTGGTTTGTAGTCTTTCAGATCTTGTTTTCTAATCTAGATGTGTTGAGACACCAGACCTGGACTGAATTGCTTTTCTTTTGTTATTTTCCCTTAGGAATGGAGATTTCAGCAAAATGTGTTTTGTACATGTTGTTTTGTCCCTGATAGAAAATCTTAAATAATCTCAATAAAAAACACATGGCCTTGAAAAATTTCACAGGTGAGGTATCCACAACTTCTCTGGGAAACTATTCCAGTGCCTCATCACTCTCAGTGTAAAAAAATTTCTTGCCTTATATTTAATCTAAATCTACTCTCTTTAAGTTTAAATTGGGTTTGCCTTCTTTTGTCAAAAGTGTCCTTGGTATGAAGACTTTCTACGTCTTCCTTATGAGCCCCTCATATAAAGGCGTCTCTGGAGCCTTCTCTTCTCCAGGTTGAACAACACCAACTCTTTCAGCCTGTCTTCACTGGAGAGGTGGTCTATCCCTCTGATGATTTTTGTGGTTCTCCTCTGGACCTGTTATAATAGGTTCACATCCTTTCTTTGGTAGGGCCCCAGATCTGGATGCAGCAGTCTAGGTGTGGTCTCATGACAGTGGAGAAGAAGGGGAGAACCACCTTTCTTGACCTGCTGGTCATGCTTGTTATGCAGCCTAGGGCAAGACTGGCTTTCTCAGCTGCAAGCTCATATCCAATTTTCATCCATCAATATGTCCAAGAACTTGTCCACAGGTCTGCTTTCAATTTATTCTTTCCCCAGTGTGTACTAATACCTTGACCCAAGTGCAAGACTTTGCACTTGGCCATTCTTAGGTTCACATGGGCCCACTCCTCAAGCCTCTCAAGGTGCCTTTGGATGACATTCATTCCCTCTAGCCTATCAACTCTGCCACTCGCTGTTGTCTGCAGACTTGCTGCAGGTACTCAATACCACTGTCCATGTCATCGATAAAGATATTGAGCAATAACAGTCCCAATATACACAAGGAATACTGCTTGTCATTGGCCTCCATTTGGACATTGAGCCATTGACTGCAACTCTTTGGATGCAGCCATCCAGACAACTCCTTATCCACCAAACAGTTCTTCTGTCTAACCAGATATCTCCAGTTTAGCCGCAAGAATATTGTGTGAGACCATGCCAAAGGCTTTACAGAAGTCCATGTATGTGACCTTAGTAGCTCTTTCCTTGTTGACTGACACAGTCATTCCACCATAGAAGACCTCCAGATTAGTCAGGCGTGATTTGCCTCTGGTGAAGCCATGTTGGCTGTGACTAATCACCTCCTTGTCACCCATATGCCTTGATATCTCATCCAGGAGTATCTGTTCCATGGTCTCACTGGCACACAGTTTAGAGTGGCTTGTATTCCCCAGGGCACTTCTTTTCACCCTCTTAAAACATGGGTGTGATGTTTCCCTTTTCCCAGTTAGTAAATGATTTTATGGGAAAAGAGCTTGAAATGAATTCTGTATATGTTCCATGCTCTCAATGTTAACAGAGGGCAAAAGCACTTTTTAACTTGCAAATTGCTTGGCATCTGATCTCAGTTTTCAAGCTTCCTGTTTCAATTCACTGTCCGAATTTCTGCAGAATCATTTTTTTTTTCATCATATTCATGGTAGACCCAATTGAATGTGAGAAGAAAATGAGTTCAGAAAGATCAGTGCATGTGTCTGCTGTGATCTAGTGATGATGGTCTGTTGCTGTCATTTAATGAAAAAGAGATGCACAGTGTACTGCATTTTAAGGGAAAGACATGTCTCTTGAGATATTTTCATCATCACCTTCCTTGGTTTTTGACAGACTAACCTGGATTTTGGAATATTTATTTGTGACTCCAGTTCTATCTCCTCCATTTATTTTTTGCATATATAAACAATAACAACCAAAATAAGAAACAACAGAAAAAGTAATTCTGTGTGTCAAATAAGAGGACTAATACTGTCCTATATGACAAAAAGGAAGTCAATTACTTCAGTGGAAATAGGAACGGATTCAAAATAAAAACCTGAGGCACACCATAACAAGTGGTGCATAGATGCTGTACTAGACAGAGAACATCCTGTCCTGCTAGACAGATTTTGGGAAGCAACTTTTCCAGTCCCAAAAGCAGCAGGTCCCTGATCCAGCAGGTTGAGGGAGATGGTTTTCACCATCTACTTCACTCTTGTGAGACCACGCTTGGAATACTGAATCCAGTTCTGGGGTCATCGGCTCAAGAAAAACATAAACCTGTTAGAACAGGTTCCAGAGAAGGACCACAAAAATGGGCAGAGGGCTGGAGCATATCTCCTTTGAAGACAAGATGTGAGAATTGGGCTTTATCAGCTTGGAGAAGAGAAGGCTTCAGGGAGATCTTACAGCACCTTCCAGTACATAAGGGGGCTACAACAGAGCTGGAGAGTGACTTTTTTCAAGGGCTTATAGTGATAGGACAAGGGGGAATGGATTCAAACTGTCAAAGGATAGATTTAGATTAGATATTAGGAAGAAATCCATCACTATGAGGCACTGAAACAGGTAGCTCAAACAAGTTGCGGATGCCCCATCTCTGGAAGTGTTCAAGGCCAGATTGCGCGGGGCTCTGAGCAAGCTGGTCTAGAGGGAGGTGTCCTTGCCCACGGCAGGAGGCTGAAACTATATAATTTTCAAGGTCCCTTCCAACCCAAATCATTCTGTGGTTCTATAAATAGCACAATAGTTTGACTAAAAATAGAACATTATAGAAGGAAGGAGGACTGATTTTCCTTTAGTTTGAAAAATGTTCTTATTTGGTTTAAATTAATAAAAGTATTGATTAATCTATTATAGTTTACATACAGATTATATAAATTATGTTGATTATATTAATCAGTTTCCTTTGAGAAAAAATAGGTAATTGTTTTTTATAGTCCTAATTGTTACTAAGTATGATGATGAGTTAAAAATATTAAGGAGAAGGTTATAGCCGCTATAAAATATGCAATCTGAAAAATAATTCAAGAATGTAGAACTTCACTGATTCATGCTTTCCTTATTCATATTTCATTTCACTTAACACAGGAAATGAAATCAATTTCACTTGGTACATCTGACACAAAATTCAATGTAATCATCTAATATCTGTGGTTACAGCTATAATTTGTAATTTACCTCGTACTAGCCTTTTATTAGTAACTTGTGGCTTTCTTGATATTTCTGTGTTGCTTGGAACCTACAAATCTTTATCATCTATGAAATCACTGTACTCCACTACATTGTTGCTTATGAATGCTATTTATGGACAGTAAAAGAGAAAGCTCTGCTAATAGAACAGCTGAGAGTTCACAGCTATTTGTAGAAGTCTTCACTGCTTTCCTGCCACCCAAATGGACCTGTCAAGTAGGGACAGTTCTTGAGGATAGTGTGCTATGGCCTAAATCAGGCTGTTTCTCTTTCAGAAATCCTTCTTACTCCATGTATTGCACATATTTTCCAACTTCTATCACAAGAGACGGAGACGTCTAATGAACAGGAGACTCTGCATATTGCACTTCTTCTGCCTCACTGGACCTGGAGTCCTGTGGGCAGGAAGATTAAAATGGGATATAATTTAATGAGATATTATCATGATTACCTCAAATCCAGTGTTCAGTTTTGGGCCCCTGGGATGGGGCAACCCAGGATGTACGTACAGGATGGGGAATGAGATGCTGGAAAGCAGTGCCACGGAAAGGGACCTGGGGGTCCTGGTCAGTGGCAAGTTGAATATGAATCAGCAGTGCCCTGACAGCCAGCAGGGCCAACTGTGTCTTGGGGGGCATCAGGCAAAGCATCACCAGCCGGTCAAGGGAGGGGATTGTCCCACTCTGCTCTGCACTGGTGCGGCCTCACCATGAATGTTGTGTGGAGTTTTGGGCACCACAATATAAGAAAGATTTTAAGCCATTAGAGAGTGTCCAAAGGAGGGCAATGAAGATGGTGAAGGGCCTTGAGGGGAAGACACGTGAGGATGATCCTATGCAGGTCCAGGAGTTGGGCTCGATGATCCTTGGTCCCTTCCTGTGTAGTCATCCCTGAAGCAGTCAGGCAGTTGGACTAGATGATTGTTGGAGGTCCCTTATAATTGAAATTATTCTATTCTATTCTATTCTCCCAATGCAGAACAGCAGTGCATGTGTGCAATGGGATGTGCATGTGTGGAGACAGCTGTGGGAGCTGGCTAGTCAGAAATAGATCTGTGCATGCTCTGATGGAGGAGATGGAAGGCTTACTGTCTGTCTGATGCTGTGGCACCCCCAAAGAAGGGCCTCAGAGCTAAACAGACCTGAGGTTTTGAAGAACTAATTATTAATTACCCCATATTTTGACATACAGAAGTTAATAATTTCCCTGGAGCCTGTTTTGACTCACTGAGGGAGTGGAAAAGATCTCACAAAATTTATTGGAAGGGAAAAGGGACAAGAAAAGGTTAAAACTACTTCTTCCAACTGAAGAGTCAGTCAGGTGGAAAGTGTCCTGGTTGAGCACAGATGGTCACAGGTTTTGTTTAAGGGTTAGCTAACAGCAAAGTTGTATTTGTTACGTATAAACTGACAAATGAAAGTGCAGTAACACCAGCCATGATGGTCAATAGGGAAATCTTATCCATTTACAGGTGCAGTACCACAAGAAAAATCTGTTGCACCTAGGCAGAAGAGGAGCAAAGAAAAATAGTGAAAAACAAAGCCTCTATGTAGTGGTTGATACTGTTCAAACCAAATTCACATGAGGAGGAGCAGCCAAGTTCAGCTTCATAAAACCAGGAGAAAAAGTGACAAGAACTAGTTTTTCTTCTTGACATAAATTCTCAGGGCAATGTGGGATATTTCAGGCTTTTGCCCTTTGACAGGTTTACAACCAGTTGGAAAGGACTCTGCCTAAACCTTCTGCTTAAACAGTTTCCACCTTACCAGGAGCTATCAAAGGACAAAATCCTTATAAAAAAGACAAATTTTATCTTTGCCAGCAAAATCAAATTTAAAAAATTGGCAGTTAAGCAGTCTAGTCATAGAGATGTGTGTGTTTGTGCACACACATGTATACATATATGTATATGTAAATGTATATGTATATGTATATGTATACAAACACACACACACCTCTGCAGTAAGAACCACATATACAAATAACACAGCACAATAAGCATACTTGTAAAAGAAATTTAGCACAACCACTAAATATCTAGCCCAGCTATTTCTGTGTTTCTTAGCAAGGCCAAACTGACTCCCTCATTCGCCTACTCTGCCTCTACTCCTGTGGCCACCAGGTCACTTCCTGGGTACTGATTTAATAGTTGGCTTTCATGGGTGTTCTCTGTGTGGCTGTAATTTGTAAGAAACTCAAGGAAAGCATCAGTGGCGGGAGTCCTTCTGTTCCTGCAAGCTGGGCTGGTGCTTGAGTGAGCTGAGTTTGGGGAGCACCATCACCATTTGGGAAGGAGAAGAAGGTGGTTGTGGGGGCACAGAGGAGGGATGCACCCATGCAGCTCTTCAGCTTGGGCCCTATAATGAGGAGTGGATGCCCTCTCCATTCCCTCATCACAGGACAAGCTTGAGGTGTTGCATGCCCTGGAAGGACCTCAAGAGCTGTAATGGGAATTCATTATCTTAATATTTGTCTCATTTGAATTACACCAGTCATTGAATTGTGTGCTCAGGTGGCCCAGAAGGCCAATGGCATCTTGATCTGTATCAGGAACAGTGTAGCCAGCAGGACTGGGGAAGTACTTGTACTTGGCATTGGTGAGACTGAACCTCAAGTACTCTGCTCAGTTTTGGACCTCTCATTTTAAAAAAGAACATTGAGGTGCTGGAGCATGTCCAATGAGAGGTGAAAGATCTAGAAAACATGCCTTATGAGGAACAGCTGAGGGATCTGGGTTTGCACAGTCTCAAGAAGAGAAGGCTCAGGGGGACCTTATCGCTTCTCTATGACTACTTGAAAGCAGCTTGCAGAGAGGTGGGAACTGACCTCTTCTGCTGTGCCTACAGTGAGACAACCAGAGGAAATGGCCTTAAGGTGAGACAGGGGAGATTCTCATTAGATATCAATCTAATTTTAGAAAAAAAATTCTCTGTCAGAGTGGTCAGGCATTGGAATAGGTTACCCAGGAAGGTCGTGGAGTCACCACCCTTGGAGGTGTTTAAGAGGTGTCTGGGTCTATCGCTGGGTGATACGGTCTAGTGGTTTAGGGATTACAGTGATAGTGCTGGGTTTATGGTTGGACCTGATGACCTTAAAGGTCTCTTCCAACCTTGATGATTCTGTGATTCTACACATCCAGAAGCTCTGTACATCAAAGTCACAACTGCAGAATTACCATCCTTGCACCTTTGCAAAGCATTGCTCTCTTGCAATAAATAACATTTCTATTTTGGGCTCCTAAACCATATGAAAGTTTCAAAATGCTGCCCTAGTTAAACGCACCTGGTAGAGACTAAATAGAAAAACAGAACATGCACAGATATAGGAAATGGAGAGGACATTAAAGCAAAGTGGTGTTTGAGTGTCACTCCGAGGTTAATTTATTACAAATTGGAATTTGTTTAATATGACAAAAGACAACTATTCTTTTCAGATTATTTAGGCATATATACAGTTCTACACCTTATAAAACTTGCTGATTACAAATACACCTCACCCTATGTTGTTTCAGTCTCTCAGAGACACACAGGAAAATATCTTATGTGTCTGTGATTAGAAATAAGCTTTCAAAAATGAGTAAGCAGTTACTTTTGATCTAATACCAGCATGTATTTTGTGGCGGTCTTATCTCACTAAGGAGATTCTTATCTTGAAACTGCATTTGGACTTCATCTTATACAAGCTTTTCTCTTAAGCTATATTAGTCTAGTGCAGACTCATAGAAAAGCTTCTCATTCGACCCACATGTAAAGTGGGGTTTCAAATTGCATTTGCAATGGTAGATAAGAGATAAGACATTCTTTCTTATAATGACATGGTCTCTATTTAGTAACTATGGAAAGGGAAAATACAACTGGTACTATGAAGACTTACTGGTTCGATGGAGGGTAGAGTTAGTCCATAGTTATAAAAGAGCAACTCTAGGGAAGCAACTGGCCAAGTCTTCAAAATTTAAAGATTCAGAATTTGGTGACATATGATGGCATCTAGAGAAAGTGATGAATGTGAGGCAGCAGAGCACTGCATTAAATTTTCAGAGAAGGTATCTGATGCGTTTTAAAGGGTCTTACCATTTCTTCCTGCTCTTTTCATGTATGAGCCTGACCATGAGAAACAAGAAGTAGACCCTTTTATTTTTTTGGAAACTCTCTCTGATTCTTCAAAGATTTCAGAAAGGAGATGAACTGAAGAAGGTCTTGTTCTCTGAGAGAGCAAATCCCATCACCATAAAATATATCCCTTGAGATTCATCATCTCATTGAATGTCCTTCAATTAGCTAATACTCAAACTTTGGTAAAATTGGACCAGAACTCCATGATGGAGCTTCAGTTGCAGGGCAAGGTTAATTCATAATAATTTCCTGATAAAGTAACATCACACTAACATGAGAATGATGAGTTAGGCTTGGATAGTTTAGCCATATCCACATAAGTATAAATATTATATAACTCTGAGAGCCCACTGGTTTTTTACGAGATATATTTAGAATTTTCCTGGTAAATACTGGTTTTGTTTTCTCAAAGCACTTAAAATTGCTATCATTTCAGGTTTATCAAGCCCAAATAAATTCAATTATTTCAAAATGTCTGTGAAGTAGGAATTTTCCTTCTTGTTATGTGGTGATCTGTCCCATCAATAGCTCACTTTTCCCTGCATAATCCAGCCATTTTTCCCATGTCACTGTTTAGAAGTGACATGAGATTCTGGGCATAAAATTGCTTCTTGCTGCTTTCTAAACTTTTGGAAAAAATACATGCATCTAGCAACTCTGATTCCAAAAATCAGTGCCAAGGCATGGTAGGAAGTGCTATAAGTTCACAGAGAATATGTCATTTAGCATCCAGCCAATCCATTCAGTTGATCAGAACAGGTGCGTTTTGGGAGCATTATTAAATATGAGATTCCTCCAAAAGAAATAATAAAAAATTGAGACTTTACAGATAAGCAGAACTTGCTGCCATCCCAACAGTAGTAAGTTGTTGAGTCAGAATTCATGAGTAAATGGATTCAAGGAGCTGTGAGTTTTTGAAAAAATGTACTGATCAAATATTCACAGAGTTTCCAGTGTCTGCCATAGCTGTACCAACACCTATGCCTTTCACCCTTTCTACTACTCAGGAATGGAAATCCCTGGAGGAAAACCACATCTGAGTGATAAGAACAACCCTGTCAGGCTGTGGACCTAGTTGTTCTTCACATGCTTGCCCAGTTATCCTACTTTATTTTTTGTAAATGGATGCCTCACCCTGTTGCCTACTAAGTCAGTGATTATCTGTGTTTGAAACAAGGGTCCTATGACTGCCTAGAGAAAGAAATAACGCAGGTGTTATGAAATCTCCAGTTACCAGGCCTTTCTCTGGTAATCAGTGCAGAGACAAAAAGAGCAGATCAGCAGCGGGAGTCAACTGTTGTGGCAGTAACATCCTAAGGCCCATTCCATACTCTCCCAGTCCTCAGAGCCAAGACTGATATTTAATGTCACCACTTAGAGGGAAAAAGGTCATGAATAGACTCATTATTACAGTCCTTAATAAAGACCACCAAAACATCCTGTTGCTGCTTACAACTTTTGATCACTGTCAGCATGGCAGCAGATGTAGAGCAGTTGTTAGTTAACACCTGACTCACACTGGTAATGATCAGAACATGCTGCGTTTTCATTCTAGGGTTGTATCTTGTGACCAGTAACAGGTAGATCTCATGGTGGAAATTACTTGCATGGATTAGGATGCGTTTCTAAAGCATTTCGTTAACTAAAGCTGTACAGCTAAAGCTGTACATAACCATGATTTTCAAGTTAAGTTTTGTAAAATAAAGTTCTAAATCACTGCCTTCTTTTACCAGCTACTGTAGGCATGAAAGGAGAATTTACCCATGAAGAATGAAACTGTGCTCAGATGTCGCCTGCTTCAGAGAGACATTCGCTCTCTTGGTATGACATATAAATAACACCTTCTGGTTAAACTGCAGTATTAAAACACCTGCATTTTCAGCATTGCTATCTTTAAGGAAATACAGTACACATGTTTGCGTGGCATGATCAATTCTGTTACTTTAATAACAGACCACAAAAATGATTGTTTTGTATTGGTTTTTTTAAAGCAGTATAACTTCTTAGTAAACAATTTTCAAATGTTGAACCTCAACCCACATTTAATTAAACTAGGTCAACTATTATTTTTTTTAGACAACAAATAACCACACTTCACAAACCCATGTCCTGTGTAAGAACAGTATCTTTCTCTTTCAGCTGTCTAAGTGTTTTATCATCCACCCAATCATAATGGTATCTGAATATCTTCAGTTTGAAAATACAAAATATTAGCAAACACTTGAACACTCAGTGCATGGAATCTCTGCAAATTTTTTAGGGAAAAGCTCAGTTTAGGAAGCATGTGCTCATCTTATTTAGAGAAGAAATCACAACTCCTCTCCACAGGGTAAAGTAATCTAATCAGTATTAGAAATTCCTTTGAGCTTTGTAAGAAGAAGCAGTAACTAGATAAGTTCAATATTACAAATGCAGAAATCTCTAATGTAGAGCAGAGATGGAGAAAGCCTATCTCCTTTTCTGCCCTTCTCTTGGAAAGAACCTCTATAATAATTAGCAACTGAAAAGTCTGATCAGTAATGCAAAGACTTTTCTTTCTGCAACTAAACAAATTGCTAGGAGGGGAATACTCAGCATGCACACATAGGAAACACAGGTTTTTCTAAAACAAATTCCTCTTTAATACTACACTACACCACAAAGCAACGCATGGTCTAAAGACCTTCACCAGTGTCAACATCAGAATTGTTGTTACCCAGAGCATATGCAATCTCTCAAATCCAGATAGCATAGTCATATTATTTAATCATCAAAGCAATTATCAGTAAAATAATCCCTCAGTCATATTAATATGAGATTTGACTCTAATGATTTTTTGGTGGCTAGTCTATACAGTGGTGTTTTGTCTACCCAAGGTTATAACTTCTATGGCATGATTTCCTAGCATGCATATCAGAGTTGGCTGCCTAAAGGCTGAGACATCTATTATTACCAGTCACTTTCAGAGATGTTCCTATGATTTCTAAACAATTTTTTCCCACCATATTTTGCTCCTTCTACTTAACCCTCAGATGTCCTCAACAAAGGATCGTCAAGTCAGTGAGGTCAAAATCCTTCTGTGGTTTACAGATATCATCTGGCTGCTTTGCCTGTGAAGGCTGATCAGTCATTTTGGTTGTGCCCTCTTAGAAGAGTTCTTCAAATCTCATGGCATCTTTTGGAGCCAGCCCTGCTCCATACCGTGGCTGTCTTCAAGTGTTGCTGACAGTGCATGAAACCATGACTCACCATACATCCAGTGTTGGTCTTCCACAGTGTAGATGAATTTATGCTGAATCCACAGTGAATTTGCAACGAAACTACAGTGTTCTATGTTGTAGAGCAGTCTACAGTGGTGATTCATCCTGTCCTATAACAGATATGTAACAGAATTAATACTCTGTTATGGATACTTAGATACTAATTGTACAGGAATCTGAAGAATTAAGAGTAGACATCGCAGAATCACAAAATCACAGAATAAGCTGAGTTGGAAGGGACCAAGAAGGATCACTGAATCCATCTCCTGATCCTGCATAGGACCATTCCCAAGAGTCACACCATGTGCCCAAGAGTCTCCTCCAAATGCTCCTTGAAATCTGTCAAGCTTGATGCTGTGACCCCTTCCCTTGGGAGCCTATTTCAGTGCCCGACCACCCTCGGAGTGAAGAACCTTCTCCTAATGTCCAACCTAAACCTCTCCTGAGAGAACTTTCGGCCATTCCCTTGGGTTCTGTTGCTGGTCACCACAAAGAACAGATCAAGTGTCTACATGGAACTTGGCAAAAAATAGCTGCTACGAAAAGGATCAGACTCTGCCACAGAAGTTTGAAAGGTATATATTTAGAGGCTGTAGAGCCAGATAAACCTTTGGACTGTTTCTCCTGACAACCTTCTATATAAACAAGGCCTTAATTACCCTTTTTTCTGCCTGACAAGTTTCTTGCTAATCTCTATTGAGTCACTTCTCAATTTTGCTCTGATAATCTAAGCAGATTTTTTACTCTGATTCTCTCACTCAAAGATGATCTCTCAACATTCTGAGTATCTGTCATGGTTCTTTTCAGCTTATCAATATCAAAATTGCAGTCACCATGTTAATTGTTATCAACACCTCATCAGGAAATAAAGCCACTTCCTTTCATTTTCTTGCTAATTTTATTTTTAGAAAATCTGAGGACCATAATTTGATTTTCTCTCCATACTATCACACTGGAAATTTATGCTAAACTTTCACTCTGTGGACTTTGTTGGTTTTAGTTATCACTTTCCAGCATGCAGTCATTTCTCTGTATGTCTGAATTCCTTAGTTTAGATGTAGAGGTTTACACTGTTTGTATTAAAATGCATCTGACTTAAATAGGCCTCACTTATTAAAACCAGCTTTATATATGTTTGCCTGGATTTAGTCTGAGTAGTGATCTCTACATAGGACTGCTTTATCATCTCCTTTAGAAAAAACTCCTTATGGACAATCACATTTTAAGCCAGTTCTCTTTCCAGTCAGTGCAATTTATTAGTATATTATTGAGCTGTTTTTTTTTTTTTTTTTTTTTTTTTTAAATAGCAAGTGATACTAAGTGATTTGCTTAGTAGCAAATTTTTTTTCTCCATAAACTGACAGGAATTAGTCACATTCTCATTTTTAAGGTTATGTTTGTTGACTCCCTTATGAGCTTTTCAATTATTTTGTTCAGGAAAAGTTACCAGCCAATAACCTCATTTATCATTCTCTGTTTCTTTTTCAGTATTAACACAATACTGACACTTCACCAGTGTCCTACTGTAATTTACTAAAGGATTACAGTATTTCTCAAATATTATTGTCAGTGGCACAGATGTTTGTGCACACAACTTCTTTTTGCTTCATTAGGTATTTATGGACTGAAAAATGCTCCATCATCCTCATGTAGTCAAGTGCACCATCTCTTCCCTATTGAAATATGTCAGAAATATTTGCTGATATTTTCCTTTTCCTTACAATTTCTAAACACTTTGCTCTCTGCATCAAATATATTGCTTGATTTCATATTAATACTTATCTCTTTTTTTGTGCTATAGACTTCTCTTTAGCTTCCCTTATTCCCCAAATTTTAATAGCTTTAGTTTGTATTGATTCATTTCTCTGTTTGACGAATATATACTTTATTTTTTAATGGTCCTTAGAGGAACATTGCTGCACCACTGAGCCTGTAAATATCTGAAAATATTTTGAGATATGATTTACATATGAATTACATTATCAGGCATGTCACTTTTAAAATAGAGTCCAGTAAAAATTGGTTTAAACCAGTGGAAGCCATGAGGATATTTTAGCTGGCTGCACTGCAGCATGCCACTGATGCCAGATGTTCGTTCCTCAAAAGAGGGCAATGCTACTCATCAGCCAGAAGCTGGCAGCACTGCATGGTCCCATGGCATTACAGTTATCTTTTAAGTCTTGATGCTGAACTACATGGTATTAGGTTAAGTAAGAGAACAGCCTTTGAATGGATAAATGTGAATGTTTTGGCCTCTGAAACTTCACTTGCACAACCATCTATAATGGACACCTTGTCTTTCTAAGGAAAGCCTTTAAATCTGCTCTTGAGTTTATATTTCTGTTTCCTGATGATAAACAGACTGAGAAATGGCGTATTTTATGCAAGTCTGTGGATTTTCCACGCTGGACTAAGCATACCACTTTGTACTGCACCCACCCTGTTTCACAAGCTCTAAAATACAAGATCAGGGAGGTTTAAGTGGGCCAATGAACTGTGTCCTGCACAGCTGCAGGCTCTCAGGTCCCAGACAGGGCTGGCAGTGGCACTGGGTGTATGCCTTGTGATGGTGCCTTCCGGGTGAGCATGACAGATAGTGGTAACTTTTCACAGTCACTCCCTTCTCAAGCACTGAGTTGTTCTCTATAGAAGTTATTGTTCCTAGGCAAGTAGAGGCAATTGTCTGTAAAGAGCCAGTATCAGAGTTGTCTGACCTTTAAGCAGATGCTGGCAAAGTTATTCTGTGCTTTTCTGTAGTTCCTTGAAACACTGTATGGATTTCCTCACACATGAAGAGATGCGACTTCTGAGCAGGCACCACTTGGATGGCTTACAAGTCACCTGAAACATGAACAGACAGTGTAGCACAGAGGAGGCTGTGTAGCTCTATGAAAATCTAACTTACGCTGCACATTTCAAATTTACATAGGTAAGAAAGACAAATATCAGAGACAGAGGTGCAAAATTAACCCTTGATGTAATACAATTAATTGTATTACACCATCTCCATTTCTTTCTTTGTTCCCAGGATAAATACATCTGATGTGAGGTTGGTCATTCTGATGGTGTTATGATACACCAGCAAAATGAATGACATTTCACCAGGTAGCATCGCTGTCTGCCGGGGAAATGGGAAAATGGGGGTAACCAGTGCCTCCTGTGCCACTCAGAGCTTCCACACTCCTCTTACAAAATCACATCATCCAGTAGCAGGCACAGATTCCTTCAGTCCCAGTGAAGAATAAACTTCACAAGGCACTGTTTGCTATTTTATGCTAATTTTCTGACCTTTTTTTTCCTTTAGCACTGGCAGCAGAGTTTTTGGACATTTTTAAAAGAAAGGGATTAACCTCCTGTGAAACTTGGATTATTTCCTCACTTGTTAACATACACTGCCCTCTTGTGATAAAATATGTTTTCAGTGTTCTATCGATGTTCTGTTCTTGTTTTTACTTCTTGCAGTTTCCTGCTTTTTTTGTTTGTTTGTTTGTGGGTTTTAGTTTTCTTCTCTTTGTTTGGGTTCCTCCTCCAGTCCCCACAGCTATCTATAAGGCTTTTTTCTGAAGGCAGAAATAATTTACCTTAACAATAGAAGGACAAAAGAGAATACAACACAAAGCTTGTTCAGAATATTCACACATTTAACATCTTCCCATATTGTTTTACCAAACATACAAGAATCAGATGGATATGTAGGCAGCAACTACTACAGTGAAAAATGTAGACTTGAAAGGATGAGGAAAATACATAGCAGTTCACTGCAAAGGCAGTCTTGGAAGAAAGGTGTCCAGTGTGCAACAGTGTTCTTAATTGCATAATCAGCATCATAACAGCCTTATGAACTGCAAGGGAAAGCTACTTACTGCTGCAAACCTGATCTCCAAAACTTAAGAGAGCAAAAAGTCGCTCCCCAAACCAGAGTGGGCAGGCAAAGCCATTCATAGCTTAAACAGGATGGAAGAAAGGCCGTCACTGCCTGGGAAGGAGGGAGAAGGCAAAACCCTTCAGAAGCAGGAGAAAAGACAGCAAGAGGATGGCACAGAGGAAAGCCCAAAAAGAGACCTTTGGGGTTAAGTGCTGGTTGGAAAAAGGTTGCCTCTTGCTGTGTTTTGGGCAATGTGCATCAAAGATACCCAACTGTAATCCTCTCGTCCTCTGAATGGAAACAATTCACAGGTACTGCGAATGATTCCTCCCTACTTACTGTTTTGTCTTAGATACAAAGGTATAAACGACTTTGTGGAATTTATTTCCTGGAATTAGCTACCAGATCAGTGGCATATTTTCCTAAGCAACTCCACAGGGAGTAGAAGAAAACTAGTACGCAGTACTGTAATTAAGGATAATGCTATGTGTGATGTGCTGAATGGAGAAGAAAGGAGAGAATTTCAAAGAATAAAACTAACAGAAAACCTAAAACCTGGACTTTTTTAACATCTGGTTGATGGATTTCACAACCTTTAAGTTTTTGTCTGGGATTTTTTAATGCAATGACTACTTTTATACAAGAGCTCTCCCAAGGTTGAGATTCAAGTCACAATTTTCAGTCTCAACTACAAATCAAAAGACAGCAGAACTTGTTGAAGAAAGATTGACTTTTTATTTTTTAATGGCAAAGCAGGGAATATTTTTCCTGACCTTATTTTTAGTATAAACAAATCACGTTAGCCATAATATCCAAAAACACAGATCACAAGGCAAGCATCCCACCCAGGAAAATTATAGCTGTAACAGGGGAAGAAATATCAGGTTATCACAAATGGAGATACAGCTGCCTGCCTTCAAGAATGAGCAAGAAATCCAGACGTAATCTGCAGGTGTCCGTGCTTGGAGACAGTCGACTTGAATGCTTATCTAACCCAACTTCTCCAAAGCCAGGTGAATGTTACTGTCCTGCTCATGCCCTTAGATGCTGCAAGGCTCAAAGTAGATTGGTCAGTGCCAAGGAGTATGGAAAGGAGCATAAAATCTTAAGTACCTCAGTGCTGCCTATTCCTGATGTGCTCCAGCAATCAGCCTTCTGGGCTATGGGCTGGGAACGGGAGCATGAACTGCCAGGAAAATGGCTGTGCACAACACCACACTTCGACTCCACGAACACCTAGAGTTAGCTGGCTACACTCAGTCAGTATTTTTTCTGAACATTTTCCTTTTCATTGAGGCATTTATCCTACCTCCTTTCTGCATTTCTGGGATAAGAGCCTCTCAACAGGTATTTGCAAGAGTTACTGTTTGGAAACTCTGTATTACAAATGGTTAGAAAAATAGGGAAGAGACCTATACAGTGAGGACTTGGGCACATCAAACCCCATAGTCTGCATATTTCCATCCCTCCTACCAGCTATTACCTTAGGGGTTGTTGAAGACCAGAGAATCCTTACTGTGCTGAGGAATGCACTTAAGATGAGTCTGGGAGATCTGCTATGTGCTTGGCCCCTTGAATCCCTGACCTTTTGAGACTCAGCGTTCTTGTAAATGTGATCACCAATCTAGATTGATGACATAAGGTGGGAATAACTGAGGAACATAAGGGAAAGAGGCAGCCAACACCCCTTGAGCTATAGAGACCTAGCAGTGAGTAAATGGCAAATGCTGAGTAGTTTCACTCCAATAAAATGTTCAAGAAATACTTGAACTGTGTGTGAACTTTGTACTTTTGGATCTGTAGAACTGCCACAGAATGGTCATGAGAACAATCTCACTCCAGAAATTTCTGCTACTTCCTGCTTTCAGCAGTGCTGTTAGACTTTCTGTGGTATTTTGGCAGATCAGCAGCTTAGGGTGAAGTGAATGACTCCAGCTTTTGCTCCAAATCGGGAGCAAAACTGAACTGGAGTAAGATGAAAACTATGTGTGTTTTCCTCCCTACTTTTCAGGGCATGTTGCAAAACAAAACACTCAAACTCATGAAAGCTCAAAGTCTCATTTCTGTGAGGTTCTTTAAGTGGGATTAACCCAAAACATGAACAAGAATTTCTCATTCAGAAAGTCACATGTCTGGGCAGCTGGCCATCAGGAGCAACATCAATGCAAGGAGAAGAAGCAGAAGCTGCCCCTTTCGCAGGTTGCTCAGCTTTTGGACTGCCACTGGGCTTGCTGCCACCTCCCAAACTCATTGCTAGAGGGACAGAGTTGGCTGGCAGCCAAGTCTCTGCATGAGGACCTGAGCAGTGGGGCTCACTTTCTCATGAACACCGGGTTGCTTCCATGTCCCCTCTGCGCTGCCCACACAGAGCAAGCTGCTTCCTGTCCCTAAAATCTGAGGATGCCGTGCTGTCATGGGGAAGAGAGCCTGGGAGAGATTGGCAATGCCAGGTCAGAAACAGTCCCTGGGGTGTGTGGTGCATCAGATGGTGCTTCTATTTTAATTTCTCTCACAGCTTATAAAACAAAGCTGCATATTTGGAGAGAAATCATTCCAAGAGGAAATTCTCATCTATCCCCATCAGAGGCTTCTCTTGATGTAAATGAAGCCTGGGAATGTAGAATTAGGACCAGGTATTTCCCTTAACACCATTGTTTTGCAAGACTCTTGGTGACTTTTTGCAGTGTCAACATTGGCACTGCCCTGGTATCCTTACACTCAACAGAGAGTCCGTGACTGATGAAATGGGGAAATGCCATTTCTTTCTCTAGTGTCAGCTAGGAAACACTAATTTCTTCCCCATTAATTCTTGATGGCATAGTAGGACAGCATGTCTCTTAACAACTCAGGCAAGTTCATTATCTGGAGCAGACCTGCAGTGCAAAGCATGGACTTGCCCTAATCACCCTGGCAGATGTCACCTCACAAGAGGAGCTGGGCAGTGATTATGGCCCTGCAAAGAGTACATGTACAATGAAGGTGCTGTACTGGCTACTGTTTTATCCTTTTGTGGTCACAGTTTGAAATTCAAAGCACAGTTAAATAAATGGGAGGAAGGGTTGAGTAAATCGGAATATCATGACAAATCACCCTGTCATTTAGCAGCTCAAGAATAAAATTAATGAAAAGTCCTCGTTCAAAAGCACAGAAAGCAGAAAAGCACATCCTGGCTTCAATCCAAGTTCAGATTTTAGTTTCTAGAAACACTCTAGTTAACATATTTGGAGAGACATTTGGACGCTGGTGGAGCTGGTGACGCTGTGCTTCTCCTTCGTGTTTTTGCTGTCTGGGCACAAGCCCTGGGACCCTGGGCACCTGCCTGTGTGCATCGGTGTCAGCCTTAGTGCTCGGTAAGGGGAGATCATCTCTATTCCAATATCTGCAGTACTTGGTCCTCTCTTAACTGCCACTCTCACTAAGCCGTGACACAAACCTGGGGCTGGGCATGGCCATGACAGTATGGTGGATTGATGGCCTCTAGGGGCCGTTCCCACCTGTGTCCCAGGGTGCTGGGTCTCTCTCCCTCATCAGTGCTCAGTGCTTTCACAGAGCTCCTCCACTCAAGATTGCTTCTCTCAGGATCTGTGCTCTCTGCTGCCTTCAGCACAGGGCAACACATCTACCATGCATGGGAGCAGCACATCTGTTTGACTGCCCTCTTTTTCTTCCACAAACACTGTTTTCCCTCCCTGCTTTCCCTACATCAAATGTCTAGAGTATTGGTAGCTTTGAAGGATAAGGGATGATGCAATTAGGCAGTTGGTGACATTGCAGCAGCCCGTGTCTGAGCAGCTGCTGTGTGCAGCACAGGTATAAGCCGAATCCCCGCAGGCTGCTTCAGGAGTGTGGGGGCTGACCCTGGAACTGGTGCAAGGCATGCAGATCAGATGCCAGTGGTGTGTCCAGGGTGTGTTGTGCCTATTGGGAATGCCCGTGTCCTGCCAGGTTACTATGCCATGCCACAGGGAAGTGGGTGGTAGGTGCCATGACAGGTGCCATGGAGGAAGCAGTGGGATTCCCCTACCTGGCACAGCAATCGGTGACTGTTGACTTTGCACACCACCTCAGCCCACTGCTTTCTGCCAGGGTACACACAGTGTTCCAGTTTGACCAGATCAGGCTCTCCATGCCACCCACTGACACGTGGGCAAAGTGCATGTCAGCGAGGTGAGTCACTGCATGAAGTTTCTAGCAAAATGTTTTTGTGGTTAGGGGAATAATGAGAGTAACACAGCTCCTGGAGTTTTTCTGATGGAGTCCCCTCCCTGGATTTGTGGGCTGAGGGATGCACACACGGTGTATTTCCTACCGCAGACCCCTCACCAGCCCCCTCCACCCTCCCTTTGCCCAGGCCCCATGGCATTTGCATCAGCCGTTCCGCCAGCCCTAGGGCAGAGAGTGGAAAAAATATTTCTTGAAACAGCCTTTACTTTACACGCTGCAGAACCCTTTAGAGACATATGATCTTCTCTGAAGCCTCCTTCTTCTCCCGTGACGAGAAGAGGCGGTGTGACGAGGGGGATTGCTCACGCCTCTTCCGTCACCTTTCCATTTTTTAACACTGTGTGTGTTTCCTCAGCTCATCAACATTTTCCTATGAGTAAGCTGTTACCACATGCACCAATAGGTTTTTTGTTTAATGCCTGGCCAAGAGTGTGAAAGGGCTACTGAAGCATTTGGTAAAACATGGGTACAGTGGTAGGAAGGTGGGAGAGAAGGTTTCTAAAAGCTGTGGTGAGTAAACTTGCAGGCACTTTGTACACGCAAAGCAGGAGGGTTAAAGTGAGAAACCTCTGCTGGGACCGGTTCACTCTTACAAATACTGCACCACACTTGATGCTCTATTCACATAAAACCTGTGTCAAATTATGAGCTGAGATTGCCCCATCCCCACATATTATCTTCCATTCCTTAACCACTTCAAATTCACATGGTTTTTTACACAGTAAAAAGCCATGAGTAATCTTTCTTAAAAATACCTGACCTTAAAAATAGCTGCTACAGTCAATTTAGGACCATGTGTTGATGATGCTGTACAGCTTTTAGTACCCAGTTTCACATGGGGGTAGTTTGTGCTGTGATGGCCTCTTTGCTGCTTGCTCTGCTAGAAATCCATGGATTTCAGGATTAAAAATGCTCTCCTAATACATTAGAGGAACAAAAAATAATGATATATCTTTCTAACACAAAATGGTGACAATCTTATGGACATCCATGCTATTATTTGAAATAAGCAAAAAATAAGCAAACAAAACCCAGTGGCAACAACAAGCTGGTTAAATAGGTAGACAACAATTTTATCCACCAACAGGGATAAACTAGGCAGTGATGATGACCCAAGGGTAGCTCAGTTGCTTTCAATGGGACACCACACATCCAATCAGGAAGAATTTCTGAAAAAAGTCCAGTTCAAGACCAGATTTGACTATCCCTCTGCACTGTCAGAATGAGACAGATAGGAGTAAAAAACCGAGGAGTAAAAAACGGGCAGGTTCCAGCAGGAGCTGAGAAACATGGCTTTTGTGCCCCTATGGATCAGGGCAGATTCTGCCCCAAAGTGCTGAAGTGAAGGACTTCCACACAGTGCCAGGGTGTCTCATCTTTCTTCACTTCTGGATAAAGACACCAATAACCACTAGTAAGGATAGAAACGGGTCTCTATGAGCTTTTAAATAACACAAGGTAATAATAAAACTTACTTTGGGGAAAATAGTACAGTCTCCTGCTGAGACTGCATACAAAAGTCATCAAAGACTGCACTGTTACACCTTCATTCACACACTGCTACAGGCTCGTTGTCCCTCAAGACTGTGAAAGGGAAAAGGAAAAAATCAAAATAGAAATTCTTTGAGGCACAATATAATCATTTATATTTTATTTAAACTTGAATTCTGGGCAGAAAGAAGCCATCAAAGTGAGGCTTCTATAATGGTTTTGCAAACAATGTCTATATCAGCCACTTTTTAGATCATAAATAAATCATGGCCAATAAATCAGTACAAATCTATAAGGTGTGTGAGTCCTTGAGGAAACAGGATTATCTTCGGTGGATACATTAGGTTAAGAGAGCACTAGCAAGATTTGTCTTTAGTATGCTTAAACTCTATTAGGTTACCTCTGTATATCTCAACAACTTTCTCTGGCCAGATACACTCAATGCAAGAATGTGTAATGGAAGAAAAGAAGGGAATGTCAGCTCAAGGGCCCATCTGGAGTGTGTCTTGCTGTGGAAATGGCCATCAACAAAAGTACAAAATAGATTGCAAAAATAGGGAAAAGATCTCATTTAGCCTCCAGCAGTCAGAGACATGGAATCTCCCCAAGCCAGAGCTGCTTCCTGGCAATCACATACAGAGTCAAAGCCCCGTGAATTTGTCTCAACCCAGAGTGGCATCTTTGCAGTCATGGCTCCTGCAGAACCTAGTGGCAGGGTTAAAAACCCTGCCCCTTGTTTTGCACCTCTCATGTCTGTAGGCTTCTGTTGTGGCTGTTTTTCCAGACTCAGGATGCTCTCCATCAGTGGAAGCCACTCCTTGTCTTCGTGGGATCCTTCCAGTCACCTTTTTTTTTTTTTTTTTTTTTTTTTTTGGGTCTGAGATGGCATAACCAGACCTGCACAAAGATGATTTTAAGGTACACATACATCAAGGACTTACTTACTGGCAAAATTATGAGCCTTTTTTGTGTTCTACACTTTATTAAGAAGACTTAACATTCAATTTGCCTTTTAAAATCTTCTGAGTGCTCATAGATATTTTCAGAGAATTTTTCACAGTGATGACAAAGACACTTTCCTGCGTAGAAGCAAGGAAGACCTGTCATTTTGTACATCTTTTTTATCCTAAGTGTATTGTTTGGTGTTTATTAGCCTTTTTTAGTGCTTATCAGGTTTTTTGCTTATTGTCCTCTCACTCAATACCATGAAGTAGTGTTGCAGGTCTCCAAAGTCAGATTCAGGTTTAAGTATCCTGAATAATTTGTTATCATCTGCAACTTTTTCCATCCACTCCTCACTTCCCTTTCCAGGTCAATCTGCATTTCAGAAACAATGGGAATCCTAGTAAATATCTGTAGGATCCCACAGATGGGACCATCTCCTAATGGTCTTTCCATTAGGAAAATGAATCACTCTGACTCCTGCCTTCAGTTTCTGAAATTCTGGGAGACCAGTTTTTTAGCACGGGATATGGGTTTTGAGGGCAGTGTCTGGGTTACCTTAGTGTGTGGTGGGACCCAGCTCAGAGGGGTGCCTGTGGGCACAGTGAAATAGCTGAGTTTGATTTTCCAGACAGTTTGAAAAGCCCAATGGTAATGTTTGAATTGGGCATGGTGAATAAAGGTCTGTGTGCAGACACACATCTTTAAAAAGTCAGACTGCCTGCTCTCCCACAGCTGTGAGAAGCCCACTTATGCTCCACCATGGAGATGTACGCACACATATACACATATTGGTACGTGCAGGGCACAGAGTCACTGCTCTGATTTTGAGCAGAGATCTCAAGCACTGGAAAAACACCTTATCTGAAGCTCTGGGCTGCGTGTTTAAGCAGCATATTTTCATGAGTCAGCACAGCAGGATCGAGCCTTTCATGCACAGCTAAGCAGTTTCTTCTGGTTGCAAATCAATTCTGCTCACCTTCAGCTGGAACTAGTGATTTCTATCATTTGTTCTCAGGGCCATGGAGAAGATGTTTTGCTTTGGTTTGATTCAGTGCTTGTCTGTTTCTCAGGAAGATCTCTGTAAACATGACGACTTGCATTTTGAGTTAGTAACACTTCTATTTTCCTTTCATTTTGTAGAAAACCAGACTTTCTCTGCAAAACATGGGGGAAACCCATATAAAAAACAGGAAGTGCTTTCAGACCGCTCATCAAAGCATCACCAGGCAGCCAGGAACCAAAGATCAACCCTTTTCTTTCCCCCTCAAGGCTTTTCGTAACACTGTATGACCAATCCATTTTCTGAAATCTATTACATTGTACAAAGTTGTTGTTACCTGCCTGATGACAAAGCCAGAGGGAGCCTTAGGGCTGCCTCAGGTGTCCCTATGCAAATTGTTGTGCAAAACCAGAAGTGGTTGTGTTCTGCCCTGAGGGGTCTGCAGGAGAAAAAAATCCATGAGAGGTACAAGGTGGCCCCACACTGCTAAAAGAGCGGCCTCAATCTTGAAATGGTTCTTCAAACGATTCTTCAAACATGGCATTAAACAAAGCTGCCCTCAGAGATTGCAGCACACACAAAGCTGGAGGTCAGCTGTGGATTTAATGCCATTAGCACACTGGGGCAGAGCACACCCTGGTGGAATGTATCCTGCCGGTGGTCCACAGGTGACTGCAAGGTCTCCGTGCAGGCAGGAAGCTGAGGACACAGCCATGTGCTGCTTACTCGAGACCGTGAGAGTTTTGTGGACACACTTGATCTGGGCTGGATGGGAAGCAGCCTTCCCATGGCATCTTGAAATAAACACAAGGTGCTCTTTTGCATGGGGCTGGAAGGTGGTTACTGCTGGGTGGCAGCTCAGTGTGTGTGCACAGATGTTTTCTCTGTAATGATGCCCTTTGGGCCTCATTTGCTGAAGTTCTTCATGCCTTCACCTCCCCTGACTTCAGTGTTTGGTACCTCTGGAAAAACAAATCATGCATAATATTTTGGCTGTCTTACAGGTAATGTAAAATTCACTTTTACTTCATCCCGTGGAAAATTTAACTCCTGTTCTCCATCTTGCCTCACTGACCTGCCCTGACCACTGTACCCCAAGAGAAGAGCTTGCATACCCAAGAGAGTATACAGTCAGCTCTTGCTACACATGCCTCCATAGGGCATATGGAACGTATCACAGAGCACAGGTCTGGTCCACTGATGTTGCTTCTTTAAGGAGAAAATAATAGTGTTGCTGGAGACCCCTGTTCAGTTTTTGTTTCATGCTCACATTTTGATGAGAGAACTGAGAATCCTTTATGCAGCCACTGGCAGATAAGTTAGAGCATGAACAGAAACATTAACTGAGATTAGGTTCTACCGATAGGCAACTGAAAATAGACATCCTGACAGATGGTGCCAATTGATTTAACTGCAGCTGCGATGCTTAACAGGGTAGAAAATGCAAGTAAAAATCTAATGGGAGCCTTGCCCTGGTTAAATCAGCCTCTTATTTAACTTACCAGTAGTAATCAGTGTTAATAAATTCCAGTGAAACCAATGGTAGAAAGAATTATCTGTTTCATTAGGCTCTACAATCAAAGGTAGTAAAGCTGTGGGCCTTAAAAAAAATTTAAGTATATATGTACAAAAAGATATGCACACACATTTACATACACCTAGAATATATATACTGATATATCATATATATCAATCTGCTATTTGTTTAACAGAAATATATCATGTGTTGTGCCATGCATATCTTATACAGCATATGCATGCCACCCTTTTTGTATTATCAATATGCAATGATATATAGAGATAAGTTTCATTCATATTGATTTAAATATATATGAAAGTCTATCAAACAAAGCAAGAAAAAGCAACATTGCTACTTCAAACCACAGGGACGAAAAGAAGAGGAAGTGTGGTGGAGGAGAGGAGAAGAAGTGGGAAAGACAGGAGAGAGCAGAGGTGAAAGCTTGACATAAATCTTTGCAGCTTCTCTTCAGCCTCTGCAACTGATGCCCCAAAGCTGTTTATGTTTTTAACCTGGTTTTGGACAAGGATGGGGTTAATTTTTCAGAGTAGCTTTGAGAGGGCGGAGCCTGGAGACATGCCAGGGAAGCCAAGACCCTAATGTTATTAGATACTATCCTACATCATTGCCAGCGGTGGGGCAAAGGGACTTTCTTTCCCTTCTGGGAAGAAAGGCCTGCCTTCCCAGTTGTAAAGAAAATATGGCAGGCAAAGGGTCTGTCCACCACTGTTTTTCATTGTCCCGGGCTTGGTGAGAATTTTGCATGTAAGTCACCCTCTCTCTTTGTACATTTTTTTATTAGTATTGTTGCTGTTAATGTTTGTCTCCTTATCTCGTTGCTGTTTCCAGTAAATTGTTCTTAACCCATAATCCTTGCCATTTTTGCTTCATGGCAGGGTGGAGGGCTGCAGGAAGTCAGTGCACAGTGAGAGCACTAAATTGGGAAATACCACTCCCAAACCACAAGATCTTACCCACTGAAGTCCTCTTTCTGTTCAGGGATGGGTTCAGATCTTTCTGATAAGATTTAAGGTCCATGTTGGAGGTTCCCAAGGCCCCATGTGCTGTAGCAGCCACCCCAGCATCAGATACCAGCTCTCCAAGTTGCTTGTCTGTCCCGTTCACAACTGATGTGCTTTGGTGCATCCTGAAAGGTTGGAGATGGATTGTTATCCTGAGGTGCTGTGAAAGCAAGTTAGCTCTAGTGTGATGCTTCAAAGGGACTGTGGTCTCATCCCCTCTTGCCACAGTGCCACATTGCCAGTGCCA
Source organism: Pyrocephalus nanus (assembly GCA_038380795.1). NCBI lineage: Eukaryota > Metazoa > Chordata > Aves > Passeriformes > Tyrannidae > Pyrocephalus > Pyrocephalus nanus. The sequence continues at coordinate 10,434,000 of CM076262.1, read as the reverse complement.
GGCCCCCACTGCCCTTCTGGCACAAGCCTAGGGACCACAAAGCAGCCAGTGTGTCCCTGTCATGTAGTCCAAAGCAAAAAGACTTCCCACAGCACAGGACTTCATCACTCTGTGTTGCATGAGGATGCATCTAGCCTTGGTGATCCCACTATAGACCATCGTATGTGCTCATGCAAGAAAGCTTTCTGAATTCCTGTGGAAATCATGTGAATAGAGTAAACACTGGGGAAAAATACCCGCTTGCCATGTCATTGGCTTCAGTGTTTACAAACTACAGCTGCCACGTAGCAAGATTCATCAAAGGACTGAGCACAGACAAGAAAACCCCCACACAATTTCTCTGCCTTATGACATTTTCATAGTAGTGCTGCAAGAGGTGATCTGAAAAGCAAGCAGTGAAAGCAAAGCCTGGCTCACCCACATTTCTGCAAGGAGCATGCTGGTCTCCTGTGCACAGAAATCCAGTGCCTCTGCTTGAGGATTTCAGGGGCAAAGCTCCCCACCCACTCATAACCCTTGGAATCTGCAATGAAAGTCTAGGGAAAAATAATTTCTATAGCACCCAAAGGGAATCAAATTGTTGTGTGTCCAGCAGTGCTCATCAAGCAGGTATATTTCAGAGGATGATGCATCGTCTGCAGTGTATCACAGAGTTTGTTTAATCTATGTCCACCACTGCTATCACCTAAAAACAGAACACATTTAAAAAGAATTAAAAATAGACATTTCTCTCTGGCTCATCATGCAGTGTGTTTTTGCCCTTAGAAAAACATCACCTCCTGGACAGTTGCTTCGCTCTGCAGTGAGAGAACATAGGGTCCTGATGAGGTATCATGACCGAAGTGTAGAGATCATGACCATGGGTTCATAGGATTCCATAACACTCGAGGGCATGGAGGTCTTTTTCCTCTCAGTCTCTCTGCTTAATTACTGATTACCACATATACCACAAAAATCACCACTATCAAATATCCTTATGATTAATAAAGTGAATATGAATGAATATATATATATATCAAGCTATTATGTACTACTAGCATCAGTCAATTGCAATCTCAATCAATAGTATGATATCGATCAATGATCACACCAATCAGTACTGTTGTACAATCAGTGGCAATTGCAACCAAGTAGCTATGTATTTTTACCAATTACCACAACCTGGCATTAGCAAAGTAATGAATATATATATTAATATGAAGCAAATTAGATTTCAGAAGAAAATCTCAAAAGAAGGGGGACAAACCAGTCTTAGGTGGGAACTACACACCCAGCCATCCCCAAAGGAGGGGCTGACAGACTGAACCAGAAAGATAACAGTCTCACTTGACAGGGTCAGCCAGGGCTCAGCCAGGCATCTCTGGTGAGAGTCCAAGATCGTGTAGAAAGTTTGTGTGGGATTCAGCTGGGAAGCTCTGAGTGAGACAGGGGCTCAGTTTTGAATAAAAAAATATATTTTTTCTATATAACATATGGACATAAGAGGGGGTAGGACAACCTACTTCAAGCAGTGAATAGATGTTGTTAATGTCTGGTTTCACCTATACCAGCCAATACATTATGATGTTTTCTTTAAGAGCAATTTTGTTTTCATGGACTGTTTTCCACCTTCTCACGTGATAAGTTGCTTTTACAGTCACTTGTTTTTCTGCTTATCTATGGTATTTCAGGATGTCTCCAGTTTCTAGGTATCCTGGCTGCACTTTCCAAGGATGCTTCTAGTTCGCAAACCTCAGGAGGAATCGCATTCATCAGCAGTCCCAGGCTGTCCTTTCTGTTTGTATTTTTCAGCAGATGATTTCTTCTTCAGTGATTTTCCCCTTCTAACCACCTTTAAGACTGCTCACATTACAGGGCTGGGTTGGAAGAAAAGTGAAATGCCTGTTAGGCTGCAAGGTACCTGCCAGGCAAACTGGATGTGGGATAAGAAGTATCTGACCATTTCACACTAGCAGCACTAATAGTGAAACCTGGTGGCCAGCATGGCTCTCCCTGATTCCCAACTCCTCTCAGCCTAATAGTGTTTCTCTTCTCTTCCAAGCCCCTGTGTTTCATGAAGGCTTTGTCCTCCCTTCACATCTGGATAAAATTAGCTGTGAGTGCTAAAATTACTGTGAGACCAAAAGTGAGAAACTGACCAATGAGAGAGATGTAAGCTTTGTTTCCCTGGGAAAGTGAACTTTGGAGTAGAGCAGGAGCTATGCCTGACATACTTTATAGTGTAAAACAGTCTTTAATTTTAAAACTACAAAGATGACAAAAATACAGCACTTTGTAACTGAGGCTTCCCTGACTTTCAACAAACCATGTCAGTGCTTTGTTCCGTCCTTTCTCTGCTGACTTAAATTGTTCCTGATGGGATGTTGTAAGCTCTGTGCTGCAAGAAACCAAAAGAGAAGATAACTTCAGGCTCTGGACAGAGCGCTCCATCCTCCATTCCTGGGCAGGAGGAAATATGCAGTCCCCACACTGGTACTGTGCATGTGAGCACAGAAGTGACAGGCTGGTTTTTGGCCCCACTGCAGGTGGTTATTTATCCTCTATGTGTCCTCTCTGTGCTTCTCTGAGCTTGAAATTGTCACCAAACCTGATTCCTAGTACAAATAAACCACATTTCTCCATAAGAGATTTGCACAGGGACTGGGACAGGCTCTATGCACCCTGCCTGATGGGGAACATGGGAATGTGTTGCTTTCACAGCTCACCAGAAAATGCAGAAAATGTGTGAGAAGGTCCTAATTGACTCTTGGATACAGATTAGGAGGAAAACAGCTCCTTTTGAAGCAAGGGAACATCAGGAACAAGAGTCAGGGAGGGACCTCCTAGGCAGAATGCCCCCAAGTGACCTTTAGGCAATACAAGTTTTAACACCTCTTGTCAGAACAGGTTCTGAGAAATGAAGATCAGCCTTAGGAGATAGTCAGCTTATATTTAGTCAATAAATAATGGCAATAATAAATAATTTGTTGTTATTAATTCCATAAACAAAGTCTTCGTCTGCAGACTAACATGCTGGAACATCTTAAGCTACCAGGGTGTTTATCTCAAGCAGAGATGGAGTGAGCTGGGTTTACTTGTCCTTTCTTTATCCCAGACCACTTCACACATTCTCAGACATGTCTGCACAGAGCTGCTGAGGATAAACGACAGGCCAGCACTCACACAGGGCAGATTGGCACACAGTGGCACAGGTTAGGGTAAAATCTGTGGTGATTACAGATATCTGCAAATTGCCTGTCGGCTAGGCAGTCCAAAAAATAGGGACAAGACCACATTTTGCATGTGAAAAGGATGAGCTGAACATGGAAGTCCATAAGCCTGAAGAGCCAAGACATCCAGGCTGCTCTTCTCACCACCCCCAATGCCACAGCAGCACAGGACAGGGGTAGTGAAGTAAGAGATTGCAGAATATGCAGCATTTTATAGGCAATTTCTCTTCCTCACTGGTTGTGTTTAGTTTGCACAGAGGGTACAGTGTCCAGGAAAAAGTTTGGGCATTGTAGGTGCTGGGGATCATCTGGAAAACCAGTAATTTGCAGTAACTGGCCATGGTACTGTATTGGGTCTGGCTGAGCTGGAGTTCATTTCCTCATAGCAGCCTTCACAGTGCTGTGCTTTGCATTGTTAGTTAGAAGGGTGTTGATAACACATCAGTGTTTTGGCTACTGCTGAGCACAGCACTGTAACATTCCTTCCCCAGTCAAGGGCAAGATCCTAGACACAAGGGGACACAAGTAGGCCCAAACTGACCAAAGGGATATTTTATACCATATGACGTCAGCTCAGGTATAAAAGCTGAGGCAAGGAGCAGGAAGGGGGGCATTCATTGTCTCCAGTGGCTGCCTGCTGAGGAACTGTCACGCATGCTGAAGCCCTGCTGCTCGGGAGTGGCCGACCATCACTGCTCGTGGGAAGTAGAGAATAAACTGTGTTATCTTTCGCTTTCGTGTGTGCAAACTTCCACTTTGATTTTGCTTTAAATAAACTGCCTTAGCTGAACCCATGAGTTGTTTTCCACCTTACTCTCTCCCTTGTCCGGCTGAGAAGGGGAGTGACAGAGCGGCTGGGTGGGCACCTGACGTCCAGCCAAGGTCAACCCACCACAGGGACCCTTCACAGGAAAACACATCTTTCCTCTGAGTGTGTGCTATGGATATCTGAAAAATAAAAACAACACCTGTCTTGCAGACTGCCCAGTCACCTACAACCAGCATTTAAGAAAACTGCATCCCACACAGCCCATCTCCACACTGGTACCCATACAGGTTTTAAGGTACCATTTGATGTTTCCAACTGTTCAGGCTTGGGCTGTCAGACGTGCAGCTCTTATCAACATTTTGCAGTGCACTTGCTGACGCTGTCAAAAGAATGACACACAGAAAACCTTACAAATATTTAGAGACTGACTTGCAATTATTTTTATGGGATTTCCATTTCCTAAAAATATTTTGTAGAGGTTTGCTGTAAATGATTTGGAGGGGCTTTACTCTGACAACTTGCAATGAGATTTATTCTTCGCAAAGAGCAGGCCAAAAGTTTTCCATCAGACGCATTATTTTTTGAAGATAAACTGAAACTCTATTTAAATGAAATCTTCCAAAACCCACATCTTTTCTTTGAACACTGCTGCTTTTCTTTAATACAGTGATGCTAGAACCCCCCCAGTTTTGAAGCAGCTTTTGGTGAAAGAAAGTCATTAGCTGCTGCTAAAAGAAACCAAATAGCTTCTAAACATTTTGAATAGAGTTTTTCATCAAAAGGCAATGTTTTCTGTGGAAAATTCTAATTAAAGAAATGTTCATTTTTTTGTCAAACCCATCTGTAGAAACTCTATCTTTCTGGTATGTCACAATCTTTGTATTTCCCATCTGGGAGTGCTTTGCAGCGCTTTGCAGAGACCCAGCCTTTACACAAGGTAAAGCCTGGCACAGTTTGTGGGTTTTTGCATGAGTTAGCAGCCTCACAAAATGACACCTTTGACTTCAATAGTCTGCCTCCGCTCCTTGAAGGTGCTTCTGCTAAATGGAGTTGTCACCAGGGTTATCCAGCCCCTCTGGTCAGCTCCAAACTGAGGACTTTTACTCTGGTACATTCAGTAGTCAGTCTCTGCTCATGTCATCTCTGCTTCAATCACTAAATAAAATTAGGAGTAACCAATTAATGTGTATAAAACTACCACAAAAATGAACTTTTGCAAATACCTACTGCACCATTTTCTTTAATTTCTTTATTTTAGGTTATTGCAATTTGCATGCATTTTCTCTCAAAAATTTATGAGATTACTGTCACATGTTGCTCAGATTTAATAACAATGCACTCACTGCCAGCTAGCTGTGTCCAGCTCAGCAGATTTCCAAATTGCTGCCATAAATTAACCGGATGGTAGAATGTATTTTGCAGCTTACAAGGTGAAGATATTTCCCTAGGCATTTGTTGACATGAGTCACAGTTCCCATGGAAAAGCACCATATATGGGAAACAGTGACGAAATGAGGATTCAATTAATATTGAATTTTTAGAAATGCCACTGCTATTATTAATACAAACAGTATCACTAAATTCTGGTAGGATCAAAAGGAGACCTGCCTCCTGGAAACACTCCCAGCCCCAGGACTGTTAGGGAGTTAATAGTCTATAATAGAATCTATTCATGCTCCTAGATTACTCTGTCAAAGACAATTAATCAAAATACAAAGTGCTTTTCTTCTCAAAATAGAAATATATACACAGTTAATGTGACTATTGTATCACTGAAATTTTCTAGGGGTTTTCTTCATGTATTTTGCTGAAGTTACAGGTGGAGGAATGGGAGATAAGGCCTGGATAGGCAAATTTACAAGGTTACTTGAAAAAACAGCCGGAAATCCACTTCTGTTTGTATGAACTTTTTTAAAACCATATACATCCATTCAGTAAAAATGCTGATATTTACAGAGGCTGCATTTATTTATTCACTTTTTATCCTTTGGAAAGTGTTTGACAAGTGCATTTGAAATAAACACGTAGGGCTGTATTCTGCCATCATTCAGATATATGTAATCTCATTGACTTTAATGGCACTGTATCAACATTGCTGAGGGCAGGGTTTGCACCATTCAAGGACCTCATTTTTGAAGATAATTGAAAACATCTCTGAATAGAAGGAAAGGGGATTTTACATTAGAATCTATTTTTGATGCAAAAGTATTACTTCCTAGTGTGTAGCTGGTTTTGTTATTGCTTCTTTTCTTATGCAAAGCAAATTCATAGGTAATTTTCATAAAAAGGAACCAGAATGTAGTCGATTTTATGGCAAGAAGTAATTGAGATAATTATTTATTTCAGTGCTGACTCAGAGACGGTATTACCCCATTGGTAATACCAATTTTCACTTACACTGAAAAAAACAGAGTTTTACTTCACCCTCTCTTAAAAGATCAGGAGAATATTTATGAATCATTATTTGATCACATATACTCCTGATCATGGTTGATTCATTTAACTGGAAAAGATCCAAAAGTCTGGAGCAAGGCTGTGGGAGGGTGAAGCTGGGCTGTGCTTTCCTGGCATATCCTTCTCTGGCACTGAGTTTGCAGTTCCATCCTCCTCAGGATCCCTTGCATGGTGACAGTGCCTGGCACGTGGCTTAGAGCAGGAGGCAAGCACTTTGTGTCCCATAGGCAGCTGCATCTTCCACCACCGGCATTGTCTTGTTCACCTTATCTTGCTACTGAGCCATGATCCTCTAGGGGTGACACCTTGAAAGCCTGAATTTTCATTTTGATTTTATGGTGAAAACAAATATTGAAATGCCAGAAACACCCTTGGACTGAAAACCACAGATCCTGGCTCTCTGTGTCAGAGAAGCTGGATTATGAACATAGATGGGGCAAGTGCCAGTTTCTACAGTGACGCACATGCAAATAAATTATGCGACTGGAGCATGCTTTTGCTGATGAATTTACATTCAGTTATAGCTCCAGAAGTTCATGTTCATTGTTTAAGGGGTTTGGGGCGTGAAGAGAGGCCTGTAATAGAGGCTTTGATGCTGCCAAATTTTTAAATAAGCCTTCTCCTTTTCAAAGGTGCTGCCTTTCCACTGGCTTAACATTTTTTTGGTGCTGGTTCTTTGGTGACAGGAAGTCTTGCTGCCTCTGAATACCTGTCATGGCCAGGCGAAAACATCTGGCATTTGGTTAAATCTTCCCCTTTTGCCTTTTTTTTTTACCCAGCAGGGAAGCACAATGGGAGAGACTTGGAGACAATACAAAATTGTAGTTTTAGGCAGTTGTTTCTTATTATAGTCTCCCTTCTCAGGAACATAAGTGGAAACTTGCCATGAATTAGGTCTGCTCAGTTATTCAGCCCCCTAGTAATCAGAAGACAGAAGTCAAAGCTATGATGGATAATAGCCTAATGTCAGATGTCAGTGTTAGGTCTCCCCAGTCTATCACCAGCCATTGTGATCATCAGTCATGATATTCTACTTACCTGTCTACCTCCACTGGCAAGCCATAAGGGGCTTGCATTAAACTGACCAATCATTTCCTGGTTGTAAATCCTTCATGACCCGAGTTCTGAATAGATGTGCCATTTTGCTCTTACACAAGAGCTGACCAAAAGTAACATGGGAGTGTTGGGTCAAACTTTGTCACACCCACTGAAGAAAATGCAACTTCCTTGCAAATGTAAACAAGAGAAATTTGGATGGAGCTTAATAAAGCTATGTTTTGAAAACTGACAAAGTCATTGGAGTTTCTGAAAATATCAATCTGTTTGTAAGAGTCAGACTTGTTCTCCAGTGATCTTCAAAACCCGTATCACCCCAGTCTCAGCATTTCCTAAGTCAGGATTCCCAGTCTGGGAAAAGAGATTTGTCAGATTGTGAAACTACAAGTAACTGGCTTAAGTATTATACAAGTCTTTGGTATCTTAAACCTCCTGCTTTTGTTGTGTGTGCTTTCTCACTTTATTTCTTTAGGAAGACAGAATACCGAAAGCACAACTTACAAAACTAACGAGGGAAGATGCACAGACAAGTGCAACTCCAAACCCTTTTAAAATGAATGTGATAGTGGTAGGATGGCTTTCACATCTAAGGGCCCCAGGCTTTAGTGACTGGATGCTGAGCTGGGGGAGGTTAGGTAAGATATCAGGAAAAGGTTTTCCACCCAAAGGGTGGTTGTGCACTGGAACAGACTCCCCAGGGAAGTGGTCAAAGCAGAAAGCCTGTCTGAGATCAAGAAGCACTTGAACAATGCTCTCAGGCACATGATGTGATTCTTGGGGTGTCCTGTGCAGGGCCAGGAGTTCAAATCAACAATCATGATGGGTCCCTTCCAACTAGCATACTCTGTGTTTCTACAATACCCAGCTCCCATCAGTGATGCTTTCTTCCTAGGATCACAAAGATCCCCCTGAGTTTGCTTGCTAACAACTTTTGTGCTATAGTGGATACTTTCTGACTTCTAAATCTGGTATACCTCATTCTTGAGTGCCCTGAAGAGATTACTTTGGATTGCCTACCCAAAACCAGCTGTTGTGTAACTACTTGACAAAAGTCAGTTTTGGACACTTTCGGAAATGAAAGACAGCAGTGTTTAGTCACTCTTTGAGTCACACAGACCTGCTTCAAGAATTATACTGATGTTCTTTGTGGTAATTTCTCCAATGTATGCTTTTATTTTAATCTCTCATAGGCTTAAAGCTTTATGGAACTGGAGCTGAACAGGCACACTAAGAAGACTCATACATTTGACTATTAGTTGGACTAGCTAGAAATGAGAACTCTAGCTTGCAAAACATTTTGAGATGTCAACAGTTATTTTAGTTACACTGATGATCAAAAGGCTGTTGAAATTCGTCAGGAAAAAAAATAGGGAAAAGAGAGCATTTATTAAGGCAATGATGCATTCACTCACCCAGTGAGGGTAATCAGACTCAGGCAATGCTCAGTGTTGAGCATTAAGATTATCTGTCTGTTTCTTTTTCCTTTTAATCAGAAATACAACTCTGAATCCCAAAATCTTGCTAACAAAAGTTTCAACAGATATATTTCCTTAAACAGTTTTGGTTTCAATGAAACAGCATTTTTCCGGTGAAAAACATTTAATTGAAAAGTTCCCATCCAGCTTAGATGTTTTGACATCCTCTTCAAGCACTACAGGCTTGTGGGCATTCAACTGGAAAGCAACAATGAAGCAAGCATTGAAGCATTTTATTTTGTATTTTATTTTATTCAAGTTACAAAACCCAGTTACATATTACAATAATTATATATTTTATATATTTTGTCTCATTCTGAGTGATAAGCCAAAGCTTGGCAATTTAAATTTATGTATTTTTAAAATAACTTACTTCATCTGGACTGCTGCTGAGAAAAATCTACTTTGCTTTCTTTTTTATGCATTTTTAATCAATAAAAACAAAATCAAACAGAAAATATTCTAAGAAGCTCTGTGACAAAATAAAAGGAAGAATGTGCTATTAAGGCAGAGTGTTTGTGTGTCAGTGGAGGAAGCATTCCAGCCTGTGTTGCTTCACACACAGAGTACAAGTGCCAGGGTGATGTGACTTTGGGTGCAAAATCTGCCAGAACATTTTAGTGTGCCACGAGGCACTTGCCTGCCTCAGCAGAGTAGAGGGAGGAGTGACACTGCCCCATGGCTTCACTCTTCCTGGTGTGGAGAGTGAGCAATGCTCACCTCCTGTACCAGCACCGTGCATGACTTCAGCCCAGCATGTGTCGTGGGTGCTGAAATATCCCTACAGGGACTGAGCTTGCTGGCACTGCTGGCTCTTGAGCCACAGTCCACCTATTGCCTGTGAAATTACAGGAGGCAGCTGGTAGCACATGCTCAGAAACATGTTTGCACATCACTTGAAACAAGATTTTCAGAAAAAGAGAAAAGGTATCCTAGTGAGCTTACATGGTGGTTGGCAAAAACCTGGAGATGTGATGGTTGTTCATTAACCCCTCACTTTTATAGATTTATTAGAAAGATGGTAACTTGACTTAAAGTCAGCAATCCCATTCATGTTTATACCTGATCTCTGGTGCTGGACTTTTACCTAGAATTTAGCTTAAAATCTTTCAGGTTTCAACAACCTCCTTATTCAAAATGGGTCATATCCTTATATTTTTGCCCATTTTTTTTCTTCTAAAAGATTCAGATTACAATACATTTTCCCTAATATTTCATTGAATGAAATAGTGCCCAATGGTGTGAACGAGGGATGAGGGAAGAGGAGATCCTAAGAACTATATAATTTTTCTGACCAGCCCTGAGCAGGTCCTCATACTGTAGTTTCCCCTTTGTCTCAGGAAAGTCCCCTTTTGGAGGGATGCTGTCAGCATAACTCCTACAGAGCTTCAGGAGGTAGGGACGGGACTGGGGGAGTGGGGCAGGGCCCCAAGCATTTTTGGTACAACAGTCACAGCGTTGAGTTACAGTATCAGCAGTGAGACCACTGTCAACTACAGGAAAAACATTTCCATTTCCTACCAAAGGTCATAACACTTAATAGCATCACTGACATGAACACCACTAAAGACCAAATCAGCCCAGTATGCAAGGCTAGTCTGGAGTGATCCACAACAAATTCCATTTGACCAGCAGAAAAGCCCAGAGCTCCTTGGACAAGATTCTTGCACAGAGCAAAAGAGGAAAAACGTCCCTGTTGAGCAGAAAGGATGCGGGGACAAAAATACTGAGCTGCAGGCTGAGCACAGTGCTGTGGGGGATGGCTGTCCCACCCCACACAAGTATGGGGAGGTGCAGCAAAGCCTTGTTGTGCAGACTGGATGTGTTATCTGCCACACAGCTATGTTATGTAAGATTCAGCTCAAGACTGGAGTACCTACACTGAAGTGTTTGAACAGAGATGTAGACACCTAAGCTCAGAGGGTGATTCAGTAGCCTCCAGAGAGAATTCTCATGTTTCCTAAGATGCTGCAGGATCTGAGACATCTACAGGGAGGTGACAGATGCAACACAGGACATCCCAGTACAGCACACGGAAACCTGGAATAATGCCCTGAAGCACCTAGTTTGGCATTCTGCACCTATCAGCAACCTGGCCATGTTCAAAGGTGTTTAACTTCCCAATGCAATTAAAAGGTTCTAGAAAATAATTTGGTTTGCCAAGAACTAGACTCTTAATGGCATGGACAGGCACTGACTGGACTGATAAAATCTCCATTATGGGGACTGTAGGTACCCAGCTCACATGAAGATGACTAAATGTAGATATTTTAGTCTTTGAATCCTCAATAAAGAAAAGAAAAAAACCAAAATCTGTACATGTCAAAAGCACTCTGCCACCTCAAGCCAAGCTACTTCTAGTAGCCTCCCCTACAGCAGCAAGGACAAAAACATCCTGAAGTTAACTAGGGCTGCTGTTGACTCCATTGTGCCCCATAGACAAGTTCTAACCAGAGCATTTAAAACTCAAATCAATGAAATAATCTAGCAAAACTAACTCCCCATAAACAGTAGGCCTGGGACAGTCTTTTCTTTTCAGTATGTCCCAAGCAGTGCATGATGAGTTCAACAAAAACAGATGCGTTTTGAGTGGCTGTAGTCCTCCTCCAGCAGGACCAGGTCCTGAGCCATCTGAGTATGTTACTAAGGGGCTTGGTACTGCTCCTAATCCACTTCTCATGCTGATGTTAAGAAAGCACCTGATAATCTATAGGACTGTCTTAATGTCTTGTTACCAGAAGCATCTCATTCCATATGCATTTTGTGCACACCAACACCATCACTAAAATATTTCCTGAAGGGCTACTCCTTTCTCTTAGCCTAGTATCTATGGACATGCTGACTTCTTTTCTCCTTAGGAACTAGATTATGTCCCTCTGATACCCTCATTTTTGCTCAGCTACTTGTCACCTTTTCTGCTCTATCTGTTTGTCTGATACTGCTGCAGTCTGAACCACCTCTTTATTTTTTAAAATAAGTCTCTGTTTTGGAAGTAGAAGCGAGAATGGAGTCCAAGCAGTTTTGGGAAGCACAGGCCTGTTTTGAGTCTGCAATGGTAAAAAGCTAATACCCTGTGAAGTAATGAAGGGTATTTTAAAGAAACTTTTTTTGGCTGGACTGTAAGCTGATCTACAAAGGAAGGCATCAAATGACTGTGAAGCTGTTGGGGCCATGGCAAAGCAAATTTTCAATTTTTATTGTTGCTTTTGTGTTTTGATTTTTTTTTTAACAAAAACACCTACTCTAAGCAGGAGTACTGTGCTAATAGGGAGTTTAAATGGATTTGAGAGGGAGTTTGGAATTTCTGTATAATTCAAAGGAGTGTCAAGCCAGAAAACCTATCAGCAGTCTGAGAGACGGTATAAAGTTCATCAAACAGTGAATATGCTCAAAGAAGGAGATAACATCCCTTGTTAGGTAGCTGCTGCACCTGCTGCAGTAACATCTTTTCCTTATAATGTTCTCATATTGTCTGGGCCCATGACTTATGCCCATGAAGAGGGGTCATGGTGCCTGTTTCTAAGCATTTGCATGGTGTGATGCAGGTTTCTCTGATTCAGATAGTGAAAAATGACTGAGTTACATTTCCAAATGATGTCGAGCTCCTCTTTGCCAAGGTGAAAACAGCTCTGCAAGGAACAGGGCAACACAGCAACCAGCTCTAATTTCAGCAATGCCAGCTTGTTTGTTTATCCTACATGGAGGTTGTTTACTACATTTTATGCTACTATAACACACAGGCTTTCTTATAGGTGCTCCACATGCACTGGGAAAAATATGACTCTCACGCCACGGAGCTCGCATTCCATGGATGTGTTGGTTACAGGCACATCTGGGCCCTTGTCCAGCCAGGCCAGATGTGTGAGCCAGTTGTAGGCAAGATGCTGTAAAGCTGCTTTAGTGCATATCGGGGCTGTTCCCTGCGGGGCTCTGTGTCATGCCAACAGGGTGTCCAGTCCTGTGCTGGCAGGAAGAGATGGTCTGGCTGGGTTTGTACTCACCCATGTAATGTAACCCCGGGTGAAAAGCAGTCTGGTTGCACATGCTATCTTTCTTTGCAGATCCCTCCCAGATTCAAAGTGCCCATGGACTAGTATAAGAATATCACATCTAAGGCGTATTTTCAGAACATGTGGAGTGCAAAGAGAGGTCTGCAAGGAGACACTGCCCAGTGTAGAGCAGCTCAGCCTGCCTGCTAGCTTAGGGAGAATGGTGACATGAGGTGAGGTGAACTGTCTTGCTGGAGGAGGACATTTCTGGCCTTGCTGCCATCACGTTCTGCCCACCGACGCATTGCAAGGTAAAACTGGCATCTCGTGACTTCACAGGAGTATTTTTAAAGTGGGCTTTAGCAAAAACTTACCCTACTGTTCATACCAGTCTTTCCAAAAAACATCTGAAAGACAAGGCTATCAACTATAAAAACTATATAACAACTTGCAAAATTAAAAACCTCTACTTTTTCCTCAGTGCAAGCATAAGCTTTCCCTGCAGCCTCTCCCAGCCCTGCAAGCCATCAGAGACTCCTGCCTTTTTTCATTGGGTCTGCAGCCTGCTTTTTAGATCTGCAAGATTAGCATCACTGGCATGAACATCCAAAAGTAAGCTAGGCAGGTGCTTTGTTTATGACAATCTCAGCTGCAAAATTTCTGGCCCTGTGGCAGTGGAATGATTTCAGTCCTCATTATGTTCTGATTTCAGCCTTAAATGTGCCTTTTTTTTTTTCAATGGAGTCTTTTTCAAAAGAGTGACTCTGTAATAAATAATAAATATATAAATTAAAATATTGTGTGCGTGCCTTAAAACCATAGCACAAAACACTGAGAGGAAATATTCTGGCTTGGAAAATCTTTTGCTGCACGAGTCAGCTATCCAGATAATGTATCCTTATAAGTATGTAGGACAAATAGCTCAATGAACCATCTGGGACTCACTCAGCAGTGGGGAAAAGACTGTTAGACTTGCAAGATCAGCACACAAGAGTGATTGCTGATCAGTCACTGCTGCTTTGCAGAGAAAACAAAGGCTTTAGCATTTAAGCTATTAATAGTTTTCACCTAGTCCAAGTTTTGCAAGATGTATGTATTGCCACAGACCATAAATTCAAAATTTGTTAGATGTTTTTCCAGATTGTTGTTTCATAATAGATTTAAGCTGACCCATATTCACTTGTTCCTATGTCTCTCGAGTGCCAGCATTAAATTCTGTGAAGTCCCTGGCTGAGTCGCATCTGGCTGAGAAGTAATCAGGTATAAACCCCAGCAAAATTCCTGTTCAGATTATAATTTCCTAACTCAGATCATTCCACAGATGCAGGGACACTACTGCTGGAACAAAAGGGCACAAGTAGCAGGACTCAGGTCTTTTGGGGTCAGCATCTACTTAGGTCAATTTATGCTCATTGTGGGGGCTTAATGTGGTTAGGCTGGATACTTACCTTCACCTTAGTATTACAGTGGAAGGAAAGAATAGTTAAAAACAGTAACAATTTTAATCAATTATCAATGTGCTATTTCAGTATAAATCTAATTTGTGATTGCTTCTAACTGAAAAAAATGCCTATTACTTCCCAGGGGAAAAAAAAAAGGCAAAAAATAAAGTAGTTAATGATTTTATAATCAGACAGGTGAGATTTTGTACATTGCCCCCACAAGGTTGCAATCTTCAGTTATGCACTGATACATTTAACAATGGCTAACTAAATGTCTAAAGTCACAGCTCTTTGCAGAACCTCCTGTGTCCCATGCTAATTTGGTTCAATCTGAGAAGCATTACTGCTTGGAAACAATACAGCTTGCCTCTGGAAAACCAGGACTGCAGTTCAACTCCAAATGAAGGAACCTGCAGGTGGTGTGATTATGTAGGAGTGTGTCTGAGTACTGTGTTTCCAGCTAGCAGAGATGGGTGGTTTGGTTGCCTGCAGGAAGGAGTTGTCATCTAGAATACACAGGGTGCAGTGACCTCCCAATAGGCCCAGTAGCTGTGACTGAGGACCTTCAAGGGCCACGCCTCCTGCCATGTGGGAACCAGGGCTTATACAGCAGAACTAGAAACCTCTGGTCATGTATCTGAATCCTTCCACTAGCCCACAGCCAGTCTTGTTCAGCTGGCTGCCCACCTGAAGCAGGTTCAGCTGCCCATACACAAGTACCTGGTGCCATTCAAGCACCTAGAACATCTTCATGGGGTTGACAGGACTTTTAGGAAACCTCTCTCTACTCCTGAAGCAGCAATGAGAGGGTAGATGAAATTTCAGGTGGTTCTGAATGCCTGTATTGAGGCGGTGAAGGGGGCTCCAGAACTGGCTTTCCCTCTGTTCACAAGCTGTGATGAGAATACTGTCCTGCTGGACTGCGATTTTAACATTGCAGCTCAAAATCAGAGACCTCTGGCAATGCATTTGTGGCGTAAGGTGCTTCTTGATGCCAGCCAGGGCATCACAATCTATTTGTTAGGAAATGGTGATGTTAATGACATGGTAACGATCAACACATAAGTTAGTTGCTGATTTGCCAGGATTCAAAATACCAGGCTTTGCTAGACTCTGATTCTGCTGTCCTGCACTCCAGAATAATAACTCAGACTTGAGTGTGGCAATTAGATTGAGTAATGAGGTCCAGTTAGAGATGTCACAGAATGCACTTCCCAGGAACCTTCTGGTCAGGAGATCCAGTCCTTGAGCCAGCCACCCTCTTCCTGCAAAGGTCAGCATATACCCAGTGACATGCAGTTTTATCTTGAATGATTCAAGATATTTCAACTGCTTGAAAAGCTGAGCATCTGACCATGGAAACTTTCCTGAGAGTATCACCTTCTGGAAGCAATAAAGATGGACCAAAAGAATGTGAGTGCTCTGCTCTCTTTAACAAAGTGCTCTTTTCAAGTGATTGAGCCTGTTACTTGCTGTCTTCATTTTGGAATGAGGTGGCTCCCACTAAGGCCTGTTTACATAAGGCACTGAAACACAGAGAAAATCTTACTGATTTCAAATTTACGAATGCAAAGGAACAGCACTAATGCAGTGACGGAAATGCTGAGCAGCGCATGCTGTGCAGTGTAATCCACTATGTTCTGAACTGCTCCCTCCAAGGCAGGACACACAAATTCAGGTCACCTTTGGCAGGAGATGCAATTCAAAGTACATAGTGTTGAAAAAAAGGAGAGGGGATTGTTAGCAAAAATACAACTTTGTCGTGGAAAGCTAATGATTAGCCCACAAATAATTCAAAGCAGGTGTAGGTCAACCATGAACCAAAAAACTAAGATGAAAGCACTGAGGAGAGAAATTAGCTGAGCAGAACTGATCAGCATGTGGGAGTAAGATGTGCTTACAAGCCTAGGAAATACTCTAACAAAGCAAAGCTATTGAAATTTAGTTAGCAAAGTTTTTTGATGCTTTCTGCCCTTTGCAAAGTGCCTTAAAGACCAATCGTGGGATATTCACTTCACCTTAATATAAAAGAGAAATGTTTTCTCAGACCCCCTGCTTCATGGAGATGAAGCAGAAGGAGAGGGAAGGCATCATACTGGTGCACAACACAGGAGTAGGGAGAGTAACCAGGAGGTCTTATGCAGTGGTACTCAATGCAGGAGCATGATACCCAAGCATCACCCGCCCGTTTGGCAATAACACCACAAGGGAGCACTTACCCAGCAGCCTCACATGGCAGCAGAGGAACTTGAAAATCAGTAGTCATCCCAACCATAGTTCTACAGGAGCAGAACTACCTGCGTTGAAAGCAACCCCAGTTAATGGGAGTACCTTCAAAGCTTCAGTGATTAAGGCCATTTGAGTGTATAATTATTCACATGGCATGGAAGGTTCTAGCCAAGATCAGGGGACTGGGTGCCACAGTGTCAAGCACAGAGTGAGCTATCTCTTCCCTGCCTTCATTCACCTTTAATTACAGGTGTGTGTATGTGTGTGGGGGGGTGGCGGGGTGGGTAGGTAGTAGAATTAACAATTATTACAATACTGCACTTAAATACTGAATCATTCATTCCTGCTGTTGTTTCTTTCTCATTCAACGCATTAACATACCTTTTCCTGAATTTAATGACTAGAATCCAGGGTCTTTTTTTAGCCTGTGAACTTTTTACACTTTTCTTTGGCCTTTTTTGGCTATACTAGTCCTGGTCTATACTAGACATTCATGCACAGTTTGCTTAACAGGGTCTGGACAACTGATTTTATGCTGGGGGAAAAAAAGATGTGCTCAATATATCAGATAGAGAAAATGTCCTTTATGCCAAATGTTCTAGGAACCACAGCTCAACTGATTTGACCTGAGCTATTTGTGTTATAAACACATTTTTCCCAACAGCTCCAGTCTGATGGCTGCAGACCATCCTCTGATTTGCACTTGTTCATGTGGTGGTGAAGCTAATCAGTAATATAATATATTACACAGGATACTATGAATCTGGATTTCTGAAACCTCCCGTGATAACGGGACACTGTCACTGAACAGAAAAGGATAGGGAGATAGGTGTCACCCCAGGTGTTCTTTGATGGAAAACAGTGCTGGAGCATTACTGGAGAACGCAAAGACCTGGCTGTGGTGGTTTGTTTTAGTCCGCCCTGGAACAGTCTTGATAGTGCCTACCTGAACCTTCATTAATATCCCTTATTTGGTTTTTGTATTTTTCTGTGTTTGAATTTCCTTTGGTGTTGGGTGGAAGATGCAAGCCAAAACCGATGGCATCTGACCAGTTCAAGGGAAGTACGGGGACACTGGAATACAGGCAGGACAGCCTGAAGTGCCCCTCTGGTCGGGGAGAGGCTGATTGATGTCTTATCCTGCCACCAGCTCCAGTAAGCTCAGCAGTGGGAAGAATGAAGAACTGAACTGTGCTGAGTTAGGGATGATTGTTTCTCTGGTGAAGCGTGAAAGGAATGAAGAGGGATTTATGTCTAGTATTACTTTGAACTGATTTAGTTCATCTCCAAAATTGGCTCAATGCTTCTTGCTACTACTCACTATTTGTGCTGTGTGGGGAGCTGCACAGTCACTGTGCTTTCCTTCCTGTGACTGGGTGACAAACATTTATTGGAAGAGAATAACAAATGGCACAAATGGTGAATCCTTACATTTCAGGCATGAATTCTTAGATGAATGATCATTCATGCTAAAATTAGTAATGCTCACAGGAGCAAATGTGCAGGGATTGTCCAAATAGTTCCAAAAAGAAATATAATGAATTGGAATAGCTAAACTTTGCACTTTTTTTTTGTTAAAATTTTATATTAGATAGTGTTTTTTATGCCACATGGTGTTAGTGCCCCAAAATGATTTATGCACTAAGTGATCTGTATTTCTCTCTTTCTTATGAAATGGTTTACGGTTTGTATAGCAACGGCAGTACTATTCCAGGTATTAAAATGTGGGACTCAGCTTGGATGTGCTTTTGATTTAGAATTTATAAATAGCATATATTGCATCTAGGATAGCAGAATTACAGTGTTTTGAAATCATCAGTGCATTATATCAGGCAGAGGACAGTCTGGTAGTTCCTGGAGGCAATTCTTCGCTCCAGGCTGGCTCTGTTATGCACGCTCCCATTATTTTCCGTGAGTGGCAGATAAAGGAGACCATGCACATGTCCCAAGGCCATGTGAGGGTCATCACTTCACAGCACTAAAATGGTTAAGTATTCATTTATAGCCCACTTACAATGTAAGTATTCCCAGACCACACACATAACATTTTTAGCAGGACACTGTATTCCTCTCCATAGGTTATTCTCTTTGCTTTGAAATACTTTTTCAGACATGCATTTTCAGACAGCATCAAACTGTCCCGTAAAACTGTAAGGATGTGAATACACTTACATACACCTCTTTGCACAGCCACAGAAACACACGCACATTTTTCCTTGTGTAAGTGGGACAACTTGTGCAAACAGGATCCCAATCAGATTCCAGTGGGTCTGCTCTCTCCTCACCACAGAGGAACCCAGGGCAGATGTTGCTGCTGCATCAGATTCCTCAGCCAACTGCCTTAAGATACATACCACGAGTTTAGTCTTCAAATCACACAGAAATAACTTACAAATGGAGGTGCAGTGAGTCTGGAGTATTGCAGAACAAGCGTTTAGGTGGAACACCTTTGCAGGCTGTTGTGCAGAGGAGATAGAAGAGCAAGCTGTGGCTTTTATTAATCAGGAATTTTCCTTCTTAATGTTTGACCCCCATGGAATACAACATTCATCCAGAGGGTGTACAATTGCAGAAGGAAAATTCCTTGGCACTGGCTGCCATTTAAAGATAAAAAGGCTGTCCTGGATTTGGAAATGTATATGTGTGCAGATCATTCTGCCAGAGCACCAAGGAAACAAAGTTGAAGCATGTGCAAGCTAATTCCTCTTGGCAATGGGCCTGACAGATTTTTGTAGCTTGAGAAGACCATACATTCAGATATGGTATTTTAAGAGTCAGTCTTTCCTAAGAACTGTGCTGACATTAACCTCTTGCCTGCAGACAACTCACCCAGTCTTGTAGCTGAATTTAGATCAGTGGCTTGCTCACTCAGAAACACTTGTCTCTATATTAATTCTAGGAGCCTGCCTGCATTAAAATATACCTGCTTCTGTGTGATAGCCCACTTAATTAAAGTGATCCACAAATGATACCTTACTTAGGAAGATGTGGTCAAAGTATACATGAGAGAGGCAGCTCTTTTTGCTTCAGCTGAACTTTTCTACCTGTTTGCCATGATCTGATAGAGCTAGCTCTTCCTCAGAGCACACCTGCATATTAATATTTTTAAATCCCAAATTTCACAGATGAAATCCAGCAGAAGTTCTTTGGCCTCAGGTTCCAGGCATAGGGTGTGAAAATTTCTTAACAAACTCTTTTGTAATTTGACAAAAATCCTTCACTTGTGCAGTCCTGGCTGCAGTTACAGAGCTCTTGACTTCCTTGGGCAAAAGGTTGTGGAAAAAAAGGGCTGTGGGCAAAAGGGCTAGAAAAGATGTCCTGCCACCCCACAGGTTCAGCTCTGCACTAAGCTCCTCTGCAGAGGACACATTGCAGCCTTGGATATAATGGAAGTGGGACACTACGGTCTGTGGCCACATGGGAGAAAAGGATGGCAAAAGTAAAAGCACTAAACCAAAACCTGTGGTTACTCTGGCTAAAGGTAAGTTTTATCTGACACTGATGGTGCCTCTTCTCTGGATTAGACAGTGTGTAATTACAGATGAGATTACAGCCTAGATAAAACTGAAACATCCTGACTTGAATTTTAAGCCTGCAAAAAAGAGGCTATTTGAGTGCCTGCTTCACCATGATGCCTCATTTTGGGAAAAACATCAAGGGCATATTCTTGTGATAAACCCTCTTCTGATCTTCTTGCATGGTCTCTCTAAATCACCATTTGACTTAATGTCTTCATCTGTGCATTTTATATTTCTTTAACTGTATTTAGTGAAGAGCAGAAGTTAAACTGTAAAAAACTGAACAAGACCTCTTCTGGTGGCCAGTTTCCTCAGATGATTCTGCTGAATCATTCGCTCAGGATTTTTTCAAAGCAACTCAGACTACTGAAAATAAATTAGACCTCACAAGCCCTTTTGCCCTTCATATCTCTGCAAAGCTTTCACATGCTGCTAGTTTGATTTTTCTGCTTTCACTTTCAGTGTAATTTATAATCATGAGGAATATACAAACCAGTTCACAGTGGTCAGCAGGTTAATGGGCGTTAAGATTTGCTCTTCGCTATACTGTGCTACTGTGTATTAAGAACCTCACACAAAGAGGCAGAGCACACACAATCTTCTCTGTCATCTAAAGTAGAATAGTGACCTTAAGCTCAGAAAAATCCATTTGACTATAGCAGCATGTACACCCACAATGACATTGTTATAGGAGGGATGCCTGCAACTTCTCATGAAAGCTTTACTTTCCAATTGGCTCTCCACCTGGAAAATCACCTCTCCACCTGGAAAAGCTGCTTGGGAGATAAACATCCTATAGTCTGGGATTTTTTAAATTTATTTTGAAGCTGTAAAATACTAAAGCACTGCTTCTTGTTCCCCCCAAGAAGAGATGTGAATAACATGTCTCCTTGTTGAGTTTAATTTTGAGTGTAGAGCAATTACCAAAGGATGTTTCAGATATTAAAAGTAGTTAGATGAAGTCAAAGAAGGAAGTTCACCAAGGTCACAGAACTCAGCAAGACTAGCTGGAGCTATTGGTGACAGAGAGGTGATGACAGAGCATACAGAGGGGAGGCTGTAGCCCTCTCCTCTCCCATTGCTGGCATGCTTCCTAACATAGCCCTTTTACTGGCCACTACTGGAGTCAGAGTTGCAGTTATGGGGAGTTTTTTTTCTGTGCTGACATAATTTCCCCATGGGCTTTATCTAGGGTGCAGGCAAAGCAAAAAGGAGGTATGAGATAAAACTGGAGTGATGAGAAGACGATGTTCCTGAGAAAAGCTCAGTGTTTCTGCATGGGTAGAACTTGTGACTTGCAGCATGAGACAGGACAAAGAAGCTGTCATCCCAGGAACCCAAGTGAGCTCTTAGTGCCTTGCAGATTTTCTAGGTTTTGCACAATACAGCTTTTTGTTAGATTACTAATAACTATCAAGGAATAGTGAGAATTAATTATATGACACCAGATGAAGAAAATACATCTGAATTAGAGGCCTTTTCATTAATCTAGGGTGTACTCAATACATTTTGTTTGAATTTTATGGGCATGAGAAAGCCTGTTTCAAACCATCAAATGTGAGTTTCTTATAATTTTATGTCAAAACCATGAATGTTTCTTCAACAGCACACAAAATCACTAATTGATTAGTTACTTCATAGAAACTGAAAATGTTTTGATAAAAGATGGTTTCATCTTTCATTTTTCTGGGGTTTGTACTTGCCCTTAAAACATTAATACCTTGCAAATAATGAGAGCTTGATGATATATTTTCTTTCATATAACAAAAAGGATTGCTACATTATTTATTTTTGCTTTCTGTGCCTGTTTCCTAGACCATCCTTTCCAGATGGTTTGAAGAGCATGAAGTTTGACCTAGCATCACTTCAAATGTTTTCTTAAGTGACCTGTTCTGTGGAGTGTTCTGAACTTGACTTCATAACCAACTTTGGTTTCTCCTTTCCCCTTTATTATATCACTTAGGTCTGACCAGTATTGTTTATGTTTTTGTTTTCATGGAGTTTGGCTCACAAAACATAGTGCCTCTAATGCACTGTAAGCCTGTAAGACGTGTTCCCTTCCACCTCTGTGTTGAAGCCATATAAACAAGCACACGCTTGCACATGCATATACAAGTCCAGTGTTAAGCCAAAATAATATCACCCTTAATTATGGCTGTAAGCAAAGTGGACTTCTCAAAGCTGGGCACTGTATTTTTTTCTAATCAATTAATAAACAGTTTAATTTTGAAGAAGAGGGACCATATTTCAAATGTTACCTTCCTGAACTGACTCAATACATTATTTATAATATGTATTTTTTTTTAAGAGAACAGACTCTCAAAGGTGGGTATGAATTGCATTTGTGTTTTTGCTGGATCTGGTTTTCCCGCCAAGAGCAGGTGTTCAGCATTCACTTTCTGTTTTGCCTTCATCTGCATTTTGTGCTTATTATCAAAATACACCTGAGAGGCCTGCCAAATTCTTTTAACACTCCCTTGGGTGTACCTGTCTCACTCTCTAATTAGCTGTTTATAGTGGAGTTCAGCTTGAAATGCAAGAAAATAAATTCTGGGCACTGGGAATTTGGCACTGGGAAAGACCCAGAGTGCAAACACACATTGGAAATCTCACAGCTGCCACAAGCTGGGGTTTGCACAGGAGGCAAGGAGCAGCTCCAGTGAGCTGGGAGTGCCCCAGGAAGAGGGGCCAGCAGCCTTCTTGGTGGCAAGGACACCTCTGTCCATCTGGTGTCCATCAGCCACTGATGGACTGCAAGGACAACAGCAAAGGTGTTACATCAGCACTTTGTGCAGTTCAGTGCTTCCCTCCAAAAGGCTCATCCACAGCATGCCGAGGTGCTGAGCCCCCCAGGCCAAGTAGAACAAATAGGAAGCTCCCAGCAAGGCTCCCCTCTGTCCAGTGGACATCCTTACTGCCAGGGTATAGCTCACTCATTGGCACGCTTCAGAGCTCCAGAGACTGGCATTGTAGGGAGCCCTGGGACCTTAACTCTGGGTTAATTCTGCGATGGAGTAACTGTGGGTAATGTGAAAATTTCCCCTGGAACAAAAAGCCTTAAAAATAGTCTGTTCAATGTAAAAGTGCCTCTGAAAGACTTAAAATTATTTCAAATTGAAATTTTCTTTTTCAAAACCATATATAGACATACAAACTTTTTAACCTTTTAATGAAATTTTTATATGTTCTATAAAATGGAGATGGGTTATTAATGTGCAAGACTTTTTTAAAAAAAATCTTTATGGATAACTTCTGAATAGTTCTAAGTGAAATGCTTTATTTAATTTTCTGTATTAAATGTTTCATACTTGTTAAAGCTAAAAAACCTTTTAAAGAAAGAATGCAAATAATCCATTCTTATTAGTAAAATTTTCATAGAATTTTCATGTTGTCTCTATGCATTGGAAAACACTATGTTACGTAAAGTTGTTTTAATCCATGTAAAGGAACAGCTGATTATAATAATTTTTAAATAATTGAAGTCAGCAGTAAATTATCCAGATAGTTTGAATTAGTTATTACAACCTAATAGAATATTGGATTATGTACTAGTAATTCTGATATCACTAAATAATGTAAAAATAGCAATACAAAGCCTTACATTTGGCTGCAAGGAGAAGCCACAACAACATAAAAATAGTTTGAAATTAAATTTCTTTTTTTCCTTTAAATATTTTGTTTTTCATTTAAAAAAACAAATGTTTTTATGGGCTATTTTCAAGATCAGTATGATTGTGTGAATGTGATGTGAATAAAACAATAAACAATATTTTTGTCAAAAAGGCTTTTTTCCCAGAGAGCAGCAATGCTGGCAGAACCAACCAGTCAGGTTTCCCCTGAGGCACCTGGGAGGGCTGGAGCATCACCCGGCTCAGCTGGAGGTCCTGGCTAGTGGAAGCTGCCATCACGCAGTCCCATTACTCATCACACTCCATCACAGCCCATACCTGCCTCACAGCACACAGAAGTGCCCCCTGAGGCAGGATCTTATTTTGAAAATGTGGTTACAGGCAACAGGTGGACAGTCCATAACCTATCAGAATATCATACATTTAGGGAGAGAAGTGGAAGAGTGAAGAGAGATTAGTGGGTTTGGGACACAAAAAAAGTAAGACATAATATAGTGATATTAAAGCTGGCATGGATCAATCACCCCCCTCTGCCAGAGACAGGCAAAACAGTCATTTACCAGTGCCTTCATTTAAGTCAAGGAATTCCACCTGTGCTGAGTGCCTGGTACTGAGACTTTACCAACTCACACCACTGTGCCTAGGGATACACAGTAGGCTGGTACTTGTCAGGCAGATGCACACCATGGCAGTGCAGCTCAGGCACCATGAACCCTACTTAACATGTGTCCTTCAAAGGTACACCTTCAGAAAACATGCAAGGAGGAGAGCAGCCCAAACCCAACAGGTTAGATTTATATGATCCACGTTCTTTAGCTGTAGTGATCTTGATGTGATGGCCACGTCTTGATGTGATTCCTAACTGTTGAAAGCCCTAACATTTGCCAAACTTTAGATCACTCCCACAGCTAACACTGACAGTGTACCATGGGGAAGAAGAGCTTTGATTCCGGCCCTGCTGGCAGATTCAAATCCCTCCCTCCAAAACAGACTCTTGAGATGGCAGACACACGCTGGAGATAGCCACAGGTTATTTTTAATATAAGGATCAGATTAGCCTGAGTTCTGGCAATATGAGGTGAAATGAGAGCCTCCTCCTCCCATCTTTGGCCTTGCATGAACTGTAGCTCAGCAAAAAACAAACCCCAGGACCATGATGACAGGGTGCCCCAGTGACTGATACCTACAAATGCACATTGCTTCCCAGTATGAACTGCTTTTAAAGTGTTTTTGCTAGCTGTGAGAACACAAGCACTGAGCACACTGGGATAGAGAACTCTGCTGAGCAGCACAGTACTGGCACAGGATTTATTCTTCATTTCTATCTCTAACACACCCACACTGCACATTGTTAATAATCCTTTCCACAGATGTTTGTGCCTATCAGTAGCTAAAAGCTCTTCCTAAGTTCTACTACCTTTCATTTTCATTAATAATCCAGGTCACCAGGGAAAAAAAAAAAGTGTATTTCAGACATATTGTCCTTATCTCTTATTTCTTGAAATTACAGGACCATAGAGGTACTTATTACATTTCTACCTTGGTAAAACCTGGGAAAGTGAAGGCTGCAGATTTCCTTTCTATCATAGAACTCTTTATAATTCTGAAGAACTGTGAAATAACAGTGTTCCAATGTCATGTCTCTTACAAAGGTACATGTAGTCAGCAAGACACACCTTTAATGTTAGGCCATCGTTCTTTTACTCTGCAGCAAGCCACAGTATAAAAGTAGCATCAGAGAAGACATGGTACGTGGTCCTTACAGTGAAGGTAGAAGAGCTGTACAATGGTTGTCCATCATAAGTGGAAAGCCTGTTCTCAGGCCTATATGAGATGCTGTTTGGATGGCGCTGCTCCTGGCCATCCTCCTGGCCATCTTTCCCAGAGGTACCAACCCAGCAGCAAGGGGTAGGGCAGCAGCATCTGCAGCTCTCCTGGCTCCTGCTTCCCAGCATCAATGGTAGAAGAGGGCAGCATAGAGAGCTACTATAATTGGACCCTAAGAAATAAAACCATTTTGAAAGCACTCATAGCTAACAGCAATCAGGAGCTGAGCAG
The DNA here is from genome assembly GCA_038380795.1 of Pyrocephalus nanus. Taxonomy (NCBI): domain Eukaryota; kingdom Metazoa; phylum Chordata; class Aves; order Passeriformes; family Tyrannidae; genus Pyrocephalus; species Pyrocephalus nanus. Next base: position 10,408,172 of record CM076262.1, on the reverse strand, counting down.
ATGTTTAGCAGGCAGAATATCAGCAGTCCCCTTGAGGCAGCCAATACTTCCAGTCCCATGGACACTTGTAGCCAGGCTGTATTTTATTTTACTATTGCAGTCAGTGGTGAAGGAAAACACAAAACACACATATTCCTCTCCAAGTGATGTGCTCAGTCCCTTTCTCAGTGGAATGAGAAGAGTAATGTGGCACCTGTGGCCATTCATGACTCCAGGGGACTAATTAACCCCAGTGATTAACTGATGTGCTCTGACACCTAGACTGCTCTTCCTTGCTGCAGTCAATCAGAATAACATATAAAAATATAACCATATAAAAATCTAAGGTCTGCTTAGAAATGTCCTCTTTTTGCTGCATTCAAAAGAGCATGCTTTCTGACACTTTGCCAAGCGAAAGAGTTTTCAGAGACTTTCATCTGCAGCACTGGAAAGGCCAGACCTCTCCATTTCCCTCCCAGCTGCATTAACTGGCCATTTCTTCTCAATTAGGGAGAAGGAATCAGTTGGCATTGTCTGTTCCCTGTGCAATGGACTGAGAAATATCACATTATTTATTCTGTACAAACTGAATGAGCCTGGAAAGATTAATTTCTTCTCAGTCTGCTTTGACAATGTAATTTGTTATGTTGCATTTAATTCTACAAGCTAGAATTAAGCTAGGAAAATGCAGGGTATTGGAAACTGTCTGCAAGTTAGTTCAGTGCCCAAGAAGGACTTGGTTCCTCGGAACACCACGGGCCCTGTGCTGGCCCTATGCACAGCAACAATGAGTTGCTGAACCAGTAAGCCTGGGACAATGGTGTGTGAGATGTATCCTATTATTTTGTGAGTGGACGTGAGTTATTCCTATATGATAATTTTGTGGGTCTTTCTGTGATTATTGCACCTGTAGCACCAGTTAGCAGAGTTTTCAGTGCTGCAGGCACCTATGTACCAAGTGTGCACTGAATTAAATGACAGTTGAAACCTCCATTAGTCCAAAGTGATCCATCCATGGGTGAAGCAATAGACAAAGGGTCTGGAGACCCGGCTAATGTTTCAAGCCTTGCCCTCAGGCAGGCTCACTTTCATACCTGTCAGCTTGTCTCTGTCTTCTGCATCGACTGTAATAAATTAGGGGCAGGACCATCCTAAGAAGGGTCTGTACGGCACCTGGCACATCCTTCTCCTCAATTTCAGTTGCACAAGTCTGCATCCTTCCACCATGAACAAACATGAAAATGGTCCTTTATAAATTGTAGGTGCAGCAGGGGAGAAAGCTTGGTCATTCTTTTTCTCTGACTTTACTTACCTAATCTATTTTTAAGGTATAGAATTGTTCTAGAAAACGGAACTGCTCTTTACACAGTCTTACTTTAATAATTTCCTAATTCCTTCATGTTTTACTCAAAAATACTGAGCAAAACTATTGTATCTTTTGTTCTTTCTATATACTTGGATTTCTTGCTGGCTATTGCAGTTGAAGTAAATCCATGCTAAGTGCTTTGGGCCAAATTTTGCGTGGATTTAAATGGCAAAATCAAGTGGCTGTCAAATAGTGCAAGATACACTTTACTGTCTCTTAAAATTTTCTCTATTTAGGCAATATTACTAGGTGTACTAGAAGAGATTGACTGCAGTTGCTAGGATCAGACACAGCTCAGGCAAGCACTAGACTTTGCATACTGCTTTTCCATTTCCTTTGTTTTTTCCATCATAAAATATCTTCTTACTGAAAAGAAGAACCCGTGCAGGACACTGGTACATCACTTAGACATCCCTGCAGGCCCAAGTCATCTCACCTCTGCATAAACCATTGCTGACACATGCTCACCTGACTTTTCACTTAGAGAATTGCTTCCTACTTTTCCAGACCATTTCTCCCATTTGTCATGCTCCAGCTACCTGTTTGTACACCTTCTCCTTTTTACAGCCTCTCAAGCGCTGTAGAAAATACTGATATGCCCTGGACCTCGGACAGACCTCTGGGCCCTCATTTGATATGCTTTTCTGGCTCGACATTAAACATCTGACAATTATTTCTTGAGAGTGGATTTTCAAAAATTTGAGCAGCAACCTGCCAGTTTCTCCAAGAACTATAGCCTGCTTTTAAAAATGTCAGGGGAAATATGGGATCAAAACCCCTACTGCTCTCATGTTATCTGACATAATTTGCTTTTCTCCTTTTCATCGGACTTTTGGTGCTGTCTAGGAAAAATACAGTCACTTGGGCTTGTTTAATTCTTGAGAAACGCATATTAGTTGTGGCTTCTTTGTGCTTATAGGTAGTTTGTTTCTCCTTTTGCTCCAGGTTAATTTAGGCTGGTAGATCTATAGCTTAGGCAGGTTTTCTTTCCTCTTTTAAGTCTATAGAATAATTTTGCTGGTTTCTAATTTCAGCAACTAATTCTTTTCAGCAAATTTTCAGTGATAACATTAATTCATCTGAAACCACCCTGCACCTTACTGCGTCAGATTTGGCAGAACGTGGTGTGAGAAATTCCTACCACCACCACCACCACACCCAATGCCCTCCCTGTCTTTCTCCATCCTGCCTCTTTATAATTTTTTTTCTTGCCCTGAAACCACCACTTGCCTCCAATCCCCATCTTTGTAAGTAAAATTTTTGTACTGTAATTTTGTCAGAAAATAATGCTCTTCATCTTCATCTTTGAAGGATGATTTCAACCCTAGGTATATCACCAGTCTGTAGATCATATCTAAGGGAAGGCTGCACAGGGTGCAGAGGTGAGGATGATTAAGCAAGAGATTCTGCCACTGGGCAGCTTCAAAGCTGGACTAAGGTGCTGTGGAAATTCAGCCTCCTCCAGCACTCCGGGGGCTCGGAGGCAAACACTGTCAGGACAACACACTCTCAAAGCAGCTAATTTTGCTAATTCCACTTTTTTCTTTTTAAACCCAAGTGCTTCCTCTTTTCTGTGATGGTTTGATTTGTTCACGATTTGATTGTTCACGATTAGTGAACACTGTTGGATATTTTATTTGTTTGCTTCATTCTTGGAGCTCTCTGCTTGTTGGGTGATGAAACCCAATTTTCTCCTAACTGGCCTCTTGACACCAAACAAATTATGTATGGTTTTGTTCTTGACTTTCATTTCTCTTGCAAGCTGAATTTTGGGACTTGATGTTTCTTTTTGTTCCTAGTCTTCATGCTTCTTAAATTGACTGAGTTTCTCCTTTCTGTGCAACTTCCCTGCCAAATATCCCTAGGGAAGCTTTAAAGGGGACCCAGGACCATCCAGTGGATGAAAACTAGTGAACCACATTCTCTATATAATAATTCAATAGATTAGGGCTCCCTTGGGTAAATACACTTGGTGTACACTTCTGCTGACCTACTGAATGACTACAAAGGAGTCCAAATCTACCAGTGACCCTGCCTCCAAGTTTGCAACCCTACCTGCAATTACAGTTAAAGGCATTTTTAGGAGGAAGGATTGAGTTGTTTTTCAGATGAAAAACAGGATTTGGTGCTGGGGGAAGCATCTCCTGGAGAGAAAGGACCTGTCTATTCCTCCAGTCCTGCTCCCCTGTCAAAGCAGCACCTGAATATCTAACATAGGCTGGCACCTGGGAGGGCAAGCACTGGGCCACTATTGCCTGCCTGTGAGGTCATTAAAAAACAACTTTGTGTGCAAAGATAAACTTGTAATGCTGCCAAGTTAAGCGAGACCTATGTCATGATGAATTTCTCAGCCACTAACCTATAAATTATTTTAAAGCTGCCCGTGGTGTGGCAGCTTTGCTCTCTTTTCGAGAGTAGTGAGCCATCACCACTGAGAAAATGAATAACAAGCTTGTTGCTTTCTTACCCTTTCTTTCTTCCTAGGACCAGTGAAAATTTACTGAAGGTCTTGTAACATCTAGGCACTGTGCTAGTTCCTGTTTGATGCAAACTGTTGCAGTCTGCGCTGGCATCAAAGGTGTTGCCTCGGTTTACAGCAGCTGAGAATTTGATCTTCTGTAATTTTGGACAATGGTGTCAGCTCTCCACTAGCCAGTGCCCAGGGATAGTACATTCTGGCTGTTCAGGGCAAGGGGAGACATGAGTGAGCACAGCCCCAAGAGAGTACCAGTCCAGCACAGACAGCGAGGAGCCATTAACCCTGGCAGCTACAGACTGTTTCCAGCAGTGGAGTGTCTCTCTATATTACAGACCCAACAGAGCAAGCTCTGGTCTGGCTTGTTTATTTACATGCAGAACCACATTCGATACTCCCACTGTACTGTGCTATACCTGGGCTGATAATCCTCCTCGAGACTGATGTGCAGGACACAGCAGTAGCTAGCTTAGAGCACACAGAGCCAAGGCAGAGTGACAATGAATTTGACCTTCCTTCCAGACCTGAGCTGACTCCATGCAAAAGACCAGTTTGCAGAGCAGAGTGGGATTACTGTGCAGAGATACCTCAGCTGGCCCTGCAAAGAGCTGCTTTAAGTCAGCTGAATGTATTAATCTGGGCTAACAGAAGCTTCCAGGTAAGTCAAATACCAAATTGATCAGGCAAATATGCACACTGCTGGATCTATATCCAGTGTAGCTAGCTCATACAGAGTAGAGTGTAGACTGATTTCTGAGAAATATAAATTAACTTGACTTTTAAAAAACCAAAAACTCACAAAAGAATATATTCCCTCAGCTTTTTCAGTCTTGTGAAAACCATAAATACTACTTCATTAATTTTAGCTGCATTTTGCTTGCAAGATAATCTCTTTCTCCTTAAGTCAGGATTCAATTTTAGACAGGGAATCAATAATGCATGTTTTACGTTGATGGAACACATTGCATAGGGAATCTCAAAATATTTTGCAAAAACTGAAGGATAAATCTTTCCAATTTCAGACGTAAAATTATAAAATCATAGGCATTTTATAAATGGCAAACCAGAGTGAGCAGTTTTGTTCTAGGACCCACAGGACCATCTGTACAAAACTAAAAATCCCATAAGCCTTCTCAGATTTCTAGCATTTTCTGCCTTGCTTCATTTTGACACACTACTTCTCTGACATTTAGATTGCCATATAATACTTTGTTTTTCCAAATGATAAAGAGCTAATTCTCATTTAAACAAATGAATTTTCAGTCTTTATAAATTAGGAAGCAGGCAGCATTTCGTCCAGCTGCCGTTCAGCAATTACACCATCTGAAAATGGTATCCAGTGATTTGTGATAGTGTAATCCCTTTGGAGTTATGAAAGTAGCTCCAGAGTCAGGCTTGATTAAAAATGTCCAGCTGACTGCCAGGGACACATTTCGAACAGGTTTATGCTGCAGTGCTGATATAGTTGTATGCATGAATCGAACAGTCAAACAAAAGAATGCACTTTCAAAACTAAACTGTGCAGCTCTAAACCCATTTTCTGGCCTAAAGAGTGCCACATGCCAAGAGCATAAACAGAAAAACAGTTCCTCATGTGCCCTCAGAACAGTGAGCAGTGTTAATCCATGGAGCTCATCTATATTTGCAGACTGTCAGCTCTAAGCTCGGGACATAATTGTAGCAGGAGCACATTTTAAACATTATGAAACTCACAATATGAAGTCTTTTGCATATCCACAGTATAAACTCATTCCAAGGACAAAAGTAGTATTTAAAGCCTGTCCCAGAGCACCTCAAAGTCTCTCCTTGAAATCAGGCTTTGAACTCCATGTTTTTTTTCTACCCTTGTTAAACATGAGACAAAGCCCAACCAGAGTGAGGAAATGACAACAGAAGCATTTCCTTGTGTTATCACTCAAAATCTTTTATGTTTTTAGCCACTTTCTTCTTAGAAGAAGAAACCTGAAGTTTCAAGACTGAAATCAAAATTGTTACAGATGTGAACTGGTGAAAAATGAAGCAGATTCCTAGTCAGACAGTTAGCCTGGGGACACTGAACCTGATGTGTACAATTTCTCTCCTGAGTTGAACTCTGCTTTCCCAGGTGCTCTCCAGCAGAAAATCCCACCAGGTGCCTTCCAAAAGTCTGTGTGCGGCTGATGTAAAACCCTCTGGCCAGACACCAAAGAATGCAGCTTGCGGAAAAGTAAACCTATTATAAGCAGCTGCAGGTACGCTAGATATCCCTCTGCAGAGCTATAAAATTGATTGGATATGTTAGAAAAGCTGGCATGAGAGGACAGTAAACTTCACCAAAATCATGCCCAACAGAACATGAGGGAGAGATTAATATAGAAATACGAATACAAGAGAAAGCAATCATGTTTCTCCATTTTATTTGTGCAGACATTACCTTTCCTCTGACTCCATCAGAGGGATCAGTGCAGCTTTGCAGCGCAGGAGGCAGGAACGCTGGGCATGTGGGTCACATGTGAAGTGTGGTTCTCTGTCGTCCAGCAGTGATGCTGAGCCAAGAAGCCTGAGCAGCCTGTGCCAGTACTGAAGCTCATCATGATGCCTAGTGTGAGCCTGTCTGCACAGTAAACCAAATGATTCCAAATAACTGTATACCAGTGGACAGATACCCACAGGCCCTTTGGCTGTGGCACAGCTGTTTCTGTCTGTGCTCCTGGATGACCAGGAAGGGCTGCAATTCCAAGATCTCACTAGCTCTTTTCTGGGGACAGCAAATACCTTTTAAAAGCAGCGCAGTTCTGCATGTCTTATAGCAACCTCAGTGGGGGAAGAAAAGGAGGCTTTTGTTCCATGTCATACAATAAGAAGTGCAATGCATTACTACTAATAATAATGTCTGGAACAAAGTGGATTATTAGTTTATGCCTGGCTCTAATTTCCTATCAATTTTGCACTTATTTTTCACTTTGCTAATTCTACAATATTAACATGGCATCAGACATATCCATTGGAAAAAGAATTCTGACACTGAGGGAAGCATGAGAGGACTTTTGGGAGGTGCAGGTTGAATCTCTTTAGCCTTGGTCAACAGGTACGTCAACTTTACTTTCAACAGCGTTATATTCCTGATGAGCATCACACTTGGAAATTGCCCCAGCTATCACACTGCCTACTCACAATCACTCATTTATAGTAATTTGTTTGGAGAGCTGACGTCTGAGTTGGCAGATATTTCAAAGAGCTGCTTTGATTCAGTCCTCCCTCTTAAAAACTGTGTTAATTTTGCTTAATCGTTCTTGGAGGTAGGAGGCAGGGGCAAGGCTTGCCCCTTGAAGGGTGTGTTGCATGTCTAACACAGCAACACAAGGGCGCTGGGTTGAGTTATTCCAGAGCAAATCACTTTGATCCAAAAAGAAGTTTCCATTGTGGAGCTGAAAGAGGTATTTTTAATCCATCAGGATGCTAGTTATGATTACTTTATGAAATACATAATCTCTTCTGACAGGGCTTAAGACAATGTGCCACGCAGCCCAGACCTTCATCTTGGTAAAGCTGAATGTATTTCTTCTCATGCAAATAAACTTTGTTTCTCTTTTGATGAAGCTCCTCATATTTTCATCTCAAATCTCTTTTCAGATGTGCAATTATTCAGAGCCTTGTTTAACAAGTTCCTTAGCTGAAACAAGCAACAGCTTTGCCAAATGTTCTCCCTCTTGCCTCCACATCAGGAGGTTTTAACATGCTGATAGTATCCAATATGGTCTCTCCCTACTGAGCCACAGTAACTTTTCCAGGGGTTTTTCAGGGAAGGTGGCACCAGTCCAACCCCAAGGGCATTTCTGTTGAAACTGTGTATTATGTAAAACATGAAAGTCACTCACCTTTGAGGAATCCAGCCCAACCCAGCTTCCTCTCAGGCTGCTTATTCAGTGATGAACAAAGGTGAAGCCCAGACATCTCTGCCCCACAGTGAGCATTTCAGGACCACATACTGCTTCCAGTCCTGCTCAGGCTTGAAACTTGGAGCCCAATGTATCATTTGCACATGTCCCGAAACCATAACAGATAAACATCTTCCTGATACTGCATAGCAAAGGCACTACATCAGGGGGACCTTGAAACCTCTCAAACTGAAAAAAGGGAAAGTGTATTTACTCAGTTTTCAGACAGAAAGTGTTAGCCCTTTTGCCTACTCCACCTACAGACACATCTCAGCTTGGACTTGCCACTGGATGGAGAAGTAACCTAGTTGTAGGACTGATTAAAGTTGCAGGACAGGTTAAAGTTTCACTCCTTAAACACAAACACAAGCGATCATGGTAGATAGGAGCTGCTGCTGGTGCCTCAGGTTTTCAGCATCCCTTTGCTTGGTTTAAACAGGATGCTGGTGAGAAAGAGGAGAACCCGCAGCAGTTGATGGACAAGTTGTGGTACTGCTGTGGTCATGACACACAGCTGGAGCTACATTGCAGTAGGGTCAACATGGGAGGACTTTTTGGCATGTGCTTTAAGGTGCTTCTAATTGTCATGTTCAATTAATTTATAATAATAACTAAATGATAATAATAAATAAATAATAGCTTTATTTAATTCTTTTGCTTATTTTGCCTCCAATATATGCTGATAAACAAGAGAAATGACAGTGGAAGACAAAGTTATGCATCTAAATTAAACATAGCTGATCTTCCCATATACACAAAGTAACTTTCCTAGATTGCCCACGTCTTGCTGAATATGGCTAGTAGCAACCCGAGGGGAAAGAGCACACCACTCCCAATTAAAATCTCCTTCTCATATGCCCTTGGGAGGGGGAACTGTAGTGCCACAGATAACTTCTCACTGCACAGCACACTGGTATTCAGAGACTTGATGGTGGCAGTGAACAAAGAAGTGCAGGTGCCAAGCATTTAGCTGGTATTCAGAGCAAGAACACTGTTCCCCATGAACAGCCAACTAGAAATGGCAAGATTCTGCAGGTACACTGCAACGTGTCTGCATGAGGAAAGGAGACACAGAGGAACAATACTAGGTCTGACACCACTAGCCCTGACTTTGCTTCAGAGCACATGGAGCCAGATGGGAGCACTGGAGGGAATTACACACTCCAGTCTGTCCTAGGGCTTCATCCCTGCCTGCCCACCCTTGCTGTTCTGTGCAGCTTCTAAATGAACTCCAAGACCAAGACGCTGGGCGTGCTTGGGTTATTTGAACCCCAGAATGCCACTTGAGACATCAGAGCAGCAGATCACTGGTGTAGCCCACAGGTGTGAAGTTTGCTGACATCTGCTCTCCTGCCAGCACACCACCCTGTGCCAGACCAGACCCTCCTCTCCTCCCGCTCGGCTGGGACCCACGAGGCCAAGCAGACAGCAAGGCACCACAGTGCAGCCTGCCATCAGCTCTCAGGTACTGATGAACCTCAAACTTTTCTTGTTTCAGTTTACACACTTCACACTTCCAGAAATCTACTTGCCAGTTGGTATAGACTTTTTTTTGCAGCTTCAAAACCTCAAACTGCAACTGCTCTGAAATTTTTGGCTTGAGAGGGTTGCTTGATCTCATGTCAAAACCATGTGAAAGTGCAGAACTTTTTCAGGTCCCTCCAAACAAAAATAAAAAGCATAACCCAAACTTCTAACTCACAGGTGAAAAGAGTTTCACTCAAAGTTAATAAATTTTATGATGAAAATTGAAACCAGGTGACTTTTGCACAAGTACATTCAGAAATAGCTGTACAGCACCAATTACTTATAGCTGCTCTGTAAAGCATGTCTTTATACTTTGGATTTATCCACTGCTGAGTGAAGGGTAAGTGAAATGAAAACATACTATTGCGATTAGCTTTTTGAATATCTTCTTAGAAATTTAGCTAGTCATTATGGATTTTTGGACAAGTAGGGTAAGGAAGAACAACAGTAAAAGAGGCAGCTGTCAGCTGCTTGGGGAGGAGCCGAAAAGCTGGGAAGAGCATTGATGAAAGTTGGCTGAAGAGTGAAGAGCCAGAGAAGACTGGGAAGATGAAAATACAGCATGGTGCTCCACAGTAGCCTTTGACCAGAGAAAGGGCAAAACTCATCTACATCTAGCACAAACAACAGGCTGGAAGATTTTTCTTCTGTACTTCCAATGAAATCAGTGACTCCTTCATTCAGTTGAAGAAATAGAGACAGCAGGATAAAGATTGTAAAAGAAATGTTATCCTGAGGAACTTCAGCAGCTCCGTTATTCATGTTTCACACCCTGCTTTCCTTGGAAAACATGGCCAGTGGTCCAGTTTTTATTGAAACAACTCCATAACTGGAAGGCAGCATGAAGAGAGAAATCTGATGGAACCGGAAGCATTTTAACTGACAGTATCTTCCTTCATTTTGAGTGAAAGGCATTGCAAGGTGGTGCAAGCTTTCTCCTTGCTCAAGTAATACTTGCTCATCCTGCAGTGGAGGGTATCTTCTGCAGCAGTACATCACCAAGGAAGCCTATTCAGAAACACAACAGAAGTATTTTGGGCAAACAGCAGTGAGGGGTTTATGATGTCTGCTCATTTGCCTGGGCTGACTGTGTGCTTCATTGTGCCATGCTCAAGCTTCCCAGCAGAAAGGCTGGGGTACAGGAAGGAAAGAGGAGAGGGCAAGAAGGCATGATGCTGGTATGGAGACTTCTCTCTCAGAGTGGCAGAACTGGAGCCTGGAGGCAGGGATAAGGACCATGTCACCACAGAGGTTTACACTGATGTCACCTGGTTGCACTGACATGAAAGGAGCCATGCTACCGTGTGCAATTCCCTCTGTTGCCTAAAAGATCTTGGAGAAAAAGACTCCAGGCAAATTTAGTGGATGAGATAAGATAAAGAGAGCAGGTCCTTTAATGAGTTTGTAGGCCTAGAGAAATACATACCATGTGCACACGTTCAGGCAGTGGCTCTATGATTTTATAATAAGGTACATCCAATCCCAATTTGTCCACCCCTGGTTCTGCCCCATTCTGCCCCCCGACACGCCCCTTTGGGAATCGGATCTGGGGGTGTTTGGGACACCTTCTTCCCCATCATCTTCTTCAAAGCACATACAGTCCTTAGGGTTCCTCCAGAGTTCTAGGCTTGAAGGTCGCTGTGTCTGTGTGCTATCTTCTGGTCCAGGCCTTAGGGTGTTTTTCTACAATTCTACCATGAAAAGAAGACTAAATACACCAACAGAATTTAGAGGGATTGATATGAAATGGGATAACAGGGTTGGGTATGTGTAAACATTGTGCTACAGGGTAAGAGATATAATACAGCTACATTAAAATCTAAATTTATTACACAACTACTTCTAAAATCATTAAAAATTAAAAAAATCAAAAAAAAAGCTCTGAGGCATCACTCTGTAGAGGCAACCCATGAGATTTTCCTCCCATGAGACTAAGCAGCAGTTTCACCTCAGCATGCACATCCCCATATGTGTTTCTGAGGCCTGAAGGCTGTGCCAGGCTCTCAACTGCTTTTCCATGCCTTCACACCTGGCTCCAGCCAGCAGCTCCATTTGCCAATGCTATACTGATTATCAGGGGCCATGAGCAAGACACAGTGCTAGGCTATGCAAAGAATCCTACAGGCGGGGTAAAGGCAATCCCCAAGTGCCCGGCAGTGTTGCAGCCAGATTTTGGTATTGGTTTCCTGTGTAAACTTGCCTTTCCTCTTAGACACAGCAGACATGAGAGCACAAAGGCAATCACGACTACTCCATGAATTTGTGCTTCTCATTTGAGATCCCACATGGATGGACACTGACTTTTAGCCCCAGCTCCTCTGCCAGCATGGCTTGTGCCACTACAGGCACAGTGTTTGCTGGGCCACTGCTAAGCATAATAAATGTTCTTGCATACATCCATGCCACAGGTGGAGAAACACCCCTCTGCCCTGCTTCCAGCTGCTGCAGAGCAAAACGTTCAGGTGCACACACAGGATCTGCCTCAGTACATGCCAGGGAATGCAAGGCAGCTCCATCAGCCCTGTGCCCACACCAGAAGTCACCACCAAGGTGTATCGGTGCTGAAATGGTCTGTCAGTGTTCTTGCAGTGCTCCAGGCTTGCTGGACATGGGAGTTTGGAACAATGCCACCTATGCAGCAGCAGGCACCCATGAGATTTCTTTTTGGAGGCAGAGCATCTCTCTGCCCCATTTGTAGATGCTGGCCTGAATTCTTGATTGTTCAGCAGTTAAACCAGGCTTTTCACTGAGCTACAAACACAAATGCTCTGTCCCTGTTCCCCTGTTTTTCACTTATTTTCTTAAATTACATCTTGCAAGTTTAAGGTACTTCTTCTCCTGAGCCCAGATTTCTCACCTTTTATACTTCCTCACCTTGCAGAGGACATGAAGAAAACATCTGAAAACATTTGTTACCTGTGCTCTGCTTAGTTTGCTTTGCCCAGGTCTCCTTTGAAAGGACAGTCAGCATGGTTTAACCATCAGCCTTACTCAGAGCAACATCCTGACAGTGTCCAGACAATCTATAATGAGGCAGGGAATAGCAATGCTGTTCCACCACTTCAGCCTCTGTGCAAGAGTTATGAAGACAGAGATTTCCCAAATCCTTGTGGCCAGCTTTGATATGTTCTGATAGTCATGGCATCAGAGAGTGGTTTGGGTTGGAAAGGTCCTGAAAAATCATCTAGTTTCAGCTCCCCTGACATGGGCAGGGACATCTTCCACTAGATCAGGTTGCTCAAACTTCTTGCTGTCCTTCTGCACAACCACTGTCCATGACATTTGGGAAATGCAGTAACTAGACTCATCTGGAGTAACCTGTTAATTCTTGGTTCAGTTGCTCCAAAAATAGAAGCTTTCCAGAATAAGCTGCTGCCTGAGCTTGATTGGCCATATCCGAGCCGTTCTAGCTCATTAACACTGAGCCGATTATGTGCTGAAGGATAAGCATTAGCCAGGCAAGCCTCCATTCAAACTCACTGATTTCTACATCGAAACATTGAGGCTTTATGGCCTCTAATTGATGAGTGGGAGTTTGTGAAGGATGTCAAGAGTTACCTTTGTTTTACTGTGAGTCACTATCAGTGTTGGCAAGCATAACAAAAGCAGAGGAATGTATTAGGCACCAAATACTGTATGTCTTATAGTAAAAGACACTAATCACTGGTATTAAGACATTACACTGCCTGTGCTGACTGATGTCCTGGCAATTTGATCGCTTTACTTCTAAGTGCTGTATCTCAGAATTTGGCATGTCTATGCATGTCTCACTTGGTCATGCATTTTTTTGAGCAATATTAGTATTATAAGTAAGAGGCTTATATTGTTTTTTCCACTTACCTCCAGATGAGGATAGTAAAGCCATATACATATATTTTCAAGTATCTATATGATCAGAGGTACCTCCTCTCTACAGTGAGTAAACTGAGGTGGTTTCCTCGTTACAACAGAAAGCCATTCAAGGAATTGTCTTGCCTAAAATACATTACACAGCTCAACAAGAGCCCTTTCCTACAGCACTGTTTTAGTCTGTGGTGTAACTGGACTGGGGGTCTCTGCATGGGCAGGCTGGAGGGATACATAAGGCTTGTGCCAGTCTCTCACCTGCATTTGATGTGACTCCAGCCATGCACAGCTGAACTGGCAAAACCCCTGGGCTCATTAGCTGTTCCTATGACTGAGGGGGCTAAATCCACATAACCAGAAACAGTATTTCCTCCAAATATCTTGGTTTGGTTTGGTTTGGTTTTTCTTTCTCTGTGAGATGAATTTGCCAGACACCTATTGACTCCATTGCATTCCTTTGGAAATCCTGCTCAAAACTAATGTTCCTTTGCCCCGAAGCTGACTCAGTTTTCTCCCCCTGAATATTCAGTGCTCATGCAAAAGGACTAATTGCTGATTCTGTGAGTGTTTTCCGCCGAGTGTCAAAAGTCCTGAACAGTTGATTGAGTAGGTTCTGTCTGTAATAAATTCTTTCCTTACCAATGGACAGTCTAATAAGCAATAAAGCACCAAAGAAAAATCATCTTCAGCCAGAGCATCAATACTTAAGTTACATTTTTCTTTTAAAAAGGCAATGGAAATAGGTTAGAGGAGGTCTGATGCATTAAAACTGTTCATTTTCAAAGGAAGAGGAAGTTGCACCCAGAAAAAGAGGTGTTTTGATCAAATCACAGTCAGCTGTCAGGGGCATTTAGGGACATACAGAAGAGTCTTTTTTTTTTAACATAAGCTACAAAGATTTGACATGAATGAATGGGTTGATTAAAATCCCCATGCTCTCTTTGCAGACACTGGTGCTGAGTTGCCAGTACAGTGATAGTAGTTAATCCCCAGTTACATCTATTTTAAAAGTCAATTTTAAGCATATGCTCAATGCTGATATATTTCTCTGTAGGTGGCTTTCTTTTAGCACAGTCTGTAGTTTACAGCATTTCAGCCAATTTCCCTCTGGGATATCAGTTTTCAAGCTTCTTATCTTGGTTGGAAAATTAAAACTCCTCAGATGAACAGGCTGTCATTCAGAAACCACGTTTGGATCATTTTTTGTATAACACAAGCCCACGTGAAAGCAGGAGCTAGACAAGGAAAAACCAGTTGCAGCTACATCCTATCTAGTTATAAATACCAGAAAAAAATTACTTCTGTTCTAAATAAATGCAGATAAGTCTGTCCTTTAAGTACATACCAGAAACCATATTTTTTTCAGATCTGTATCCCTTTGGAGTAGTCAGTCTCTTTCTGAAGACAGGTTACACCTACCTGTAGAAGGATGGGAGCTAGCAGCCAGCTGGCCTTTGATTGTCCTCTCCCCATCTTCCCTTTGCTTCCTACATCCAATTCTCGGATGTTTTGTAATTGGTGTGAGGGTAGAGGATGGCAAGTCCTGGGCATAGAGGGTGGTGTTTACTGAATGGCAGAAAGGTTGTGGAGAACCCAGGGGGTTGGAAATGAGACATATGTGCCCAAGAAAGGGTGACAAAGTGTTAAAAGGGGAAATACCAAATCCCATGGAAAGAACATTTCTTGAGAACCACCATCCTCACAGAGTCTGCTGTGGAATGATCCCAGATCAATTAAATATCTTGAGCCTTTGTTTTCTGGCAAATAACCCTGACAGCAATAAGCAGAGCACTAAGCAACTTCTTAAGTTCTGGATATCCTTAAAGACAGTGATATCAAGACCATGCTTTTATCTGAGCATTGCTTAAGAAACCTCTTGTCAAGGCAGCCCAGCATCCAGCCCAACTGAGCCGAGAACTCCTGTTACCCAAAATAAACCTACCACACATTTTCTGTGGGGGTTATCATTTCTACCACGCCTCTTCATTTTTACACCTTGCCTGTTTGTGTTTTCCCAGCACAATTTTAGGCTGCTGCCATCTCTTTGATTAGGTTTTCATTCACACTGTGTTTTGCCTAAGCAGGAAAAGTGTGATTTAATCTCCCATACATACAAGTAAATTAAATTAAAAGGAGAGAATAAATAAGACATCAATTGCAGATGATAAATCTTGAATGATTCATGTTCTCAACTGTGCTGTTCAAGAAAGCCATCACAGAAGCTGTCCCATTGTTCTTCCAAGTGAACATACTCCAAAGCAGTAAACAGTTTCCCACCAAAACACATTCATTAGAAATGGAAGCCCAGTGCATGAATGCTTTTCTTCACTACCATTATTCTCCCTTTAAGAAACAGGAATTATAATTTATACAACTGACACCAAGATAGGGAGATAAAGCTGTATAACTTTTTCTTCTTACTCAGATACTTTTGGATATTTCCATTTTCCATTTTCATGCCTGAAATGCTGTGCTATGGTCTGTAACTAGTGGTGGGTCCAGCCTCCAGTGTGTAGAACTACTTTAAAATAATTTTTTTTAGTATTTTTTTTATTTATTTTAAATTAAGTCAAATGAAGATACGGTAGAAATGAAGAAGAAATGCTGGTAAGCCTGTTTTGGGAAATACATTTTACTGGGCATGGCCTCGGGAGTTGGGTCAGTGCACTTGCCCTGCTAAAGACCTGCCCTATTTGTGATATTGAGCAAATCCTTCCCTACCTGCTATGTTTTCCCTGCCAGCATTATGCTGTCTTATATATTTATTCTGCACATTCTTTGGAGCTGGGGCTCTCCCTTCTCATTTGTTTGTACATGCTGGGATACTGTTAAGGGCCAGTAAGTGCCTTTATTTTTGCTTGAGTTCAACATTGGATCTCTGCTTGTGAAAGCCTCATGTCAAGGTATAAATGGGGTACCAAAATTAAAAGATAAGTTTTGCTTGTCTTAAAGTTAAGTTCTCCTCCCAGCCCATTCGTCTGTCTTCAGCAAGAACAAAAGATGTATTGCTAAAGCTTCTCTAAACTGCCTTTGTTCTTAGGTCTGACAACAGTTGCATAAATGATCTTTCCAGGGATCCTTCCTGGTGTCAAGGGAGGAATGTGGATCCTGGTGGGGGTTTATCAGGACACAGTAAAAGACCATGAGGGTGTTGTATTCACTCTCCTTTTATTGTCCCTCCAGGAATCAAGTCGGGGAAACAGATCCCAATGAATAGTTGTTGAACAACTTCTACCAAAGAAAGTGTTATCATTAATGGAGTCAAAGCTATTACTTTTAATAGCAGGCACCGATTCAGGCAGTACACTCAATTTTTAACCCCTCCCCTTAGAGATGACACCCCCACATGCAGTTACATGTCTGAGGTACAAGCAGGAAGACACTGGCCCAAATACTTTAATCAGGAGCAGGGAATCATCCTGACATGCCACAGCTTCTGGGTGGGTGTTTGAGCTACTCCTCCAGGGCTGCCTACTCATATCAGGTATATACATGATTTGCACATGCATCAGCTGCCACCTTCATGGAGGTGGCCTGAGTGTGTGGTGGCCTTGGACACTGTCAGGCAACTCTGGGTATCCTGAGTTTCTCAGCTGTTTTCTGGCAACTGTTTCCTCATCCACACCCACAGGTACCTACAGGTCCCCCTCACACAAGCCTGCACAGAATAGATGTTTAGGATGCTTTATGCTTCAGCATTTGCCCAGTTCACACGGCTGTTCAGAACTCTGAGGACCTCTAAAATGTATTGACACAAAACTTTATTTGAAGAAACATTTCCAATGTAACTCCTTTTCTAGAAGTGGAACATGTTCTAAGGTCGAATTTATAACATATTCATTGTGGTAACTTTGCTTTTACATCCTCTGGGGAGTGAGACTCTGCCTACGACAGAAAGAAGGAGAGAAAAGAGGAGCTATTTAGCTGTAGGAAAGAAACAAACAAAAGAAATATGATTTTTCCAGTCTTCTTACAAAAAATATGGAATGAAATTTTATATGCACCAGAGAATATGTTGGGTATTTGCAAAAAAAAAAAATTATATATACTTTGCTTAGTCACTTGTAATAAATGTTACCAGATGCATCCATACGAGTGTAATTTTTTTAAAAAAATGCATTTTCCACTTAGAGTTTTCATTTACTTTCAATTAATCCAGTTTCTGAGCACCCTGGCAACCAGAACCCTGGAAAGGTGTTACCTGTGTAAATCAAGGGTATCTGATTATAGTGACAAAGTTACAGGATTATTATCTGTTTGCGATTTTTGAGCTTCCTTGGACTGTGCTGCTGGTTTGCTTGCCTTTGTCCTCTCCTTCGCATCTTGAGCTCCTGGTCTGGTCATGGAGGGCAGATCTGTAATCTCTTCCCTGTACCTGCAAGCCATGGTTTTATTTAGGAAACTACCAAGGCAACCAACACACATCTTTCCTGAAGGACACGTGGAACTGCAAATTTCTAGATATATGAAGATACGTACGGAGACAGTGCCAGCAACACACACACTCACCACCCAACCATTTGTGCTAGGAAAAGAAGATGCCCATGTTGTTCTGATGTCACAGGGAAAGACTATCACAGCACTGGTTATTTCCCAGGTCTCTGCTTTGCTCTCTGCTTTTTCATTCCCCTGCACTGGCCCTTCTCATAGCTGCCTCTGCCCACAACCATGCAGGGAAGCAAAAGAGGGATGGCAAAGGAGTATTTCTATCAGCCATCCTGATTCTTGCATTCACTGAAGGCTTGTTATTCCAAAATGAGGCATGACTAGGAGTGGTATCACACAGCATTGATTATAAGAAAAATAGAAAGACATGGCAATTCTCACAGATGGACTTTTTTTTTGTGGTGGTAACTTTATAATGGAAACTTTATCCCCTTACAGACCCAGTCATGTGGAAAAGAGATACGGCTAACAATAATGGGGAATTTATTTGTATCAGATTAATTTAGGAAATCACTAGTGACTTGAAAGTGTGACTCATAATGATGCCTAGGAACCACTGTCAGAGCAGAGAACCAGCATCTTCAAAAACAACTGGGTCAAAAATATATGTATCTTCACTGGGCAATTTCCCTCAGGCTTTAACATCTGAAATTTTGAAGTATAAAAAAGTTTCTACTAAACAACTGAAGAGAAGAATTTATGGAACTATATATGCTTATATGTGAAGAGAGAATATGTTTCAATGAAAGGAAGAAAAGGGCTACCCAGATTTTCCTAAAAGCTGGAACAGGACTGTAAATTCAAGTGTCTGTTGAGTGTCAAGAAAAGAATTCATTAGGCTGACAAATTAGCAGTAATTAGTGCATGGGGACATCCAGCCACAGAGGTCTTGGTTTCCCAAAACATTTGCTTACATTTAAGAGATAAAGATTGTGTAAAAAAAGTATACATAGAGAAAATACAGAAAATGTAAAGGAATTCTGCCAAGATGACTGTGAATACTCAGATGTTTATGGGCCTCTCTAATAGCATCATGTGCTGGCCTGAAGCTACTGATTTGCTTAAGCACATGCTTAAGTTCCTTGCCAAATGGAGGCCTAAATAGCATTGAATCTATATTGACTGGAGCTTAAAAACTGTTGTCTATTGTAGCACACATTCCTGCACCTCTCTTTCTGCCTTTTCTCTTCTTGTAACAGAGTTGGCTACAGTGAGCTCTGTGTCTGAAAACCCATTTGCTGACCACAGTAAATAGGCTGAGCTGGATCATTGAGTCTCTGTAGATTTTTATTAATCCCCAGAAAGAGCTTCGCATCTCAATTGCTATTGATAAGCAATCACCAAGCTCACTGGTAAATGGGAGGTAGCTAGCTTTACAGCCACTGCAAAATACTACAGTACATAAGATTTCTATAAGCCATTATTTCCTTTTTAATAGCTTGCTCAATATTTTATCACAATGAAAAGGTTCACCACTCAGCAATAATAAGATAAACCAACTCTTGTTACTAGTGTGGCATAGACCATATATATTATGTGGCATTCAAGCCTTTCTAGAAAACAAGCGGATTTAGAGATTTGAGCTGAATTAAATACTCTTTCTATCTCTGATTGCATTAGCTTAAAGTCCTGGAAGATGTATTCCAGATGTGCTGTGCTAATAGGATTATTTCATAAAAATGCAGGCAGATTCTAGGAGCAACACTCTGATTAAGCAGCTTGCAGTTTCCATGAAGCTTTTTTTATTTTCATCTGAATTAATGGTTCTTTGGTCTTATATTAGTTTTAGCCAGTTGTCATAGATCACAAGAGAGGTGTCATTTACTGGCAAGGGACCATTTGCTCTTTTGGATTTCCAGGCCTCCTTATGCTGATTCAAAGGAAACATGACAAATGCTTTAGATGGAAGACTCAGTGAGGATTATTTATAAGTTAGTGCAAGTTATTTATAAGTAAGCTCAGTGCAGTTTGAGACTCCAATTTTCACGCACGTGCACACATATATACAAGAGGAGCGTATTTCATGTATTTTTTATTTATATGTGCATGCTTGTACAGACATAAGTGTAAAGACCATGCTAATATTTAAGATTTGGAATAAAGCAAAGTGCAAAGGCTGACATTTCTTGTTTACATTTCATTTTGAAGCTGATGGCTGGATGAGCATGAATTTTCCTTTTAGTTTGTATTTATCCCCAAAGCATATTAAAAGAGTTTCCCTTCACTTCTACTTTGAATGTATCTGGTACCCTCAAGTGAAACCACTGACTCATGCTTCTTCAAAAGCCTCTGGTGATCATTAATTCAGGAAACTAGATGTAAGAGCAAATACTTGGCTTTGCTGTCTTGGAGCAAGTTAATATAAAAATCCTCAGCCATAGAACTCTCTTCTCATAACCCATTCCAAGGACTGGCTTTCTTTTTTTATTGGTTGGTCTGTAAAATGTTGTAGATGAGTAGTTGTCCCTATGTTTACTTTGTGGAACTGTGACAAAGCTACTCTACCTTACACACCGTGTCAAACACACCTTAGAGGTGGCTGCTACAAAGCACTTCTGTAGGGAAGTCAGACAGACCATGTCTTCCAAGTCACACTTGATTTCTTTGATTTTCACTATTTGTTTCCCAGATTTTTTCCAGAATTGATAAAATGAAACGTGCCTTTCATATTCTAAGATTACTCTAAGAAAAATTAATTGACAGGAAATGAAAAATCATAAAAACATAGAATTATAGAATACGCTGGGTTGGAAAGAACCCATCAGGATCATCAAGTCCAACTCCTAGCCTTCCACAGGAAACGCCAAAAATCATACAGTGTGCTTGACAGCATTGTCCAAATGCTTCTTGAAGTCTGTCAGGCCTGGTCCTCTGACCACTTCCTTGGGGAGCCTATTCCAGTGCTCAGCCACCCTCTGGATGAAGAATCTTTTCCTGATATCCAACCTAAACCTCACTCGACTCAGCTTCCTGTTGTTTCCTCGAGTCCTGTCACTGGTCATGAGAGTGAAGAGATCAGTGCCTGCACCTCCTGTTCCCCTCACAAGGAAGTTGTAGACTGCAGTGAGGTCTCCCCTCAGTCTCCTCTTCTCCAGGCTGAACAGACCAAATGACCTCAGCCACTCCTCATACGGCTTCCACTCCAGACAGATCCTTCACCATCCTTATGGCCATCCTTTGGACCCTCTCTAATAGCTTAATGTCTTCTTTATAATTTGGTGCCCAAAACTGCACACAACATTCAAGGTGAGGCCACACCAGTGCAGAGCGGAGCAGGACAATCCCCTCCCTTGACGGACTGGCGATGCTTTGCCTGATGCACCTCAGGACATGGTTGGCCCTCCTGGCTGCCAGGGCACTGCTGACTCATACTCAAATACAATGAAAATAATATGAACTTCCTATTTTCTGTACTAGTTGTAATAGCATGGTGGTTTAAGTGTTTCAGTGGGTCTCACAGTGGCCTGTTGATTTTCAGTTTGTCCTGTTATCTTGTACATGAGAAAAAGAGATTAACAAGGAACAACCAAGAACTATCCTTCAAAGTTGTTGCCCCCTATTTTCATTAAAGACTTGTTTCAGTGCTAAAACCAGGATTAGAAGAAGCTTTCCCACATAAATTCTACACCACCTCCTACTTACTTGTAGCAGAAGCACCTTGTCTTCTCCTGCTTAAGCCACTAATATAGAAATGGAAATTCAGAATTCCCCTCCTAAAACTAAAATATCCCCTGAATGTCCAATTCTATGTATTTTCTCATGAAATTTGTTAAAAAAAACCAAAACAACTTGGATTAAATAAAAAGTTTTAAATTCTTTTTTTTTTTTTTTTAATTCTTCTTTTTCCTTTTTTTTTTTTTTTTCTTTCTATGGGTATTTCTGAACTTCAGTACCTAGACAGCTATGCATATGTGGATTAATGCTTCAGGGAGAGCTGGTAGAAAACAGTATTTTAGCTCATTATTTTTAATTCAATTAATAGAAACCAGGCACCAGGCTTGAATTATCCCTCCTGCCTTTCATCATGAAGACAAATGTCTAAAACAAAGATGGGCCATTATATATTCTCTGTGCATAGACTAGAATGTCTAAAAATACCTTCAGCAGAAAATCATCATTGGAAAGCCTTATTTCTTTCAGGCTATGTTTGTTTATTGGATAACAGAACTTTCCATAGAGTAGCTTGCTGGAGTGAAAATACACACATTCCATGAACTCTAAAACAAGACCAATAAAAATGAACCACTGTTGGCTGTCAGTGCGTAGACATAGCAGTATGCAGCCCATACCTCCAAACCCTACACCTTAAATACTTAAGAAAGACAAACTCTGATTTCAGAGGATTTCAGAGACCGTAAGTAGAACAACCAGCACAGTCATAGCAAAGAAGCCAATTTCAAAATTTTTCATGCATTTACTATTTTTACTCAAATAACAATCTGATTTTCCTTCCTTTACTCCCTCCCTCTTGATTGAGCCCTGAGAAAACCTAAGGTTTTGCCTTAAAACATTGTGTGAGTTGGACTTATGTTGCCTAACTTCAGACACTGATAATCAGCATTTTGGACAGCTGACCTTCTCAACCCAGCTCCTTCATGCTCCAGTGAGAGAAAAAGGCACATTTTAGGGAGCTATTCATTAGCTCTATTTTAAGCATTTGCTTTAGGGTAGGTGAATCAAACATTCACATGGGTGGCAGTTTTTCACCAGAGGGAACCTAAATCACTAACTCTGATGGGAACACCTATACTGGATGTGGTTATTTCTCTCTGTTGGTGTCTGCTGCTGTGAAAATCCCCAGTCTTGGGCAGAGGCCCCTTTGGTTTGATGCAGAAGGGTCACTCCTATCTTTTGGATGGCTCCTGGGCAGGGAGCCTAAGCATGGACTCATGACAGAAACACAGCATATGCTACCTGATCATTTTCTCTTAAAAAGAAAAATGGTTTGGGTGAAGAGAGGATTAGATAAAATGAGAGGCAGGGGAGGTAGTGACTGGAACAGTGGAGAAGAAACAAACTACCAGTGTCTACCTTATGTTTTTCCCTAGATTTGTCATGTTCATCTATCTACGCTACCTTGACTGTTGGGAAAGAGTTTAAAAAATAAATAATGGAACAACTGGAACTATCCATGAAACAGCTGCAATGACAACAGTGGGCTACTTCCGAAGGGCTGCTTGGGAAATGAAAAGGAAAACCTTGCAATGCACTGCCAAATCTAGGAGAACACTTCCACAAGACTGAAGGCATGATAGCTCACCCTGGTAGCATAATCACACCCTTGCCTTCGCTTACTCTTATTACACTAATGGTATGGATTTGATTATTCTGTCAGCAAATATCCTATATCCTTGAAATGGATGAGTATGACATTTCTGGAAATATGGAGGGCACCAATAGGTTAAACATAATTCACATAAAGCTAATAAAAAGAACAAAAATAATTTACATACTAATCACAGAGTTCTAATCTGCCAGAAGGCACCAGGAAAATTGATCTCTCACAAGTATAGACTGAGTAAGTAGGTTGAAGAGGGAATTAAACTCAAAGACAGGACATGGCATGTATTTCATCACATGCAGCCTGAATTTAAAAGCTATGAATTTGGTAGGGAGAAATCCATTATCCACAGTGCATCAGCCCTTGCTGGATACATGGGATTCCATAGCTGCTCTGAAGAAATTCACACTGACCAGGACAAATAGCTGCTTATATCCTGGTAAGCATGAAAAATCCCATATAACCTTAGCGAGACAGACACACACTATGATAATTTCAAAAATCACTAGAATAAATTAGAGTGAGAAGTTAAAGAGCACCTCAGAAATACTAGTTGATCTTGTTTCTGAACTTAATGGTTATAGTATCCTTTATGAGAAATGCTCTCAAAACAGTTCTCAGCTCAGACACACAGTTCTGGCAGCTGAACATTGTGTTTGTGTATGCACATGTGTATATACACTAAAAAAGAGATAAGTTGAAATTACTAACTTTGCTTCTGGAAGCAAGACTCCCAGGGAGGTTAATTACAGCATACCGTTGCTAGTAAGAAGGTGTAACACATGGAAGTATACACAGAAGTATAGTTAATACACAAACACAAACTGTTATGTGCAGTGCATAACTCTGCAGGTAATTTAGACTTGATTTTGGAGAGATTTAGTCTATCAATAGAATATTAATTGTGCCAATATTTCAAGAAAAAAAAAGGAGAAATCCTTGATTCACAGAAGACTATAAGTTGGCCATGGAATCTGCCAACAGTGTCCATCAATTTACATTCTGAAATCTTAACTATTTCATAAGTTCACAGAATCTCAGAATCATGAATCAAACAGGTTGGAAAAGACCTCTGAGATCATTGAGTCCAATCCATGACTAAACACCACTCTGTCAACTAGACCATGGCACTAAGTGCCACATCCCGTCTCATCTTAAATACGTCCAGGGATGATGACTCCACCATCTCCCTGGGCAGTCCATTCCAATGTCTGATCACTCTCTCTGTAAAGAATTTCTTTCTAATGCCTAACCAAACCTCCCCTGGCAGAGCTTAAGACCATGCCCTCTTGTCCTACTGCTGCTTGCCTAGGAGAAGAGACTGACACCCCCCTGGCTACAACCTCCTCTCAGGGAGTTGCAGAGAGTGATGGGGTCACCCCTAAGCCTCCTCTTTTCCAGGCTAAACAACTCCAACTCCCTCAGCCTCTCCTCATAGGACTTGTGCCCCAGTCCCTTCGCCAGCCTTGTTGCTCTTCTCTGGACCTGCTCCAGTACCTCAATGTCCTTCCTGAACTGAGGGGCCCAGAACTGGACACAATACTCAAGGTGTGGCTTCACCAGTGCTGAGTACAGGGGAAGGATCACTTCCCTGGACCTGCTGGCCGCACTGTTCCTGATGCAGGCCAGGATGCCATTGGCCTTGGCCACCTGGGCACACTGCTGGCTCATGTTCAGCTTCCTGTCAATCCAAACTTCCACATCCCTTTCCACCTGGCTGCTCTCCAGCCACTCTGTCCCCAGACTGTAGCGCTGCAGGGGGTTGTTGTGGCCAAAGTGCAGGACACAGCCCTTAGTCTTGTTAAACATCATACCACTGGATTCAGCCCATTTATTCAGCTTGTCCAGGTCCCTCTGAAGAGCCCTCCCACCCTTCAGCAGATTGACACTCCTGCTCAACTTGGTGTCATCTGCAAATTTGCTGATGGTGGACTCAGTCCTCTCATCCAGATTGTCAATAAAGTTATGGAACAGGACTGGACCCAACACTGAGCCAAGGAAAAGGGCATTTATCTTTGTTTTCCTTTGCCTAAGCATACGCTGCACATACCGGTGCTCACCAGGTAGGAGCAGACAGTACTAAGGGAATCAAAGAAGGTGCTAGAATAGGCAAACCCTAAAACACATCCAATACCCCTAGCACTAATACATAGATCCTCTGGTATAAGCAATGTAGAAAGGAAGAAATCAGAGCTTTTATTTTATATTGACTCATATAACCAGTCATTTTTTATCCATCTCTGAGACTTCAGATGCCCAGATACCTGGCCTTTTCATCTGAAGGCCAGCTATTCACAATCACAGCCTCTGATACGTGTAATATGTCCTTTAATTTCAAGCAGACTTTTGAGGCACATCTAGCATTGTCCCAGGTCCAGTCATAGAAACAAAGAGGCATTTTAAAACAATTTTATAAGACAATCCTGATGTCTCTTCCTTTCCTGATATTTCTTCACCTGATCAAAGAGCAAGGAAGGGGAGAAGGCAATCTGGAAGGCTGACCTTCTAATTATCACATGAAGGAATAGGCTGGGACCCCATACATAATGAAAGTGGTGTAAAGTTTACAAGGTCTACAGACATTAACACATACAGATGGGGGTTAGAAAATAACATGTATTTCTTTTGTTGCCTGTACAATGCCTAAGTAAGTACATGTATCAGCAGAGGTCGAAAGAGACTACTTTAGATCCACTTGCTCTGTGGTGAGATGTAGTTTACAAGAAGGGGCTCACTTAAAGGTCTCCAGGTTTATTAAGGCTTCCTTGTGCTGAAGAATGCCACTCTCAGGTTTTCTCCTGCCTCCTTGTGTAGTCTTTAATTTGGATCTATAATACAAGATTGGTCATGGTACTTCTGTATTTACCATATTGAGAATAGAATCAGAATCAACTGGGTTGGAAAAGATGTCCGAGATCATCAAGTCCAACCCTTGTTGCTTCAGGCACTGCTGAGAGAGATAACTATGGGCCAGCATGTGCTTTATTTAGTCAAATTAGGTCTGTCTGATGCTGCATAAAATCCCATTGAGACAGTTTATTCATCATAAGCCAGGTCAGTGACTTTGGCTAAATGTGGGTAAGAAGATAACAGCAGAAAAGTTTAAAGTGCATCAGACACAGAGGTTATATCCAGGACTGGTTGTTTGTGAATGTTTAGAAAAGAGTTTAAAAACCAGCTTAGCTAGGGTGATCCCTTTCCTAAAATATCTTTCAGCCTAAGCAGGTAGCCATTTGCATTTGAGATGTCTAAGACACCAATGTTTTTCTGAAAAGCTGGGCACAATTCTGCAGGTATGGAAATATCTACATTTCACTACAATTTATTCACTTAACTTATTTTAGGGTTGAGGCTACCATAGGATTTTACACTACACCCAAATTAAGTCCCTGAAGTAGATTCTGTTAGCACTTAGATTATTTAAAGAGACATATTCAAATACTTCCTAAATCTATGGTCCCAGTCTCTCAGAAGACCTGAGGGTGGGAAGAATTATGGCTGAGGAAATATTTTATCTCCCAAAATATAGAGAAAAGGTTTGTGCCAGTGCTGACACAACCTAGAAAGGGTAGAGGACTGTGTTTTTGTGCCCATGTAGCACAAAAAGTGGAGTGTGAGGCTACTTAGCATCAAGGGGGAAGATGGTCCAGCTCTCTAGGAGGTCTCTTGATTTTGACACATCTCCAAGTCTAGGTCCTGCAAACGGGCTCCTCTGTCAGCACAGCTGGCCAGTGTAAACCCACATACCTCTCGTTGGGTCTTTGAACCTCCCTGGGGAACGGGGAGGTTTTCCCAAAGGAAGAAAGCTCCATGGTGTTTGTGTCACTCAGTGTGACTGCATGGGATCCAGTCACTCAGCACTAGTGACATCGACTGGTGTTGAGTTTAGAAGAGCTGGTGGTAAGAAGGCAGGAAGATAAATGGACACACTTGACATGTCTATTGAAAGAGCTGAAGTAGAAAGAAGAGACTTGTTTCCACAGCTTAGCAGAAATAATACTGTATATTTTTATGCCATCTCAGAGCATTAGGCAAATAAACCTATGCAGCCCTCAGCCATGGTCAGCCAAGGCATGTTCTGCTTCTGGAAATGGGAAAAGCATGCTCAGCCTCTCCAAAGACTTCTCTAGAGCTGTCACTCATGGTAGATGGAAGGAGCCAAGTTGCACCAGGCAGCACAGATTTCTCAATAGCCTTTTTACTGTCAACAGCTGGTGGTTTCTGTTCACAATCAATAGGCTGCCAGGGCTGGTCTATTTTGGGTCTGTATTTGCCTTAGTCTGACTTTGGTGGACTGACTGGACTGGTGGGTATGGGAAATCTAGGGGAGCCTGGACAGCCCTGCCTCAAAGGGGAAGCTGTGATGCTCTCAAGCACCCAGTAAATGCTGCTCTCTCCATCCACGGGTCTCCAACACGTGCATCATGGTAGGGAAGTGGGTATTTAAGCTTTGGCTTATGGTAATTTAGCAAGTATCAAATACAGTTGTTAAAAGCCAGACCTCTAGAATGAATGTACGGCAGGGGTAGGAAGTGGGTGGTTAATCATGCCAAAAGCTTGCAGCCTGGGTCTTTGAGGTCTGGAAATAATTAGTAGCTCTCGTCCATGAGTGCATATTACAGAGGTGCACTTGCACACTCTGTGACAGGGTCGCTGCTGTTCAAGAGCCACCTCACCCTTTGATGTCACCGGATCTGGGGAGATGCCTCATTGTACCTTTTAGCTCAGTTGGTTAGAGCATCGTAGAGCTAATAACACCAAGGTTGTGGGTTTGATCCTTTATGGGCCATTGATTTAAGAGTTGGACTTGATGATCTTTGTGGGTCACTTACAACTCAGAATATTCTATGAAGACTGTGAATCTCTGAGATGGATGGGCCCTGAGTAAGCCCTCTCTAGCAGAGCATAGTGCTTCATAGAGGAGTAGTGCAGCTATAGTCAGAGCAGTGAAAGGCAGATACATAGGTGCAGCCCCTTCTCTTCACCTCCTCTCGACAGGAGGTAATTTTGAAAACAATGTCAGTTATGCAATATAAGAGCAAATGCTTAAATTAAACTATAAGCAAGTAGCAAATCACTTTGTGTAAGAGATCACTATGGATAAGCACCTTTCTGTTTTCTTGTGACACAGTCACTCTGCTTAGCTCATAGCCAGTTGGTGATCCATATTTTTTTGATTGCCTGTAACTGGAAACACAAACTGACAGAATGATTAGCACTTTCTAGCAGTCTAGAAAGTCTAACCATCACCTTAAGCTGACTTTCAAAATAATTGTTGATCTGTCCAACTGAACAGAGGCATAACAATTTCCTGAGCAGGAAAGCCCTTAAGTTGGCACAGAGATCTTGATCAGTGGGATATAAAAGAGAAGTTAGGGAGGGATGTTTCAGAGAGCTTAGAAATGTTTCCTTTGTCACAGTTCAGCTGTCCTTTTACTTGGATTATTGACTCAAAATATCAGGAATTGCACTGTTCAGAGGAGTTTGCTTGTGTCAGGTAACCAGACGTGCTTCTGATCTCTCTCTGTATCTGTCTGGGCTCCTGTATCACTTCCACTGATACTATCCCTGCGGGTAAATGAACAAATGCAATCATAACTTCAGTTTCTCTCCCAAGTAAATAAAATCTACAATTCTGTCCTTTGCCTGATGACTGCAACCAGAAGAACTGTTGGAAAGGGCCATCCTGGACAATGCTCACTTCCCGTTAAGGCAGGGATGTTTCTTAGCTCTGAGAGAATAGTACATCACTGTTCTCCTCTGTGACTCTTCTTAGTCTATGTTAGTTTTACTTTGCTCACAAAGGCTCAAGATCCTTAAAACCAGTCTTCATCTAATACACTGTATTGTATTTGTGACTGGGAAGATAAGTAATGGAAATAATAGAAATATTTTCTGAGAAAACAGGAGCCTTAGAGATATTACTCTTGGCCATTTATTTTAGAAAAACAGTGAAATCAAGGGAAAGTTATTTCCAGTGGCCTTCAGATATAGCTCTAAGTGTCGTACTGAAAAACATGGGTTTTTTCCCCACTGTATCCAGAACTGATCTGAGGAGAAGATACAATAATCCTGTAAACACACCTCCCAACCCCAGCTGCTTTAGCAGGCACAAGAAGTTTTTAGGTCTAGATAAAACACTATAAACATTTTTATGTGTTTTCCTATGTAGAGTCCTCCATTCCAAAACAATCACTCTTCTTTAGAGTGGCAGGCACCTTCGCCCCCCTCTCTATCAGTCTTCCTCATGCCTGGATTGGCATTGCTCCTGGCATTTATCCATGCCTTGGCACCCTGACAGAGTCTTCTTTTCTTGAAATACTGTTCCAGCTGTTCTGGGGTTTCTGGGGCAGGTCTGAAGCCTGGAGTCCACAGACCTCTTGTTAGGCATCCTGCACCTCTGTTGTTTCCCCTACTGCATTTAAAATAAGCCTGTTCACAGGTCTTGCATGTAAAAAGGATGATAAACACTCAATAGCTTTTCTGTGTTCATCTTCTGTCAGGTTAAATAATCTCTTTGACGGCATCCCATGGGCTTTCCTTGAGACCAATCATCCCCACCGCTGCCCTTGCTGAACGCAGGATGTACAGAGTGGCAAAGGCACGAGCTCACAAAACCACCATAGTGAAAATTTTCTCCAACTGGCAGCAAAAACTGCCTTACCTGGAATTTGATCTGTCTCCAGGCTGGAGTTTCATGTGCTTTAGCCACAGGCTGCTTGTCTTACTTTGAGCAGCAACATGTTTAAAAGTCACACTGGTGGGGAAAATTCAAACTGGTGAGTACCAAGGTGGGATCTGGTCTCCCTACCAGAATTAAGGGCTTTTAGAAACTTGTGATCTGGAAAACATAAAACAAGGTTGGGAACAAGCGAAAGAGAAACAGCATTTGCCAGAGAATAGAGGTCATCTCATATGTACTTGAGTGGATAAAAACTGTTCAGTCTCAGAGATGACAAATGAGGCTAAAAATTTTGTTGTTTCCTCTGGAGATTGCATTAGTTTTCACCAGGAGCCTTCAATTCCTTGCATGTTGAGAAGGAAAAGTTTAGGATTGGAAGTGTAGAGGAATCGTTTCAGGGGAAAGGTCTGCTTTTGCAAGGCACGATTGATAGCTGAAATCCTGGGAACCACAGTCATCTATTTGCAGAAAGCTTCCCCACAGCACACACAGCTAGATTTTTGCCTTCATAAATATTGTCCTTTCAGGACATATTTGCTAAATCATGTCCAGTTCACTATCATTTGCCAGTCTCATTTAACTTCATTAGTGCTCTGGCCCAGTTCATATTGTTTAAAATGCATAGGGTTTCTTGGAAATGGCACATATGAAATTATGCAAACTGTTTAGAATAGCTTCACCTCAAGCATTTAGCATGGGTGAGTTAAAAGGAATTTGAGAGAACTGCATTATACTGACATGTTACATTAACATCAGTAATTAAGTAATCTGTGTGCACTAGTACATGTGTTTGACAGTAAGAGAAATGGACGGTAGCAAGCACCCTGACTCCCAGTGGTGTGTAGCCATGTAGGGCCATATTCCTCACTGCAGTGCTGCCTGCTTTGACAGAGTTAGAGCAGAGATGCCCTTTTTTGTTTCCTGTAGTGATGGCAGGCATATATGCTTATACTGAGCACATAGCCATACTGCAACGTTGCACAGCCATCTACAATATGGGCAAAATCAGCAAGGTCATGTCTGTTGATCTGATATTTGATCTGCCCAAATAGTCAATAGATGTTTCTTAATAACACTAGGAGGGGGCAAGGGAGGTGTATATTTACTTTTTATTCTTCCAAACTACCCTGATACTGCCCCCTCCCTAGCAATATCAGAATGGTGCTGATAAAATATATCCATTTTACCAATGTAAAGGAAACAGAATTTATGAAAAAAAAGGTGTATGCAAGAAGTATATGCCAGCCTATAAGTTTGATGGACCCTGTGGGCATTGCCCTCTGTTGCGCAGAGAAGACTGGCTGTACCAGAATGTCCCTGAACACAGTTAGGGCTGGAGTGGAGCTCAGGCCAAATCAGTGGTATTACCTGGCTCTTATCCACTTCTGAGCACAAGGGAAAAACGTTGTGATGGTTTGTTCCCTTCCTTGCAGTTACAAATACATCAGGGGATAGTGCTTGTCTTTCAAATGCTGCAAGTGTCTCTTTGTCCCTAGCGAGGTGCAGATCACACCATCATTCTGTGAGGTTCAATGCCTTCTGAGTCAGCGGCTTCTACTGAACCTGCTAATTGTTAATATCTGTAATTATCTTCTAACCTCTTCCTTGCTTCCCCCCCCCCCCCCCCCATATTCCTTTAGCACAGTCTTTGCTACTATCCTACTAATCCAGGCACCTACCTGCATGGGAGTGACTCACTTGGCTCCTGGACTGAGCATCTCCCTGTAATTTGCATTAAGTGGTTCAGAAAGGTAAGGTTTACAGTAACAGACTGTATTATTCCAGAAAGGGTGTGTTTTAGGCCAAACAATAAGCATGCTGTTGTAAAGACTGTTGAATAGTGTTTAAAAACATTGGGAAATAAATTGTTTATTCAGTGAAGTGGAAGGCTGTGCTGGATTCCCTGGCAACAGACCAAGGCACTGTGGTGTGATGTGATTGCTCTCTTTCCCCTAAAGCCTAAACACCAACCAGGGCCATGGTGTGAGACTGTCCCAGGTTCCCATAGTCAGGATGGATTGCCTGCACCAAACGATGGACTCTTGCAATGAGGTGGGAAGTGCAACAGCATATCCAGGCTGTTTTGCCATTCAGAGATGTTTCCTCCCTAGGAAACCCCTGGCAGAAACAGCACGATTCCCTCTGCAAAGCCGCACTAGCTGACGTTCCAGTAAGGGGACTTCCATTCCTCAGAGTTCAGCCTAGCCTTAAATAATGTCATATTCCATGAATTCTCCTTACCTTTCCCCTTTTTTCTTAAATGCTCTAATTCTGTGAGTTTCAGCTGGGAAGGTGCTGGTGACTGGGATAAATTTTGCAGTTAACCACTTCTACTCATCCCATTGTGTTTAGGAAGACACTGACAGTTCTGGTCAAAAGGCCCCATTTAAATTTCAGTCATCTACTGATACATAAAATATTTTGGATGCCTTTTGCTGGTGATTTACAAAGAAATAAATGAAATAAAACTAAGGAAGGAAACGACACAAATGCCCATTCCACATCTCTCTCTCTCTCGGCTGTCTTTCACACTTTATTGGTATAATTATAGCTCATCTCCCCATGTTCCCTTAGCAACAGATGAGGAGGTGGATGGCTGCCTGTCTGCACCACTGCCTTGCTCGGAGGACTCGGCAAGTGGTGCTGCTTTGCCTTCAGCCCCGAGGTGGGATGCTGACAGGAGAGGAGCTCCTGCAGGGTGACGCACAGCCATAAGTACCCAGAGATGCTGTTTTGAAGTACCAGAAGGGACTGAGAGTGGTTTTTCAGATGATACACTGAAATTCTCTTGGTGATTTTATCTGAGTTTTATAAGAAACATGCAGACAGTGTTGCCAGGTCTTGCACACTTCAGAACAACTTGCTTTTAACATCTGCCACCTCTAGCACAAGGTCAGCTGAAGAAAGGCCAGCAGTTTCCTACACTTCTTCTCAACAGTAAGTGGCAGCTGAACTCACCTCTTGAACCTCCTAGACTAACAAAAGAAGGCAATTCCATTTCCAGTTCCTCAGACACCTTCTTCCTGGCAGGTACTCATCTGGGACTGGAGCTTCTTGCCTCTGCTGTATCCCTACCTGTCAGGGTTTCTGGGATCACTAAGATGGAATTGTCTCACTGCTTTTATGGTATTATGAATATTGTCATGCAGGAGAGAATTAGAAAACTCAATGGCAGTGCCCATCTGCATTTCCTAAAGTCCCATAAGAAGTGCTTCCCCAGAAGTCCTGGTAGAGCATGACATGGATCACTTCTTTAGTACAGATAGCCAGGAAAATTTTGAAGTAACAATTTTAATTTTCCAAATCACACATGTAAGCTGTCCATACGAAAGGGAGACAGAGAAAGGCTAGCAGAGCAGGCAGACACCAGCTATTTTTTCACCTTCCTAAGCCCCTTGCCTGCGTGTCTCTGTCCATTTGTTGTCATCTTTGGGGGAGGAGCTTGGTCACTACAACTGCACTGTCATACCTGCATCCACTCTTGAGATGTAAGGGTCAGGGAAAAAGTTGTTAGGCTCAGGAGTAGGTCAATGCTTTTCTTTTTCCAGACAAAGACATGTTCGGTTGGCAGCAGTAAGAAAAGTTTCAGGACACACTCTGGGTATATATTGCATATATACAAACTGTACTGATGATTGGATTGTTTATCTATACACACAATATACATCTGGTTATTTACAGTGTGTTGTGTGATTTGGAAAAAAAACCCTAATTAATGGAACAAAGCATCATTTTCTTTGCTGTTTTACCCAGCAGCAGTTCATACAAAAAGTAGGCAGTGGTGCTTGTAAGGAAAGCAAAACATTAATGAAACTCCTTAGAGATTGATATATGCCAAGTCAAAGGCCAGCAATTAACTCTTTTTGAAGCTGTGGTGTCTCCTCATTGCTTTGCCATATTTACCTCTGCATTTTCAGAAAAACTCCATGTTGATATAGCAGCAGGATACACATGAAATGTCAGGCAAATAATGGAGGAAACAGAGAAATGAATTTACATTAGAAAAAAGAGTTTTCTACCATAAAGCTGGAGCACTGTCATAATTACAGAGAGAGACAGAGTCCAATTAAAAAAGCAGGAACTTTTCCTGTGGTGGTTCTGGACCCAGGAGTTAATTATTGCACTTACAAGAGTGAATGGGAAGTACCACCATTTCCAGTCATTTCCAAATTACTGTAATTGTGTATGCCTCAGGAGGAGGGAAGTTTTCATGTGTTACCTAACCTAGGCTCTACGTTTCTGTCTGCAGGAGGCTGAGCAGGAGAACTTCCTGGCATCCCAGGCTTGGGTCACAATGTCATCACAGAAATACTGCTAGGACAATATTGTTTGCAAATCATAGACTAATTAAGAGGTATTTCTTATTACTGAAGAATGAAGAAAACACAAAAATAGGCAAATCTTACCAAGTGGCTTTAAAGCAAGTATATATGTGTGTGTATGTATATAGCTTCAAGATACATACACATATAAATCTTTACGTATCCACTAGGCATATCTTGTATTCCTGGAGGAGTTGGATAGCACTAGGCAAATGCTAAACAAAGGCAGACAATCCTTTTTGGGGAATAAACCTCCAGTTATATTCACATGTAAAGAGAAGCTGAACAGCCCCAGAAGAAAAACAAGGAATAATATTTGCCTTGAGCTGCATCACATTTCCCAGCCTCGGCCATGCTCACTGCCTATAGGGCTGGAGAGTGAAGCTATGGCAGAATGGGTATGATACTGCGGTGCTGCAGAGAGGCAGGGAAGGGGGTTCAGGCATTCAAAACCCACAGCAGGATCACAGGGCTCTCTAGACCCTCCTTTTATCCATTCAGGAAAAAAAAAAAAAATTACCCCTCCATGGGTCATTAGTGCCAAACTTCCACCTTTCCCTGGATGTATTGAGGAAATAAATCTCTACAAAGGGATTTAACTGAATTTCCCACCTTAGCCTTCCTGATGATGATTTGGCCCCACATGCTTTTCCTAGAGATTATGTAGATGAGTGACTCGTAGATGAGTGGGAACTAGGGGAATCCTGGTTCTGTGTTTAGCTAATGACTCAGTACCAGACCGTGGAGGACTCACTTGACTTCACAAGAGAGCACTGAGCCTAGGTGGAAAATGGAAAGAAAAGCACAAAACACTGCTCTTGCTGAAAACAGGTAAACCTGCTTTTCTGGATGAAGAATAGTTGTATATTTCTGCTAAAGTGTGGTTCATCAGATGCATCTGACTGCTACCACACCAAATCCTTTATGAATTTAATAATTTAGGAGGCTTTCTCTTGCTTTATGGTCACTAGATGTAAAGAGGTTTGTTTGTTTATAGAGAGGAATCTAAGTGTGCTAATTGCAAATGAAAATCCTCCTGCTCCTAACAGAACTTTCTCACTTTCCTATTTGGACCTTTCAAACACAAGGTGCATCTTTTACTGACCTTCAAGTACCATTAAATGAAAACATGAAAAAGAAAAAATAACCACCACAACTAAGTTGTTCATATTATAATGGTTGCCATAATTACATTTAAATGCAATACACTTTTGCTGATTAGTTTGCATGTGACTGAAACAAGAGGGTACATAAACACTTCACAAGGGTTTTATTTTGATCCGCAGTAATTGCTGTTCATCAAAACTATTGTGGTCAAGGTACACAAGAGCTGAATTACTTTTCTTTTTATTGAAAAAAGTAGGGAAATGCAATTTATTTCTCTACAAAACCCTCTAAAGATACTACAATCGGAGGGTTTCCATCAAGAGTCAATTGGATTCAAACACATTTCGGCATTCCAGCAGCCCCTTCCCACATTTAAGCTACTATTCCCATGTACCTGTTACTAAATATAGCAGCAGCTCTTCAGATTGACAGGAGAGTTCCTGATCCAGGCTCCTGGGCTTTGCTCCAAACACTCCTAATATGGTAGAGCACTGCAGCCAAGTGAATGCTTGGTAAGGACTCAAGAGGGTAAACTGGAACCACAGGATCATCCCTTCCCATGCCATGGGAAACTGAGCAGCAGCAGTCACAGAGAAGCTGTGACTTAACCTTTTGGTGTCTTGGCTCCAGATCAGCTGTCAGCAAAGCTGACTGGCTTCTCATGAAAGTGCACGACTGTGCAATAGTGAGTGACACCAACCTCCAGTTGACACCAGCACTGAGAATTCCCACTTGCCCCCCCTCCCCCCATCTCTCACAACAGCAAACCACATTACAGAAACATCTGGCTAGGGCAAGAAGAGACAAAATGCTAACAATGTTTGTTGTGAACATGTTCTAGGCTCATAAATGGACATGCAAAACAACATGAGGGTCATTTCAGTCACGCTCCCCACCCTAGTTTTATGAGCAGTATGTATGCAGTGCTGGCATGCACATCTCTGCAGGACATTGCGCTGTGAAGGCCATGGAGATAGAGCCAGGGAGACTATTACAGAGAGCAATAGTTGATTTCATCTACAACTACTTGCCAACTATTTGTATTCTAATTTTAAAACTTTTCCTGCGTGACTATATGAGTTTAGCAGGAGTCCCTGAAACCACAGATCTTGGAAATCAATCAGTCAATCAACAGAGCTACATGGAAGAAATTTGTCTCTTTGCAGAGTGTCAGCAAGTTTGCGTGAAAAAAGCGACAAATATGCCACATGCCCTTTTCTGCCCCTCATCCTCACAATGACTACTTCTGCTCCAAAGTCCCATGCACCTCTATCTTATTAAACATCTCTGTTCCTTCTACCATCAAACTACAAACACCAGGATGCTCTGGGAATACACCTTTTGGGACTTTCAGCTGCAGGCTGTGGTTTCCCAAACCATAAAAGCACCTCTGGGCATGCAGCAGAAGTGCTCATTTACACATCTTCAGCTCATTGGAGGTTTATAAAGAAATATACTTTATAAGCTGGTGCTGCACAAAGGCCAGCTGAAACAAAATTAATGATGGAAAAGGCACAGTGAAGGAAACTTTCAAGCAGCAGCAAAGCATAACCACTAACCAGTCCAAAAATGGGGAGGTGAAGAGAGAAAAACCTCTTTAGCACAAAATGTACTATTTAGAAATGTATAATTTATAGCACATTGCATTGCATCCATTCTTAAATGGTCATGAAAACCATTCCCTGCTTTTTACTGATGGGAAGGAGAGGAAACAATACACAGAAAATAAAAAAAAATTATTCATATTGCAAGGTAGGAGACCAAACATCCCAAATTCTAAAATGTTTGGATAAAGGACACCTCTAGCAGGGTCTAATGCTCAGGAAAGGTTTTACATCTTGAAAACATTTCTTTGTGGCTGCTATGAGTGGATAATCTCCTGTAAACCCAGTAGGTAAAGGCAGATGGTAAATCCCTGCAGGAACTTCTTGCAATACGTTACAGCTCCACTGAAGCTTATGGCAGAGTTTTCATCTTTTTTTGTATGTGTTTCATTTCCACTGCCAGTGATGCATGAAGGAAGCTAAAACTGCAAATAAATAGAGGTTCCTGTTGTTCAGGTTCCCTCAGTACTGGAAGTGACAACTACATATTATTTATAGTCAGAACAAGCCAGTAGCTACAGTGTGTGTTTCTACCACTATAAATTGAATAATAGATTGCCCTACACCACCTTGTTAAGCCCCAGTGCAGCAAACTCCTCCTTTTACATTGATCTAACCTACCAGCTAGTGTTCTTCAGCAATAAATCAAAAGTATGATCTAAAATACCTGTCTTCATAAGGTAAACTGAAGTACACCACAAGAAAAAAAGGTACAGATTAGAGGTATTACTCTGAAATTAAAGATTCTGCCAGTGGCTCTTGGAAATGCTCACTAAGGGCTCCTTCAAGGTACTTTACGTATGCGTTTATGCAACTCAGAGCATCTAAGCTAGACAGTATGAACATCCCCTCACACTGGAGGTATTTGTTAATCACCATCTCAGCTGACTTGTGCTCTATATCATTCAACTTTTCATTGAAATGCCTGTTTACTCAGGATTACTAGCAGGTCAGAAAAGCCTAACTTTGTATATCTTTTAAAACTGTATATATATATATATATACACAGAATTTGACATCAAAATAAACAATTTATTGGGTTTTGCCAGTTATCATATTCAGATAAGATCTCCACAAACACATAATCAATGCAACCTACTTTTGGAATGTTTAAGCAGAGATTCTGAGTTTACAAGCATTTATTTTCATTCTTTCTTCTCCAAAACAAAAGTTAGGCAATTAAATTAAAAAAAAAAAAAAAAAGTGGGAGCAGGGGGCAAAAAATACTTAAACCCAAACAAACAAAAATTATCAAATCAGGTGGTGGTGCCAAATCCAAACTTTCAGCAGAAAAAGTAGAAAGTATGCTATGGTTGTTTCCATCTCCCAGACTCGGATTGGTGAGTGCTTCAAGTCATTACTGGGAGCTGCCCAAATGCCATAACAAAGTTGATGAGGTAGAATAGGTAGAAGAGATTCCAGAAGCAGCCTGAATTAAGTGAGATATTGCTGATCCCCTTGGCATGGCCAAGCAGACCCTAGATTATGTCCTAGAGGAAGCCTTATCAAGCTTGTCACAGACAGCTACCAGGTCAGCACCTTGCAATACTCTAACCCGGAAGTGAGACCAAGATAAAATAAGGGTTCCTCCTGTTGTTTGAGGTGTTGCATATGAAGATACTGCCTGGAAAGTTCATTAGCTGGGAATCCAAAAGCCAGCAGGTTCTGGGAAATACTAGAAAATGGCCACTCATTGCCAAACATAGTCACAGCTGGGCTGTGACAGTGCAGTGACCACCTGCAACCACATCTTGGGTTGCTCGTCTTGCCCATCTCCTTGCACTTTGCACTTTACACCTCCTCTTGCCAGGTTTTCTGCCAGCTGATTCTCATCCAGCCATCTGTCTTGGCCAGGTTCAGGATAAAAAAAGGGAAATTATACCATCTGGATCTGCTGAAAAAAAGTCACAGAGCAGAATGTCACCAATATACTGATGGCACAGCAGCCAAACCACAGCTGCCATGTGAACACTCAGCAGAAGCAGTGACAGAGCAGGTCTGGTGGGATGTACCTCTAAGTTTACTGACAAAGGAAAAACCAAACTAATGATCAATTCTTGCCAGATCCTGTCAGTAGAGGAACTGCGACTCTCTGCTCAGCTCCACTCAAAGCTGTTGGCAGATGAAGCAAAGTTAGCAATGCCATTTTGACTTAATCCATCATTTGTAGCAAGACGGCCTGCTCAGAGATTGTGTGTGATTGTGTGTTATGTGATTGCAGGAGGACAGAAGCAGCAGCTGAGCCCACAGCAGAGTGCTGCAGTGGCTTCACAGCCTCTCTCAAGCAGGAAGCCTTGTGCCGAGGCAAGAGAGAGATTAGAAACTGATCAAGACATTCTAAGTAGAGGCCACGATGGTGGTAGCTTAAGCGTACTGCTGTAGACATCTACAGATCTAACGCACAGCAGACCAATGTGTTCACAGTTATCTCTTCTTAATCTACTCACCCTGCAGCCTCCAGTTCCCCTCACACCTCCATATCCAAAATACAGCAAAAATACAGCAAAATACTGCTACCAGCATAGCCAGAGAAGCATGCAGCTTAGGACAACCTAGGTACCTGATGTTTTACCCATCTTTTCAAACTCCTCAGCCTGTTGCATGAAGGTTGAGATAGGAAGTTCTCCTTGAGGCCACTGCAAGAAAGACAAGCACTGGGCTGTTGTTCATGAAACTGAGGAATATGTTGACCTTTTAATTCCTTTTCATCCCTATATCCGAGACATAAAAGGCATCGGGTGGAGGGGTCGCCAGTGGAATGAAGAATTGAATCTACAAACACCTACATTCATGCATTTGTATGTCCTGGCTGGCTTTTTCCATGCCAGAAACAGGCTGTTCTTGAAAATTAAGGTGATTCATCTCAATTCAATCTATACTAAGACATTTTAAACCCACTCATTTGCCCTTTGTCATATACTTAACAAAAGCACACTACTATTCTTCAAAACATACAGTACTCATTGGTTCTTACTGGCCTCCTAGCTTAACTCCTAGAAGCTTTATATTCTCTAGCATCAGATTAATAATGCATTTAGACCATTTTTCTTTTAAATCCCAAACCTTCAATTACAGCAATATAATCGAAATCAAAAAGGTATTTGTAAGGACTTTCTCACAATGACACAGAAAGCACTCCTTGCTCAGTATCAGATAAGAGAAATGGTTCTGCTACATGGATGTGGAGCTTGGCAGGTAACTTTGTACATCAGGGACTTCCAGAGGGTGTAAGGACAAATGAGCCACATTACATACAGACCTAGTTCCAGATAAGAAGAATTTAACCATCTGTATCATCTCTCAGAGTTATGTGTTTAGGATGTCTTAGTCCATCAGTTATTCTGAGTTTGGAAGATTTTCAATTTTCCAAGAAAATGCTTTTTCTACCCATTCATATGAACTGAGACTTCTTACAACCATAAAAAAGCATATTGATGTTGAGATAAAAGTCCTCAGCCCATCTATAAGGCTGGATAGTGTGATCCTTGTGAGCTCAGGTCTGTCCAGTGTGGAGGACCACGGTGCACAAAGAAGGCCACGGAACTTGCCCAGGGTGGTAGCCAAGCTCTTTCTGCGGTAGCCCTTGCAGGATCCTCCCCCCTGGGGCATGAGGCACATCTGGCCAGGCATGAAGAGATCCCACACCAGTTCTGGCAATGCCATGGAGAAGGATGAGTACATAGAGGATCACAGGGAAGGTGGCACCAAGGCCCTCCCATAACAGCCAGGTTTTGTTGTTCTCACAAGGAAAATGTTTTATGTTCGGCTGAGATGACATCTTGTTCTCTCTAGAGCTGCTTCCCAAGATTTGCCTTCCTGAAATATAAAGGCTGGGCCTATTTTTTAAACAAATTGGACAATTATACTGACTAAAGGAAATGCATATGCTGCTAGAGGGCTCAAACAC
Organism: Pyrocephalus nanus; assembly: GCA_038380795.1. Lineage (NCBI taxonomy): Eukaryota > Metazoa > Chordata > Aves > Passeriformes > Tyrannidae > Pyrocephalus > Pyrocephalus nanus. Next base: position 10,367,712 of record CM076262.1, on the reverse strand, counting down.
TGTGCAAACAAAGAGTGAAGCTTCTCAATGCATTATTTATAACCTGTAGGCTGTAATGAGAAGCTGCTCAGTCTGGCCAGTGAAAGGCATGGAGAAATCCAGTAAGAGTCCTGAACAGATGAGTTCAGGTGGAGATTCATGAAGCAGCAAGAGAAGACAAAGGAAAAGGCATGGTGGCTAAGGAAGCTTTAAGGCTGCAGGTTTAGTTAAGTGATGGCTGAGAGAGGAAAGGAAGTGCTTTATAAAGTTCTCAGCGCTATTCCAACAGAGGTTTTACTTCCTTTCCCAAAATTATTTGGACAAAAATTAACTTTCTATTAGCTACAACACATCTTGCTCCTTCCACTCTCAGATCCCAGAAGTTCATTGACAGCCATGAACTTCACTTTGATTGCACTTCCATTTCTGAGCAATATGTGTGTTGAATATGTGTGTTCTAGTGATTTTAGCTGCTCCACCATCTCTCTGCCCTCTCTGCAGTAGCTGGTTTCACATCCTGCACAAGCAGGCCATGTTCCTCTATTTTGTTTCCTAGGTGCCTGGTGTTTATGTGAGCAAACATTTCCATTGTTTCTTTGCAATCACAGCTGAACTTGGGCAACAAAAACTCAGTTGACACGGAAAACTGTTAATTTAGTTTTCAAGTATGAAATGTGATTGATGAGGGTAGATAATCCTGCTTGTAAAAAAAAATGTGCCAGTTTGTCTCATTACCATCTTAGGGATAAGCAGTTTCCTACACTTACAGCTGGCGACTGATAGTCTCACTGCTGGAATTCACAAATGTAGAGAAATTCAATGTATTTACTGCAAGGCTTGGCTGTTGGAGGCCAGACTGACAAGCACATAACCTTATTTCCAATTACTCCAATTTCAGGCTTCAGGGCCATGAACAGAGTAGCTCAGGGAGTTGTATTTAAGGTACATATGTGGGGTGTGTGAGTCACTGGTGTGTGTGTCACTGGTCTGTGAGTGCATGTCTGTATTCAGTGCTGTATTACTGTTACAACTGCTTACAAACCTCTCAGATGTTGAGGTCTGCCAAATTACACAGCTAAACAAAAACAGCAGTCTAAGCAGGTCCATTCTAGTCTGTATTCCTTTCTCATCTCAAGGGTTAGCAACAAAGTGAAACTGTTCTCTCTTTTGTATCCTACTCTAAAATCGTCAGGCTACTTTTTAAGGTTGTGCACATTTTACAGCTGTGCGACATTTTTGTGAGAGGCCTCAGGGACATCCAAACCTTGATCCAGGGTAGGGAAAGCATGGCACCAAGCAGTGCATATTTTATTTCCCATGCCTGCCAACAGGCTTCATTTTTGTAATAGAAAAACCATCTATGGAGACCAGGAAGCAACAACCTTGCTCAGACTTACACTCTCTGGACTCCAGCCACACTATAAGACACTCCTTACTCAGCTGTGGCAGGTCCCCTTGCCCCACACCCACAGTGCCATCCATTCAAAGCTTTCCTGGTATGAAAGCCTATCACAGCAGCTGGCTGGACAGGGCACCTTCCCCACTGGAGTGCCTCTATAACATTATTTTGGGACAAGAAGCAGCAGATCAGGTTTGTCTCTCTCATGGACTTTGAAGCACACTGTCTTCAAACGGACCATGCTTTTTTATTAAAAGGAGTGCAGAACCATGTGCTTTTTGCTATAAGAACTCATTTTTGCATTCCTGTAGTTACAGAGAACACAGGTAGCAGCTTTTACATATGGCTGATATGATGTGCTGTTATTTGTATAAGGAGCTGGGGCTCAAGGAATTTACTTACTGTTTGTTTGAGGATAGGAAAGGTGGTTTAAAATTGGTCCCCTACTGTAATCAAGCCAGTCACCTTTGACATCAAAAATTACAACAGGAGCTTGCTGCAAAAGTTTGCATTTTCACACATATGTAACTTAAATCTAATCCCAGTGAAAACCTGTCAACTCGGTATCTTACACATGAACTAAAAGACTTAACAAGTTTGCCTCAGACTCATAAGCAAACAGTCCCTCCCTCTCAGCAGGTTTAATATGTTCTTTATAATCAAGATATCAAAGGACTCCTCCAGTAGAGCCCACTTGGGCCGGCCCTGACCAGGGAGCAGGGATGCTCTTGCTGGCTGAGAGGCTGGGCAGTGGGATGGAGCCTGAGCCCTCCCAGCCCAGCACTGGGAGCTGTGCAAATGGCTCTCTGGTTTCTTCTGAAAAACTAAGGACTGTCCCTCAAATCCAATATCAAAGACTTGCAAAGCCTTATGCAAACAGCATTCAAAGGGCAGTTACTTACATAACTAAGGGCTGGCTCAGAGAGAGTGCAAGGTCTCAGCCGCCACCTAGGGCTGTAAACCAGGGTGACTCCACTCCCTCTTGGCCCAAGCAAATGCCCCAGGAAATCAGCACAGCACAGTGCTCCTGCTCAGGCTGTTGGAAAAGAAAGGAAACCACTGTCCTTGGGAGTGCTGGTAAAACCTGGAAATGGGCACCCTGGAGACTCATAGCTGACAACAACCCTATTTTTAATACAACTCCTCCTATCATCTGTAGAGTATTGCTGTACTGCATTGGTAATAGTCCAGCAGAGTTAAAAATCTAAAAAAAAAAAACAAAAACAAAAACAAAACAAAAAAAAAACAAACAAAAAAAAAAAAAAAAAAAAAAAAAAAAAAAAAGAGGAAGAAAAGAGTGGCTGGAAAGATTTTTCCAACAAAGAAAGCCAAAGGGCAAATGTTTTTATGGCAAGATTTTTTATGTGAAATGTAATTTTCAGACTTTTTTTAAACCTCATTAAAAAGAAAACCTTGTCATAGCTGTTGATACATTTAAAAAATGAACCTATTTCGATATATATAAAAATGGAGCTTATGCTCCCAGACCAATACAACTTTCATGACCATCACAACTAACTTGCTTCAGAAGGAGAGTAAACAAAACATCTGGCATTTATTAGGATGAGCTTGAAAGTGGCTGTAATAAAAGTGACTTTAAGATAAGCTCAAGGCATTGGTATAAATATCAATGACACAACTGAATGAAAAATAAAGCAATATGGCACTTTCGCTTATTTTATTCTTCTCTTTGAAAAGAACTTGTATGAATACAGAGCTCTTCTATACCAAGCTACAGTTACAATATTTATCAGATGTAATAATTGTTTCCTCTTACCATATGTAAAAGTCCCAAGACAACTGAGGCTCTAAAGGGCAAGAATATTATTTTTAACCTATGTTTTAGTAGATGAATCAGTATAACTACATGGCAGCAAAGGTAAATTGTTGCTTTAACCAGTAGTTTTAACTTTATTTGGTTCAGTTTTAAAAGCACATGAGCTTTTCACAAACCTATTAAAATTGTTTTCCACAGATCACAGTTTGTTAGGCACAAACCTACTCAAATTGTTTTCCATAGACTACTCAAGCTGTCCTTTTCATAAAAAAAAAAAAAAATGGGCTAAAGCAACTTAAATTGATGCTATTTCTACTGGCTACTAGAACAAAAAGAAAAAATCATTAAAGATTGGCTCAGGAAATGACATGCAGAGTAGAAAAACTATATTGCAGACTAGGAGGCATTTTCTAGATGGCAAAAGGACAAAATTTAAATTAAAAACTAATTAAACATAAGCCAGAGTCCAGGATCAAATAGGAGTAGAAAAATGAGAGTACTGGTCAATAAGGTTTCTTAGTATATTTTAGGCAGGCCAAGATGATGTAAAGGTGAAAATGCAATGACTGATTGAGGAGATGGATAACAATAAGATCAATACAAAATCAGGTATAGCCCATGAAGGATAAAAATATTCAAATGTCCTCTAGAGTGTTACACAGTCCAGATGCAACACACATGTCAGTCCTTAGGCCAGGACATCTGACAGGTCCCCACCAACCACCCAGTCTCAGACTTCATGCGAACTTGAGGCACCTCAAGCCACTGAGTCACAAAGGACTTTGTGGAAGGAGGATATGGACTCACATGTACAGAAGAGACTCCTCTGTGAGTAAAACTCCCTTCTAGATTTAGCTGATAGTATTTCAGCCACTGCTAGAAGTTGCTGAGGCCCCAGTAATAAGCACGTGAACATAGTGCTTTGAAACCATTGCTTCTTTCTTTGCACTATATATGTGATTGAGTGTTGTCGTGGATCAGCCCTTAACTTCTTGGAAACTTTGTTTCCCTAAAGTAATGCATGGATATAACCCTTTCTCCTCATCTTTTGCAGGATTGTCTTTCAATGATGTTTTGGGACACAAGACTTCAGGTACAGCAGCACGTATTGAAGACACAGGCACACCAGCACTTTAAACTACTGTAAGTAGTAAAAACTAGAACAAGGGTACAAAGTTCTAGGGAAAAAAAGCTAAACAATCCCATTTTTGAATATTGTTATAGGGCAATTTGAACACCACTCTGTTAGGGGCTAGTGCATTTAAGGACCACACATCATGTCCCACATACATCCCTCTTTTCTTCTCTCTCCACTGTCCATTTCTGTATCAGAAATGGGTAATGCCCCTTTCACAAACCAATTTACCCCTTCCCTTTGTTCTCTCTGGTGCCTCTCTGAAGAGCATTGTACTCACAACTGGCAGGATTGCAAGAGGTTTGGAAACATGATCTCACATAGAATCATTGCTTCATAGAATGGCTTGGGTTGGAAGGCTCCGTAAAGATTATTTAATTCCAGTCCCCTTGTCATGAAAACCCATGGAGAGGTTTTCTCCTGCAATATCCCCAAAAGAAGGGCTGCAGAAATAGGAATCAATCCCATTTCCTCCTCTCACACTTTCCTGAATAGAAACATCATGAAAGAATAGAGAACAAGCCACTAGCACTTCTCTGCAGGCACTAGTATATGTTGGTGGCTGGCTTATACACTAGTACCTGAACTTCCCTGAGTTCATAGATTTGATGATTTATGGTCAACTTCAAGTTAGGAGTACAAATGCAAGACAAGATACCAGTCACCCTTTTAATGACTGACAAATCACACAGTGTTCCTTTTTTGTCCCTTTATCCCTTAGTCCAAGATTAGTAGTAAAATAACACTCAGAAAGGCATTTAATTGGGTGGCTTTATTTCAGAGATCACAGGAAAGGGACAACCACTAAATAAAAAGTTTGTGTCACTGTTCAGTGACAGTTGTGAGAAAGTAGAGGAAAACCCTTGAGGCTGACTCTTCCCCTGCAAGTTGCTATTCGTAGCCTGCTCTCTGCACGGTCTTGCAAGCCTGCAATTAAATGTTGTGCAAGACGGGCAGTGCTAAGCAACGAAGAGGACAACACATAGGGAGCCAGCCCCCAGGTTGGAACAGACTTCGAGTTGTGAACTCAACATTTCCAGCTTTCGAGGAGCTTTGAATTGCCTCACACAAAGATTAGTAACCAAGCACACTTCTTAAAATGGCTTAAAGCTAGCAAGGCTGAATTGTGAAGGTCTCTGATGCAAAAACAGAGCTTTCCTTCCCATCCACAGCTGTGCATGCAAAAGATGATAAATTAAATTAGCTATTGTTTCTCCAACTGTTTTCTGGGACTAAGAATATGCTTTTGGAAAAAAAAAAATAACAACACACCAACCCTGGAATTTAACAATTAAACAAAACCAGCCCCATTTTAATATTTGTATACATAAAAGAATTCCCTTCCATTTATGCAATTGTTCCCTCCCTACTCCCATAATAATTAATGAATATACATCAACTAGCTGAATGATCTGTTGTCCAAGCTTTAAATTTTTGGCTTAGCGCTGATATACTTGGCACCAATTACACTAATTTAGAAGTTATTTGGATATTCTAGCTTGCCATTATTCCATTATTTTTTTTAAAAAATGAAATCCCAAACAATTATTAACGCTCCAAGAAGAGGCTCAATTGCAAACACTGAGACTGTCACACTCTGAAGAGAAGAGCTCACAACACCCTTGCCCAGAAAAAAGTGCAGATTGAAGCTGTTGAAGTGCATGGATCATTCTTCTTTGCCAGGTTCCTGGACTACCACCTGGAAAGGGGATGTAGAAAGTACAAAGAAGAAAGCATAAGCTTTGCTGTTTCAACTAAGTAGCCCCTGAGACCTAACAAATTACTACTATAAATCAAAGGACTGTCCTGGGAGTCAGAAGTAGAGAAAGAAAATCGTAGTGAAAAGGTTCCTTAATGAGGAAGCAAGGTAGCCAAAGGCTGCAGAAGACAAGTGCTGATGGGTTCAGCATTCACCACTCTCTGGCAAGAACCCTCTGCAGAAGAAGAGCTGCAAAGCAGATGAAGGCTTCTCTGAATTGTTGGAGGGTAGAGGACAGCCCCTTCCTCAAGGGAGCTTCCTCCATGGAGCTATAATCGCGCATCCCAGCTCCAGGAGGATTCCACACCTTGCACAAACTTTAGATACATCTCTCAGTCCAGTTTTCTCTTGCCAGGATACAAGCAGTCCTTCACTCATATTCTTGGCAAGAAGACTTGCTTAATTAACAAGTGTTTAAAAAGAAGCTGCAGATGCTCTTCTCCTTCATCACATAACAACAGCAAATAGCATAATCAGGGCCTGATTACAAGACTGATTTCCACTCTGTAATGTAAGACATGGAGCAGGTAACAGTGTGCGCTGCACACCATGTGCCATAGCTTTTGGGCTGATCATTCCATGCCATAAACTCAGCTCCTTCAAGGCAAAGGTTTTTCAAAAGCATTTCTTCTTTCTGGGCAAGTTCTCTAAAGACTGTGAGAGATGGAATAATGTCCTTATTTTGCCTGCAACAAAATGTAAGTTCTGAACACATAATCCACAGGCTGAGAACATCAGAAACCAAAGAGAACTAGGCAAATTTGCAGGATCCATTGTGAAAATGTCTGTTCCAATGGCAACAACCTCAATCAGGGTATTTAAACATAGTATTTAATCACCCAAATGATAAAACTCATTATATAATGTAAACTGTATCACAAGTTACACCACAGCAGGAGCAGAAAAGGTGTCAAAAAAGGAAGATAACCAAAGCTGTACTTTAAACACTGTTCTGAGTGAAGAAATGCAAAAGACAAGGAGCAGTTTCAATAGGAAGTATCTGAGATTGCTGAATATAAATGGACAATGAAATAATAAACAAAATATAACCTGAGCATAACATAGTCTGATATAATGAATCATAGAGGGGCATGGAGACACAACATTTTTGAAGCTTGTCAAGCCACACTGAACAGCCAGCTCATCCCTGGAGTGCCACAGGCATGCTCAGCACAGCCTGGCAGAGGGATCTGCATGAAATGCATGGGAGCTGCTGTAAGAAGCAGAAATTCATTGCTTGCAACCTGGCAGAGAGGTTGAGGGATGGTAACCTCACTGTGCAAGCTGACAGGTATGTGAATATAAATAAATGCTACTTAGAAAGAAAAGCTCTGAAGTTTTGTTATATTCCTAAACATACAGCATTCGGAATAGTTTAGAACCCATTCCACTGAGCTTTAACTTCATTTCACCTTCTACCACATCAAACACCAGTTTTTTGTCCTACCTCTCAAAACTTTTTTGGGATACAATTCATGTCTTGTCATTATATTTAAAGAAGGTTACTGTCACTCCATCACTGGGAACACCCTCAGTCACCTGAATCTCCTCTTGTCCCATAAGCCCATGTTTGCCTTCTTCCTCTTCTACCCTTACCACCAGCAAAATCTCTTTCATTACTCATGAAAGCAGCTTTCACCCACCCATCTCAAAGCTCACATTCCCCACAAACGATCCAGAATAAACAGTCTGAGGAAGGATGATCATGCAGCAAGATGGTGCTTCCACTCCCGTGAGAGGAAAAAAGGGTTCACACTGCCCCTCTTCCTGATGCCTTTTGTTTTGCACATTGCACATACTTGAAGACTGAGACTATGACTTTCTATGCATAAGACTGCACAGGACATCTGCCATGACTGGCTTAGGTAAGTACCATTAAGTAAAATATATTGCTAGCAATATATTTCTAGGAATGAGACTTATGAAAAAAAATTGCCTTTTACAATCATCTTACTACCTTGATCTAAATCATATTAAGAACTTATATTTCCTTTCACTGGAGTTTGTGACAAACTTCAGAATGTGGAATCACAACAAATGTTGCCATGTGCCAATGATGTATGTGTATATGCTCCTGTATAGACTCATGAAGATCCTTGACGTTTAAATTTGTAGGTTCTCTTATTAAAAATTAAGACCAGTTTTTAATAAAAATTTCTCATCAGAATTCACCAATATCATGCATCGATTTTAATATTTATTTAGAACAATTGTGACCTTTTAGAGGCGCACTGAAGAGCTTATTGCATTTTTTTTATCCAAAATGAAATTGCTTTAATTTTAAGGTTTTATTGTTGTTATAAAGATGAGGAATGGCAGGGTACAGTCAACTGTAATATTATTGCAGAATGCAATAAATATGGTTTAGTGCAGAGACTGATTGAAGTGGCCCACCAACACACAGCACTGAATGTAGGCAGGTATTTTCAAATAGAAGTCTTCAAATAGCAGAAGTCTTCAAGCAAGTGAAAGAACCAGAGAAGGTGAGCTCTGAATGTTGAACTTCCCTGTTTATCACCCTCCAGAAAGCTGAGAAGGGAAAGGCAGGGCAAAGGCTTTCATCTCAGGGTCTGCTGTGGAAGCAGTATATAAGGATGCACATGCCAGCAGTTTGAGCAAGCTCTATGGACACTCTGGCATCAGCACGTCCCAGGTTGGTTTGTGTCAGCATTACTCGACTAGTGTATACAATGAGGTATTTAATTTTGTTTTTAAAAATGGTTTATCAATTTTACTATTCTTCTAAATTCAACATGAGTTCCTCTTTCTTTCAAAACACAGGATCCTAGGAGAGCTGAGGCAGCCTGGCAGAAAGGCTGCCAGGTTTCTGGCTGCGTTTTGGCAGAGGTTTGCTGACACATTTATGCAAAAGCTTTCAGTTTTCCTGCAACATTGCTGGGTGGCTCTAACATTCATCTTCTTGCTTCCTCACTACTATCCAGTGATAAGCAGATCTCTATGGAAATACAGAGGAAACATACACTCATTTGAGAGCAAGGATTGTGATTCTTTTTTTCTGGATACTGTTTAAGGAACCTTTTCAGGCAAAAAGGCTGTTGTGTCCCTGGAGAAGTCTCTGTTGTGGCAGGGAACAGGCTGGCCCTAAGTGATACTTTGACCTCACCTCTGGCTTATGCTGTCAGTGCAGCAGTTGGAGCCTCCTTTAGCCAGAGGGAACAGTTTCATTGCAGATTTCGAGGGCTGGAGAGCTGCAAGCATATCTATTTACTAATGATCTCCATGTGTAATACAGTTTGACTATGTAATGTCAGTACTCATTCAGCACAGAAGGTAATAACTTGAAGAGATACACCTCTGCCAAATCTAACAATCAAAAAATTCACCCTCTTTTCTATATTACAAACAAAATACTGTATTTTAAAAATCTCATCTGTCTATCAGGATATTTACCATATTCTGCATTCATCCCCATGGCCACTGAGCAGTCACTTATCAAAGCATTTGTCTGTAAAGTGGTAAAGAAATATCCATTTAATTTTGACCTTTAAAGAAAGGGGGGAAATGACTGCAAACAGGACAAAGAGCCTTTGCCCTTTGGACTGCCATCTAAAATGAGTAGCTTGTGGGGGTCTTTGGTGAACTCAATCAAATCTGCAGCAGACAGCTGTCTGGACTGCATCAGGCAGATTGCCATCACTGTGAAAGGGTTGTAATCCATATCTCCCTGGCTCCTTCCCAGGGAGGGACTGCTCCAAACTGAGATGACGCTGTTTGGCTTAGTTGGGCTGCATCTCTAGTATGAGGGGGTCCAACGAGTGGCTGGAAGGTAACAGCCTCTGAAAAAAATGGAGAGTTGGGGCTTTTGCACTTATTTTCCAGAGCTCAGCCTAGGGGTCAAACAAGATCACAAAGAGAGCCTCTCTGAAGGGACATAATGATAAGCTATGACCAGAATTGTTAATGCTTTCTTCCATTTCAAAGCATGAAGCTTAATTTCCTCTTTATACCTATGATATAATTTTGCAGTGTTCAGCACTCTATGAGGATTGTTGATAAATAACTAACTAATTAGATAAGGCTCCATTTATCTGAGAAAGCCATAGCCTTTGGAAGGCAGGCTCACATCAGAGACTACATGAGTTGTATAATGCACTTCTGGCTTTTGAAGGAAAGCCAGGCCAAGTCCTCTATTGCTTTGTTGACTGAAGGCATATTTAAAAAAAAAAAAAAAAAAATCAAAGCTTAAGTTGGATTCCTAAGCCTGTGTTTAAGCTTCAGCAGTACAGCTGGATTTTTAACCAACCTACTAACACCCTTGAAGTTAGAGTGTGCTCCAAGTATGTTGAAAGTCAGACCAGTTAGGTAGGAGCCAAGGTCTGGCAGCACGGCCAAGATGTCCAGAATGCTCTTCAGTGTTTCAGAGGCATGCAGGAGGCCTTAGTTAAAAATCTCAGCCAAGATATGGGCAACCACCATGTTTTTGTTCCCTTCCCTAATACAAGAAGCATTTCAGTGAAAAGAGTCTCTGGATTTTCTCATGCCCTTGTTGCCCAGAGAACTGTCCATCCCTGCTGATGATCAGCATATAGGGTTTGGTCTCTGTTTTAGACTTGGTTAAGTTTTAGGCTTAGCCCTGGGACTTTAAGTACAGAGGGTGGGAAAGGGAAGAGATGGGAAAGCATTAGCTATAGTAAAGAATTAGAAGACTACTCTGGCAGCTACCAAGATAGACTTACCATATATTTACCTGTCAGAGAAGGGATTTGAAAAAAAACAAAACCTACAAAAGCAGATTTGAGAAAGCCTGTATCCAGTTATTTCCTCCCTGTTGTCAGAAAACATTACACTAAGAGGAGAAAATTTCCTACACCTGAAAAGGTATTACTTACTAAAAAAAAAATTTCTCTGATCATTTTTGAGGATTGAAGGTTGACAAGGCAGCAGCAGAGTCTCTCTCAGGTCTTCAAAGACAGGTCTGTGAACAAAGGAATGTCTGAAATCAAGGACAATTTATGTCTCTGTCTCAGTCCTCAGCAATGAACACAAATAAAATGGTATCTGCCAGATTTCTGCCAGAGAGGTTTTTAAAAGGATCCAGAGGTGAGAGACTATCTCCAGGCAACCAAGAAAGACCACCTTTCATGCTGGTATCAACCATTTTATGAAAGATGGGATATGCTTCTGTTTGCAGAAAGGCAGGCAGGAGAGACATTCTGTGACTTCAATACAAAATAACCTGTCAAAAAGCTGTAATAACTTGCCCTAAGCATCTGCCCAGGATCAGGCCTTAGGGGGGAGAGCTTTATAGATGAGCAGATGAAAATCTCTCTGGTCACTCAATTTATGCTGGATAAGAAGGTTATCTCTGCTGGATATACATTTTTCTGTATAGGCACTGAACATTTACTCAGCTGTGATATCCCCATGTGCCTAGCTTACTGCAGTGGCTCTTGGCACACTGTTTTCTCACATCCCTTGAATATTTCTTACAAATTTTTCCATATTTATTTATTTCATGATGCTATGCTACCATAATGATGGTGTTTCCTCCTTTGTATCACTACAGGATCTCTTATCATCAAGACAAAGAACAAGGAAGTTAACAGCCAAAGAAACGCAAACAACTCTGTCATAGCAAAATAAAAAAAAAAATTATCTAGAGCTAAATACAGCTGAACTTCAGACCCTGCACCAAGAGCTGTTGCATGGGACTAGGGACTCCACATGTCCAGATGGTTAAGGTGAAAATACTGAGATAAAGTCTGGGCCAAGAAGGCAGGTCCACCTTACAGTGATCTGCAAGACAAATTGTGTGCAATGGTTAAACAGTGTGTTCTTCCTGGCACTCCTCAGAAGAGCATATGAGAATACCCATGATTCACAGGAGGTGGGCTGGTGCTTGATGGGTTCACGACAGGACTGCAACTGTTCTGTTCCCTTCACTGCATAGAGGTGTGTGTTGGGACGGGGAGTGTATGGCCAATGTCGTGCTAGTTTAGGGCCAGCATTGGGCCTGATAGAAGAGACAGATGGGCTGGGAGAACAGGCCATGTCACAGAACACCAGTTTGGCAGCAGTCACTGGAGCTTGGTAAGTGTTGAGAGCCAGCCTCTGGTGTTCATAGCAAGTGCTGCAATGACTGCCCTGGCAAAAGGCTCCTCTCCTTAGCAAGAGATGAAACTCAGGGCAGACATTAGCAAAGCACTGGTGGCTGCTGACAAGTATCTTTTAAGCCTGTCTGGAAAAAGATCACTGGGCACAAAGGGGATGGTTTTATCTGTCCTTTCAGCCTTTATCTTCTTCATTCAGTCTGCTAGAAAGGTTGACAAGCTGTTCAAATGACCTTGGCAGCTCTGTGACACAGGTGCCACTACTGGACTGAGACCAGCAGCTGATTTCCAATAGTTCAAGTAGCCCTACAGTTTAAAGACCTCCAATTTCACCAGTAGAGACACAACAAATTGAGCCTAATGTCACATTGCATGATGGTCTTTCATCCAGCAAGTTTATCCAGACAGTGGACATGAGTTGCAATGAAAGAAATTCCAACTAGACATTAGGAAAAAAAAAAGTCACCACTAAGATGAACATACACTAGATCAGGTGTCCAGAGAGGCTGTGGATTCTCCATACTTGAAGATATTCAAAGCTCAACCTAACACAGCTTTGTGATTTAAGTTAGCCCAACTCTGAGCAGGAAATTGGTTCAGGTGATCTCCTGAGGTCCATCCAATCTAAATTATTCTGTGATTCTGTAATTCTTCTATAATTTCTTAAAGGCTCGTGAAAAAATTACCCAGGCTTGAAATACACAGCTTCGGGATACGAGGACTCTCATGCAGAAAAGTTCCTCTTGATAGACACAGCATAGGAGAACCCTTATCCAGCTCAAAGGCAGCTATGTGACAAGAACATCTGAGTAGAGTGGCAGCTTCCTCCCCTTCTTCTCATCAAAGGCCAGGGCAGATGGAGTGCACCACTGTGCTCCACATTTCTACAGGGAAAGGGCAAGGGTACTATTCTGTGAATAAGTAAATGCAGGATATTGTAAGAGCAGCAGAAATGTGAACTTCACAGCTGTGTTGAAGCTTTTGCACTGTTCTCCCCCAAACTATCTTGGGTTTGTACTGCTTTTAATGTTTCAGAGAAAAGATTTGAGTGCACTGGGAATGGATGACTAAAAATCATCAGGCAACTGCAGTAAAACAAATACAAGTTATGCTATGTGGGAGAAACAAGAATTATACTTTTTAAAAATATACTATTACAGAGTGTTGATGCTGATGGGATAGTGGCTTCAATGTTGCATTCATCATGTAAGTCACTGCCTCTCATTAAAGAACAGAAGAGGAAGAAGAGGGTCCCAAAAGGAAGAAGCTAATCAGCTACCACGTTTAGGATGCTGAAATAAGACTCCATGTGAGAGGAGGTTTAACCAGGCACCAAACCAGGGATTACACTCCCACTCTGAGGTGCCTGCTTGTCACAAAATTTGACCAAGCCCAAATTCTGCCAAAATGTGGTTACCCGACACCTCTGGGAAATCAGCCTTGTGAACTATTTAGTTTGGAGAAAAGCTACAGGAATATGAAACAGGCACTGATTTTTGCCATTTTCCACACTAAAGGGAGATTAGGAGAGGGGAGGGAGGGCAGGGTTTAAAATGCTTCATATGAGAGGGAAACATAGTAAGATTATTTTAAAAGCCCATGCACATCTTGACATGAGTTCTCTTAATGTTTGCAAAAGGCAAGCAGCAGAGACATCCTGCCATTTTTTTATGCCCATTTTTCTCCCCTTCTTGTGGCTAAAATTTCCCACCTCCAAAGTTAAGGATTAGCAATGCCAGTATTATAACAATGCATTTAAAATTATATACAGGACTCATAGAATTATAGTTACTAAATGCCTTGATTACAAAACACGGCATGAACAGCCCTAGATGATGAAATCCATTCCAGCAGATCTGTGCCAGGAAGCTGACTGGGACCTTGATCTGAGCAGTCAAAAGCAAACCACAACAATGTTTTGTTGCACTCAACACCCTCAAAACATTCAGCTCCGTTGCTGAAATGATTGCAGTGCTCAAAGGGTTAGAGAATTTTTTGTTCTTCTGCAGTTAAGGAGTACAAAACCCAAAAGGTGCTCTGTGCAACTGTCTCATTGGATTCATGTTGTCAGATATATTCTGAAATGAAAATTCTATACTTCTATACATTTCAGTAAATCAGAGAGGGTTATTGTTTTATTGGTACTGACTCTCTAATATTTTCAATGTAAAAAAATCAAGGTAGATTGCAGAAGTGTAGTCACATAGACTCTACAACATTCAAGGGAATAATTGTGCTGCATTTTACATATAATAGCAATAAGTAACTAGATATCAGAATGATAGAAAGGTGTCCCAAATTGCTTCTTGCCAGCAGAGAGTTACATTCCTTTTTTGTTTGGTTTGTTTGTCGATTTGTTTGGGGTTTTTTTGTTTTGTTTTATTTTGTTTTTTGTACTAGCCTTACCATCAATGTTTAAAAAGTGGTTAATGCTTCCATACTTTTGCTTTCCATTTTCTTATGCTCTCCTAAGAGAGGATTATATTCACTTCTTACTGCTATGTCCTAATGATGACTATTTTCACAACTTCTGCTATTGTTTTGCATCTTACATTTGCATCAGGGAAGCCAAAGTCACTTGGAATGACCTGCAACCAGGTCATCCAGTTGGGTTTGGAAGGATTCAGGGAAGCTAAAAGTAAATGCTTGGACTTGGAGAGTTGCAAGTGGATCAAGTGGAGCCTGTCCAAACTCCCATGCTGCCTGTCAGCATGGGGCAGTGAACACCATGGACTCCGAAGCTGGTCACAGTACTACAGGCATGAAGGAGTAGGTAAGAGTAATCAGATGTTACACAGTTACAGCTTCTCATGAAGCAGTTTCTTTCCACATTGAAAACAAGCACATGCTGAGTACCATATCTGTGGAGGACTCTAATTTAGCAAATAAATACTTACTAACAGTTCAGTATAAGATACAGGAGTAATGCTGATATGACTCTGAAACACGATCTGAACTTGAAACCTAGGCATCAACTACTCTGCAGAATGACATGCAAAGTCTCTGAAGTACATATCAAACCAGCCCTTGGGGGGAAGAAAAATGTAATGAAATTATCCTACTGTGGGTGAGTGGGTGTGTTTTCCTCTGTGTATATGCATGTATGTATGTATGCAAGTCACCTAAGCCAGTGTGCTTGCACTCTGCACGGCACTGCAAGAACACAGCTTCAGATAAAATGTTGCACCACATTGCAATGTGGTTTTTATTGTATCAGCCTTCAGGAGCAGCAAGAGGCACCGAGAGACTCTGAGGTACAGTTAGAACTGTTCAATATCTATTAGAGTACTTTATTACAGCCTTCCTTATGGGAGTCTTCTGTTAAACATTTGAAATATAATGTATTGCCTTAGATAAATATGCAATAGGAATTCAGAGTTATTAATGCATCATCAAAAGGCTATTCCAGCAAGAGCAGTAGCTCCTATTAATTAGGAATAGCAATCCTGAAGATTCTGTTATTTATATGATTTTAATTTAGTTCCAATTCTAAACGAAAGTTTAATTATAATTGCACCTAATTCACCCAGAGGATGAAAGGGCCCATTTAACAAAGGACATTCTGTCTTCATTAAATGATTACAAAGGGAGCTAGGAACTGATGATATTTTACTACATTGTTCCAAATCACAGGGGATTTGCATCAGATATGCTCCATAACATTTAAGGAAATCAACTCTGGAACCCCAGTAAATGAATCCATGAATTACACTTTAATATCTCAAAGTGCTGCCTTCTTGAGATAGAAGTTGTCACTCCCAGGATCGATACAAAGAGCACAAGGTTATATGAGCTTTCTGGAGAGCAATTCATGCGATTGCATCATTATACATATCAGCATGTCACGTTGCCGTTGCATTCATATCTAAATTAGCAGACATCCCATTCTTGGAGTGAAGTCTAGCTATAAAAATTGGCTACAGGTTAATCCCATCTTTCAGAGGAAATAATGGAAATTAAATTTTAAAAGGCTTGACAAATGTGTGGAGAAGAGCCACACCCATAAAAATAAGTGAAGCACTTAACACTGCAGAGTGGCAGTTGTGGTCTCAGAGCAGAAAAATCAAAACCAAAGCTCCTATTTAGCATCAGCTTATTGAATAAATATATCCCTCTGGAGAATTAGATGAGCAAAAATCGCCCTCCAGTAATGTCCAGATATCATCAGCAAATGAACGGCTTGTTTAAACTCCACAGAGAAGAAGGATTTGTGTCATCCCTTTGTTTTACTACCCCAGCAGCAAGAGCAGAGTGCTGTGAGGGATTTATTTGTCAGGAGTGTCAGTTTTGTGATAGGCACTCTTATAGTGGGACTTGGACTGAAGTGTCTCACTTCTAAGGCATTTTTTGTGGGCAATGATATAGTAGATTTGGTGAGGACAGGGGGACCTGCTGCCATGTCTGCATTGACACTGAAAGTTGGACAGCTGAGAGCAAGGGAAACTTACATAAAAACATACTATTAATGCTATGCTGCAGCGAGGCAGTGACAGTACATATCCATGTGTCTGGCCTTAAAAAGGAAAAGCAGCACTATATTTTCCCCCTACAAGTAAAGGAGAGAGTATCCAAGAATGGAGAGGGAAAATGAGAAAAATCCTTGTTTTCTCTATTATAATTCTGTAGTGGAAGTGTCCCGGTTATCAAGAGCCATGGTCCAGCAGTAACATGTCACTGCTGGGAATTCCATGCTTGTATTATAATCATTTGGGGTTTCTATGGTGAACTGGACATAGCCCATGTCCTCCAGGATTCCCTGCAAATGTGGTGGGGGGTCCTGGTTGGAGGACACCTGCCTCACACCAACCACAGGAGCAGCTTTCTGCCTGCCATTTCTAACTCTGGGTCTCATACAGAGGGAAGGCCTTTTCCTCGACTGACTCGTGCTCCTGGCTTATTTCTGCTTGTTTTGGTTTGAGTTATTTACAAGCAATGGTTCGGTGCCCACCAGCCCAAGGGCTCCCTGGCCAAGCTGAGGAGCAAGAGAGCAGTGTTGGTTGTGTTCAGTCTCACAGCAATGGAGCAGCTGTGGGAGACCTCGACCTCTGCCCCAAACACTGCAGGGTCCCGCCATCACCCTGTGTCCCAGGGCTGCTCTGTGATTTCTAACCTCATCCCTTGTTCTTCAAAGGGAGAGCGAATTCATGGGGGCGGACAGAAACAGACACAGGCATTGCAGGAGAGGGGTAAAGCCTGGCTGTGCTGCCTCGTGGTATAAGGGCTGAAAGTTTCCATTCTTTGTCCACATGTACATCTGCAAAATTGTCAGTGTTGGGTTTATTGCACAAAAAAACATGAGAAGACCATGCTGGTATGTTCCCAGCAAGCGACCTTGTGTATGCACTCCGCTTCTTACACTCTGCTATTTTCTTAGACAAAAAAGCACACTCCTCTTCAGCACCAGCTGACATCCCTTGCACAGGGCACAGTCACCTCTTCCTGTCTGAAAAATGGTGCAGCACCTTTTCCTCCATCATTATTTTCTATACCACCATGGAAGTGATGCCAACATTACCTAGTGGATTAAAACAATTGATCCTGAAGAATTCAGATTAAAAAGGGTGTCTTGGTTGCTTCCACTGTAGAAACAGACAGGACAGACACCAGCCTCTAGCCACAGGCTGCTCCCATCATGTGCCGCAGTTTGTCATGTCACTGCTTCTCATCTGGCTCTGGCAATTGCACATAACTGACAGGAGAGACAGGCTTTTTTGTCTTAAAGAGGAAACAAACCCTACAGAGTCCCTTGTGGTTTTTCACCCTCTTCTATTGCTACCTGCATCCAGAATGAATCCAGTAATAAGAGAGAGCATTAATTCTGCGATCAGCACAATTCAACGTGGTATCCTTTTATTTATTTTTGGAAACTGGTACATTACCACATGCATATCCCTTTTCCCTAAATCACAGCAAAGCCCCTGCACATAAAAGAAAGCATCACATTTTAACTTATTATCAGATTAGAAAATGAGAAATGCCTCCCTGTGAAAAGGTACAAGCATACAAGGGGGAAAAGAGAGAAAGAAGCAAACCTTTCACAAGGTTAGCACACAAAAAAATATAACATTTTAAGTGTTTTATTCTCTAATTGTCCCCAACCCATTTTGCTTAAATGAGATTTTCCACAAGTTCCTCAGCTAACCAGGAGTAAGGGGCACCAAACTGAACTTTTTTCAAGTGGAATAATTTACAGCAAGGCCCGAGTCAGTTTAATGGATTTTTGTAACACGGGATGATCCTTCTCTCACCCCTTTTTGCTTTAAAATAATTGAAGTAGTTAAAGCATCTCTCTTTTTACTCTCATAGTTGCAGACTGTATGTGATCATATAGGAAAAATAAAGTCTTTTTTTTTTTTTTTTTTTTCTCTGGGTCTGGATAGGAAAGAGACCTTTGATCTAAGGCAATATTAAAGTTCCCAGAAAAGAAAGTTTCCCAGATTTAGGGAGCACAAAACTTACAGTATGGAAAACATTTCACATGTTGGAGACAGCAGTTCTCAGACAATGACAAAATATGAATCTAGAATAGCACAAAACAAGGGCTGCTCTCTGCAATGAAGCAGACCGGCCTGGAGAAGCTATTTTGGGGACTATAAAGTATACATGCTCAGACTTGGGGACAGGCAAGACCTCTGAAAGTCAGACTCTGGGTGACTAAATTTGGAGACCCAAAATTAGAGACCATTTTTGAAAATGCCTGGGTGGAAAATTTTGTATTGTACACAAGCAACATGCCATTTTCACAGGCTTATAACAACTTACAAACTTTTCCTAAACCAGCATTTATTCAAATACCAACTTTCGTCTGGATGAAGCTATTTGACTAGTCAGAGTTCAGAAACTAAGGCAAACATAAAACCCAAACACAAACAGTTGCAGAATTATAGCCTGGTATGTGGAAAAATAGTCACCTTGTGCTAGGCGAGCTCAGAAAGAGCTTCACCAAGAAACATTTTCACAAGCAGTCCCAGAGAAATAGACATTAAATTTGCTCAGTTGAACCACTGTTCTTTTTTCTTGGGGAACTCTGAGGTGCATGGGGCATGATGGCTTTCCTCCTCCTGGAAAACCAGCCTGAGATGCAGCTGCAGCATGGCACCAGGTGATGCAGGGTGACTTAGCCCAAGGCACAGTCAGTAGGGAATGGTTTCAGCCACCCTGTGGGTTAGTCCCCTGTAGATGCCACCCATGGGACCTAGAACAATGTCCCACACCAACATTTCTGTCCTTCCCTCACAGACAGACATGTCCGAGTAAGGGACACCCGTGATAACTCACTCTCCTGTTGTGACCCAGCAGCAGTTTCAGTTACTTACACTTCCTTAATAACCCTTCCTTTTTTTAATTTCTCGTGTCTTTCTTACTTTGGTTCCAGGTATTAGGAACAATGTTGTATTCTCCATTTACATTTAAATTGCTTGTATTTCCCCCCTGCAAAGTTCATTCAAAAACAATCTGTCAGTTCCTCCCTGAGAGAGTTAACACTCAGGCTGTCTTCAATTTCTTTTGACCCCTAATATAAAATTCATTTTGATGAATTATTTATGTCTGGAACTCCCCAAAGAATTATCATTTGTATCTTCTATAGTTTCTGCCTGTCAGTGGCTATTACCGAATTACATCAGCTGGACAGCAGCTGTCAGTAATCAAACCATGTTCCTTCTCTGCCTTGGCTTTTTACATTACCCAGCAGAAACAAAACCCACCATCTCCTGGAGCAGGTTGTTTTGTAAGCCTACACCCTTGCCCATTTTAAAGGCTAATGTTGAGTTGATTTTATTTCTTAATAACCTTGGTATGACATGCAGTAATAGAGAAAAAAAAAAAAATGTTGTTACCAAGTGGACAAATAATGCCAAACCCAAAATCTATCCCAGTCTTGGACCAGAATATAGTTGTATCTGGTTATGCTCATTGTCAAGTAGAAACAACTGTATTCTCCTGAGCTAACTTAATCTAAACACCATCTTCAGGAAGTAAATGTATCTGTGTGCTCCCTAAGCCCTTGCTGAAAAATAAAACATACTCTTTGGTGTGAATATTGACTTATTCAGCAGTGGGCCTTGATTGTCATCTCCTCTCTCATTCATCCAAAGCCAGACTATAATACTGTCGTGTTTTCCAGTCACCACACAAAGTGGGTTCTTTTGGGCTTAAGGTCCTCATTGTGAGATCTTAGAGCAATAAAAAGCTTTACAGAAGCCCTTTGAACATGACTTCTAATCCACTCTGGCAATAAAAACTGTTAATGTGTATTAAGCTAAAATAACAATAAAATCTTTGAGGAATTTTAGTTTTATTCAGATAAAACCTTTTGGCACAGAAAATTCAAATGTAGATCTGAAAGGGCCAAAACCAGGCTCACCAGTGACAAAAGATGGGATGGTACGGCAATCTTGAGGAAATAAGCATTAGTGTGATCCCTCAATCTGCTTCAGGAGTTGTTGGCTACAATGTACCACTCCTAAAATGTTTCTACACCAATGCGCCCAGCATGAGGAACAAACAGAGGAGCTCAGAGCTTTGGTCCAGTCCCAGAGATTTGACATCATTGGCATAAGTGAAAACTGGTGAGCTGTCACTAGTGGGGTTCCACAGGGCTCCTCCTTGAGCCCTGAGCTCTTCAACATGTTCCTAAATTACTTGGACACAACACTGGAAGGGATACTAAGCAAGTTTGCAGATGACGCAAAACTGGGAGGAGCAGTTGACTCCCTTGAAGGCGGGGAGGCCCTGCAGAGAGACCTTGACAAATCAGAGAACTGGGCAATCACCAAGCACTGGAAGTTCAACAAGGGGAAGTGCTGGATTCTGCATCTGGAATGGGGCAACCCTGGATGTTCGTCCCCCAGACTGGGGAATGAGATGCTGGAAAGCAGTGCCACCGAAAAGGACCTGGGGGTCCTGGTTGATGGCAAGTTAAGTATGATCAGTATGAGTATAATCAGGCAATGGAATAGGCTGCCCAGGGGATTGGTAGATTCTCCATCCCTGGAGGTTTTTAAGATGAGCCTAGATGTGGCATTTAGTGCCATAGTATAGTAACCGCGGTGGTAGATGATAAGGGTTGGACTTGATGATCTCAGAGGTCCTTTCCAACCCGGCTAATTCTATGATTTTATGAGTCAGCAGTGCCCTGGCAGCCAGGAGAGCCAACCATGTCCTGGGGGGTATCAGGCAAAACATCACCAGCTGGTCAAGGGAAGGGATTGTCCCACTCTGCTCTGCACTGGTGCGGCCTCACTTTGAATGTTATGTGCAGTTTTGAGCGCCACAATATAAGGAAGACATTAAACTCTTAGAGAGCCACCAGAGGAGGGCAACAAAGAAGGTGAAGGGCCTTGAGGAGAAGCTGCATGAGGAGTGGCTGAGGTCACTTGGTCTGTTCAGCCTGGAGGAGACTGAGGGGAGACCTCATTGCAGTTACAACTTCTTTGTGAGGAGAAGAGGAGGGACAGGCACTGATCTCTTCTCTATGATGACCAGTGACAGGACCTGAGGGAATGGTCTGAAGTTATGTCAAGGGAAATTTAGGTTGGATATTAGAAAAAGCTGCTTCACCCAGAGGATGGTTGGAGGTTGAAACATGCTCCCCAGAGAAGTGGTGACAGCACCAAGCCTCACAGAGTTCAAGAAGCATTTGGACAATACTCTCAGGCACATGGTGTGATTCTTGGGGATGGTCCTGTGCAGGGCTAAGAGGTGGACTCGATAATCCTGATGGGTTCCTTCCAGCTCAGGATATTTTCTGTTTCATGATTCTGTTTCATTTGTTAAACTGATTTTCCTTCAGCGAATTTTCTGTGTGTTTGAAAATGAAAGCTCTACATAAAATTTTTGCAGTGATTTCTGTTTCATGTTTAAACTTACTTCCTCTGGTTTCTTTTACTTTTAATCTGTTTTCTCCCTCTCTCTAGGTTTCTGTTGAAAAAACAAGAAGTGCTCAAAGGGAAAGAAAAAAATTGTAAAGTGCAAGAAGCAAAAGAAGATTGGAAGATGAAAAAATTCCCACTTCTGATAATATTTCAAAATAAATATATGCTTGAAAAATTGAACAGCTTTAAATCAGTCATCCATAATATTTTCTTGCTCTTCAATTCATTGCATTCTCTCATCTCATAGCTTGCCCAGGAAACTTTGTATTGAAGGAACGAGCAGAAACAATACCAAGCAGAATCCTTTCTTTGCAAGAAAACTCCATTCTTCTGCACAGATTTAGAGTGTTGAACAGTATAAAAAGAATAGGTAGTGAACACTAACACTGAGGCTTCCTCCCTGGTCATCAGAGTGGGCTTTGCATTTTTTAGAGAAGTCCTCAAGTTGGCACACAGCTATTTATTTACTGCTATCATCTTCCTTGTGTCTTTTTATAATATTTAGAACAGTGTACCTGAGCACTCAGTGTAAGACACTTCAATGCAAGGCAGCCAGGTATGGCACAAGAAGTCCCACCACATCTGGCTTGATGTCTCTTCATGAAGCAACTTTCCATTAAATGTGTAGGAAAACAGGCTTATTAGTTCAAATCACACTATCTCACATGCTTTGATAGCACTGAGGACTCTAAACACTCTGAAAACCTTAGCCATATTGCTACATGCCTTGAAAATTCATTAATCTAGGATTTAAACTTGCTCTCTTTTTGTTATCTATTCCATTTAAGTTCATAGGAATTGTTCTCTGGATTTGAAGTTTACAACATACTTCTTTCCAGAGATCATTTTGAAACTAGAAACTCTCATTTCAATAAAAGTCAGAAAATTCAACTGTGTAACAATTCTAGGAGTGAGGATTTGGGCAAAAATACCAGTTGAAGTCATAAGACTTGGCAGCAGAGTAGTCAAAACACTTTTTTTTTTTTTTTTTTTGTGTAACAGCAACACCTTGATCCATCAATGTTGTTTAGAGCCAACTGCATCACATCTGAAACGTATCTCTGAAAAATGAATGCTGAATATCATTATTTTTTCTTATAGTCACATAATTTCTAAATTCTAAGTTTTCCTAAAAGTTCCAGCTGCTCAAATAACATATAACAATCACAGGGTTTAATTTCTCACAATAAGGCAGAAGAGATCTAATCAAACAAAGCCAAGTATATATATACCAGCCAAAAGAAATTTTGCAATAACTTGCATCTCATCATCTGTACACAGCACAAGGAAGGAGAGGCAGGGGAGCAGCCAAAGAACTGAGGAATGTCCCAGAGTTTCTGTAATGACACAAATGGCAAAAATCCTGGGAAGCACTGGGTGAAGTACTGCAGCAAGCAGGGAGGAGTGTTTTTTGTACTGTGCATAGCCCTGGTGGAACTACAAGCAGGATGCCAACCACAGCTCTAGGAAAGCTGAACTGAAGCTAGAACAGGTGCAGAGACCTAGTAGGACAGGAATGGGGAGTCAGTTTTACTGATGAGACAAATATAGCTTAATAGCACTAGCATAGCAAAAGAAAGGCTGAGAGGGATAAGATTACACTTTATAAATATATGTCCAAATACCAGCATGGCGGAAGAATCATTCAAGCTGTAAGACAATGCTGGCACGAACAAATAGCATGAAAAAAAAAATCCATCAACTATTTTAAGCTAAAAGTACATTTCTAATCATCAGAGAAACATAGGTTTATAGCAGTCTTTCAGCAGAAGTTGATACTAATAAGCTAACTACTTCTATAGTAGAAAAATAGTACATTAAGGTAAGGGATTTTATGACACAATATCTGCTGTAATAGTGGATGTCCTTTAGGCCATATGCTCCTAGAAAGGTTCTGCTTGTCTTGGTTGGAAGATAGAAAAGAAACACACAGATGTAAAAATCTGAAAGCTGAGATCCGTGAAGAAAAGTAAATACTATTCCACTGGTAACTTTTATTTTTAATCTCCTGAGTTTATGTGGCAAGCAGGCTTCTACCAGGTGGGGAAAGACCTCTGCTTCACAACGTTCAAAGGTAGAGGAACGCTTGCCTTCAGATTCTTTTCACACACAGTTCATTCACAGGCTCTAACAAGACTGCCAGCACCAGTACTCCCACACAACAGACCGTCAATAACTGCACGGGTGTTGTTTTAACACCACTAATGGCCGTTGGAGTGCAACCCTGTAACTCTTGTAGTCATTGGCCATAAAGATAATTGGTCTGAGTCAGTACCAGAGGAATGAGGAAATTTGGGGTTGAAAGGTATTTGCTGTGAGAAGGCACCAGCATGCTTTGCTGTCAGATCTGCCTGCACTGATCTGCTGCAGGCAAGTCTCAATCAACACGCGAAGAGCACTGGCAGAAGCTACCTCCTAATTAAAAATCATTTAGTCAATCAAAATATAGCTACTAACCTACGTAAAGATCTCATTTCTTCTCAAGAGCCTTACATGGAAAAAACATGGAAATGCTGTACCAGGAGGAGGGAAAAAGCTTTATTTAAAAGTGACAAAAAATGAAAGCTTCAGGATCCCGTTTGTGGTGTAACTAAAAAGAACTTAGGTACTTGTCAAAGCTAATTAAGACAAGCCATCTGCAAACGCTTATGATTTGAAACATTCCTCCCTGTGCCAATGGAAGAGTGTGTTACAGCTTCCTCACATCCCACCCTGACAGGTGCTAAGCTGCTCTGCCTGATGCTACCAGTCCCAGGATAGGGAGAATCTCCCTCCTCCTGCAGCATGAACCGTGACACATGAGCACATGTTACCTAAGCACCACCCTTCGGCTCTGCCATGCAGGAAAGGAATGGGGAAATGTCCCTGCCCCATCTGCACTGTTAGGGACAGGAGCACCCCATGGGGAGCAGAGACAGTGCCACCCTTGCACAGGTGCACAGTTGAGGCCAGCTCCCACTGGTGGGCTGAAGCACCTTGCTGGGTACCCTAGGGCTGTAACTTCAACTTGGAAGCACCAAACCAGCTGTTCACTGCCTTTGGCAAGCATTTTGCTGGTGGAGCTACAGGCAGTGACAGGCTAGCTGAATCCTCCTGGTCCACCCTAACACGGCAGAGAGACGGGTGGTGGCAGGCCTGGGAGACACCTGTGGAGGAGCAGGTCCAGCGGGACAGAACAGCTCACAGGACTGACACCCAGGCAAAGAGCAGTGAAGCCTGCTGTGCAGTGTGCAATGCTCTTAATACACAGTGCTTTTAATAATTTAGTTTCTCCTTAGCAATGCTTCTCGGTGGTTTTGTCCATGAAGTATTCTTTGTACCTTGAGGAAGCCAGAAGTGCTGGAGGAGCACCAGCCTCTCAGAATAGCCAAAAGCACTGCCATCCGTGTGCAGGGTAGACAGGGCCATCAATCCAGGGCTGTCCTAGGCAAAGTACTCTCAGCACAGATATTTGGAAAAGTCTTTTAAATCTTAAAGCCTACTTTATAGGTGTCGTAGTTGGATGTGACAAGTACTTGGGTGCTTAGAAATCCATTTTTAATTCCAGCTATGGGCTTTACAAACTCTGTCTCGGGATTTCTTTCTCAGCTCAAGTTTATGAACCCAGTCTAAGCACATGGACTCAGGCTTTAATCCCAAAGGAACAATTTCAGTTGACAAGCAAGAGTAATCTGCAAAACATCTCTCTCATTGCTGAAGGTCCACTTCAGAAAATGTGACAGCACCACCTGTCCTCGGGGTGACACCTGCCTCCTGCTCACTGAGAACCCTCTGCCTCCAGCCAGAAAGCTGAAGTTCACTCTGTGCACGCCAACAGTGAAACTGCAGTATAGCAGTAAGAAATGGCTTTGACGTGTGTGTAACGCAAAAATGTTGGACTTACACTGAACCTTCAAAGAGGCAAAGGGAAAACAAAGCCACATCTCTTTTCTTTGTAAAACACTACAAAGAATGCCTGCAGAGCTTTTGGTTTTGTTTTTCAAAGAATCATGTATATGTACACACATACATACCTGTATATACATATGATGCATATACATGCATATTCCTTAATTTTAGGTCCTGCTTATCCCTTAGGAGATATTAGAGTAGATCTCTATATCTAGATGGTTTGAGCAAGGTATATTTGTAGGATCTGCAAGAACCCCACACACTTGGGGGAAAAAAAAATAAATGTGGAATTTTTACTGCCACATTGAAACTGAACTAAAAATCTTATTATCTCTTTATCCAGACCATTTTTATTAAAGTGGTTGTCTTAAATCTGCAATATATTTGAAAACTGCTCAAATGTCTTTATAAAACAATTGTCAATTTATTTTCTGTTTGGCGAACATTTCTCACACATACTACGTTCAATAGAGATTTAACACTTCACTGCAATGCTTTGCATTTAGACAGCTTTAAATGGACTTCATGCGTGCTATGCACAGAGCACTGTCGAGTCAGTCTCTGAGTGAGAACCTTTGGATTTCCCAGTGCCAATGTTAGTTAGAAAGAAATAATCTCACTGTTTGCAGCTGCTCTAGACAGTATCTTTAAGGTATGTGAAGTATGCACAGTCATGTGCAGCCTGCAGATAACCAAAACCGAAAAAATGAAAACACAGTCTACAAAACAGGGAAAATGTTTCCCATTCTCTTAGCAGGGACATGGTATTTGCCACATCCCAGGTGTTATGCAGAATTCTCAACCAAGATTTTCTCAGCAGAACCTTTCCTAGCTCCATCTATATCCTGAATTTTCTCAAAACAGATGTCATGACCTTCTACTGTAGTCTCTTTTTCCCCCTCAAACTGATGGACGCAAGCCATTTCATTCTGCAGCACCCTGCATTTCTGCTGAACCTCATGCAGAAGCTAAACAAGGTTAATGGCTGGTATGGAGACTGCGACCCAGTACCTGGAGCTGAATGCACATTCCGTCTTTGGAGTTTGATACTGAGCTAGCCTTTCTGCTTCTTGCTGGGGAAAAAGCTAAAGAGACATTGTTTTTGCAGTATTCCCTATCCAAAAGTGCTCAATAGTTGGCAGAGATCCAAGACTCACCACAGCCAGAGGCTGGAAAGCATTTCTTGAAAACAAACAAATGAACAAGCAAACAAACAACAGACAAAACCAAACAATGAAAATGACACAGAGAAACCCCAGTTCCAAGAGCTGCAGATACTGCTATAGCGTATCTGAAGGCTGGGAGATGTCCAGTACCACATACTCAAGAAAAAGACAAGGAATATTCTTCCTCTCAGGAACAATAAAATATACAACACAAGATCATGCTAGCAGTGTAAGAGCCCTACAAATCACATTTTAAAAAGAAATCTACAATAATGTTTTTAAAGTTCTAGCTACAGAAGATTCTTTAATGTTATCCTTCAATTATTAGCATAGAGTTTAAAATGACAGGCTCTCAAAGATGTTTTTCCTCTGAAATAATAGGCTATCAAGGGTTTCAGATACTGAGATGCATTTAAGATTTTCCCAATCTCAACCTGATACTGCTGGAATTCTTAAACCTTCACTGAACCCAGGAAAGATCATGCTCACCTGAAGTGTAGCCCTATTTGTACTACAGGTGCTTTTTTTCCCCCCTCTACATAGCAACTCATGACCGTAGACCTAAACAGATACATTCCATAGGATCTACCTTTTCATTTCTCAAGTTCTGAGCAAGAGTAAAAGTCATGCTGGATTTTCAATAAGCAGATCTTTAAAAAATGGGACAAGACCATATTTTTAAGAAAAGTAGCAGCATCTATAAGAGAATAGCACAATATTGATCACCATTATAAAAACAAAAGATGCACAGTTGACATCCAAAGAAAGACACAATTATCTCACAAAAGGAAGCACTGTGGAGATAACAGCAACTACAGACTTTAGTTCATGATGGAATACCAAGGGCCTCATTACAGGCATGGATCTCAGCTTTTAAGACACTATACAGCTGGCAGAGGGCAACACACACTCACCACCAGATTGAGAGTCTCAGTAAATAGCACAGGCCAAAAGCCAACTTCCAGTCAGCTGGAATCAGGTGAGATGGCCCCAACCCTTCTTCAAATGAAAAACAGGTGTGACAAAAGTGTGCAGGAGTTGGCAAGAGGGATAGATGGCTGGAGAAGATGGTGAGAGACAGATCAGAAGGAAAAGAAATTCCTTAAATAGCTAACTAACCAAAAAAACCCCAAAAAAACCAAAAAAAAACCAAAAAAGGCCTTTGTCCTCAGAAAAACATAGTCATTAAGAAATAGGCCACAAAGCTGTAACTTTTGGCTGGCTGCTCTTTAAGGCTGTAAACTGTGTTTATCTGTATTTAATACTGATTGGGTTGGTGCTCTGCGATCTCTCAGCTATGCTGAATAGGCAACACTAAAATGTAATTAAAATCCCTTGATTTCAGCCTAGGTTCACCTTAATCAGGAAGCTTTCCAGTGAAACTGCTCTAGGCACACATGGACAAGACCAAGCAGAGAATATGGCCAATCACTCACAAGACAGTGAAATTACTCTGGATGCATTTGTGAAAAGAATTTAGCTCAGTGTAGCCTAACAACTTTGTTTAGTATGTTCTCACCATCCTGGGACTTCTGACAAAATTTGAAAACTCAGTCTGACAAAAATATCAGTGCAGAAATTTGTTTTAAAACAAGTGGTTTTAACAAACAGTTTTTAAAAAAAAAGAACACAGACTGCACCTTTCTCAATCAAATTTCTTATAAAATCAGATACATTGCTATTTTAAAAACCTTTCAAAAACAGATAAAAAACATTAGAACACCCATGTCTGCAAAATTCCTGCCAAAGATGTTTGCTCTTGAACATGGGGCAAATAAAAATACAAAATACATTACTAAGCTCTGAGAAGAACTTCAGAAACCTCAGGGCAAAAGCAACCTTTGGGCAATATTCAAGACTGTCAAGACACATAAAGCACCAGAAAAGTCACCCTCCAGCAACGGGTAATTACTATATAGATACCAGTAAGCAGGCTGGCGGGCAAAGGCACTGCTACCCCTGACTGCAGCGGGCTAGGAGAAGGCCTTTCCACTTTTAAGAAATGTCAGCACTCCAAGGGCTCTTTTTAGAACCAGAAAAATAACCAAAGTACAGTGGAGAGAAGTAAAGTAGGACATAAAATTTTATTCTGAAATGATCTCTGGCCACAACAGTAAAATGTAACAAATAGTCACTAGAACAGTCTTAACTCCTGTCATCAGCTGTACAATACATACAGTATCATAAAACTGGCCACTAGGATTAAAACCCACTACAACATCTTTAATGTTAAGTGGCAACAGCAGCATCTCACAGAAAATTATACATAAATATATACACAGTCCACATTCAATCATTTTTCACATGTTTTCAGTACACACAGTTGCAGCATATTACAGTCACGTGTCTAAGTCGTTGCCCAATAAAAACCCAAGCTTAGACGTAGTTGTAGCAGTTGAACTGAGTAATTACAATTTGTAGCAGAGATGTACAAGCCCCTAGAAACAATAATTCACAAATGTTATTTTATTTAAATGCTACCATAGCATTATACTGGGCAATATTCTAATCTTTGCTGACTGAGAAAAGAGTTCTTTTTCTACTTATCCCAAATATTACTGATGGGAAAAAAATGCTAACAAATGGAGAGCATTAAATAATGCACACCCTTTCCTAAAGATTCTAATATTGCCCGATGCTACTTATGTTTTAAGTGTTTTCAACATTCCCATGAAGTCCTTTATAACTCCAAACCACCCACCAAGTTAAAAGTGGCTTAAGTGCCTTGCACCCAAATTGTAAAAATCCCTGGCTACCTTTATAAGAGCCAGGCACATATAAAAGGAATGCACTTTGGTTCATACCAAATGCCCTGGGATTAAATCACACTATAAAATTAAAGAGTTTGAGGTAAATTTTTACAAATACAGTTGATTTCTGTCTAGTGTCACTATAACAAAAACTTATTTAAGAAAAATTAATTTGATGTTAAAGTACAACCAAAGAGGAAGGGCCATCTTTAACCCCTTAATGAGACATACTACAAGAACGGTTTCCTCTCTACCCAAGCAGTGTGATTGCCTTATTGTTTCTGTTAAGGCCTGGATCATCTACAGGATGTTTTAAGACAGGTATAGCACTTAAAAATAGATTTCATCCCTACTAACCAGGGTTAAAGAGGCCAAGATGCATGCCCTACAACATGGCATTTGTAACAAAAGGCACATTGTTAACACCAAGGGCACAATCCATCCTCTATCCTTAATCTACATATCTTGCATCACTCTCTTGTTCCAACACACTTAAGCGGTAATGAACACACTAGTGGTGCAAGAAACTGAACCAAGTGAGACTGCAACCAAAGACAACACTGTGCTATTACTAAATCTGAAAATAGCTCAGACATCCCTAGACAATGGTAACATGTGAGACTAAGCACTGTTTCCAAGCCAACTTCTATCAGCCTAATTATCAGAGCCCTTAGAATAAAATCACATCAAAGCAAGAGGCAATGTCCTCCCCCCCTCCTTTTTTAGGAGTATAAATAAGCTACAATAAAAAGCAGTCGCATCACATAAAAACCATGATGTAGCTGCTCCTTTAGCACAGCGGAAGTTCCACTGTATTTGGGTTAAAAAAATAGCTCTGCATACTATATTTTGGCCTTTAGGTTTCCGGTAGCATTTATGACCAAGGTGGATCATAAATGCGTTATTGGCATTAAGAACAGGTTACATGAAAAAGAAAATTTAGTGGTTGTAGCCCATTAATGATCCATGAATATTATGAATATTTTCACCTTAAGTTGCCATGAAAGGCAGGAACATGTACCAATGTCTCCTTTAAAATATATTAAGGGAGGTGATTTTTCTTTCACTCAACATCAGCATCCCTATTTCCTAACTTCTGCAGGAAGAGTTAAGGTAGAAAGGAG
The DNA here is from genome assembly GCA_038380795.1 of Pyrocephalus nanus. Classification (NCBI taxonomy): domain Eukaryota; kingdom Metazoa; phylum Chordata; class Aves; order Passeriformes; family Tyrannidae; genus Pyrocephalus; species Pyrocephalus nanus. Next base: position 10,336,786 of record CM076262.1, on the reverse strand, counting down.
TGGTAAAGCCAAGTAGGTGGTGGAGAAAGTAAAGATTCCCTGTTACTGTAGAAAAATACAGTCTTGTATTCCCACAGTCAAGAGAGTCAGTTAATTTTACATGAGAATTAATATATCTCTTTTCCAGACTTAGAATTTACTAACCATAATTTACTGGGTATTCATATTCTAAAATCCACTTCTCTTAGCTGTATTATTATATTTCATTTTTAACATGATTTCATACATGTTTACATATTGCACTTACATACATTGTATAAAGTTGTGAACATTTAACACTAAATAATTTAATTTGACTAGAGGCAGGAAATTATCTATTTAAAAAAGTATGAAAAATGGTTGATTGACAGTCTAATTTTTACAGTTATCAATCAACAAATACCATCCTCTACTCAGAAATTATTTTTGGAGCTTCTTTAGGTGTTGACTTTTTGGCAAGAAGTTCAGCGATATGTTTCCTGAGAATTCTGTCATTCTGTCCTTATATCCCTCCCCTGGTCTTACATTAAATTACAAATAAAACAAATCAACAAACAAACAAAAATGAATCTGTAAGTGGTAAATTATTAATATGAAGGAGAACTTAACCGGAAACTTTCTTGGCCTCTCAGGGGACCATGCTTTAAGTATATTTCATAATTTGTACAAGTAACTCAGTAAAATATGTGCATATAGATGTTGTTTATAAGCAAAGTTACTGACATTTAATGCAATCCATTCTAGTATGTCTTGTTTTAACATCCATAAGCCCTTCTAGATTATGTTCTACTTCATTTAAAATTCCCTTTTCATATGTTTTATACATCCAGTGTAGACCACAGCCATTGTACGTATTAAAATACTGATCTCAGATTTCGAACTGTTCGTTGGAAACATGCTACAACGTGTGAGTACTTCTTTCATAGGTCTAGATACTATTCCTCAGTAAAGATCATCTTTCTTCCATGAATGCAGTTAAAAGAAAGAAAAACCAAGCATTAGCACACGCACACACACAAACAAATCTACACATATCTCTAACTGTTCTTTCAAAGTTAATTTTCAGCTACAGATGCCAAAGATTAAATCAAATTCCAAGCATTCAACTTTCCTTTGATAATTCTCCCCAATTAGAAAGTATCTAGGATGGTGTCTTTCAACTTAAAAGCTTTCCACTGAGGATCTTTCCCTCTACTGTTAAGCTGTCTAAGGTGAAGTACTCCTCTACAGGGAGTAATGTTGTAACATTGTGTTTGCCCCTACATGTAGATTTGATCTGAAGTGTAAATGTACCAGAGAATTCACAGTCACACACTGTCAGAAGAAGTAAAAGCAATCTTGAAATACATGTAGTATAACAGTCTGGAAGTTACAGTATAAAACTGACAGAATGAGTACTTCTGCCTATGTGATTCTGGGAGACCAAGCTGTACATCAGAAAAAAACAGAAAGAAGAAAAACAAAAAAAAAAAAGGAGAACCTCAGTGAGAATGCTCAACGTTATAGACCTGAAATGAAGTCCAGAACATTTTGCTTTACCAACTCATCTGTCACTTTCAAATTCAGAGGAACAGACACACTGCCATCTTCATGCTTTCCAAGGCTGCCCATTCCTCTTACTGTACCACATGGCATGCAAGTTAAGATAGTCATCTTAGCCCTGGCATTCTTATTTTTTGCAATATATTTAAATGTTCATTTTAATCAAAACTCATTAGTTTTGAATAGAGAAAGCATTACACGGGAGGTGATGGTATCATTAGCGATACCACTACTTTCTCTGGGCTACCACACAGAAAATGACAATGTAACATGCTATGGCTCCACTTCAAATGACAAGTTTACAAGTGCTTAACTGTATTCTTGGAGTGTTCTCCCTGGAGTCCAGTCAGTCATGGGTGTAAGTGTTCACAGAATCAAGACCAAACCCATAAAATCCAAAAGGTAGTCTTCCAAATTTACCCCAGGTGAAAACTAATGAGTCATGGAAGAGAAAGGTTAATACCTTTGATACCACGCTGCAATGCATGACAGTCATGTTGTAACCAGTGGCCTGCCACTGATGTTTATTACTGTGTCACACTAGTTACAGTAAGGCTAATTGTACTGTAGAAGACAAACATTTTAAAAAATAAGTATAAAAACTTAAAGCATTGTCCCCGTGTTTTTATAAAAACAAATTAACATTTCTTACATTTAAAATGAGTGCTGAAAGATACAAATGAATAGATTTATTGAGCAAATAAAAATGTATATCTGAGCTAATTTTTCATACAAATAAGGCTCAGCCACATTGTATTTCTCATATTAACAGCATTGGGTTTTCAAACTCAGCTAACGAGTTTTGGCAACACTGTTCTTTGCTGAATATTCCCATTGGCATCTGTCATCTGTGCCAAATTAGTCCTCAGTTTTGAAGCTGAGCTTGAAGTCGGAGGTAACTTGGAAATTGATGTTATAGCACCAGTGCTCTCTGTAATTCTCTTTGCTGAGGCCTTTTCCCCAGCTGGAGGTTTTGGCAACCGTCTCCTTAGCCAGGGATGCCGCAAAGCCTGGCTGGGTGTCATACGGATAGCAGGATCCCATTCTAAACACTGTTTTAAGAAGTCAAGGAAGAGGGGATCATCACATCCCTTTAATGCGTTACCCCATTCTCTGCTCTCTGGTGGGCCACGCAGTTTTCCCCTCCGAGAGCGTCCACCATTAAGTATTACAGAACCATCAGACAAGGTTGTAATGCTGCAGTAGCGAGGATAACCCTTAGAGCTCACAAAGTTTTTGGCTCGCTTGGATGCATCTAAGAGTTTTGGAGAAGGCATGCCCAATAGTTCAATCATACAAGCCAGTTGGTCTCCTTCATCTTCTCCAGGTAAAAGTGGATAACCAGTCAGAAGCTCTGCTAGGATACAGCCCAAGCTCCACATATCTATGGGCATCCCATAACGAGCACCAAGGATGACTTCAGGTGCACGATAAAACCGTGACTGAATGTAAGTGTAGACACGCTGATGGTCGTAACAACTTGAGCCAAAATCAATCACTTTAATACCACTTCTACCTTGTTGCTTCAACAGAATGTTCTCAGGTTTAAGGTCACAGTGAATGATTCTGTTTTTGTGCAAAGCATCCAAGCACTGTAAAATTGAGTGGGCAAACTTGCGAACCAAAGGTAGGCTAAAGCCCTGAAACTTGTTTTTCTTTATTAATTCATAAAGGTTCATGCTCAGCAACTCAAATGTCATGCAGATATGGCTGCGGAATGTGAAGTTTTCCAACATATGAATAACATTCATGTTGTTATCCTTATCTTGTTTCCGGAGATGTTCCAGGATCTTAATCTCTTCCGCAGCTTGGCGGTGGAAACGTTTTTCATTTCTCACCATTTTTAGTGCCACATGCTGATGCATCTTGTGATCGTAGGCCTTCACCACCTGCCCAAAGCTTCCTTTCCCTATAACTTTCAGGACTTCATACCTGTATGCAATATGATCATGGGGTACTTGTATGTAAGACCCTTGGTCATCATCATACCCACAATTGTTTGAACCACCAATCACGCCTTGCCGCTTCTTTGCATTTGGACCCAAGAAATATATTTCAGGGTAGCTAAAAATCTCATGATGCTCAAAAGCTGTTAATTTTTGCATGTATTGCTTCATTGCCTGCTCTGGTGTGATAACAGAGGCTTTCACCTTGCCTGTTCCATCTGTAGATTTTAAAGAGCTGGAGCTTCCTTGTCGTCTGTGAGCACTCTCTGACTGTCTGTCCTGAACCACTGGCAATCCAGATTTGCCTAGCGTTGTAAGTCCATTTGGCTGTGTTGTCAGAACCGTCCTCTTGTTACTATTATCTTCAAAGAGCTGCTGAACCTGGATTTGTCCATGGCTACCAACATGGAGGTGCTCATTCATTGTGTGCTTACTGCCTCCAACCTAGAATCAAAAATAAATACATACCCAGTTAACAAGAAAGGCATGAGCTCTATGCTTCAATATTCATTCTGCAACTCACCATTCTGCCTAAATAATCTCAAAATGAAGTATTTTCTTAGAAGTCAGTTGTTTGCAGACAATTTAAGAAATATAGCACATATAGTGTGATACTGCTGGATGCTATCAAATTTCATAATCCTTGTTTCTCAGATGCTATTTTCTTGACTCTCCAAAATGCTTTCAACAATGCAATCACAAATGCGCTACCATGATAAGCTAACAATTTCTCCAAGGAATTTTCAAGGCAGCAGTCCTGTAACATTAAGATGCACACTTGAGGGACATCAGACTTTGTAGAAAATAGTATCCATTCTACCCACTCTGGAGATCAAGACATAATGCCTGCTAGAACTTACATGGCTAAGGCTCTCCCAGCCACCTGTTCTCAAAAATCGGGATTTTAACTTGTTCCTAAATTTGCTGTATATCAAAAGTTCCAGATATATTTTTAAGCAATAAGGAATGTCCTGTGACATGGATAAAGAGAAAAAGATAATTTCTGAAGTTCAAGAGATGTCATTTACGGCTTGCAATTGAGACAGTCACAATTCAGCAAAACATTCCTATCAATGAAGAATAAGCATAGCATTTAGCACTTTCCCAAAACAGTCTTACAATAACTTTTAACTAAGATGAGATTTGAGGCCTGATGCACACTTGAGTAGAAAGAAAATCTTTGCCTTGAGGAACATACAAGTAACTTGATTTTAAAGGAATGGGAAAAAAGCATTAGTTGATTTTAGAAATTACATTTGTTCTTGACAGTGTTCACAAGAGAATAAATAGAAGCATTAAGCATTTTCAAGCAAACAAACAACTATTGCACTAAACCTGTTATTTTTAAGGAGAAACAAGAAATTTACAAGTATATAGGTGCTATTAAAATAGCTGTCATTAGAATTCTTCATTTGCTCTAAAGTAGAGGATAATTAATTTGTCTTATGTCTGGTCTTACACAAATGTGGGAAGAATTCCCCTGCTGTTTCATGAGCTGATTCACTGGTCTTAATATTTATGCCAAATTACTAACGAAAAGTTCACTGATATGTCAGACAGATATCAAGCCAGGACTGAGAGCACTTTTCAACTGAACCTTATTTTTAGTAGACAGCTAAGGATAACACATTCCCCGTTCACATAAGGTTGTTGAAATGAATCAGAATATGACAGTTGTGTGCTGTAATATAAGGCAATGAAATCTGTGCTGCAACAGCAGAAGTGCTTTCTAATGAGAAAACAACCCGGCCATGCAACGTAGACTCCAGCATACTTTGTGCTTCTGTTAAGGCATCAGTTTGATATGGCAGAAGTTTATTTTTGCAAATTCAGTACCTTGTTCCTAAAGACTTGCCAGCTGGACACTGGCTTCACCTTTGGACAATATTTTGAAATCTGAAGCTCTGAAACACATAATATAAGAACACGTGTTCTCAGGGATTGCTGCCATCACGTTCACTGCTCTTCTGATTCCATTTAGACTCACATTGAATAACTGGTTCATTTTAGTTCATCATTGAAATTTGACCGTGTATGTCTGTTTGCAGAGAAATTTAGGCTCACACTATCGAATTTGATCAACCTCACAGAAAGCACTGCCACACAATCACACGTCAGAGCAAAAATGTTTGTAACATTTAAGCACAGTGAAGACATACAGGAAATCAACAAGAATTCCCTTCCTAGTTTGATGTCTCAAAAGCACGAGAAATTAAATCATCAAGAGGACTTAATCAGCTTATCATGCCTACAGGCAATCCTTCAGGTCAAGTTTGAGGTGCACTGCAGTAGTAGTTTCCTGAAGGTTGCCCTGATCCTCTATATGAACAGCAGTTACTGCAAAGAAAAAAAATCGTCCCCAAGAGCTGCTAAATCACCCGTCTCAGAACCAGATCTAGTTTAGTAAGATGTCAGAGGTTTAGCATGTGCAGCATTGCAGAAATGTGTAAGAAAGGCATAATGAAGCAGCAGAGTAACCATACAATTGTACAAGGACTCGAGCTAGGAAATTCCAGGTACAAACATTTCTTCTGCAGCACCAGTTGAACAAAGCAGAACACAGTTGCACAAACTGGGAGTAGACAACACTAATAAAGACAATGAGTAGAAAGAGTATACCAGAGAAAACCATCTTTAAGAATTTCTTAATCCAAGTACCCATTGCCACAGCTCACACCTTGAAATAATTTTTTTTCTCTCAAGCTGCCTGTTTTCAGAGTTAACTATCTTCTACCCTTCCTAAGCACTGTTTATGACAATATGTGCACTGAGAAATTCTTCAAGGCTTGAGAAAAGCCCGAATATTTATTTTCTCTCAAAAGAGACTTTATAGTTCTTTTTTCTAAAAGTGTGTTTGCAAACACATTCTAAAGTGTAAATCATGTAGCTCTGCTTCCTGCACCTTCAGGCAGTCTCATGGTTTCTTTTGCTGCTGACAGGTTGGCTCTTTTTCTTTAAGCAGCAGAATGAAATCACCAGCATTATCCCAACTTCAACCCAAATCCAAAGTGACCGGTTTTGCCAGTTTCAGTCAGCTGCTGCTTGGGAATGCAAATGCAGACAGTAGCACTGTTTTTCTTCGTGGAAGAAAAGACACCACACTAGCACAGACTCTATTCCAAAAGCTGTGGGGAAGAAGAGAGCTCACTCCTCTTTCAAAAAGTCCGAGAGGAGTTTCAGAGCTATTAGACATATCACAACCACAAAGTCAGTATGAAAAATGGACGTTCCTCATCTCAGAGTACTGCCTGCACAAGAATCACCATGTCTTCTATTTTCAAGCTGGATGACGGTTGGATTTGCACCACCCCTTGGCTCTGCCTATCTACTTCTGGCTACTGAGTGTCTGAGATTGCTGTCAAGTTCAGGCTTGCACTACTTACAAGCTCCATAGGCTTCACCAGTGATACTGTAAGTTCCTGAACCACGACTAATGGGCTTGGGAAGCTACAAAGGACTGAAGTCTTCTTAGTCCAGTACCAATCTGTTCTCAGTACACAGAAGCTTTTCAACCAAAACCATAAGGCTGAGAGGTCTACAACACGTTTCTATTTTGCTTCTGCAGAATCAACAACCTACACAGCTGACCACCTGGGAGCACTTATTATATACTGTACTGCCTGTGCTCAAACCCATCCACACCTTCTAAGATTTACATGTTTTTGTAGTACACATCTTCAAAAACTGATGTACACATCTGTCTATAAAACATATTGAAATAACAGGTAAGCTTTAACTCAAAGAACTCATCTTCCTGAATCTTCTGGCAACATCAATTACATAACAGCAAGTGTTACAATGGAAACTTTTTTTTCCCTCTCAATAGCTTTTCATAATTTCAACACTGATATTACAATTTAACTTTGGTTTGTTCAGTTTATGGAAGTTGATGACTATGCCAAAAACATTCACCTAATCTTTGAAATAGATACACCAAGGAAAACAAAACAAAACAAAACTACATCTTAAACTATAATCAAAAAATAATAATAAAAAAAAACCAAAAACAAAAACAAAATTTTTATTTGAGGGGCGGGAGTACTTGGGGTTTGGTTTTTTTGCTTTGTCTTCACAAAGGGGTTTAGAGACAGAACAGTAACTTACTATACTTAGACTACAGACATGTAACAACACAGAAGTAGCATAAAGATGAGTCCACCTTGCTAATAAAAAGGCAAACCCATCAACAATTCCTTTGCAGTAACACTCAGCCAAAGCACTGGTCTGTTTCAAGACCTTCTAAAGACTGTAAGATTGAACAGTACTAGAGCATATACCTCTTGTCAACTTTAAAAGCATTAAAATATTATGCAATTGTATCACACTCCATCTTCGTAACAGTCACTTGCTGTGATTATTAGCACCCTATAAAACTATCCAAGGTAGAACCATGATTCAGCTATATATTATCATTTTATTTTGAGCAAAACCAGAGGAAAAAAGGATTTTGCTGTCAATCAGAATCTAAAATAAAATAAATCTTAATAATAAAGCAATCATGATGGCCTATTGAAACACTGCACAGGAATGTCATTATCTGCTACTATTTTGCATAGATGAGACCAAGGGAGAAACAGTGTTCTAAAGTAGTAACTTAATTAAAGAATAATTGTTACACTCTATACCCCTCTCTTTACAGCATCTCTGGGCGTGCCAGTTTCAGCCCTACTATGTCTCACACACTAGAGGCATATGGTATCAGTTGTGGCATGCTTCACTGCCTATTTTGTTGATTACAGCCTGAAATGTACAAAAGGCCTTCTTTTTCTTTGATAAACTAATTCAACAGCATTCCTCTGTTCAGAACTAAAAATACTTGCTAATTAGTACCATAATAATGCTGGATTATCATAATGGTTTTATTATGAGTTGTATACACCAAAAAAGATTAAGCCCTTGTTGAGTTTGTGGCTCAGCAAGAGCGGTAGAAAAAAACACACCATTTGGATTTTTTGCTGTTGTTTTATCTGGTCCATATAAGCTCATTTTTTTGAAAAGTAAACTTTATATAGCAAATATGTTCACAGACAGAACTATGGTTCAAGAATGATATCAATTCTTAATTTTTTTTCATCCTGTTAGGACTCTAAGGGTGCAGTTGAGTTTGAATACTTTTGGGACACCCTGCACTTATTACACATGATGAAACCCCAAATGACAGACAATGCAAGTAAACTGAAGTATACAAATATGAGAGATGTGCCCAGATGTACTGCAGTCCCTGCAAGCACAGTCACCAATCGTTGAAGCATAAATTTCAGAGACTCCCTGCCTACCTCCCTCACCCTTAAAAGTTAAGATAGCTTCATATTCCCCCTAGATACAAGCTTTACATAGAAGGAGAAATACCCAAAGAAAACTAGATGGAGTGAAATCCAGGTCGTGACTGCATAGTTATTTCATTTAATGTGACAGCATTTCTATTGCAATTTAATACATGAAAACACCACAACAGGAAGGTATTTGCTTTGGTTTTACCTCCTTTAAAGCAGATGCCCACAATAAAGATTTGCAGCATGTGACCTACCAGATCCTCATGTTAACAGAGTTCAGGAATCTGTTCCGTTATAACATAAATTAATTTTAAAAAATTAAATTTAAAAAAATTAAGATTAATACTGAATGACTGATGCAAAAGTATATGAAAGAGCATTCAACCATGGTGGCAAAAGAAAATAGGCTTGCTGTACAGAAATCTTAGAAAACGCTTGAAGAGGGAAGGAACTGAATCATGCACTGTAAATGGGTTGTTGTTACAGTACTAGAGAGGAGGATAAAATCATTAATACTGCTTTACTGCAAGAGAAACAGCAAGAGTGTAGAATGCAGGGATACATGCCAAGTAAGAAAGAACAGAGATGGAGGTAGGCAGAAGACAGAGACAAGTCTGGGAGAGGGACTCACAGACGGGTGGGGATTTACACAAGCAGAGCAGCAGGAAAGCAAGATAATCTCTACTGCAGCATGTCAAGTGTATGTAAGAACACCACAGCGAAACAGGAGAGAATGAATGGGAAAAGGTTCCAGTCATCAGGGCAGGAACTTAAGCTCTCAACAGAGAAAGCAATGACTTTGGAGAAGAAAGTGAAGAGGATGACGTGTTGGAAATAAGTTCATGTTTTCAACCATTAAGCAAAAAAGATAGCCAGGGATGGAAGCAGACACAAATAAGCCTAGGATGAAGCCAGATTTCAAAAAAAAAATAAACAAAACCTTTCCTTGGTACAACACACAAGCTCCTGCTTAGCAACAAAGGGTGCTGGGTTTGCAGAGATTGCAGCCAAAACCTCTGTCCTGTTTTATGAAGCCTGTGTAAAACAGCATATTTCCCCCTTCCACTCATGCTACTATAATCTATCAAACAATGAAATTTCACTTTAAACTAGAAGACCACGGTTTCACTAGAGGCTAGATGACACAACTCTCTACTGCAAAGAATATGGATTTCTTCTCCGTATGAATTAAAAGAAAAACTCTTCAGCTTAAACAAAACATACTCTCAATCTCAGTTCCTCTTTACAACTAGTATACACACAATGGACAATGCACGTTTATACCCAGATACCAACAACTTCACCCATTTAAGCACACTGTACCTTCTGAAAGTTTGTAACACAAATACTCAATTTTTAGCTATTAGAGAAGTCATATAGATATAACAGAGATGAAAAGAGAATAAGCAAGTGCACATAAAGAAGGAAAATCATTTAAGAAAACTGAAATGTTTCATTTCAAATAGGTCTGAATGGAGGAAGTGGTGGACTGTAAAACCAATGGTTTCAATCTGTCAGTGTCAGATGAGGTCAGTAGGACTAAGTTTACAGTAAGATCACATAACAGATACTGCCCACTTTTTTTTAGGGTAAAATCCAGCATTCTGATGTCATATCTGATCCTTACCACAAAAAGTTATGTTAGCCAACCACAAAATAACCACCTATGAAATTCAGAGAGGCAGTCTGAGGTACTTCCGAAATAGCACCCAAGGCTAAATAAATACTGTAGAGTAGGCTCTGTATCACAAAAGCAAGGCAGAGTTTGGAACAGTCAGAATCTAGAGGGATATGAAGCACAGTCATATAATGCTTGAGCATCCCATGCGCTTCCATGATTATTTCATCTCTATGTATATACATACATATAAATGCTATATATAAACATATCCATCCATACAAAATAATGTACTTATAAAAATACTTGAGAGACAGAAATATAACACTTGAACACCCCTTGAATGCTTTCATAAGGACTTTATCATTACATATGTATCTATTTATGCACAGAGACTATATAATACACATACACAAAAATCTATGTATTAAAACATCAAAATTCTGTACTTCCAAAATTAGAAAGTAGTCACAGATAAATAGCTAGACCACCACACTTTCACAAATCCTAATTTAAATCTGGGCTCTGTTACATGTAAGCCCCTGATATTTTTGGGCCCTACTGTAAATGCACTTCCATGACTGGGGTTCAGGCTGTTTATACTACATTCCCTCTTTTAGAATTTTATTAAAAAATGCCCTAAGCTGTTGTCCCAACTCTAAAATCAAGCAGCACTTGTCTGGTATACAAATATGAAAAAATTTGCCTTTCATAGTAATGAACTATTCAGACATACACCCTAGCTACATAAATATACAATGATGTCGATTTCAAGCACGCAGCTCCACCTTGAATTTGCAGACTACTCATCATTTCTTTTGAGAATATCAAACGTATACTGATTTTTTTCTAATTTAAGCCAATTCTTTTTATAAACGGACTTGAATAAGATGCTTTTACCCCAGAAGCTATATGAAAAGTCACTGAAACACTAATATTCTAAATGCATAGTTTTACCTTCCACCAGCCCATAGTCACATTACCATTTAAAGCTCTGCCATATGTTTGCAAAGATAGTATGTGAGCTTCCACGAAGAACTCATTAATTCTAAGAAAAGTATGCCATCAATGCCTTTCAGGGTCAGTATGAAATGTTTCATAATTTAAAAGGAAATGTATGCAAGAAAAATTTCAGATATTTAGTGTTAACATGACAGCATAGAGACCCCTCTCTCTCTACTCTGTCATGCCTTCAGGACAGAGATATCTTCTCTTATCCATATATAGTGGCATACTTGGGAAGTTTCATTCCTAGTAGATTAACTAGGAGTGGGAGACAATATGAGGTATCACAGAACCAGAAAATAACATCCTTTTCATGCCATCAGTGGTTATTTCTTTATAGGTAAACCATTGCAGCAATTAAAGTAGATTCATCCAATCACTGTCCCTGAGCACAGTGATAGCTATTTCTAGGGAAGAGACTGTGATCGGACCGAGCTAATCAGACATATAAAGAAGAAAGCAGTCTTCATTTTTCACCACAGTTCATGCAACCCTTAAATCACAGTGACTAACCTCATTGCCAAAACAATGTCATCTCAAAAAATGCATCTACCAGAACAGCTCCTCTATGAGAGTGTGAAAGATCGAATTTGTCATTGAAAATGAGACACAAAACCAGACTGAAAGGGGGCTGGGGCGGGAGAAAGCAGTGTGTGCAGTGACAGGGTCCTAGCCTCGCAGCACACACGCACATTTCATCCGAGCCTGCAGAAATGAGACTCGAGCACCATGAGCCTCTTGGGTGCCCGTGAGCGCTCGCTCCCTCCACGGGGCACACCCGGCGAGCGGCGACGGCGCGGCGAAACCCCGGGGCCAGACGCCCGTTCCCCGCACCCCGTCCACCCCCCGCCCCGTGCCCGGGCTCACCGTGTGGGAGGCGTTGCTGGCCCTGAGCGGCGGCAATGCGAGGGGCGATGGCGGGCCGGTCCCAGCTCCTGCCCGGGAGACCCCAGCTCCGGTGCCTGGGGAAGACTGCAGCGGGCGGCCGCTGTCCCCTGCCCTGCCTGAGGAGAGCAGAGGGGTGAGCGCGGAGGGCACCGGCGACCCCTCGGGCCTCGTCGGGGCGGCGGCGGCCCCGGCGCTCGGCCGGCACCGCCGCCTGTCTTGCTTCGGGCAGAAGCCATTAAAAGCTAATCACCGCCGCGGCGCACACACGCACCGATCCGGCTAATAGCGCGGGCGGGCCATGCTCGCCCGGCTAAACCCTTCATCCGAGATTAACCCGCCACCAGCAGGCGCCTAACCGGGAGAACGAGCCGGCTCTGCTCCGAGCACGCCTCGAGGCTGGACGGCTGCCCGCCCCCCCCCCCCCCCCCCCCCCCCCCCCTCCCCGAGACGTCTGGCCCGGCGAAATCCCGGCGCCGCCGGGGACCCGCCGGGAGTTCACAAGTCTGCAGCGGGAAGCAGAGGCGAGCACCGTTGCCCCTTGTCAAACGCGGTCGCTCTGGCACTCGCGACGATCCCCAGTTCTCCCTGGGTTGTTTCCCCAAATGTTTCCTCTCGGCCTCCCACCACTTGCTCCCCCGAGACGAACTCGCCACCCCGCACGACAGCAGCTCGCCGGAGCCCAGCGCGCAGCCCCCGATGGCCCCCCCGGGCTCGGCTGCTGCGAGGGGGGGTGGATCATTGTTCGGCACACACGGCACAGCTACGGCGGCAGCCGCAGGGCGCCCGAGCCCCCCCGTCCTCCGTCCGCCCTCCGCCGGGCCTCCGCAGCCCGGCCCAGCGGTGGCGATCGCGGCGGCCCACTCGCTCCTTACCGGCTGGGTAGGCAGCACCAGCGGCGGCGCTAGCTGAGGGTTTTCTGGTTAACATGGCCGCTGGAGAGGAGGGAGAGGAAAAGGCATGTCAGGGTGGCTCTCCTCCGCTGCTTCTCGGCCTCTCCGGGCGGTGTCTGCTTCTCTTCTCCGATCAGCTACACCCAGACCCAGACACGTCCTGCGCTGCATCCCCCTGGCCGCGGGCCGGCCGGACAGACCCTCCAACGGCCCGCCGTCGCCTCCCGCCGCAGCCGCAGCAGCAGCAGCCGGGCCGCCGCCGTAGCCCCCGGCCCAAGCTCATCACCTCCCCCGCCCCCGCCCCGGTCGCTCCGGTCCCCTCGCACGGAGGAGGGAGCAGCAGCAGCCGGCCGGCCGGAACCCTCCTCCTCGCGCGGCGCAGCGGGGACAAACAGCGCACGGGAGCGGCAGTCCCCGCCCCGCCGGCCGCGTCCCCTCCCTCCGTCCCTCCCTGCCGCTCCCTCCCGCTTCCTACCGCTCCGCCGCCGCGCAGGCGGCGCGGCCCGCGGCTCCCCTCGGGCCCCGCACGTGCCCCCGCCGCACAACGGCCGCGCCGGCAGCGCGTCCCCGAGCCCGCACAACGGCCGCGCCGGGCCCGGGAGCGCGCCCGGCCGTTGGTCACCCCCGCGGCACAGCCATGTCTATGCCGGGCAGGGACAGGGACAGGCACGGGCACGGGCACAGGGACAGGCACGGGCACAGGGACAGGCACGGGCACAGGGACAGGGACAGGCACAGGGACAGGCACGGGCACAGGGACAGGCACGGGCACGGGCACAGGCCGCCCGGCCAGTCCCCGCCCCGACAGCGCCCGTGGGTGCCACGGGCAAGGGGGAGATGCCGGCGGGGACGTCGGCGTGTGTGAGAATCGTGGGGAGGGAGAGGAGCCGGGGGATCGCCGGCTCCTCAGGCAGCGGGGGTCGCTCTGTCAGAGAGCAAGGACAAAGGTGGCCTCGTAGGAAGAAGGATGAATAACTTGAAATGCGTAGAGGGATGAAAACTTTAAAAAATGGTAGTGGGGTAAAAAAAGCTTTTGGGATTGCCCTGGAGGCGTAAGTGCCTCAGCCTAGAACGAGAGAAAGGAGAGTGCGAGGGGTGGTACTGGCCTTGTTTTCCAAACTGCACGACGTGCTTAGTGGAGTACAATGCTTTGAATTCCTGGTTTGTCAGTTTGAACGTCACTGCAGCCAAAAATAGATGACTAAACATTTGCTCTGCTTGGGACAGCATTGAAATGAATTGTCCTACCTATGCTCAACCCCTTTGAAGTCCATACAGACCTCACAGGTTTTCCTTTTTGAAACAGCTGGTAGATGTGTAGACAGACCTCTTTTCATCCCCTTCCACAGAAAAGACAGAAAAGTGAATCTTCCCTTTACCTAAGCAAAAAAAAAAAAAAAAAAAAATCCATTCCTTTGCCTCTTCCCGTGCCACAGATACATGCATAAGCAAAGACATTTCCTGTACTGGTACAAAGAAATAAACAATTTCCCTAACCCCTCCTGTCATGCAGAGAAACAATCATACTTTCTTCCATCCACACTCACCTTTTCCTTCACTGTAGCTGAAAGAAAGCTTTGTCTTCTTCAATATCCCCATAGATGTCCGCAGACCCTCCCAATGTCCCTTCCCATTGGCTGCTAGGTGTATAAACGGTGTTTTCTGATTACTTTCTGTATTTTCTCATCATTTTCAGAAGCTGCCCATGCACGTCAAAGAAATCTGAATATCAAACACTGCAATAACATTAGTGTTCTCAGATATCTTAAATGTTTCAGGAATGGAAAAAAAAAAAAAGATACTTTTCTAGTTAGTCTGAAGAGAGGAGAGGCTTGTTCACCTTCGGACTGGATAAGAAAAACTGTAATTGATACCAATTATCTTTTCATAGGGCTTGCAGAATTTCTTCATCTTAAATGATGTGCTTTTTCTGAGTGTCAGTGTCACAGGTGGTTTCATGCACGTTCTGGAGTTAGTTACACCTTAACAATGAGATCAGACAAAGCCCACTAAGTGTCCTATTTCAACTCCTTTCCAGTCAGGTACATCATCCACACTATGCTTTCCACAGTTTATTCAGCACTTTTGGACTGCTGTGAATACTATGTAAAAAGTGGAGCTAGTCTATCACATAGTAAACTATTCTAACTCAGCGGGAACACATTACATGCTACCTGTCCTCCTTCTAAAACTGTGTGCTCTGTAAGCATTCATCTTGAAGCCTGAGAGTGTCCTTGGGCCTGTTTGGATGCCTCTCTTTCTCTCTCTCTGTCTTTTTCTCCATCTGCAACCCATCCTGGCATCTGCTGTCAAAGATAGTACCTGATGGAGTCTGAAGTGGAACTCAAGATAAGGGCGAGCCCATCTTGATTCCTTCTGAATATAATTCAAGCAACTTCAGTTTAAAAGCCCCTTTCATGCAGGATTTAGGTTGATAAAGAGGAGGAACATGCTAATATAATTGTAAAATACATTGGCTGTAAATAGCAATGCCTCTAACAGCCTCTTCAAAATCATAGAGACAGATATACAAGAAAAGAAGAAAGCAAAACCTAAATACTCTAAGACAAAGCAAAGGTTAATTCTTTTACACCAAGTCTAACCCTCTGGAATCTGAAATATGTCCTGTTGAGTGGCCACAAAACTTTTTTCTTTCTAATACTGGCCATACTGAACATATCAGCACTTTCCAGATCAGTGCTACACAGGATGAGCTCAACAGACTTCAGTTCCCAGGACAGAAATAAGTATTAAGCATCTGACAGGAGAAAGTGTATGATTCTCTGAAATTATAGAGCAAAATGAATTAGGGTTTTATTGATCCTCTTTCCTGCTCACTCATCTTTTATTACCCAAAGGTGTGAACTAACCTGTAATGATAGAAGATTAGTCTTCCCTCTCTTGCAAACAAATCCACTGAGTGTTCATGAGTGACAGACTACTTAGAACCACAGAATAGTTTAGGTTGGAAGGGACTTTTAAAGGCCATCTGATCTGACACAGGGACAGTTTCAAAACGATCAGGTTGCTCAGAGCCCTGTCCAGCCTGATCTTGAATATTTCCAGGGAAGAGGCATCTACCACCACTCTGATGGCACCACCTATGCCGAAGATCTCTTACTCATATCTAGTCTAAATCTACCCCCTTTTAGTTGAAAAACAGTACCTCTTGTCTTATCGCAACAGGTCCTACCAAAAAGTTTGTCCCCATCTTTCTTATGGGCCCCCTTTAAGTATCAAAAGGCCACAATAAAGTTTCCCTGGAGCCTTTTCTTCTCCAGGCTGAACAACACCAGTTCTCTCAGCCTGTCTTCACAGGGCAGGTACTCCATTCCTCTCATCATTTTTGTGGCCTTCCTCTGGACCCACTCCAACAGGTCCAGCAGGTACTTGCAAGGGGCTTGTAAGATAATGTCATCAAAGCACTTATTTTTAAGAGAAATACCTGAAAACTTGCTTTCCATATGGGTACCCAAAGAGGCCTGCAGTCTGGAAAGTGCCAGCTCGGTGGGGCACAGGCAGTACTGGTTCTGTACCACAGAGAGCATCTGAGGAAGAAGGTGAAGAGGCAGCAGTTGGAAGTGCTGATAGAATCAGAAGGCTACTTGCCACAGCTATCTGGAAGAGGCTTAGGTTGTTCTGTTATAGATATCATCCTCCCATGATAAACAGTACCAAGTGTTCTAGAATAAAAATTAACAACTATCTGGTAAAAATGAAGTGGTGAAATCACAACCATTAAATGAGAAAAAAATACATTAAAAAACCCCAACAGAACCAGAACAGTCTAGAATAAAGCATGTTATCTGTAAAACTTTGTCTAAAAGTATTCCTGCCCGCGTAGTGCATTAAAATGAATTATTGAAGATAATATGCTAATACAAAGTGATACAGAGCATGCTGTGTTTCTTGAGCCATTCAGTCAGCGCCCTTGTGACCAAGACAGATTCTAAGCAGACTGTGAGGGGCTGCTGAGGTCTGTTTTGTCAGGCTGCCTTGGGGCCCAGTTCATATCTAGTTGCCCTGTTAGAACACTGTACCTCCTTAGCATCACTGTGAGATCTCCTATGCCTGTCCATTTACCTCTCTAAAGTGGGTGCTGGTTAGGGTTTAATTATATGGGTCTTTGGTATGTAGTTGTAGGGCAAGCGAGACTGGCTGGTCAGTCACACAGCATATCTGCCACTGTGGTATTAACATATGCTTGTGTGGTCAGACACCAGGGAATTCCTGAGAAGCCATGCATGTCCACAACTGCAGTGATGACACTGTGGAGCTCCCACAGTGACGGCTGCAGCAGTTGCTCAGCACCTTGTTATGCTCTGACTATTCTCAACAGACACAGCAAACTATTTTGGCTTTACATAAATGACCTTTAGGTAAAGCAAATACAAAGCTCCTCAAACATCATGGGCTTGGAGTGCATGGCACTTAGGGACATGGTTTAGTGGTGGACTTGGTAGTGTTAGGTTAATTTTTAGATTTGATAAACTTAAGGGTCTTCCCCAAGCTAAAAATTATTCTATGATTCCATGAAAAGTAGAGGTAAGACAAGTCTAGAACAAAGAAAGTAAAAATCTGGTCTTCTGCTATCTTTTAAACATCCCCTCATACTAAACAGAATCTTTACTCATTCTCAACATCTTTTAAAATGTTCTAGGACCTAAGCTATTTAAAAATACATTGATTTTCCCCCATTGTTTTTGAGTAGCAGACCTTAGATGCTGAGGTAGAGACATTAAACCACTTAGAATATGTCTCACGATCAATTAAACATGGGTCCAAGTCTGTTGTCTCAGCCAGCAATACGTATTTTAAAAGTAAACCCTTAAGCCCACTAAGTGGTTGCCTCAGGATGGCCTGAACATAATCAGCACCAGGTCTTATTAATTTGTTGTGGATAATTTAGGCATGAGCAGGACTGTATACACTACAGTGTTGTCTTTCAGCAGTTTATGCTGAGAACAGTGTAGGCGGTTCAAAATACAGCAGCCTACAAATACTAGCACTGCAGATGGAAAGCACACCAGTCAGGCCTTGACTAGCTCTCAAACATACACTTCACTGTATGGCACACCTGTAAGGTTTGTGACTCCACCCTCTCTCTACCATTCCCAGAAACAAAAAAATCCCAGCAGTCCCACTTGCAACTTAGAATAAAATTGTTTTTCAATGCAATTATAAAAAATGAGGTTACATATTCAGAGCAAGAGTGTAGAGAGTTACTGACACAAGTCAGCTTGCTAGTACATATTCATACTGACATGTGGGTATATGAAGCTAAACTGGCTTGCCAGGTTCAGGTGTTTGTTGGCCTTCATTTCAGTGTGTGTTCTGTTGAGGTTAAACTTTATTCTGTGTTCAAAGGTTTAAGAACTGCTATTTAAGAACACATAATTCACAATTTCTCTTACCATATTAAGACAAACAAAGGATATTTTAGTGGTTACCCTGAAGAGAATCTCTGAGATCCTGTAAGTCTGCAAGCACACAAGTAATTTTTTATTCTTCTGCTGTTACAGCTATATTGTGGGAGATTATCTCACAACGTTTGTATTTTAGTGGTGGCAAATTACATATTAAGTAGAATGCTTTTTTATTTCACCAGACTATGCCAATGTTTCTAGATTTCTGTATTATATATTTCCTATCTAATTTCTGGATTCTTATAGAATTAATATTCATCAGGACACTGGACTTATTCCTTTCTGTATACTCTCAGCATGTGTAATGGAAGGAGAAATATTCCTGTTTTCCTGATGGAATCCATGGAATAGCATTAATATAAAACTAATCTTAGGGAAAAAGCCTAATGCTGGCTGATTTTTTTTTAGCTGATGGCACACCCCCCTTTATGTACTCAGGAAAAAAGTGAACCTTTTGAACAAGAAAAGCAGGAAATGACTTATGTGTCCTTAACCCTTCTTCTTCTGTGGACACTTCCCACCATGTTGTGAAGCTCCTCTGTTTCCCCAGCTACACAAACAAAGGAAGATGTGATAATTGCAGAGGCATAAATTAAAACTACTGTCTCTCATGTCACTTGAATATTAATCTTACCTAAAAAGGTCCTATAAAACAACTATTACTGCAAGTTTAATATGCAAATGGTAGTCAGGATTTCTACCAAACTCTTTCAGAGAGAAACCACAAGCTTGTTAAACCTTCTGTCATTTCTGAATTCAGCATCCTGTTGTAATCACCTTGAAAATCAATATGTAGAAGCCTAGGGTAATCTTTCTTGCACTCATTGTGTCGGCTACTCAGTTTCAAAACCAGCTGTTCATACATGGTGTCAGTCACAGCTGTTGAAACCCTGGTAACATTTGCTCATCCAATTCCACATGTAAAAAAAAAGAGACTTAACTTTAAAGGTTTTATCGGAGTCGGCTACACTTCATAGCAGTGTTTCATGGAAGCTGGGATTTAATTCTATCAGGTGCTGAGAGGTTTCAGCTCCCCTGAGTCAGTGGGCCCAGGATCTCACAGGGTGCTCTGAAACTAAGAAATGACATATCTCACTCAATTGTGATAAAGCTCATTAAAATCACTGCTCTATGAAAGCACAAAACTGAGACGTAATTAAAAGATAATGGGTCAGAGGAACTCAGAAACTGGAAAGAACTCTGACCAAGTTCTTTTCCTCACCCAGGATTTCTCTGTGCAGAATTTATTGATAATAAAAGGAAAATGAATCATTAAGTCCCACAGCCTGAGTGTTATACTGTTACCTTGTATAATCTACTGTTGGTATTTACATGGTGACTTTTGAGTTAAACCATGAGCCACCTGCTGAAAGGCAAATTTAAGGCTACATGCTGTTAAAGAACTTTCTCATTAAAATATAATCAAGGTTTGTTAGACAACAAGAAAAGAACCAACCTGATGTGCTGCATTAAACTGAGTGGGAACTGAAGATATCAGTTAGCTGTAAAGAGTTCTTCAGCTCTCCGTTTTGAGGCATGAAAGCCTTACATGGGCTTACCATGGGAAAAAGAGACTACATCTATTGAGTGCACAGAATAAGAGCCCCTGACCGTGTTTTCTAGGGATAGTAGGTACAACATACACAGTACTTTCTCTTCTGTAATGACCCTCCTTACTCTTCTCTGTTTATCTCCATGAAAAGGATTTTAAATGAGCATGGTCAGACTGCTACTTGAGTAACAAGAAGGGATGTGCCGGCATGTATTTATGGTGGGGAGGGAAAGTTAAGAGTGATCTTCTTGATGCCCCATTCCATTCAATAACTAACTTACTACTGGTCCTTTGGTGTGGAAGTACCTTAAGCTGCCCAGCTTCTCATTTACACCGCTGTGTGAATGCTTGGCGGATGTGTCTATTAAGGTGTGAAGAGCGGGAGAAGAAAAATAGAAAATACATGATGTGAAAACGAAAAAGAGGCTTTCATTTACTATCATCATTTTTAATCTCCTTCCAAAGGAATAAATGTGCACATTAACACACAAACAGTTCACAATAAGTTCAGAAAATTGAACCTTAAAATCACTGTATAATTTGGAAAATTAAATAAATGAAGGAAAATTCCTGCAGATGTTCTACCCATAGAGAAAAAGAGAAGGTAGGCCCAAGGGATACTTCAATATGTTTGCTAGTTTATTAGCAAAATTAATCCCAGTGGTTTCAAAAAGGCCACTCACACACAGTTCCTCTTTTGATTAGGATTGGGGCTTTAAATTCTACAGAAAATCTTTTGCTTAGCTGAGATTTTAATTTTAATTTTAATTTTAATTTGCAGAATGTCAGAGGTTGCTACCTACAAGCAACTCCCTATAAACAGATTTAGTTGTGTGTAAAATGGTGACATTAAACATGTGGGGCTAGGCTTAATAAGTGCCTAGCCCATAAAAGGAAATCACATGTGGCAGAAAAGATAGGTGCCGGTGCCCATTCCAGTGCTTGGAAAAGTGTGCTGTGGTGTCAAAGCAGATAGACAGAAACCACAGGTGACACAGTACTCCTGATATTTCCCCTTGCATGAGCTGGCCAGTTCAAGAACATCTTGTGAAGATGCCATCTGCATATTCTTTAGAGAAAAAGAGTCACTGTCACCACAGAGTCCCCTTCTGTACAATAAACTAATGGCAAAAGCACTCATTTGGCAAAGTTCAGTACAAGCTGCTGGATCTGGAAACAGGAGTTCTTGACTTACTGGATCAAAGAGATGAAGTGTTACAGAAGAGAAGCGTTAAAGAAGAAAAAGATTATTGCTGTGATAAAAAGTGGTTTTTTAAATGTTACGTAAAACATAGTAATATTCCATCTCCCTAGTCATGCAATATGCAAAGTTTTTGTGAGCATTTTGAGTTCAGGTGAGCATTTTCAAATAGAGCTTAACTTTGGTTTATAAAGGCTATTGATCTATTTCCATAAACAGAAAACACACTGAAAAATGGGCAGTAAAATCCCAAGAGACAAAAAGAATGAAAGTACAGGGTAGGAAAGATAACATGAGAAAGATTAAGGAAAGCCATGTAGAAACAGAAAAGAGGATGAAGCAAAGATGCAAAATACAATAATCTTTTATTTTCTGACATGAGCTTCCTGGTAGAGTGACCTTTGCCTTTTTCCATCTCTCCATTCAGTGCTGCTTTCACTTTTATGTTTTAAGTCAGCTTTTTGTCTCCAACTTCTTCTGATCTTTGCTCTCCTAATGTTGTCCTTCAGTCAGTGGGGAAGCTGCAGATGGACCACTGCTGCTGTCTCCCAATAAGTATAAGTTATGCCATTACAGGACTGTTCCCTTCCAGCAATCAGAGTGGGTGATGATTGGAATCCTGCTGTCTGCAGGGCATCAGTTAGCGAAAAGGAGAGCTGGAAGTATGAGAGAATGACTGGACAGGATCAGTGGGCTTAAGACTGCTGAGCAAAATGTAAGGGGATTTTCCCTGAATGCAAATAACTTACTTCTTGATCAGTTTCTTTCCTGAGGGCTCCGTGCTAGTCCTACCCCTTCAGCTGAAGAATTTGTGTCTGGGCCACTATCCCATAAGTGTTGCTGCAGTGCAAGTAGGCACAGGTGAGTGGGAACCCAGCTGGTGACAGCCTCTTGGGGAATGAATTGGGGCCCTGATAGGTAAACTTAAAAAATTTAAATTTTCTAAGGAAGTGACTTTCTAAAAGCTCATTAGTTTCAGTTCAATCAATTTTCCCTATATCCATGTTTTATTTTATTCTATTGTACGTTTATTTCTAGGTCCTTCCTTCCCTCACACCCAGCTTGATAGATTTGTCCAGTCTGCAATTGCAGGTGTAAGTTCTTGCCATATGCTGAAGTCCTCTACTTCCATTGCTGTGCTTTTGATTGGCATGAAGGACTACAAAATGAATGTTACCCTGACAGCCAGGTGTTCATGGTGGCAATGACATCTTCCCAGTTAGCTTTCTGGATAAGATTTTCACCTTGCACTTCAGTTGCTCAGTAAAGCACGCCAAGCTTCTTGTAACTGTGAGATAACCTGGATACCATGAAGGACTCCACATTCCCGAGAGACACTTATTGCAAGTTGACAACAATTCAGGTTTTCTGACCCTAAAGGCACCTCAAAATGGCATGGTCAGAGGGATGAATTCCTTAATCACTGGGTAGACAAAGATTCATTCAGGCAGCAAAAAGGTGTCTTCTCCTAGAAGTTGTAATGGGTTGCCAGACTGGCAACTGTACATAAATTACAGTTTCAAGAATATGTACTAAGTTGTCTATTTCTGAAAGGCAACACAGGCCATGTGTGATGTGAGGTTATAACATAAGTCTAAGACATTTTCAGTGCCTGGAGAGTTCCACTGAACAGAGAGGTGGTATTACATACTGGCAAAATGAAAGTGAAAACATTCTTTTCATAGCAAGTACTTCTCTCTGGCTTTTTAATGAAGTAATTCAGTATAAATATGTGCCATTAACTTTTGGGGGTTTGGGTTTTGTTTGTTTGTTTTGTTTGTTTTAGATAATTAAGTCTTCCTTGGCAAAGTGCCAGAACCACAGGAAACAAACCAGAGGACCAGAGGCACATGAGCTGATAAGAATGGAGCACACTTTTCACAAGGATAGCTGATTATTTTATAATGTATTTCTTAAAATAATTTTTCTCTTTTGGCTTTTAGCCAAAGTCGTAGTTGCTGCCTCCAAGACTTAAATTAGAAATTCCACACTGCTCCACAGCTTTTTCCGAATCCTGTAAAAATGCAAAATTGGTGCATTTCCTAGAATTTACCCATGGTATTCATTTCAGAAGAGCTTTCTCTCTTCAGGCTGAAAGCTGGACTGCAAAGAAGTGTGCACATTGTTTCATATATATACACATTTATTTTTTTATATGGAAAGATAAATAATCAGAACATGTTGATCCCTTGAGAAGATAATGTTTTTGAGTAAATATTCAACTGTCATAGTATTAGATGAGCTGAAACAACATCAGTTAATATAGCAGATCACCCGTGCTCACTTTTAGGAAGTTAACAGCAGTGGATAGGAACCTGTTTGACAAAAAGGCTATTCATAGAGGCCATCAACATCAGGTAAGACATCTGACTGCTTCATGGTGTCTACAGAGAAAGCCATAAATGTTTAGAAGTTTTTCTATGCAAATTGTTACATAGAGAAGAAACTTCCTCAATTTATTTTCACCTATCCTGAGAATTTAAACCCTTTCTTACCACTATGGAGCAAAATCCTCCATGATCTGCATGAGAGGATAACCAAGGATCCACAGAATATCTCAGCCATGAAACATGACAATCTTTGAATGCATCCCCAGGAAACAGTTGCTTAGGGAAAAAAAACAACGGTTAACCTCAAGCAAGCAAATCTCTCACAAGGAGGCATTTTCATTTCCCATGTTCCCCAAGCACTGTGATATGAAGTTTTTGAAATGACAGTAGGTGCAGAAGACAGGGGCTCAGGAAGAGAACGTGTCCCAGGGATATGATGTGGCTCCCACAGCTGTGAGGGAAGCATCAGCTTAGAAAACAGCATCCAATATAGCACGTCTGCCACAAGCATCAAATGGAAGAAGGCAAAGCTAATTCCCAAAAAGCCAGCCATCTACAATCAATGCACTTACCAGCAACTTGTGTAAGAATGTCTATCAGTTGCATAAACACTGCTCACACAACTCAATGACTAAAACAGAATTGCTTTGGCCACTCATCTAAAAGTGTAAAGCATCCTGACATCAGGTGCGTCACTGAACTCTGGACATCACGTTTTTTCTCAAACATTGCTGCTTCTTCTGAGTACTGTATTTTTTACATAGGAAATAACAGTGAGGTCAAGTTTTCTTTAAGAGCAGATTTAGAACATGACAACTTCTGCTTTTGAAAGTAGATTGCTTTGGACACCTCTGGGCCTTGCTCTAAATATAAATCACCCATGCAGTATGCTTGTCAGCTTAGGCTAGACATGTCATACAAGGGTTGGTTGGGTTTGGGATTTTTTTCTTTTTTTTTTTTTTCACCTAGATATAAGCAAATCTCAATGTAGAAACTTGAAAAACAACAAGACTACTGTCATCTTCAATAAAGAGGAAGAAACAGAAGCACTCTGCTCAAGCCCTTCTTTCCCATATTGCTCATAATTTGTCAAGACTGCCATTTTCTTCTCCTGAAGTGATTTAGAAGGCAATTTCTATTTTGCTACAGGTCCTGGAAAAGTCGACAGAACATCATGATGTTGCTTTTTTCATAGCAGAAGAAGGACTTGGTATGAGACTGATTTATAAGGAGCAGACATTATGGCAAACATGGAACTCTCCATGCCCTGAATGGGAATGCTCAGTACCAGCACAGTTCTGGTTGAGCTTCAAACAAAAGTGCTCTTCATCCAGCTCTGATTAGGAAACACAACTTTGCTATGCTGTTTCCAGTAATATTGGACAAGATCAACAGAAGTGCATTTCTACAGTCTGCATCTTTAACATCTGTATCAAAGCATGGATTTGATATCCGCTTCTTAATCATTAGCTCATAGTGTGTGTAGCTGGTGCTTGCAAAAAATTTAGCTTTGTATCTTTAAGGACTGCATGTTTCCTTTGAGACTGACACTAATTTCAGCTGAGCCCTGGGCAAGAATAACATGAGTGCTGCAAGCCTTCATGGGGCTCTCTCCTCAGTAATGCTGTGGAGAGAGCATCTTTGCACACCCGTGACATGCCCTAACCTTTCCTTTTCAGCTGTCTGTGACTTTGCCCCCTCAGGCTATGATTGCTCCATCTTTTCATTTTTGAGGCTTTTCAGACTTTGACACTGTTACAGACAGTGCTGGAAGCCAGGAGCAGGGGAGGGATGTGATAAGGAAGAAGGATGTGTTGAGATTGAGAGGGAAACTAGGGAATTCAGTATTTGCTATGATCTGCCACTATCAAGTCAGTGCACAGTGTGGATAGACAGGTGTGGACTGAAGGGATAGGCTCTGCTTGTCCAGAGCTCTGGGAAGATGGATCTCTCTGGGTAAATAGACTGAATACTGCAGTTAAGATTTCCTATTCTGTTTAGTAATACCAAGGAATCTTTCTTGGTTCCTGTAGACTTTTTCACAACATAGAGTGTACCCTTTTCATATGCAATATGAAAGAATCTGGCAGATACAAACAGCTTCTTCAGAAAGAAGTTTTTATTTTGTGGTAGAATGGAGTGATACACTAAACACTACAAGCTGTGAGAATGGGTCAGTGAGACTCATTCTCACTTTTGGCTTGAAGGAAACAAACTATTTGGATCTCCAAGAATCTCCAGTCACACATGAGTGACACAAAAAAGTTGACAGCTCTATTTGGTAATTTATCCTCCTGTAGGCTTTATCTTTCTAGACCATCTGTCCAAAAGATACAAAACCCAAAAGATGTTGAAGTAGGAGCAGTTATAGCTGTAGTCAAGAATTAGTCAAGACTGTGCTACCTAGTGACTTTGATCTCCCTTCTGTTACCTGTTCCTTCACCTTGCAAGCTTTCCTAGTCAATGCTCTTTTATCGGAGTCTTGTCCTTGTTCTGTATTTGAAATTCAACTGAGATATCCTTAGTGTAACCAATCTATCAGTTATCTTCTAGATATTAAACAAATCTATCAGATCTAGATCAACCATTCTATTTTCATCCCACAGGTCTTTTTCTTGTTAGACAGCTTCTGAATCTAGACTGCCTCTTCAAAGTTCACTTTGCGCAACAGCATCTGAATGGCAAGCAAAAAAAAAGGATATAAGAAAATGCAGCTATTGTCAGAAATGGAGACAACTGCAAAAGTGGGTCATGAGAGTATTCTACAGCAGAAGCTCTAAATCTGTGAAGTGGGTCAAGATGTAAATTAACTCTCAGCATCTACCTGGGACAAGTGCCCATCTGCACACTGATTTCAAAGCTGTTTCAACATGCAGATTCATAGATTTTAAGTTCAGATGGCTCTGTGGTGATCACCTAGTCTGAAGTCCTGTGTAATACATGCCTTAGGCCCTCTCCCCCCAAAAAATCCTTCTTTAGACCACCACATCAGTATTTTAAATAGAAGATGTATTAAAAAAAATCAGTCATATTCCCAGTGGTAGAGAATTCATCATAAGCCCTGTGTGTTGAACTTCAGTAACTCTCCCCATTGTTACAATACTTTGATTTTATTTCTCATCCGAATTGGTCTATGTTCAGCTTCCAGCAATTAGTTCTTGTCTGAGGCACTTTGTATCTGATTTGATTGCCCTGTATTACCAAATTTCAGCTCCCCACCTAGATTGTCAAAGGCTTCTCTTGCATTCATATTGTGTATCATTTAAATGTGATCAGTAGATAGAAAGAAAGATTTATGATATATATATTAAAAAAATATATTTCAAGACCAATTAATAACATAGTGTGGGTTATATGTATTATTTTCAGAATGAACATTAACAGTCCTCACTCATAGACTGCACAGGTCAGATTTTGCTGGCTGCTGGCAATTTGTATTGTAATTGCCACTGTGTAGAACAATCTGACATTCTTTCTCTTGATTGCAAAAATCAGATTGTTTTAATTCTTGAGAAAAATGATGCAAGCTTAAAAGGCAAAAAATTTCAAGTCAAAAACCTCATAAATTTGTCTGACTGCTAGATTGTATTTCCCCACCTATAGCAGAAAATAAATATGTAACTCAGAAAGTAACAAGAGACACAAATCTTGCCTTCCAGAGCTATTAGCCATTTAGTTCTGAGCATAACCTCACTTATTTTTGTAACACTTAATTTGATTTCAAAAGAAATGTATGATACTGTAGCTAATTTCACCCTTATATCCAAGCTAATTTACCTTGCCTTTGCATGTAGCATCATGTAGCTGGAAAAGATTATTTTATTTGGGTAGAGTTATGGCAAAAGTGCTTATTATATTCTGCATGTGTACTGGTTGTTTTCCCTCCAACTTAGAACCAACTGATTCCATGCTGTGCCTGTCATTTTCCATGAGAACATTGAAGAGTTTAGGAACTGCATCAAAAAACTCCCAGGTGAGAGAAGCACTTTGCAACCTCTATCAGAAACCAAAACAGCTACAGAAAATACAAGGCAGAGCAAAACCAAGAACAGTAGAATTATTCATGTAACCATCTTAATAAAATTGAATCTTCTGAAATTACTTTGGATTCTTTTGGATGAAGTGAGATATGCTCAGGTAAATGTGACTGTTATGGAATTTAAATTTTTTTTCCCTGAATGATTCCAAAACACTTTTGACAGTGCAATAGTAAAAAGTGAGTAAATTCACTTGTTTGATGCTCAGGGCTGAACAATGGAAAAAAAATACATTCTATATTGTCCAGGTCAAGAGTTTAGATATATTTTTCTTTTAAATCAGTTTGCCTCACCAGTGAAATAAAATCCTTGTTTTTATACAATAAAGTATCTGTTTAGTATCTATTTTTTATTTATGTTTTTATATATCCCAGTCAGACTACAAAGATGCTGTGAGTAAAGTTGTAAGATATGTGATGTACAAGATATAGCTATGTAATTGGAAGATGTACATTCTAAAAATGCCAGCCAATGAGAGCAAATCAAATCTTTCCAAAGAGCATGAAAACAACACAAGCATCTTTCCAACACCAGAACATAAAATACATTTAAGTGCTATGTTAAGTATTATGTTTTTGAGGGGTTTTTCTAGAAAAATCTCTATCTAACACTGAGTTTTAGGTAAAAAGAAGTACCAGAATATAAGAAAAGCATTTTCTGTAGGTTTACACAAACTAAGAACACTCAAAAGTAGCAGCAGCAGCAATAAAAATACAGAATATTTACCCTCCGTGCTTCCAGAAGCATTTTTAATGCAGAATAAAAGAAAGGTGAAATTCAAAGCCAAGTGCCTCACAATTGAACAATAGATTAGCACACCAAGATTGCTTGCCAGTGTTTGTGGACATGAATGGGACCAGAGGAGGTACACTGAGACCACTTCATGTGACTTCACACAACCACAGCAGTGACAAAAAACCTCACATAGGCTATAACCATTATTTATTACCTTATTGAGATCTTTTTCACAGCCAGGAAACAGATTATTATCAATGGGAGTTAGGCTTGAAAGTATCCATGGGTATACTGTAAAACATGAGTTGAAATAAGATATGTGGAGAAACAAATGTGTGAGTTATGAAGCATTTCAAATCAAGTAGTTACAAATTAGTAATGTGGTATTGGCTATTCAGGCTTTTACGGGGAAATAGATAAAAACAACACAGTCTGCTGATTGCTCAGGCCTTTCTTCTTCCTATCAATAGGCCAGGCACCAGCAAACCCCCAGATACAGAAAGGCACCAGGTTCTGCCTGGCTTCCCATCTGAGCTTCTCGTACCCTGGGGCAAGGAATGGAGCATGATGCATGCTAACACACCAAGAGGGTACTTGTTGCATGAGAAAAAGATCCAGAGGTCTCCTGGAGGGAATCTCACACTTTCTCCTAAAGAGTCTCACTGTTTCTAATTGAGCCTGGCCAGGTCTAACCAGGCTTGGTAGGGACATAGGGCAGGGCTGTTCATCCCTCAGGGCGCCCTGGAGGCATTCTGGCAGATGGGCACAGAAAGTCTATGGGGTTGTGCTCCTGGGGTAAAAAAGAAAATACATCTGGGATTTTTAGTCCTGAGGAGCACAGCTTTGAAGGTCTTATTTTATGGTAGTGCACAGGCCAGACTTTCTAATATAAGATGTCTCTGGACAGAAACCTCAAGCCAGGGGCACACCAAGGCCTTTTCCTTGTTATTCATAGATGAACATGAGTTGTTTGACTGCTGCTAATACTTTCTATGGTACATTGCAGGTTCCTCTCCAATGCAAGTGGTGATGGGCTCTGACGGTTGGTATTCGGGTAAAAAATATGTTGTGTGCTTCTGTCATTTTGTCTGTTGAGGGTGGGTAAGAAAATAAAATGTTCTGCTTAGCATTTAGTCCTCAGGGCTTTGTCCCTGCTCACTTGTAAAGTAGATAAAATGTTGTCCTAAAGTTAGAGAAACATAGGATTAACATCAGAATATTTCACATGAAAATGAAGAGTATCATGAGGGCACACTAATGATACTGGTGACTACCAAGGACATCACTTCCATGTTATGTATTATTAAATTTGTTTAATATCCAGAAGCTAGCCATACAAAATTAAAATCTTGCCTGATTAGCTATCACAGCTACAGATACAGCAGTGATGGTTCAGCTTCAGGCTATGACTATCAAGTCTTGAGTTTTTTCTAGTTGTTGGCTAGACAACTTCTTTCTCCTCAGGTCTTTTGGTGCCAAAGTCTGTCTAGGTCAGTCAATACAAAGTGGCACTGATTGAAGAACCAGCACGACATTTTTGGGAGGGTGAGGGGAGCCGTTTTGGGGTTTATTTCTATTGTTGTATCTGCAGAGAATCAATAGGCTAAACCCAAGTAACTTTCCTTGTGGTGAACAAACCAGTCTGGCTCTGCATGTATAATGAATCAGGACAATCCAAACAGCAATTTGAAGGAAAAGGTTGGTTTAATTTTGTTTATGAAAGGAGTGTCTTCTTTTTTTGAGCTTCATGGGTGACTATATAAAATAGAGTTTGCAAATCAAAAATGTTTCCAAATATAGCTCTGCTGTTGGCTTGGAGGGAGGTTGTAAGACTAGAAAATGGCACTGCTTCTACCACTGTATGGATGACATAGTGAAATGTCTTCTAGCTAAAAAGGTAGCAGTTCCTCACAGAACTAAATATCGAAAATTAGAAGAAATTTTGCAATTGATTTTGTAGGATAAAGTAGTTCTTAGCATACACCTAGAATTATATGTTTTTTAAACGATTGAGAGGTTTTTAGTAGGCTAGCTGGGGATTTTGAAATCACAGTATATATTTAGCTAAATGCATTTTCTTCAGTAAAGCTGCCCGTTTGTAAATCACGAACCAGCAATCATTTGTTAAAGTTTTAACTTTCTATTTTCGCACATGAACTTTCTGACAAAGTTTTTGAAGACTCTTTTCTTTCTCATCGGTGTTTTTGAGGCTAAGCATATTGCATCTAAAAGTTGAGGTAGGTTTTCTGGGACAAGCTATCTGGGACATTTCATTTCATTTAAACCTACTCTTCCAGTCCTACTGTCTTTGTAAAGTAGCATGTAAATTCTTGATAACTGTTCTATATGCATAAGCAAGACACTATCAGCCATTTCACCATTACAATATCAATTCTGTAAAAGACTAACAGTTGTCCAAGCTGTTTAGCCTGTGAACAATATTTAAATGAACTCCAATTGCAGACTGCTATGCACATTCATAACTTCTATGCACTGCTTCCGCATAGAGAGTTGTTACTGCTTCAGAGCATCTGGTCATGCATGATTATAAGCAGATCTAGCTCTACTTTCATCCTGTCTACAATCTTGACATATCTGTCCTCTGCTGAAAATGAGTAATGTGGCTTCATGACAATTCAAGTGTCATCACACTGTGTTAATAAGGCCTTCATATCAGCATCAGGAGGAATGTGTTGACACCTTGTTTACAACCATTCTCCATGGACATCCAGAACTGACTCTCCTTTCACTCACATCTACTTTACAGTGTGCAATTCCACTGGCTTTACAGGTACTTTCCCTTGATAGCCATCTGAGAAGAGAATCAGATTCATAATTCTCTGGCTCTGCTCATTCTGCAGTTGAATGTCAGTTTAAGATCTCAGAGGTGCAGAATGCTTTGAATGCCTTTGTGCATAGTTATTTTAAACATAAAATTATAAACATAACAGTGCAGTTTTGAATTAAAAAAAAAAAATGTTTAAATGTAAAACCTTAAGCATATTAAAGCATAAGCCTGATAATCATGTGGACCGTATTTTTTGTTCTCCCCGAGTGCTTAAGGCTAGAAGTTTGGTCTGGCCTTCCAATATGGACCAATGATTTCAATTTTATGTCCCTGATATGTAATTTTTGGACTGAGACATAAGAGAAATTCCATTTTTTTTTTCTTAATTATTAAAATCTGTTCTATTTTTAAAATTTTATCATGGGAGTGAGGTGCATCTAGAAATAAGCAGAAAAAAAAATCCAAAACAGATTCCTCTGTATCTCTGGTGTAGCTGCTATTGTAATCTCTGACTTCACTCATCAGGACATCCCTACTACCTGTTAACCATCTGCTTATGGTCTTTACTCCTCAGCTGATCCCAGATAGGCTGGTAGTACTCAAATGCCTTAAATACCACTCCTGTTCCAGCTTCTGTGGTTTGTCTTTTTTTCTTTCAGATATTGTGTTTGCAAGTCACAGAAATCTATGATTTCGTTTCCAATGTCCTCCTCTCTTTCTTACGCTGACTTTCCACATTACCTCTTCTGTCACCTTCTTCATTCTTATTTCATCAGGTCTGTTCCTCTGTGCATTTCCCCCT
The DNA here is from genome assembly GCA_038380795.1 of Pyrocephalus nanus. NCBI lineage: Eukaryota > Metazoa > Chordata > Aves > Passeriformes > Tyrannidae > Pyrocephalus > Pyrocephalus nanus. The sequence goes on along the minus strand of CM076262.1, from coordinate 10,304,774 downwards.
CCACCTTTATTTTTCCTTCTCTTTTACCACAGCCATCCATATAATTGCTGCAGTATGGCACTGTACCAATTCCCTCATTCCTCCCCATAAAATTCTCTTGATTCTTTTGATGAAAGAAATAAGGGAGGAGTGAGATGATAGGCTGAACTGTATTCTCCTCTAACAGGAGGAGTGAGTTCATTGTCCTCATCTTCTCTGCATTGTAATATCTCTATTATTCTCTTCTGACTCAAATAAACCATTCCTGGTAATATCATCTTCCTTCCACATCTTGCCAAGCCCATCATCCCCTCAGTATGATCCCGGCTGTGGGTTTCCGTTTCCAGAGAAAACTCTTGCCCATGTCTCTTTGTCCCTTCTCTCATTGTTATAGTGGCGTAGTCAAGAAGACATAAAGTCCATCAGCTTCTACGAGGGGAAAAAAGTGGTTTTCCACTTCTCCCTGCCCAGCCAGGAATGCGAGTGAGGAATTTGCACAGCTCTGGCTGCAGCCTCCTACTCCTGTCCCCAGCAGCTGCCGCTGCCCCTTGCCAGCTCCTCCTCCAGCAGCCGGCTTTGCCACGGCTCCTCCTGCCTCTGAAACTCCCGGCTGCCCTCAGGCATCGCAACCAGTAATCCGCTCACGGCTCAGGGGACTGTAAATGCCTGCTTACCTGTAAATATGTATACAGGCACAAGGCTTACGTATATAAACGTGTGTATATTATTTTTTCCCATGTGTTCATGGGCATATATACACTTCTATGTTCTCACGTGGAAACAAGTGGCATCCTGGTTCTCTCTGGGCACGAAAGCAGGCTTTTTTGAAGCGCAGCCATGGCACACCAGTTTTATCTGCCTGTTCCAAATCTATTTTGGAGAAAAATTACACCTTTGCATGTGATTATGTATGTTTGCATCACATAGACTTGGCTGTAGCAAATTTTTCTAAACTCTTTTCATGTCATGTATTTCCCTTAGTCCTTGCATTTTTTGAGGCAGGGCTTGGCTTTTCATACCTGTAGGAAACCCAAAAAGGCTCCAAATCCTACTTGTGCAGGCAAAGTATGTTTTAAAAATAAATTATTTCTAAAAATATACCTTCCAAGAAGAATTTATGCAGATAGCTTCTGGGGTCCCAGGTTTTTCACAACGCTCACTACTAGATGGGGAAAAACAGCTTAGCTGAATACAGTACAAGTGTGTCAAATGTAGCTTTAAAATTGTGCTGTGGCGAAAATGCTTTAATTTTTCACAGGCATTGCTGTGGTGTGGGAAAGAAGGAGGAACATAGATGAGCATTTCTTTGTGCAGAAGGTTGGGTGTTTCTCAGCAGCTCTATTCTCCATTCTGCTCCCTCACAAGCTTGACTCCTTGCCTGAGGCTGGCAAGAGGCAAGTCTCCTTCTCTTGCATTTCTTGCTTTCTCTACAAAATCCACTGAGGAGCTCCACCCTTGCATTCTCACGCTTCTTAATGTAACTATAAACAGCACCCTACTTGCTGCCAAATCAAGTTAGCCACACAGGTTATTTCAACCTAACCTTTGTGCCAATCCTATTTTAATTCAGCCAGAATTCTGGCAACAACCTTTTCCTCTCCTTGGATTGCAGGAATGTTGCCAAAAAAGTATCTAGTACTTCAGAAACAAGAAATGACTTAATGTTAGAAGCCTGATCACAAAGGGATGACTGCACTGGGGAAACTGCTTGTGTATTTCTCTTGACTGCACAATCCTGAGCCTTGTTTCTATTGGATCTTAATCCACCAACATCAAGGTTTCTGTATAAAATCCCCTGTGTAGAAGCAATTGATATCACTATCAGTATCTTTTTTTGTTGGCCAAAATCCCAAAACAAACTAGGACTTGCCCAAAAGAACTTATTAGAAGCCTACATACCAGGAGTCTTCAGCTACCAAAGCCAGAAGAAGAGAAGTAAACATCTATTTTAAAAAGACCTATTCAGCTTTTCTGGGTATAACCTAGAGCCTGCAGATATGACCACATCATAACTGTTGGTTTCAAGTGTCTTCAAAAAAGCCCCAGTGAATAAACTGACTCATTCATGTTACCTCCAAAGCAGCCCTGTCATCAGCAGAGACACTCCCTTTTGGCAGTGAGAGTCTATAAGATTGCAGTTTCATAACTGGGACCTAGTTCTGCCCTCTTAAAACAGAAAAAGCAGGAGACCCCAGGGTAACAGGTGTCTGTATACTTGACTTCCAAAGTAGCCCATACAAGGGGCAGAAAGATATGTGTTTGACCACCTGAAGTTCAGGCTTACACTAAAAATTGCACCTTGACAACACCATTGAGGTGATCCATAGCTCTGCTCCTCTCTTATTACCTGGTCTTGTTCATCAGCACATTTTGCCTTATACATCTGGCATCTCTATTTTAAATGGGCTCAAGCCATGGGTGTCCTTTTGTCTGACTTGCCCTGGCAAAGGTCTCTGTGACTTTGTTAAAGCTATCATACCAGAGCCCAAACCAGATGGCTGCTGGTCTCTCTTTTTTTATATCCAATCCACTGTTGTAAATAATTGAAGGAAATCTGATGATGAGAATCAGGGATAGTTCAGGTGACTTTTCCACCAATGCATTTAAGGTTTTCAAACAATTAGGAGTCACACTTTATGCCTATAGTTAACTCATACAACCAGTTCTCCTTTGTTATTTCTCTACCCACTCCACCTTTGTTGCATGCTCCCCTGCTTCAAGGTAATTTAAAAGGCCTGAGTGAGGGAGAAAGTGATATATTCTCACAGGTAGTTTTAGTATTGTGCTGGGAGGAGGGAATCCTGTTTAGGAACAACGCTTGTGATCTTACAAGGCAAGTCAGATAAAGCAGTACAACTGATAATAAAGAACACTGTAACAGAGAGAGAGAGAGTGGTGATATCTGGGTGCTATTTTGAATGCTTTTGCTTTCAGGTATGAGCAATCTGAAAGTGCCAAACATTTGCAAGGTAATAATGTACAGTCACGAAGGGAAATTGTGGTAAGAACTCTAATAAAACAATCTTTCCTGAAATCTTTATGGCCTGGAGAATTCAAGAGTCAAAGACCACCCACATCAAGGAGACAGGAGATGTAGGCATGTGTTATGGACATATATTGTGCTATGGACAGGAAAATGGTGTGTGTCCTCTACTGGAAGCCCTTGCTTTGGGGAAACAGTGAACAGTGCACACAGATTGTCAGTGAAGAAGCATAAGGATTAGTTATGATAGCAGTACCGTTGGATTTTCTCAGGGTTTAAATATGGCAAACCTTAAATGGGCTTAGTTACTGGACCCTGACAGGCTGCTTCAGATAAAAGCTGCCAGCATGACCTCCTCTGAACTTGCCATCTAACACTTTGCTCTCTGAGAGCTCTTGACGTGTTTTGTAGGTATGCAATAAGTCAAGGAACCTCAGGTGTTAAGTTTAGCTTCAGGACAGCTATCTGAGGCTCATAGTTCAAATGACTGATGCATGATTATATTTCAGGTCTCAGCAACTAACAACTTGGCCACTGTTCAGATTAGAGGCCTGGGTGTTAGACTGTTGGATTACACTGCTGATGTTTTGGCAGTATACTGAAGATAAAATTTAAGTAAAATTTAAAGAGATTGCTTGTTCAACTGACTGATAGAATGAACACTAACAGGGAAAAAAAAAGGAATAGCAACTCAAATTGGAACAGAAAAATGGCAGGTTAGAAAGTAATTAGATAAACTATATGTGTCCAGATTGTCTATGCCTGGTGAAATCTGCCCGACAGTAGTGAAGGAGTTGGCTGAGACAGCCTTAAAACTGCTTTCAATTGTTCCAAAAGAATTGTGGCAGAGCAGTGAGCATCCACGAGACTGAAAGGGGGCAAGGTTAATACCTACTCAAAGGAGCAAGCAAGCCATTGAATTGTCAAACTGGAAAAAATGAACAATCCGAGTCTTTGTGACCACCTCTAAAAACACAAAGTGGTGAGTAACAGCCAAGATGGATCAGAGCAAACTTGATCTAATCCATTCCAAACAACCTAATTTCACATGATGAAAAGTGATCAGATAACTGTCACTTCTCAAGCTGCTGTCAGCTAAAGCAGGCAACATATGCTTGACCCACCACATTTACAAAGCAGCCCTGTGTCTGCAAATAAATGTAATAGTTGGTATATTTTTCTTCACAGTTTGTGGAAGGTAAAAAGGCACACAGAGAACATCTGTTCAGAAATTTTTTGGTTTTTATTTAGAGAACAGAAGATTTTCCATCAATTGTGGCAAACAGAAAAAGAATAACCTGATCTCCACATGCACAATTAAAGAGAAAGAATAGACAAGGAAATATTCTTAATCTGCAACAGAAAGATATTGCATTATACAGATGAAAAATATCTGATCTTAAGGATAATTTAGTGTTGGATTAGATTATGCAAATGTCATAATGTGCTCTTTTTAAGAACCTGTGAGACAAACACCTGTCAGGTTGTTCCTCATACTTCTAGTTTTATTTTGTCTGATTTTCCATGATTTAGAAATATTTGTGGTCACTCCTAGTGCTGGTGAAACAAACAAAAATTCCTCTGTGCAAGGAGTAAGATGCCTTGCACTTTGAGGGAATTCAAGCTACCAAAACGGGTACCCAAGACAGTATTTCCTGGTTCTCTTTCCTACATTCAGTTTCCAGTTACAACTATTTCAACTTCTTAGTCTTTTTTCTTTCACCTCTGCCATGTCTGAATCTGTGGTAGCTGGCAGCCCCATGCCATGCAGAACAGTTTGTTTAGGGCAACTCTCTGGTGTTTGTGTTAAGATGAATAAGGTAGAGGGATTCAATGTGCTGTAGCACCTGAGGGAGGGACCATGCTCTCAGATAAGCGCTGACCTCTCTGGATGCACAAGTATTCCCATGGGTATTCAGCAAACACAGCTTTATAAAGCTCTCCCTGCCAGCTGTACGAGGGCTGTTGGCAGGACAGGATGCATCCTGTCAGGCACTGAGCCCTGGGTGGAAGCTCGATGTTCTCACCATGCACCTTCAGCATTAGCTTCTTCAGCTGTTTCACTGGGCCAAGAGAGATAATGAGCAGTGGTGGGGTTTTGTGAGAAACAGAGCCAAGACAGCTGTAGGGACTTGATTCAGCAATTTGTTTAGTCTGATATCTACTTCCCTCACCCATTATGGACTACTTTACCTCCCACCCCCCAGCTTTAGTGTACTGTTTTTTAGGGAGCAACAGGCTCAGCTGGAGGCAGGAACTGTGGGGGACAATGTAAAAAAGAAACCTGTGTGGCAAAAACTTGACCTTTTGCACCTATCTTTTATTTTGCTGGGCAAATCTCTGTAAAATCAAATCCACTCTACCAGCTTAGCTAGGAACAGTCTCTAGAGCTGAAGTGGTTGTGTGTCCCACAGGAAATTTCAGCTGAGAGCCATGTAACTTCTTTCCTAATAATTTCAACTGGAAATCAAATTGTAAAACAAGTAATCCATTTAAAATTAGTCTTTGCAGATTGATCTTCCATCAGAAAATAATAGAAGCATAAGGAATCCACAGAGACCAGCAAAGATTCCCATGGAGCCTGGTGGAATTCCCATTAAAGAAATGGTGACATTCCTGAATTAGCAGTTACTCTCTTTGACAGGGAGAAGCTCATTTTACTGGATCAGCCCTATCAGTTGCCAAACAGATCATTCAAAAAGAGTGGTTAATGATTGGCGTTTAGCTGAGAAGTGATGCTGAGGAATAGATGGATAGAAGTGCTTTATTGAAGGGAAATTGAAAACATAGAGCAGGCTGTGCCAAGGGAAAAACCTGAAACAGGCTGTTCTGATCAGCAGCAGGCAGAAATAATGACTTGTAGAGAGGTAGGAGATGCCAAGGAGCACATTAATTTTCCATTGCTGGAAGTGTACCTGCCAAAGACCAGCCTCAGTAACCCCTTCTGGCCCTTACATGTTCTCAGGTAACAGTAAACTTTCCCCTCTGAACTTGTTCACTGTTTTAGAGTTCATCCTCTTCTCTCCTTGTGGCTTTTAAATTGTTTTGAAAGGTTTTCCTGAAGGTTGCTCAATCGCAGTGTCAATTATATTATATACAGGGAAAACCAGAGTGTGAACAGTCGCTTCCACTCATGATAAATTCCTCTCTTTAGGCCTTCTGCTGATGACCTCTACAGAACATGTGTTGAAATCTAAAATACTTATCCATTGGGTTGACATTGTTCTTTTAATTAGTGCAAATGATGTTCCACATCTTTTCATAGCATCTCCTCTGAGACAGGATATGTGATCAGCTGTGGCAACAAATTGGTTCTCTCTCTTCCCTTCATTCCCTCTCTCCTCCTGCCATGCTTGAACCTGTTTTTATTCTTCGGTGAAATCCCTTCAGTTTAGCACTGTCACAATTACTGAATATCTCAAACTTGATCATGTTCTCTCTAGGGAACCAAGTAAATGTCTCTACAATAAGAGTATGGCTAAAGCACAAGGAATAGTACACAAACTTCAACACTGTTAAGGCTGAAGCTGTGCTATTGAATTTGTTTAGGGTGCCAAATTTCAGATGCTGTTCCTCCAAATGATGTGTACAAGGGTGAGCAGGATGGGTTGGAAGTAAAAGCAACATAAGTGATTACATTAAGATTCGTGCTCTGGAAGGAGCTCAAAGCCCTGCACTGATTTGGCTTTTTCTAAGCTGGAGCTTGATCTTTCTCTCTGGCTGTGACTCAGAATCTGTCTGAACTCGTAACTCAGGAAACCCAGAGCCCTGTTCTACCTCGGGTCCCTTGTAACATTTTCCTCAACATTGTGTAAGTATTAAATCCTTCTGCCAGTAACCCTTATAGGTAGCTAAGTGGTCTTACACCCAGATGAGTGAACTGAGAAACAGAGGAGTGAGATTTCTGGAGCAGAGCAGTGCTGGATGAGAAACCAGCAGCCTTCTTCCAGCTACCTGCTTTGAGCATCCCATGTACGTGCTCTACCCCCAGGGCCTCTATTGCAGCACAGTTTTTAAGCAGACTGGATTTAGAGCAGCTTGATCATCTTGTCATTAAGGCACAGCTTAGGGAAGCTTGTTCACTATTCCTCTGCACCAGCGGCTTCCTACTGCCATGGATGGCCATGCTGGTGCCCAGGGTTAGGGCGATGGGCTGGCATTGCATGGCAGTGAGATAGCCAGGCTTTGCTGCTGCAGTTCAGCATTATGACAGCACAGAAGGTGCCGCTTTCTGCTTCCAGACCTTCCATTCTCCTGTGGCAGAAGCATATGGGTGATTTGGATGCTGATTTATAAGGCAGACAACTTCAGCAAAGTCCATTTTAAAGGCTGTAACTGAACTGACTAATTTAAGTCAGCCAGAATTTTGCCAATTGTCTCATTTCTACACTATTTGTCTCAGTTAAAGATTTATTGGCAAAATCAGTGAACATTTTTAATTCTGTATTGGAATGTACTGATTATGCCTTCATAAATTAGAGCATGTGCTTCCCCAAGATGACAGTGTAGCAATGTACTTTTTCAGGACTAATGCTTGGGCAATAATAATTTGACATTAGGCACAATATTAAAATTTTCCTGTCTGCCTTATCTTTCCCGTTGAGAGTTCTTTATGTACTTTGTGTTGCTTTACTCTGTCTTTTTTTTCCCACCACTTCACGCATGTACCCGTAGCATCTGAATTTGGCCAGAGATGAGGGATGGGGCACAAGGGGCAGTGCCATGGAGCACCCCTCTGCCCAGCCATGCCAGGATGCTTTGAATGGCACCAGCCAGGACAAGATATAAGGGTCCAGCTGAATCAGTGGTGCCACAGGGCTGCCCCCTGGGCCCATCAGCCAGCCAGGCTGAAACAGATAATCCCCCTCGCAGTCAGGGACAGCTGTGCAGACGGTGCTGGCTTTTTGGTCACTGCCAGCCCAGGCCAGATTTAAACTGGTGTCCTATGGATGGCCTTGGATCTCCTCATCACTCCTGTGGGTGACTTTCCCTTTGTTTTTTCAATTGGAGTTTATTCTGCTGGGTAGGCAGTGCTAGTGCTGGCTGTAGCAAGGTCAGTTGAACCTGGAGAGCTGTGAGGCTGAGCCAATCAGCCCAAAATGCTTTTAATCTTTAGGCATTAATCAGAGCCCAAAGTCTGCACCGATGCACACGAAATACAAACAGGAGGGTGTGTTCAACAGTCGCTCCAAACAACATCTCTTCTTATTATAGATCTGGCTGTAAAGGTCACAAAACACTCAGATGGAGGCTACTTATAATTATTATCCCAATTACAAAAAAAATCCCATAGTGCAGTCTTCCATGCACAAGTGAAGGAAGGGAAATATGCCTTATATAAACAGCACCTTTGGGGATTCACATGACTATGTGTGTGTGTATGTACGTGTATCATTTGGTGAAAAATGCTCTTTCTGTTGGAATGGATGTTACTCTTGAATATGGTTCCAGTTAAGCTAATTGCTCTTGGTTTCAAAAAATAAGGGAAATTTCTAGTAAGCCCAAATACCATACTTTGCCATCTTTGAAATTAAGTGTTTCAAATTCTCATTTTAAAAGAAAAATTTTACAGTATTATCAATGTGTTGGTTTGGGGTTTTTTTGGTTTTTTTTTGTTTTTTTTTAAGAAAAAGGATTTATGGTGCAGAAGAAGAAACTTGAACAAAAAAAGGAAGCAGCTGACCTAATATTAAATTTGTCAGATATTCTAAATTTGGCCATCTGACTGAATGAATCTGTCTTCCACAAAGCCCCTTCTCAGAGGAGGTGAAGTGTGATCTAGCCATTCAAGGTGAGTCTTTCACTCAAAAGCTGCCTGATGGAGGTCTCTGCAAACCACAGGGAGGAAAGTAGGCCAACCTTCATCCTTTAGAGAGGCACCTGAAGCTATGTAATCATTAAGGATTAAAATCTTCTGGGATTCTCACCTTCAAAATGGACAGATGGCAACATCGTGTAACAGTAAAAACATCCTCGCAAAATAAATGAAAGACAACTAGTCGTCTCCAACATATCAGGAGACCGTAATGCAGACATCAAGTGCTGGGGATTTGAGAGGGATCAGACAAGTTCTCAAGCTATATTTTTTCTATGAAGGGTAGAATTTAGGACTGTGTAAATAATGGGAGGTTTTTTTCTTTTTGGTTCTACAACTGAATGGCAAAATCAGAATAAGTATTTCCAAATTTGAATGAATCCTAGATTTTCACCAAAACAAGACTAAAAAATAATGACACCTTCACAACAGATCCCATGTATTTCATTTCCCTTTCAGCCACTTAGAAAGCCACATCAAGGAATCATCCTATTAAGAAAACACTGTTAATACATCTGTTTTATTGTGACATTAGTGATTACACTGTTGGCTCAGGAAGCGGGATACCAATGTTGAGTACCCCACTCTACCAAAGGGTCTTTCTGTGCACTTTCTGTGGAGAGAGCTCATACCTGTGTGTGTCCTGGAGCTGGCTCTACTGACATTATCCTATTTATTTTTATTTCTAAGCAGATGCTGGATTTGAACTGCACTTAGCAGCCTCACCAGAAATGTGGTCCTGGAGTGTCAAGGATGAACAATGGTTCGACCTGATAGTGATGAGTAAGTCAGGGACGCCAGACACAGTGACACAGCTCTGAGAGCAGGATGGAGCCTGCAGCCACCTGACACTGCAGCCAAGCACCTTCCAGCTCTGCTTGAGCTTTGAACTGAAGCCCTCCTAGGACATTAGGAAATGTTGTCAAAAGTGTAGAGGCTTCTCTGCCAGTGCGTGTGCATTTGCTTTTCTTCTGGCTTTCATAACCAACATTATCATGCCCAGTACCTGCCCGAAAATGCTGCCTCTTCCTCCACCAAGTACCACTGCTTTGTTCCTCTATAATATCCTCCCTTCACCCTTATCCAGCGTGGCCCAAAACTGCTTCTTTTTTTGCTACCAAAACTGCTTCTTACCACACCACACCTGTTAATTTCTTTAGGCTTCTGGAGGTGTATGCATCAGATTCATTGAGTCCTTGTGTTTTCTGTAAGCAGTTTCTCCCTGCTGTCATACCTGGTCCTCACAGCACTAGGTCAGCCCCAGAAACGCTTCCTCACTCTGCCCTTTGGGTTTCCTTTCACACTGCTTGCCAGGCCCTGCTCACGCCACAGCTGCTGCTCACATCTCTCTCATTTTCCTCAACAGGACATGGCCACGTTGCCCCCAGTGCAGTCTCTTGGCACAGTTAAGGAGGCTTCTTCTACTGCTCTTCCCCCAGGAAGCCTTAAGCAAGTCAATTCCCAGAGGCCAGGTCCTTCCTGGGACTTGTCAGGTGCAGGGCAGGCCTGGCAGAAAATTTCAATATGCATTTCTTTCAAACCTCCTCCATCTCACTGCACTCACCAGTGCAGTGTTTCACTGACTTCCCACTCAAAAGTAGTGAGGAGCAACTTCTCTCTGCATTTTTTTCCTTCCCAGTTCCTGATTGTTCAGCCTACAAACTGGCTGGGACCAGGGTTGTTTCCCATAATTTCTTAGCACAGACTCTGGCACACGGGGACTCTGATCTCTGCAGATCTAAGCTCTGATGTATCAATAGCTAATTAAAGTTTCTTACATATTTAGGACCCTAGTCATCCCTTTGCTGACAGCGCTGTGAAATCGCAGTGACTGGAAATCAGGTTCAGTGATATTAAAACAACCAACCAGACTGAACACATCAAACATTTTCTGACCTGTTTCACTTTGTCTCCCTTATCCGAACCACATGGGTGGAATTTAGCACCTCTATTTTTAAACCTTTAACTCAGGCATTGACCTCTTTAATGCAGTCACCCTATGTTCCCTTTGCAGTCAAAGAAGAGAGAGGCACTTCTGGGGTGCAGTTTGCTTGCCCTACTTTTTGGGTCTGCTTTAGGGCAAGATAAAAGGGACCCCAGAAAAGTGTGATTCTCTTCACTGACTGTGAAGAAAGATTTGATACTCATGCCACATGCCTACAGTGTCAATCAAACCCAAACCTAAGTGCTCCGAAAATGCCCTTTCTACATTACTGTGCACACTGTGAACTCTAAATAAGCAGATTATTCGTAGCATATATAGAGTGTTATATGTTCCATGTGTTCTGTATTTATATACACATAATACCAAATCCATGCATTCATCTATTTCTAGGAAGCTAATCAAACAGCTGTAGTTATTGTTGCAGCATTTTTCTTACAGTTTCTTACATGAGAGCTCCACCTTCAAACAATGCAAACCAGCACTGATACTAGAGTAGGGTGCCTGGGTTATAGATTTGCCAGGTGCTTGTTCCTGGTGTTTCTTTGCCTTTCTGCCAGTGTCACTCCAGCAGCAGCCATAAAGTCAGAGGCTCACTCTGGGGCATCTGGCTGCGAATATTTCTTTAGGTCTTATCAGAGTAGCACAGCAGTTTGCTGGGGAGGATGGCTGCAAGTAATACTGCTGAGTATTTGTGGCATCCACTGTGAACTGATTCCTTACTTGAACACAACTCTCACTGAAGCTTTGGGGAGCAAGGACTTGATGTGCCAGTGTGAGAAGCCAGGCTGTCCCCATTTTTTTGACCCAGCTGACCAAAATAATATCTGGAAATTCAAATCTACATTTGAATCTACATGGGGGTCATTTGATGCTGAGACTCACCATATGCAAAATTAATAAATTATACTTATTAATATTATAAAATAAAATAATATGTAATATAATATTATATATTAGAATAAATAATAGATTAAATTAATTAGTGCCACTGGATCTGCCTGATGGATGGTGTTAGCCACCCACTATACTGCAGCCTTCCAAAACTAGAATGGGCACTTACAGAAAAGGATGGTTTTTTTTAAAAAAGCACTCAAAATGCTATAGCGTGTGAACTAAACTTGCTGGGACATTCAATGCAGAAAACAAGAGACTTCTGGGGGAGTCAGGCCACATATGCCTTCTTGTATATCCCTAAACAACAGCTATAAAGAAAGTTTTCATTTTCCTAAGTGAGTTGTAAGTTGTTCCAGGAGGAAGCAATTACTTGGCTTCTTTTTTTCCCCAGTATGCACCTGAGAAGTGTTATCAGTCACAGCAAGGGAGACAGGATTGATGCATAGATGAGAGCACATGTGATGCTGTACATATAAACTACATGCATGCCCTAGGAATGTGTTCTGACATCAGTAATTTGTTAACATGCCTGCAAGATAGTATAAGAGTGTAAAGAAAATAAGCTGCCATCATCACTTTTCAGCAACAGTAAGTCATTTTGTCTTAAGCATAAATATCGCAGTAAAGCCTCTTACTACAAACACCATTTTTTGATAGACAATTCTATTTATTTTCTTGAATTGGAATGCTAATTAAATCTGTCACTGGCTCTTCTTCCAGAGCTCTCCTGCTACATCTGTGGGCAAAGCTGTATTTAAATACCCTTCAGAGTCAGTAGCAATTTCATTGATCAGATTTATGAGAGGAGCAAAACCAGTAAAAATATATCTGCTATCTTCTCACCTAGGAAAACAGTCTGATAGACAGATTCTTGACTGGAGCTGTCTTTTAATAATAGGTCCAACTTTCTGTATGGCAAATGAAAGTATTATGAATTGTACCTTAATCTTTGAGTGTATCTCTTTACAATGATGAATTGCATTAAAAATTCATGGTAAAATAATTTCCCTTTCTTTCTTAGAGGCATTGTAGCTGGTTTATGCTTAATGGTGTCTGCAGAAGTTATCCTTTACATGCAGCAATTCTGGCACTCTCTTGTATTTTTAAAAGAAAATTGGCCCAGCTGCACTGCATTTCTTATGGAAAGCGCCAGAGATCAGTATTCTCTTTCTCACTGGAAAGGAACCCAAACCATCAATCAGCCATCCCACTGCATTTAGGAAGTGGGTTTCTGTGAAGGAAGAGAACTCAATAGGTTTATTTGCGTTTCCCCTTCCTATACATCTGCAGTCTGTGAAAGATGAATAGTAGGTACTTCTACCTGAATCACACTGCAGTACTGAACTGCACTAAGGCAGCTCCCAGGCAGGGCACTCCCAGTCTTTCCATAGTGTCCAGGGCTGTGGACCAGGTCTCATTTTCTCGCTATGGCAACTCACTGTGACATGAAGCATCTTGCAGGATGTCAAGGGATTGGGCAACTTCTCTCGGACGAGCAAAGTGACACAGGGCATCCACACAGTGGTGTGAATTGGTGTTCTATGAATCGAACAGTTGCAGCAAAGGTGTTCATGAAAGTGGATCTTGGAGGTCCCAGACAGTCCGGCCCTGGCTGGTGTTATCAGAACCCCGACATGTTCAAGAAGGTGTTTGTTCTATCACTGCTGCGCTAAGAGGGTACTTATGGGACAGCTTGCAGGTACTCTACGAACTATTTCTCTGTGTGTGTTTATAAAAAGATTAGTCCCATCCTGGGAGCTCATCTGGTGTTATAGGGGCTTTCTGGCTTGTCCATGCACTTTCTAGCTTGCAACTGCGCAAGCAAAGTGCACCTAAGAGACGGAGGCTGGCCAAGGTCCCAATGTCGACTCCTGCATTTAGGGTCTGTGGGAAAATCAATATATCCTGGATGTCCCCAGTGCAGCCCAAGTGTCTGGCACACTATGGCTGCTCCTTAGACCTTTCCTCCTGACACAGGCCCCCAGTCCCTGCAAGAGGGCAGTGAAGACCCCAGGGTGCAGCCTCCAGTGTAGCACTGGGGGCTCTGGGTGGTGTGGGCTGAGCTCAGGGAAGGCACACGAGCAGAAGCTGCAAACCCAGTGATACCCTGTGATGTTATTTCATGCTTGGCAGTGGTCTCTGTTATAGCAGACCATTTGTTTGCATGTGAGCCCAGAACAGTGCTTTCCAGAGCAGCAGGGAGGACCAAGGCAATGGTGGGAGATGGCTAGCACCAGCAGCCTGCCCTAAAAGATAGCTGATGCAGATGCAAAACCCTCACTGCATTTAATGTTATCACACCTACCTAAATACCATATCTCAGTGCTATCCTACTCTGGGTTTTGTGTTATTTTATTCTAAGTGTTAATTTAAATATCACTTAAATTACATTTTTTTCTTTTTCTTCAGCACTGCCACCTTTCTGAAGGTGATGTGGTAGAGAAATAAAGTCTGTATTTTCCCTTATATATGTCAAGATCTGTTCCCTGAAGATCAAGAGGTAGTTTTTTGAGTAATAATTGAGGATGAATTTTGAGTCTTTAGGGGAAATTAGGAAAAAGTACCCAAAACAAGACATTCAAAATCAGTTTTAAAGGCTTGAGCATTGTTTCCATGTTGCTTTACCTGTAATTTATCATCACAGCTATTATCTGTCTTAGAAATAGGCCTTTGCCCATGAATATAAGAAATACTAGTGAGACTGCTGATACAGAAAAGGTCAGCAGGATCAGACCTTAATAGTTCACATGTAATCCTATGAATATTGTGTTTATTAGGTGCCATATGGTCCACTAATTCCAGCTTTATTTCTAATACATGGCTTATTTCTTAGGATTAGGTTTAAAACGGCAATTGGCTGTTCAACAAACAGTGCACCAAAGCACCTATCTTGCAGCTAGAACTGGCTTCTTCTGCTGTGATTGTGAAAAATATTTATCCAGCTCAGTATCTAAGCAGTTGAATCTCTCTGTGAAAGCTATGCCTCCTGACGGCCCACACATATGTACAGAAGCACTTCCCGATCTGCTGGCAATAACCACTTCGCAGCCATGGAGGAATCTGGGTTGGCAAAGATTGTTCAAAAGCATTATCCGTGCCATTTACTGCACTTGCCAAAATATTTCTGTGTCTGCCTCTGTGTGGCTGTTGGTCTGGGGTTCACCGTGCTTTGCAAACCCCTCTTTGCCTTTCACCATTACTCCCTCTCATAGCCAGGATAAGCCACAGCATCATGCCACAACAGGTGCACAGGCTGCCAACTTGGGTGGGAGCAGCTGGTGTTTTGAGCTGGACGGGCAGGGAAGAAGTGCATGAGGTTGGGGATGGTGCTGGAGCACAGCAGACAGCAGCTGGGCCATGGGGTCAAGGGCGCCTGTGCCTCCACTGCTGAGCCCATGCTACCTTCTGCTGGCAGATGTTGCTGCACCCAGGTTGCAGTGTCCTTGCTTCAGTACCTGAGGCCAGATCCCTGCAGTGACCTCTCCAGGCTCCACATCATGTCCTCACCCACAATAGCAATCCAGCTCCCAGTCTCTTTTCTGAACACCTTGGAAAATCCCATCCTAAAAATAAGATGTTTGGCTCATGGACATAGCAAAAAAGAGCAAGAATACAGTTGTTAAACAAACACAGGCAAGGCACGAGATCACACAAAGTATTAGTTTACTTATACTTCATCCAATTAGTTAATTTTGTTCTCTGTCATTTGCATTGCATGCCCAGGCAGCCATTTAAATGCTGGGGTTCTATCTATCTCTGTGGTTCCCGGGGTAATTTTCCCTTCTGTTGGCTGGCTGGACTCACGGTATCTCATCCAAGATCAGGATGAGTGTGAACTGCTCATTGTCTTGTGACCGAAAGGTCTCCCACCTGTGCACCACACGGGCCTCAGATACACCTTTTCCTTAAATATCCATCATCTTAATGAACAAAGATACAGAAAATGCTAGAACCAAAATTAAGACATCCATGCAGATACTGCTTCAAATAAATCCAAATAAAATTTGTTAACTGGGATGGCAAGCAACGTCAATCTGCTAGTCTATAAATAAATAGGAAATTAATTGAGATGATCAGATCTCTTGCTCCCTGTACTTTGGGAATTCATAACATCTTCTGCTTTAGCTCAGAGATCAGCATGAAAGAGCTCCCATTTCAGTGGCTCTCTCACTGTATATGCTTCCTCTTTCCATTCCTTGGCTACTGCTTCACCTGGTCTTTCTGTCTTCTGAGATTCCTGCTTTTTTCCTTGCTGTCTCCTTTTTAATTCTCTTTCTCCAGCAACCATTTTCTCTTCTAAAGCAGCTGTGTTCTTTAATCCCAAGTCCTATGCCCTGAACACCAATGATCATACCAGGAACATCAACAATTACAATAATAGTAACCATTACCATAACAGCAATAACAGTCATTCTCATCTGCAGTGGAGGATATCAAAGGTGATTGTCCAGGACAGTTGGTCAGTGAGAATTTTCAATCCGTGAAGGAAGACCTGCATGTGCCATGGCTGGCAGGCAGCCTGGTCCTGAGATATGTCCCGGGTATGGGGGAGTTCTGTGAACATTTTCAGGCACACAATGACAGAAAAATGCCATGTATCGTGTCTCATGCTGACTGGTCCTGTGCAGACATGACTTCCTGGCAGCAAAGCTGTAAGGCCATAGAGGTGAATAAGATGGGAAAGCTCTCAGTCACTCAGTCCCTGTCCTGGTGTGAGTACCGGGTTGCCATTTAATTCTGCGGGTGAAGCCCCCGCGAGCAGCCGCACGCAGCGCTTGTGGAGTGATGCTGCCTGCCCTGATGCGGCCCACCTGGATGCTACCAGCTTCGGCATAAGGACGCCCAGGGCCAGCTCCAGCCACGTGGCAAAGCAGCTGCAGGGCTGAAACGCAACTGACATATGCAGCTTTCTAGTGGATGACTTGCTGCATTTCACAGAGTGCTGAGCCTCAAGGATTTCCTAAGGCAGCCTTGCTGGATGGACAGGAGGAGGGAGCTGAGCAGCCTCTGCTACCTATTGAGTGGGTACAAATCTCTAACTCAGCATGGAGACCCTAAGACTCCCAAAAGAGTCCTTCTCTCCTGCCCTTAAAAAGCTTCATTCATTGCTTGGTGATTTTTTTATAATGTCCCACCTGCAGAGCAGTGAGTTAGGGAAGACTCATAGAATAGTTTGGGTTGGAAGGGGTCTTTAAAGGTGATTTAGTCCAACTCCATGCAATGAGCAGGGACTGCTTCATCTACGTCAGTGCCCAGACCAGGTGTTAAGGAAACTTTCCTGTCTGGCCATCCAAGAACCACTCTGGCCGTCACGCTCTCAGCATCTGAGCTGGGACCAAGGCCTCTTCGCTGTGGGCAGCTCCAGTGAGCCCACAGATGCTCCCCGCTTGACTCCCTACACACACCACACTCACACAGTCAGACCAGGTTTCCTTACCGGCTCGACCCCAGCTTTCCCATGGATGGACGTCTAGATCCTTGAAATAATTTAATCATGGTGTAATGATTAAATTATTACAGCTCAAGCTGGGTGCCTCTAGGAGGGACCCAGAGCAAAGGAAACCCTGGCATTTTATACGTTTTCAGTCTAAACCCGATAAGCTGGTGTTTTCCAGCTGAGTCATCGGCTCCTGCCGTGGCTCTGAGTGTCCCGTGGTCCCCTGCCTGGACCACAGGTCCCCGTGCCCTTTCTTATGCAAAGGGCCAGTAGTTCACAGCCTCTTGCCTCAGGCTCCCACCCAGAGCTCAGCTTGCAGCTGGCACTGCAGCTGCACACCGAGCTACCTGTACTGAGCGTATTCCTCGATACAGTGATGGGGCATCTACCACCTCTCTGGGCAACCTATTCCAGCTGAAACTGGGCAAGTCTGTGGCTTGCAGGTACTGCAGTAAAAATCCTCCAAATCACCCGCAAGGGAAAAAAGTGCAAAGATGTGTGGTTTTTTGTTTGTTTGTTTGTTTGTTTTTGTTTGGTTTTTTGTATTTTAAATCTCAGGGGTTTTAAGCAAGCCTTGTGACTTTTTCGGATGGGGAGATGGGGGGAATATTGCACGCATGTCAGTTTGCTGTAGTAGACGTATCCATGTAATACTCCCTTTAAAATGATGCTGAGACTCTAAAGGTTTGCATACCTACACATGGAAAGTGAAGTTTGACACAGTAACAAGAATGATAAATGAGGTGACTTTACAAGTTTTTCTTCTTAATTCTCATTCCATTATCACCACATTCTCTCTGCCCAGAGCTGCCTGCTTGGACTCTCACCTTTATTTGCAAGTGCAGTTTTAAAGACAGCTAATGTTAGCGTGAAATCTGTGAGGAGCCTGTCGTGGCCTCATTAAACAGGAACCACTTGATACTGGGGGGGAGGGGAAGTATTTTCAAGTTACACTTATTTATGAATTTGAAGGATTTAAAAAAATGATTGAAGTGTTCTAACATCATCTTGTTCAGCTGGTGACAAGGGAATTTGGAAAAGAATCAGATTGCGCTGAAGGGTTGTATTGTTTTACGCCAAGGACAGACAAATTAAATGAAAACACCAAGTGTTGGTAGGGTTTGTTGTTTTTCCTTTTAGAAAAGCCACTCAGCAGAAATCAGTCTAATCTTAAAGTTTTATTAATTACACATGTCTTATGGTAATAAGGCCTAGTCAATTTGTTAACTTTCCATCCTTGTGCAGCTGAAACGTTACTGCACAAATGATGCACAGAAAATCCCATATTTGCAGTGGGATGTAACTGCAATCTAATTTAGCAGCATTTATTTTCAATTATGCCTTTGCTTTCCTCCTCATGAGCCCCAATGAATTTTTTCCCTTACAAGTATCTCTCCATGGCAGGAGTGAGTGCAGGCAGGAGGAGCCATGGACTGGCACCTTCTGCCCTGCCACCACCCAGGACACCACTGGTACCTGCACTGCCTCACCAGCTTCTGCCCCCACAGCAGGTGGATTTGGTGGCTGTTTGGCGTGTCTGCAGGCCACCACCCTCCTCAGCTTCCCAGAAGTCTTCCAGAAGCTTTGGTTGTTCTGGTTTCATAAGCTGATGAATGGTTGGAAAATTCAGTGCTGGAGATGTTTGTGTCTGCATACATGGAACGTGGGAGCTGAGGAACAGGTGCCAGAAAGATACAAATAGCAACGGTTTGTTAATCTTTGGCATCTCCCATTGCTGCTGGGAAGTCCTAGAAAGGGCTGAGAAGCAAGGACAAAGGGTACCTGGCCTGTGCCCCTGATGTTACCTGCAGCTTTTAAAAGAGGATTTCTCATCCCTTTTCTTGCTGCCATTCCCTCTGGAGGCCAGGTGGCATTACTAGATGAGTGGTCCCACAAGGGGTGGGTATCGCAGGGATGTCCAACCTGTCCCAGGTCTGGTGTCTTGACGCTGTGTTCCAGGTGGTTGTGCAGTGCTGCAGCCCATATCATGGCCTTACTAATGCTGGGGGCATAAAAGCAGTATCTCCATCATCCTATCACCTTTCCTAAAACTCAAACAAAGCCCTCAAACCTCTGCCCACCCTCAAACTAGACTTAAACTGGCAAAAAGCTTAAAAATTTATTATCAGATTGGACTGAAGTATGCTGTTGAAGCCCCACACAACCAGCATCCTCACAGAAGGCTGATTTCTTTAGGGAACCAGGCTAAAAACATGATTAGCCGGGCAGTGCTGCCAAGAGAGGCTGTGCCTGTGGGGTCTGGCCAGGCTGGATACTGGCTGGAAGCCCTGATGCATCATTATTGGAGAGCTGATCCCCCCACCCCCATCCGTGTGCATGCACACGTACCCCCTACACAGAGCACAGGGCCTGGCATGGGGGTGAGAGCCACACCAGAAACCAAAACATGGCTGTCACAAGGTTGTCACAGTGCATGAGCAGAGCTGGAGGCTCATCTCCACTGACCTGGGACTGGAGATGTTGCAGAGCGTCACAAACAGGCAGTGTTTTGATGCACAGAGGGAATAAAAGAAAAAAACAATTATGTTTTCATATCAAGTTGAGCCAAAAAAAGAAACTGTTAGGTTTTGTTAGGAATTGTTCTTGTGGTGGAACAAATGCATTTCATGTATGCAAATGCAGTGATTTATTTTTTAGGTACCCAAAAGGCAAATCCTTTGAGGGTGCAAAATAGGTGCAGTCCCTCTAGTCCAGTCAAAAGACTCCATGGCTTTCCAGAACCTCTTGGAAAAAGAGGCTGTCTCACTGAAAGAGAAACTACTTCCCAAGTGCGGAAAACCCTGAGGACACAAGTAACTACAAAGCTTGCACACTTTGTCCATTTCTCATGGCTGTTGTACCCCTACCCCAAGGCTGCGGGTAGCAGCATGGGGCAGCAATGAGTGTTAGATTCATCAGCGTTACTCTGGATGAGGCTCCCATCCAGGTGAGATGCCAGTGGTGTTCCAGCCCACAGAAAGCACAAACTCATCCACTGCCTGCACCAGTCTGAATTCCCAAGTAGTGTCCCCACATTACTGCTGTATTCTGTATGACTTTATTTTGATTGTACAACACATATGGGTGCTGCATTGTGAAAACACAAGCCATTCCTCTCTTTTTCCTTTTCTATTTTTTCCATGATTTGAAGTGGTTTTCTTTTCAGAGCAGCCATATTCTTGGGGAAAGGCTCCAGTCTCTCTCCACCAGCACGTGGCATCCCTCTGGTACAAATGAGATACAGATATATAAATGACATTAGCCTCCACAGCTGGTGGTCAGCTGCCACACTGGGGCCTAGCCCAGGACTAATCCACTTCAGGGCAGCCTTCTAGCCCACTGTCCTTCTCTACAGACCTTTTTGTTATCATTTTCCCAGCTCCCTGCCTCTGCTCTCATGCAGGTCTGCTCCAAGAGTCCCTGTGAGTGTGCAGGTGCATCAGGAGGACTTGGGCAGTGCAGAAACAAGACATCATGATCAGGTTGCTTACTGAGCATCCAACCCCTGGAAAACCTTTTTGGTCTCAGCTGAGCAGGATGGAACTGAACTGATGATTATTGTGCTTTTCGAAGGGACGATGAGCAGGGCAGACCACAGGCAGGTGCCTGAATATTTACGCTCCATGACCCCATTGCATATGAGCGCACGCAGCCTGTTTTGGCTGATGGGCTAGATCTCTTTGTATTAAGCATTAACGAAAACATGTGGCATTGTTATTGGAAAAGAAGGATTATGGACTTGCTGGGGTTTAATATCAGAAGGCAAAGGTTTAACATTATTTTGCTTCCTTGACTGGTATTCTATGCAGGAAAGCAAGCTATGACCTTGATACATAATGTTGCTGCTGCTACCTGAGACTCAGAATCTCAGGGACGGTCACAGTGCAGGCATAAATATGTATGGTTCATCAGGAGCAAATGCAGATGTTTTGATAAGACATACAGGCTAAGGACTCCTATGTAGATTCCTCTGACTAAAACTGAGACATGGCAGGCAGCGTCTGAGCCTGTAGCTCCAGGCCCCCTTCAAAATCGATGGGGAGAGGAGAAGTGAGCACTCCCAGGATACAATTTATCTGATTTGGATTAGACCTGTCTTAGAATAACACGAGACCCACAGAGACAGTTTGGGTAAGTAGCTCAGGTACAGACCCAATGAAGTGGGTGACTCTGATTAGGTTAGTCCCATATCAGGTGAAAAAATAATTTAAGTCCTTCTAGCAAAAAACTAGGAGAGGAATTGAAGGTAGGAAGCAAGGTGAGATTCTGGCTCTCTTGCTGTTAGTTTGTCCTGTTCAGCTTGAGCTAAGCACAAAAGCCCTGCAGTGCCCTCAAAGGGAGATACTGTCTAACGGGAAGAAGAAAGAATGGGATGCGCCATAAAGTCCCTGCCCCCTTTGTTGTCAACCCAAAATCCACTCAGCCCAGGGAGTTCTTGTGAGATTTTAAACACAGATAGGAAAGGTGGGTCATGAACTTGGGGAAGTGTTTGCAGACAAACTCATGCCTTACTTCAGTGGCTGCTGCTCAAGATCTTCCCACAGCTGGCTTCAGTGCAATCAGCGGCCTTGGCTTTCTATGGCTCAGGCACATCTCAAGCAATGATTATTTTCCCCCTTAGACCCAGAGGCCTTTTTCTTAAAATAGGCTTTTAAAAATAAATCCTTCTCTCAGCATAACTGCTCCAGCCCAGCAGCTGTGAGCAGGTCTCGACCCCTGATCTCACTGTCTGAGGACAGATTCCCCCCTGCAGAATACCTGTAATTCAAGCATTTGATTTTTCCCAGCAGGGAACCATTTCTGCAAATGAAGCCCATTTGTGTAATGAAACATCAAGTAGTTCACACAGGGATACAGAACAATCATATAGGGAAAGAGCTCTCAAATGAAATGCTGTGCCAGGAAAGATTTAATTGTAGTTACCATACAATATTAAAAGAAAAGAGGAAAAAAAAAACTAAGCCTGCAGGAACAGGCTGTTTTCATTTCCCAGCAATTGCACAGCAGCAAAGCTACCTCAGCGCTCAATAAGCTCCTATTGGCACTAATTGGCACCCTTGCTGGTGGGTCTGAGTGGAGGAGATGAGGTCTGAGCATATTGCAGGGGCAGATCTGCTCCTCTGCCCCTGCTCCCACACCTCCGTGTCAGCAGGCAAGATGCAGGGAGGCAAGATGCAGGCAGCCACTCATGCTCCACGCTTGGCAGCAGGCAGCAGCCCCGACCCCTGGCAGATTTCATGCCATTCTGCAAAAGAATGTCCTCAGATATGAAGAAAGCAAGTGTGTGCATAGCCATGCTGATATCAGATGGGAGATTCTCGCCAGGAATTTAAACGTAGTTAGCAACTTTGAGGTGTGCAGGGACACGTACTCCTTGGGTAGAGCAATCATATAGATACCTGTATACCTCAGAGCATATGCTTTCAGAGTTTTTCATGTGGAGGTAAAGTTTATTACTGACTTGAGTGAACCTTCAGCTAGGGTCACCTAGGTTCTACATGTGGCCAGAGACTGAACCAGTCGGTTCTCTATGCCGTTTCTGTATGGCAAGCTGTTAAAGGGTGATGCCTAACATGGGTGCTTAACGAAGCAGCCAGGAAATTTTGGGAAAAAAAGAATAAGCTTTTGAGATTTCCTATTTTGTTTATTCTTCTTATTTTTCAGTTAACAGCTGATTGAGCTGAAATGGCTGATACAGCTTATACAGAATTCTCTTGTTAGTGGAATTACACAGAAGCATGGGTTTTAGCCAGATGATTCTTTGGCTGCAAGACTATGGGGCTGAGTTTGTACCTCAGACATTTAGATGTCCCATTCCCTTCAGTGGCAAGTGCTTACTCTTTCTTGGGTAATTTGTCTACCCAAGGTATATCCAGAGTGTTTTAAGATACTTCCAGGAGCTCACTAGATATGGAGAGTAGACTAGGTGTGCTTTCATTAGCTGCATGTACTGCACTAAAACATAGCTCTCCAAACTCAAATCCTGAAGAAGGCTTATCTGAAACTCCCCAAGGGTTAAGACATTTTTTCAATGAAATTCTGCAGGGTTTAGAGCATACCCAGCCTACAATTAATCAAGCAGTCTGAGTAGGTTGGCAGCCCTACCATAGACAGTGCAGAAGGGAAGTAGACAGGCACTAGCAAGGCTGCACAGAGTTCCCTCTTCAGCTCTTTTTACATTTTTTTAGAGAATCAACCATCTTTTGGACTATATCTCTCCTTTCTGAAAAGGTTTTTAAGGCTGGAGAAAAAGTCTATCAGTGAAAGAAAGGTTAGTAAGATAACACATGTGTAAAGGCTGCAAACTTTGAGTCCAGTATGCCTTAGAAAAACAAGTTGGGCTTTTTGAAGAAACTACTATGAACACAGAAGCACTCTGTTAGAAATGTCAAACTGTTGCCAAATATCTCCCAGTCAAATCTAGGTTTAGGATTTGGGGTTTTTTTGGGGGATAGGTGGGTAGGGGGTAGGGAGGGAGGGGGTGTTCACTTGTTTACGTTTAAGGATTTTTTGTTTTGGTTTGTTGGTTTGTGGGGGGGTGTTTGCTTGTTTATTTGGGGGTTGTGTTTGGGTTTGGTTTTTGTGGGTTTGGTTTGGTTTGGTGGTGGTGGTTGTGGTTGTTTTTGGTTTTGACAAGGAAAAAAAAAGAAAGAAATATTCCCATAGCTAAAAATTATCTCTGCAGTAGCTCTGTGTAATTGCTGGAAATGCAGACTTGTATATGAAGAATATCTTGCTATACCAAATAAGTAAATTTGTGAATGCATCAGCAATAAAAACGCCTGAGTTGTAACACAAAATTCTTGCAGTAAGGCTGAGAGAAAAGAGTAGAATCTGATCGCCCACCAGTAAGCAATTTATTTTTGTATGAAAATAATAATTCCATTCCTAATGACTATGTAAGCAGAAGCACTTATGACAGCTACTTTATTTCTACAATAAGAGGCTTCTTGGGACTGGACAGTTGGTAGAACAGGGAAACTGTCTTGGATACATTAATATTTGTCTGCATGCCTATTATTTTAGATGGTCAGAAGGGCCCTTAGAAAGATGGTCACAGTAGCATAGTAGCATCATAGAATCACAGAATATGCCGAGTTGGAAGGGATCCATTCTGATCATCCTGGTCCTGCACAGGAAACCCCAAGAGTCACACCATGTGCCTGAGAGCGTTGTCCAAACTCAGAGATGCTTTGTGCTCTGACCACTTTCCTGGGGAGCCTGTTCCAGTGCCCAACCACCCTCTGGGTGAAAAACTTTTTCCTGCTATCCTACCTAAACCTCCCCTGACTCAGCTTCCTGCTATTTCCTCAAGTCCTGTCACTGGTCATGAGAGGGAAGAGATCAGTGCTTGCCCCTCCGCTTCCCCTCCTGAGGATGTTGAAGGTCTCCCCTCAGACTCCTCCAGAATGAACAAACCAAGCTGCTCCTCATAAGGCTTACCCCCACCCAACCTTCACCATCCTCCTAAGTCTATTACCTGTTCTTTCTCTCAGGGAGGTCTGTGCTTGCTCCTGGCATGGAATGGTGTCATGGGTTTGCCCACGGGATGGAATGGGATGGGATGGGATGGGATGGGATGGGATGGGATGGGATGGGAGGGAACAGGGCTGGATATCACTGCCTAAGCCAGTGTGGTGGGGTCCAGCACTGGAGCCTGCTCCCAGGTCTGTCCCCAGCACTGCTGCCTCATCCAGCTCCTCTGCTCCCATCCCAGCTCTGCAGTGAGGTTTCTGCCATGTCCCCTCCTGATTCCCAGAAATTGCTGGAAGTCCTCTGTCAGGTATCCCAGTCCCCACACTGGATACTGGCTCCCAGGATATAGAGCCTCAGTCATAGCTGAGGCCAAATGATAAGCACCTCTGGAAAGGTTTAAGATCCTATCTTCATAACTCTGATTTTGAATCAGAGGCTTTGATTCAGCTGTGGTGTGTGCAAAAAATTATTAAATGATAGATAATTGCTTTTTAGGTAAAATAACAATGCTAGCAAATCATATTTTGACTTTGATAATAAACACATACCATAAATAAAGGTAATCATACAAGTCCATGGCAGTAGATGATACCAAGCCTATTAAAACAGTATCAATCAGGCACTGAAAATGGTTTATATTTAGCACATCTCAGATTAAACAGACTCTACTCTCAATTACCCAGTAATTACCTAGAGGCATGAAGGCATGTACACAAAGCTACAGCAAAATGACTGTGAGCATTGGTTTACTTTGCTGTTGGAAAACTTCATTTTGTCAGGATTAATTGGTGAGTAGGCTGGTGATGAACACATGACAAGCACAACACTCAATAATGCTTTAATAAAGTGATGGAAGCAAATGTTTTCCATCAAAGCTCTTCAGCACAGGAAATGTGATTAATTAAGCACATTCATCTAATTACTGTATGAATTCTCAGGAGGTAAATGTATACTCTAAGGCAGATACACTGAGTATGATTCCAGGGGCTAGATTCAATTTATTTTTATGTGGTGTTTTTATGTAAATATTAAATAAGGTTTTTTTAAGGAGAGTTCTTAATCGTAATTGATTTCCAGCACTGGATCAAAGCCGATCCTGTTCACCTGCTAATGACTGCTCTTCCTTCAGAATAACTCTCTGTCTTTTCCATTATCTCCAGTGAGACTGAGCTTTAGAAGAAATGCAGCCACCAAAATGTTTGTTGGATGTTGGCTGTATCTTATAAGCCTTCTCCTTTCCTTTGCATTAATAGTGGGTGTTCAGTGCTGGAACTGCTTTTCTAATTAGCATCAGCAAGTGAAGGATACCAGCTCCAAACTGTGTCTGTGCAGTACCGCCTGGGTATAAACCCTTTCAAAAGCAGGAGCCATGCTGTTGCTATCATTAATACAGGCATAGGATCTCTTCATTAGCAGCTGTAGGGGATACTGAGCTCCCAGCCCTTTCCACAGCCAAGCGAGGGAAGCCCATGGGCATGGCAGCTTTGGTGGGAGCAAGTGGCATCCCACTCCGCCCACCACTGACAGCCCAGTTTTGTCCCGGGGCTGCCTCCTACCACCCAACAAAATTTGCTTCTATAATGGAAATCTTCATTTTGCTTGGGACAGAAGAAGCAGCAACTGCAGTTCAGCCAAGTGACCCAAGGGACAGTAACCCCTGCTGAATCTTCCCTTTGTCCCAGCACAGCCTCGGGCTGCTGAGGGGCTGAATTCACTCCCCACCCACAGGGTAGTCCCAGCTGCGAGGTCACAGAGCAGAAGGCTGAAGGCGCTGGGATGCAGGGCACAAACAGACACAGAGTCACAGCAGTGCCTTGCTGTGGCTTTGTGCAGAAACACCAAAGGTTTGGGGTAGGGAAGCTGGGGAGAGGAAGACCAAAGCTAGCAGTGAGGGAATAGCCATGTCAAATTCCCACCACTTCTATCAGCACTGCTTCCGATCCATCCCCCTCTCCCTTCCCCTGGGGAAAATCCATGCCTTCTGCCTGTATCCTTAAAAGGATCATTGCTAGGCTATACACACCCAACTATCAATTAAATTCATAAATGCCCACTGTCCAGATAGCTGTCCTTCTGAGTTGCTGGTGACTAACACCAGGGCTGCTCACCATCGCAGGTCCTGCTATATTTGCCTCATTAAACTTTGGACTTTACTGATACATTAATTTTAGGGTTTTACAGCAACCTAGTCCATAGTGCATTTAAAGTCAACAAAAAGACTCTGCCTGACTTCTGTGGGCTTGGATTTTTTCCAAGGGAAATATTTTCCTACTTAAGTAACTCTGAAACAAGACGATCATACCAACCAAAAAAAAAAAAAAAAAACCCAGCCCTGGAATGTTTCATTTAAAAACATGTTGACAACAGAGAGCAAGGAGACCCCAGCACTGGGGATGTATTTTTAATACTGCTTCAATCAAATGCTTCAGATAATTAAATACTTGCAAAATAAACCTGTTTGCATTTATGGCCTTCCCAGCTATGGCTGGGCAGGAATGGAGATAAGTGCTGAGAAATTCTGGTCCAAAGGAAACAACTCAGAAAAGCAAAAGCTTCAGCCTGGCAGCTTGCTGACTTCCCGGAGAGGGGCAGGGAGAGCAGAGGCTGGGGGAAGAACCATAATGTGATGCAGTTCTGGAGCCCTGTATGAAGTATCTGCCATGTTGATGTGACCTAACACATCACAATTCCAGCTCCCTGCAAAGGCTTGGGGACGTTCCAGAGAATTTCAGTAAGGACCCTGTACCTAGATGAATAGAACCAAGAAGGCATCCCCACAAGAGAAGGCAGGGCTCTGTTTGGCCTTTATTTGTTGACAGTAGTCCTGGGAGGTTCCCACACACCCTAAATAGTTCATCACGCACTGCTGATGCACCACAGGTATATACAGCAGCAGCAGGTGAATATACCTGTGGGTAGGTGGATATCTGAGAGGGCTTCTGTAATCATTCCTGCAATGTAATCAGTGCTCTGCCCTCTACTTAGTGCGTAATAGCTCCTTGAGTCAGGCCAGCTGGATAATTAGTGCCACTTCAGCAGTGTGAGCCCAGACACACAATATTGGAGCAGCCAGGTGACTCACCTGGGACACCTGTTGGCTCCTGCCAGTGATAACCAGACAGTGTGGAGCAGGAAACCCTTGCAGTGCTCCGAGAGGGCAGGGTTAGCCCCTGCCAAAGCACTCAGTGACAGACCAAGATTCAAGTAACATCAAGTGAGACCAAGTCTGCGGAAGTATCACGAGATGTTTAGCTACTAGGATGATTGTTTGGGAAGGCCGCATGAGTGAGAGGAGCCACATGGGCACCGGAGAGCCTGCAATCGTCTCTTGATTCTCAGGAAAAGAAGGTCTAGTGTAAACTTGTCCACTCTATCTCATAAACCAAACCTGTACGTGGGTACTCCAGAGTGGTTGACCTGGTTCCTTCCATCATGCTCTCTTTCTGTTTGTTTTGGCTGTGACTTGGAACACCAGATTGCTGTGTGTCCTGCTGGAGTATGCAAATCCTCTGGCATCTTTGTGCTAAAAATAAGCTGAAAATGCTGCTTCCCTTTCTTTGCAATTTGGTAATTTTTGTCTTCTACTCACTGTCCAGAGATGGGCATTTCATGTGTGGCCAGGGCCTGTAAAATGCTCTGGAGGGACCTGTACACTATGTTTTCTCAGATATGGGGTACCTGGGAGACAGACAGCAATAAAACCCTCACTGGAGCATAGTGAAGGGACAAGTGAAACTCTTGGAATGTGGGCTGCAAAGCCACAGTTTTTAACTTGGGTTTGGAAGAGTAATCCCAGAGTTCACCTCACTGACACACACTAATAGACAAAGAGCTCTTCTCTCCCAGCATGCATTTAAAGTGTGGATATCAAGGTAATCAATCTGCCACTTTGAAAACTACCATAGAAAGTATTGCTTTGTGACAAAGGCATTGTGTGCCTGGGACACATCCCATGTTCTTACCCTCCTTTGCAACAACTGTGTGGTCGCCAGGTGGGGACCTTTCTTACAAGAGGTGCCATTGAGCTAAGTCCCTGTCATGGAAAACAAAGGAAAGACAGCATCACAGTCCAAGGAACTGGATCTGTGTCCTTTTGAGCACAAATTAGTATGGGAGGAAAACAGCAGAATGAGTGATGAAGAACTTGAAAACACAAGAAACAGCAATTGCTCTTACTACCCCTGCCAGTCTCACCACAGGTGCATGAAGGGACTGCCTGAGGAGGTACAGCCTTGCTTGCAGCCCCAGGAGTGTTTCTAAGGCAGGAGGTGAACTTGGCCAACAGAGACCAGTATGTCTCCTGTAGCTGCAACCCAGAAAAAAAGTCTCTGTTGATAAAAAAAAAAAAAAAATAGGACATAAATAACAAACATGAGGATCTGTATGAAAAGTCAAAATATAATAGAAGATACTGACTCAAGTCCTCCCTCATCTATACAACAATTCAGTGTTGGGATGGGCGTGGGGCTGGGACTGGCAGGATCTGTGCTAAATGTGGTAGCAGGAGAGTCCTGCCCTGGACTCCAGCTGAGCTCAGGTATAACTAGGAAAAGATCTGGAGAGGAGGCACTTCACACTGAAAACCCATATTCACATTTCTCCAGTTTGCCTTGGTTTTGCTTTCTTCCCACAACTGATGGAATAGGTCAGTCCTTTACTCTACAGAAAAAGCCTACACATGATTGTGAAAGCATCCTCTCTTGTTTGTCCATATCCAGCTGTAACGGTTTCTTAAATATACACCAGCATACGGGCAAAATGCCATTTTGATGAAAGAGAGTAATATCCAGAAAAGCTGTGAACTGAAATCAAGTATGGGCTTTTGGAATAACTGGAATATCTGGACAAGGAAGGATTACTAGATGCTCCTTGTGCCATTTCTAAGGTGACTAAAGCAGCATGTTATTTCCACTGCCTTGCTAAAGCGTGTTATTTATCAAGTATATTCTACAAATTTTATACAGTGAGAAATGGCTAGAAAGGTGCTTGCTTTCAGAGTGCTGGTCTGAATGGAAAAGAAACAGTTTTTCATTAAAAACAAGTCAGAGGTGTCTCAAAATATCTAGAACCAGATTTTTTCTAGAATTAACTGTGGACAACCCAGGCCAGACACCTACTTCTTGCTCCCCTTTTATATGATGACGAGCAAATCAGGGCCCACACTTTGATAGTAGGTCTGAGATACTGCAGGAGTATAAAGAACATATGGACCGTAATTTGGTTAGGGGGCCTACTGCTAAATCAAATGGCAATTTTGAGAACACTAATCCGTAATTTTAAATATTAAAGAATGAAAATTACAGAAAGGTGTTTGAGGCTACTATAGTTCAAAGCTCACCTTGCTCAAGAGGCCCCTTCACACTACAAAGAGTGAATAATCATATATTTCCCTATTAGAGTCAGACTGTCCTTTTGTGGTTTGAGTGAATCACAGTTTTCTCTAATATTTAATACTGCTATTCCTGGATTTTTATCTGGAAGACTACAAACTGCAAACTCCCTTCTTGTATCCATAATGCAGAGGAAAAGTGATTCAGGATGCCAGATCTGTGTGACATGCAACTCCAGAACAGTAAAAAATGGATGCTAAACTAGAGAAGCTCAAGGTTGACCAAGCATTTAATAAAATTTGGTAAATACCGAGCTCAGGGTAAGAATATAACATTTACATAGGGTGAACTACTTTAAAATCCTGGTGATAGTTCTGATCAAAAATGAGACAATGATTTGTCAGGCTTTCTGGCCAGAAGAGAGGTCATTCATTTCCAGTTCAGCAGTTCAAAAAGACAAAGGTGTGCTAAGTTGGCTTCTTGACATTTGAGAACAGAAGCTGTCTTCGACCCAGCAGGAGAAACAAGATTAGCCTTTCCAGATTAAAGGAAAGTATTAGTGAAGCACCAGAGGATTCAGTGTGGAGTCTTTTCAATAGTGGCAGGCTTGGATGATAATGCTGAAAGCACAAGCTGCCATGTATATAAGGCAGGATGAATGAAGCATTAATTTACTTACTGCTTAAATGTCTAGCTGATGGTGAAATACTGTTCAGGATAGGCTGCTATAAAACAAGGTTTCTTTTATGAAGGTCGCAATATACAGTGAGAGTATCCCAAATAATAAAAAGAAGGATTTTTAATTGCCATGTGAACGTTTCCAAAGTCTTCAGCTAAGTATATCTGCAAGAAGAATAAGAAACATGAAACTGAGTGACCTGGCCCAAAGGAAAAAGGGGCACCTTATTGCTAATATCAGAAATGCCTCATCAGGGATATAATATATAAGAAAAGATTATGTTAACATTTGCAGACCTGCTAGTAATCATAAGACTAATTTGCCTCATAGTTTGGGCATTTTCTACAGATTCTATATTTTTCTTTTTACCTACTGCCAACTTAGACTAACTAAGGGCAGATTTCCCATGAGACCACACAATTATGTGTATGTTTTAGTCACTAGCTCTGGAATTGCATTGATCTCTTCCTTTATTTTTTAACTTGAGTTATTTCATAAACAAGATCACCCAGCAGCAGATAGCTAGTAGTCTCCATGGTGTCATTTTAGCTTGTAGGAATTGCCGAAGAATGGTGTCTCAATACTTTTCATCTAATAATTTTAATTTGTTTGTTCAGCAGAGGGTGTAACAAGCTGTATGGCAGAGACTTAATCCAGCAAATATTAATCCATCAGATCAGGGCCAGAGTGCTCTGTACTGCTTTGGCCTCAGCCCTAGGGAGAGCTCAGTTTGACAATCTGGGTTCCCAGCACCACATGATGCAGAGGGGTGTTACCATCCCTGCTGTGTAATGTGGGCCTCACCAACCCGGGTGAATCAGATCTTTGTGAGGTGCTCCCTTCACTGTGATGTAGATACACTACTTGAACATGAAATAAGAACTTGCCCTTTTACATGACAATTCCAGTTGTTCAAGATGAATTAGTAAACAAGAAAAAAAATCAAATTTCTAAATATCTTTTATTTCTTTGACTGTGGTCATGAATAGCAATGTGCAAACTTCCTACAAAGTCAGCTGACCAGCTATCCTCCCAGATGAACCAAATCAATATAATGCTGTGCTTTTGTGGTGTCTTTTCTTCTTTGCTCAAACATCCTATGGAAAAAGCTCTGATGGATTTGAAAAAACTACAAATAAACTAAGTTCAAAGGCTGACTAATCCCACAATGCCTTGGAACACTCATCTACAAGCGTTGATTAGTTTCTAACACATGGGAAGTCAGAGCCCATGGTGTATACCTCTGGTGGGCTCACAGGCTGCTAAGAGGGGTGCTAAACACCATCCGTGCTCTGTGCAGTCAGTAACAGCAAGCACAGGTCTTACTATTTGAAATACATTAAGGAAAGGCAGAATAAGAAAACAAAACTCCTCTGAGGGCTGCAATGAGAAATTACTGCCCATCAAAAGTTAAAGTAAGTCACAGAGTTTGGGTATATACTGCTCGCCTGAGCCCAGGCAAGCTGCTTGTTGTTGTGCACCAGTCCTCTCGAAAACAAGCTGTCTTTCTACAGCTGCTTCATACTGGGTTCTCCTGACTTTCAGCTCAGGCTGTAAGAGGCAGACAGCCTGGCTGGGGCATGCAGACCCTAAGCTCAAGCACCAGAACCAGCTCAGCAGGAGCTGAGCTGTTTGTTCGGCCCCATGCTTACCCAGATCCAGGGTGGGCAAGAGGACATGTCCTATGCCCTCCTACTTGCAGGGTTTGCAACCATGTTTGAAAACATGTAGTTTTTCCTTTTTCTCCTACTAGCAGAGCACTGGAAGTCACACCATAGCAGCCTCTCTCATTTTGTCCTGGTACATAGCAGTCATTCTGGTCCCCATCAGCTCTGGGAGATCGGGCTGGTGAGCTCGCGCTTCATCGTGTCTAGTTCACATGAAACAGATTAGGCTGGTTTTGGTGAAAAGACACCAACGTCAAGGCGGCTTTTGCAGAAACTCCTTGCTCAGAACACCTTCCAGCAATCAGTTCAGAACAACACCATTTATTGTTGTAGCCTAATGATGGCTCAGCAATAGCTCTGCCCTGGCAGCAGGGCTGGCTGCACCAGCCCACTCCTTCCTCTGGGCAGCTGCCAGGCACCACACTGCCTTGGCAGCACTCCAGTCTCACTCCACTTGCTGCTGAGAGCTGCCTCAGGTGCTTCTCAGGCTTTATACTTTCTGTGCTAGAGTGACTGACCACAGAAATAAACCTGACAGGGCTTTTTTTTTTTTTCTTGGGAAGTGATTCCAGCAGAATTTCATCTGTTTGCCTCACAGACACAATTATTTAATGCAGCCTAGAACCTTAATCCTTCTGTTAGATCAATTCTTTTCCCCTTCTAAAGCTGTATTTACTTTCAAAATCCAAATAAGCAAGCAAACTCCTGTTATGGCAATAGTTTGAACTGCATTCAGTTTCTCTCTTCTGCCCAAACATGGCTTTTTTCTTACTGGGGAATGACCCAGGTGTCTCCAGGCCCTGATAAGAAAACAAGCTCTAAATCAACAAGTAGCAGTTAAGATATGTGGCTCACTGATACCATGACTTTCATGCTGTTTTTAACAATGCTGACAGCCATGACTTCTTTCTGTGCTCCCCCATCCAGGCCATAAACCATCTGGGAGCCTGGGAAGCTACAAGCAGTAAGAGGCCTGTACAAACACTGTACCTGCCTGCAAGTTTTGATAGTGTCAGCTCTTGCAGTAATAGCTATATTGCTCAAAGAAATAGGAAAATGATGGGCAAAAAATTTCTGACAATGTTTTCATGTCTTGCTCATAACCACAATGTTTGAAAATGCTGATTCTGAACACATTTCTTCTGAAAAGGAAAGGAAAATAAATTATTGAGCTAAGCTCACTGTGGAAATATAACAGACTAAAATGTTTCAATCTGACATTTTCAAATACTTTAAAATCAAAGGAAATCAAAAGTGTAGTTGTAAAAACTTTATTTTGGATTGTTTTGTCCAATCAACAACAAATAGTCCAGAATTTAAAGGTGAACAGAGACCCCCAAATTACATTTCATTATGGTTTTGAAGTTTTTAAAATTTGAAAATCCTGAGGAACAGCTCTAAAGCCAACAGTCAGTAATACCTCTGCAAAAGAATAAGAATACATTTCTCTTTTATTGCTTTTGATTAGTTGGCTTTACTCTTGCATGCAGAGGGTTCTTATTTTCCATGCTTGAACAATGCATTCAAATTGTGGGTTTATACATGAAAACTTAGAGGTAATTTTAGATGGAGACACGAAATAGGAACAGGGGTTTTTTTCTGATTATATTTACTTAGATTACTGAACTAGTGAAAAAGGACACCCAAGGTAAAGGTACAGAATTTGAAGCGTAGCAATTTCAAACCACCTCTAAATTACCTCCTCCTCATGGAATTTGCCTTTGCTTTCCAGTGCCTGGAGAAAAAATGAAATTCAATAACAATTGAATTTCATTCAATAAGTGGTAAAACATGATAAAATGAACTCTGCAAAAATGAACTCAAATAATATAACTTGTATATTAATAAATTTGTGGCCTGTCAGACTAAGGGCTTCATAGCAAAACCCCCTAGCATAAACTACCCAGGAAGGGTCATGTCTGTTTTTATCCCCAGGATCTCAGCACAGGCACCTGCATCGATCCCCACTGCAATGGTAAGGCTGGGAATGAAATCCATAGGCAGAAACAAAACTAGTACTTAATCATGGAATGAGTGCAGAAATTGGATGTATGCTGCTCTGTGTGACCAGGTCACCGATGGGATGCTTTTATGGAGGAAGAGAAGATCTGGCTAACCTGGGAGCTGGGAACCCAAGAATACCCCAAATTACCTTTGTTTCTTTTTTTTTGTGGTGCTAGAAAAGCACAAATGGGGAAAAAAATGCTCCTTCTGCTTGTCACACACTGGCAGCCCTTCCTTCCAAGACACTCACTCAATGTTTTTCACTCGTGGGAAGCAGGCAAGGAAAAAACCCAGTGTCTCTGTGGACAAGAATAGCCTGATAAAAATCCTAGACTGTAAGCATCTGAGGCCATGAAGTCAGGATGGGTACCTTTTTAAGCCTCCAGCTTACCCCCTCCTGTACCACAGCAGTGATGGCTGTCTCTCGTCCCTTCCTTGCTGATGAACACAGGCACTAACAGTGCTCTGAGCAATCAGAGGTTATTTTTCGATGCCTTACAAATTGTGCCATCTCCCCAGCACACCAAGCACCAGCTCCCAGTTTTCCTCATCCTCTTGGTTCATGGCTATTTGAATTATATCCTCCTCATTGTCTCTGATTCACATCCACAGGGACAGAGTAGTTTGATGGATTATGGAAAACTTCGGCAGTCCAAGGGACCTCTGAGGACTGCTGCTTCCAGTATCTCTAATGCCTATGGCAGCTTAGTCCCTGGGCATTTCACTGCCAAGTTAAAAATCTCCTCAATCCCTTGATCTTAAAATGGTACATTTCCAAATATTTAAAATATTTCTGTGCAAGAACCTGCCTCCATGCCTTCATAATTAAAACCTATTTGAAGATATTTTATTCAAGCTTTAAAGGGAATCAATTGCTTACTTTTAGACACAAAGTAATCCTGAGAAAATTCAGATGACAGACCAAAAAACCTATGTAAACTGAAGGTGACAAAATCCAGGCTTTCTGGTTTATCAGCCTGCACTCAAGTGGCTGCAGACAGCAAAAAGTTAGCTGCTTGTGGATGTTTCAGCAAGTAGGTAAGTGCCCAGATCAAGTTTTTACTGTGAAATGATAATTTGAAAAAACTGCTTTCATACCTATTTCTAGATCATATGGCATTAAAAAAATGTAGAAAAAGGGAGAAACAGTGTGATGGTATTTCAGCTTGCCTCTATATGGTTAGAAGGCCAATTACCCAATAAATGAGAGATTTATTAAACACACCCCACTGGTCCAGTCTCTCTGCCTGTGCTGCACATTCACCGTGACATTTTGATACACAGTTGATCAGTTTTGCTGTATTGCTAAAGCACAGTTTTCTTGTCACATGCTAGCCTGTTATTTTCTCAGTGATTTCCTCTATGTGCTTCTGTCACAGTAAACCAAGCCAAAGGCAAATATTCACTGCCACTGTAGAGCAGAAATAGCATTTATGGCCACACAGAGGTCTTAGTGAGGTGGCTGTGTCAGCGTGAGAACTACATAAGGATTTCTAGTGGCAAAGTCTTGCACAGAATTCTGCTTTGGGTTCTCCTGAAGTTTTATCCAGGAGGCTGTGGCTGCCCATGCCAAGTATCCATGGGAGCTGCTGTGGGGCCCTCCTCTCTCTGCTCCCTGTAACACCTGCATACACACTCTCCACGTGGTCTGGGCATCCGGGCTTCAGCCTTGGGGTGAACTGTGTTGACAACCACTGGTCAAAGCAATGACAAAGCCAGGATGTGACTCTCCTTGTCCATCCATTGAGCTAAAAACTGTTCTTCTGTACAAGTAGTCATTACCACAACCCCTATGGCTGCTTCCTTTACACTTGGCAAATGTGATCCCCAGCTTTTTTTTGTGTAGATCTATTTGCTAGTTTTGCTAGCCAAGCTTCCCTCTTTGCATCCCTACAGAGGCCTCACCTTTCCTTCTTTATCAAGAATCAGCAACAAATTTTAACTTTTGGGGCTCTGAAATACAAACTTTTGTGAAGACCATATAAATACATATAGGCCATGACTCCTGCTGAAGTGAAGACACGTCCCAGCATTCATTTCAGATTGTTTCTAAGGAAAGGCTTCAAAGATGGCTTTTGTAGTTAGGCTCCAAGGCGAGGATGGAAACCCCAATTTCTATCCTCAATGCTGGCACATTCCATAAAATCCCCGCCTCTCCTCACAGCACATGGGGAGACTCCGGAAGTCAGCCACCTAAAAGCAAAAAACATGAAATGTTGTGCTCCTTCTGGGCAGCTAGGTACTCAACACTGTTAATGATCTTTGGCCATGAATCCTCTCTTAAACTGAAGTCCCAGAGCTGGAAAAAAGGAGACAGCAATGGATTTCACATCCAGTAACGGCCAATGGCAATAAGAACAGAAGTAATGTGTGGCCAGGTTCAAGTTCCACGCTCTTCCTGATCCAAAGCAGGCGCTTGAACCCCAATTTCTCTGGAAAGTACTCCAATCATTAGGTCATTGGATAGCTTTTTATGAATAATAAAATGTCCATGGTAATTGTTTCACTGCACACAAAAGAAATAATTACATATTAAGCTGTAAGCAAAGTTAAAAGAGTTTACAAGACACTTAATCCTCTCAGGATAGCACAGTAAAAGTCTTTGTCCTCCTAGCCAGCAGTGTGCACTGTTAAATTATCAGCACATTTCAGGATGTGTGCAATCTCCACCACCCCTCCCCAAACAGACACTAACTTTTAAGGCAGCTTCTTAGTTCCACCATCATAATCATTTCCCCCAGCCGCAGCAAAAAGTTTAGATAGAAAGACAAGTCACTTTCAAAGCAAACAAATAAACAAACAGATAAATGTAATGCATTTGCCCTTGTAAATTCAACATGAAAATGCTCTGCCCTTGGCAATAGCCAGCTAGACTTACCCACCGAGCATCATTTCATCAGCCACTGCTGAAACAGCCAGCTTCAGAATAGAAGGATCTTTCTGAATATCCTAATATTGCTTAGTGGCACTTCATTAGTACAGTATGACTTAGTAAATGCAGTGAGGAGTGAAGCTTGAAAAATTCAGAACATTTGAGTTCTATTGTTTATTTGAATCATTCCTATAGATTATGTCCATGATCATAGGAATGGTTCTTCTCTGGTCTCAGCTATCTGTCAAAGGTGCCCAGGGACATCACTGTGCTTTTCTCCTTAGATGCAGTTCTTGGGTTTGGGGAAAAATCTCTGCCTTTGGCTCCTGCTCCCAACAACAGCTCCCCACCTGTCTCAGGTCAGATTTGAGCTATGTCTCCAGGGGCACAGACTGGACAAACTGCTGCATGGTGCCTTCAGGAATGTGCAAAACCACCCTACAGTCACTTTAGCCAGACTGGTTGGTCAATGGAGGGTGACAGGCCAGTGAGCCCAAGTCCCCTGCTCAGGGGAGAGGAGTGGGCAGCAGGGCTGAAATCTGCAGAGGTAGAAATTGGTTGCTGCTCATGGGCTGATATTCCCTTAGTGACTACCAGCACTATCGATACAAGTGTCATTTTGAGTCCCCCTGAGCAGTTATGAAAGCACAGCAGCCCCAGTCAAAAGAGAAGCAGTTTGAGCGTTGCTATTCTTGGCCAGATGGATCATCGTCCTGCAGATATCCAGCAAGGCAGAGCTGGGCTTGCACCACTTGACTAGTTTTCCCAGCAGGGCAGCATCTGCCCTCCTCTCCTGAGTGGTGTGACATTACATATCCATTCGTCATTTTGGTGTCAGCTGCTTTGGCATCTCTTTCGAGCAAAGTTAGCTTCCAGGGGAGAAGGAAGAGGGGAGAAACCTGCCTGTTTACATTCAGATGTGTCAGTCATTGCACAGAGCTGGAGTTCACCAGCACCAATCATGTTCCCTTGTTCCTGGCAATAATAATGCAAATAAACATTCCAAAATCTAAGTTTCTGAGCAGTGCTGTAAGCATCTGTATCATGGATTTGCTTGCTTCTTTTCCCCTTTTTTCAAGTGGAAAAAAATTTTAATTTTATTTTTTTAATTAAAAAAACCAAAAACACAACAACACAAAAAACAAACAAACAAGAACCCAAACAAACACAACAAAAAACCCCACAAACCTATACCTTTAACATTTATTCCCTTAAAGGTGCAAAACACAGATGATTGCACCAGTTTAATCCAAGGGTCAACTTTTCACTAAAATTTTCCTGTGTTTGCAGTTCCTGCTTAGACTGTTGAATCACAAAATCACAGAATACACTGAATTGGAAGAGACTCACCAGGATCATCAAGTCCAACTCTAGGCCCTGCACAGGACCATCCCCAAGAGTCACACTTCATGCCTGAGAGTATAATCCAAATGCTTCTTGAACTCTGTGAGGCTTGGTGCTGCGACCACTTCCACAGGGAGCCTGTGCCAGTGCCCAACCACCCTCTGGGTAAAGAATCTCTTTCTAGTATCCCCTGACACAACTTCAGGCCATTCCCTCAGGTTCTGTCACTGGTCATTGCAGAGGAGAGATCAGTGCCTGCCTCTCCTCTTCCCCTCACAAGGGAGTCATAACTGCAATGAGGTCTCCCCTCAGTCTCCTCCAGGCTAAACAGTCCGAGTGTCCTCAGCTGCTCCTCACACAGCTTCCCCTCAAGGCCCTTCACCATCTTTGTTTCCCTTCTTTGAATACTAACAGCTTAATATCTTTCTTATCTTGTGGTGCCCAAAACTGCACCCAATATTCAAGGTAAG
This sequence comes from Pyrocephalus nanus, assembly GCA_038380795.1. Taxonomy (NCBI): domain Eukaryota; kingdom Metazoa; phylum Chordata; class Aves; order Passeriformes; family Tyrannidae; genus Pyrocephalus; species Pyrocephalus nanus. The sequence goes on along the minus strand of CM076262.1, from coordinate 10,265,879 downwards.
GCTGCACCAGCGCAGAGCTAAGTGGGACAATCCCTTCCCTGGCAATGTTTTGCTTGATGCATTACAGTCATTGCTGTTGACAAGTGACCCAAAGCAGAGAAGAAGATGGCACAGTACAGCTGGTATGGCTGCCTGCTGCAAGCCAACAGCCCCGTGCACGAGCCAGTAGCATGAGGAGCCCTCACAATTGCTTTAGTTGTCCCTCTCCCAGCGACAAGGATGAGAGGTAGCAAAACCCAGATAAAAATTTTAAAAGGCAGCACAGCAGATGTTTTTATTTAATCACTTTTCTAATATACCAATGGAAAAGATACCTGTTTTAATAAGACTAAATATTTTTACTACAGGTCCATGTCTTTGGTTGGTTCTCCTGGAACAGAAAGCAGTATGTATTTAAACAAAGCAAGTTGATATGTTTGATCAAATTCTTTGTCCTTTATGAAAATAGTTATGTTGTATGCAAAACTGCAGGCTCACAATGAAGCTCTTTTTTTGGCAGTCTGAAGCAGAAAGCTCTGCCACAAAGAAATCGCTGTCTGCTTGGAGACTGAGGAAATATCAAGAAAAGAGGTAGATAGGTGTTTTCCTCTCTGTACATATCCCAGCCTCACTGCTCCCAGCAACTGGGAACTGCTGGTGAATTTGTCCTTGCCAGACCAGCTGATATGTTATATCAGAGGAAATCTTTTCAGGATCTGTTGAACTGGGCCCCGAGCAACTGAAAAATATCATTTATGTTCTGATACACACTTATGGTTACTTATGTTTCTTAGTCAGCAAACTATCTCGTTCAAGGATACAAAAGAAATCATAGAAAAATCCACCAGATGAAGTTCTGGTACCAGACTCTATCCTCCCAATCCTTTTTGAAAGCCCCAGATAAACAGCAGTGTTTTCACTGCCAATTTATAAATAACTTATTTTGAACTCCCAGGTACAAGGTCTAATTCTGAAAGCAGAGAAGGAACCCATCTCCTTTCCTGGAACAGCTACTAACTGCTCATGATTTTGAACAGGGTACTCTCTGGAGTGACCTTTCTCCATGCTAACAGGTGGCTAACAACATTCACCTACCTCACAATTATGGTGACAGAGGCAAGACAGGATTTAAGCATTTCAGGGTTCTGGGAGAACAGGAATACAGAACAACATGCTGATGCAGTATCAGGCAGAATAACTATTTTTTTTTATTTAGGATAACAAAATAAGTTGTTCTGTCTTATGGCAACATTAAGAACTCAGATGACATGCTCAAAGCATGAAATTCAGCGCATTTTTCTCCAAACAGAAACCCCTTCTTCAAAGGATCATAAAAGGATGAATTGCTTTAATCAGTTCATATCATAAGACAACTGCTGTGGGCTATGAGCTTAACCCAGAACTTCCTCAGATTTGTAGGTTTAAGATGGAATTGGAAATGCTTTTGAATGTGCTTGTGCAGAAGCATGTGCACACTGGAGAGCTGCCAGTAACTGGCTGACAACCCAGCACATGGGGTACATTGGAACTGATTCACAGTCTTGTGCAATAACTTTGTTTCGGGTTAAAAGAGGGCAGAAAAGATAAACTCCACTGAGACTGTGTTATGTGAGTCCTTGACTTTTGATGTACATATATTTGGCAGTCAGCGCTGGAGATTTATTTACATGGTGTCATTTGAGGTTTGCTCTGATATGCCCCATAGGATAACCACTGGGGTTATTTTGCTTGAGGCTTGCTCTTTTCAGCTGCCTTCTTTAACTTTCTTCAGTTGCTCAGGAGAGATTTCCTGAAGGCAACTTATTCCTACCTTACACTGGGCTTGAACGTTTCTGGTGTTCATCCCTTCTTAAACCTTGCCTGACTAAGCAGATAAACAGGAGGCTTTTATTTGTCTTTATACATGTACATGCCAAAGAAAATACACATTAATTCACCCAAGGCCACACTGTGCTGCTCCTAGAGGGCCTGCAGAACCTCCTGAGGGACTGTAAGCTTTCCTTTGCTGAAGATCCCTTGATTGCTTCAGCATGTTCTCTCCCAAGGAAAGGTTACATATGTTACTCTATGTAAGCTTCAGATGATGTAAGGCAGAAAGGTTTAATTTGTGTCAGGTGAGGATCTAACTCCAGAATATAACCTGACAGATCAGAACATTTGAAACTGGTCTCAGATTCAATTTCAGTTCTACATCTGAATGGATCAGTCCTTTGTCTCACTGTGAATTATTTTACTATTTCCATCTACAGCTTGTTATTAAATCACTGAATTCAAAATCTCCTTGTATTACACACTTGATGAATGTTTCTCATAAAGTTACATTTACAATTGTGTAGCATGTAAGAAGTCAGTTGTTCTCTCTTAGTGTAAGACTCCAGCAAGAGGCAGTTGGACACATGACATCCATCAAAAACTGCCTTTGACCTCTGCTGGCTGAATCAGTGATATCAGCCTTAAGGGACCAGAAAGATCCTCTATCATCAGAGAGATTCTCAGAGATTAAAAAATTTCATCTTTGTAAATAAAAGCTAAGCCCTGTCTGGTGATGATATGGACTGTTCTTGTGTTAGTTCCAGCATAAGTACTGCACAGAAATGTCACTGATGCATGACAGTGACTGTGGCTTTTGCAATGGAGGCAGCATGGAGAGCTGGCCTCATTGCTTCAGTCATTATAAATCCCCTCAGGTTAAAAGGACCGTATCTCATAATCTCATGTGGCTGTGTGTGCTACACAAACTCTTTCCTGTTATTTGCAACAAGAGATCACTGGCCACAGGGGGAGAGGCAGAACTTGAACTACTGAAACCTGAGCTGCTGGAAAGACATTAATTTTCCTCTGCTCTCCCTTTTTCCCTGGTGGGAACTGCTGTGAATCATTTTAAGGGACCTGTCTTCTGGGTGGAAAACACCTCCCTGGAAGTGTGGTGTGGCTGTCTCTAAGGCAAGCACCTGAACCCTAGGCAGAACACAGGGGATGGGACATGTAGCAGGATGACGGATACAGGGAGGAGCAGGAAGCAGTTTACCTCCAGAGCACATGAGAAGAACCAGCTCCAGTGGCAAGAGATCAAAACATGACCTTATAGCTACTGCCTGTAGCATAACACACAGGTAATTCCAGTGCATCTGGGAGGTAGTCTCTGTTCTTGCATTACCCACCCTCAAGTATCACCTTTCTTTTAGTATAGCTTGAGACTATTAAAAAGCACATATACTAAAAAAGTTTCTATGAACTTGAATGTGCAATTTTTTTTTAACCAGCCCCTTTTTGGTCTTCAGTTCAATTGTACATGTAATTATTTTTTACCAACTCCTCTGACCATTCTGACAACAATTACTCACATTTCAATAACCCTCTTCACATGGGCTGGGAATATCATCACTCCATCCACAACTGAAGGTGAAGATCACTCCTGTGATGATGTTCAGCAAAGGAAATGTGCCTGAGCCACTCTCACTTAGAGACAGATCCAAAATCTTATCACTATAAAGCATCCATATTCTGCCCAGTTGCTGCCTGAGAGATACAGCATTTATTCAATGGAAAAAGGGATTCATTTATATTGATTGGCCCTTCCCTCCCACCATGCACATTGTGTAACATCAGGGTACACTTATTCCACATCAGTAATTCTCAGCCCTGCTACAAAGTGCTCTCCCATTAAATTATTCAGGATGTCAGGATGGGCAACCAGCTTAAAAAGAAAGCTCAGAGTGATCTAAAAACAAAAAAATGTTTTAGTTTTAAAAAAACCAAAAACAACAACAACAAAAAACACCAAACCAAAAAACCAGGAACCATGGTATTATTTTTATTTAGAAAGATCTAATTCTGGCAATACTACCTTAGTTGTTTCACTAGACAGAAGCCTATAAAAGAAATCAGTGTCATCAGCATATAGGCTGATGCTAATTTTTTCTTTAGAAATCGGATCTACTTGCTGTAACGGAGGTTAAAAACAGAAGTGTGAACTACACGCTATTTTAATGTGTGAGAACAGAAGCAAAGGATGGGCTGGAAAAATAAATGAGTTGCTTGCTTGAAAAAAATAATGGTGGAGGGAGAACACTGTCTTCATCTCCTGGTCACATAATCTGGTGGTGGCTTTAAACAAATTAAAACAGACTGCTTTCTTTCCGTGTGTTCAAGTAAAACAGTTTTCAGCCAGCAGATATTCAGTTTCCCTGGCTAGTTTTTGGATGCTGGCCATGTGTGATTAGTGACCTATTTTCACTGCAATGAGATCAGCTATGTTTGTAGTACCCTGATTCAGCAGATCTGTCCTTATTCCTGGCTCTGCCTGCCAGAGACCACTGAGCAAGGCCCATTCTCTAAACACACTGCCCTACCTTCTCCATTAAGATCTGTAGGAAATGGCTCTCAATCATAAAAGAGCTGTGCTGAAACCTGACAGGCCAGGACCATCATGATCCATGGTGTGCCACCTGCTGATCCTGCTGAGCTTGAAATTTTCTTTGACTAATTGAAGTGCCTAGGAACAGAAGAAACCTGTGCTGTTTATGATAATATAATTCTCCTGGATGATGATGTCAGATAAAAACAGAAGGAGCAGAATGAAAAGTTAGAGAAGGCTCTCGGAGCTTTATCTTTAGACCTGAAATAGTTCTGGTCACAAACACCTGTGGCAGGCCCTTGGCTTCAGAAAAGTGTATCGTATCCCACAGTTTGCTGTACTGCATTAATTATCATGTCCAAATACAATTTTGATGTCCAAAGTCCTCTGCTGGTGTTTGCCACCAAAGCCTGTGTCTGTGCCACAAAGTGCTTCTGCAAGTTCAGCAGTGCTACTTGGACAGACCAATAAAGGGATGAACAAAGCCTCATACGATAATTTAGGATTGAAGCTTCATAGGAAAATTTAGGCTTGACGAGATCCTGCAGAGGCTATCAGGTCCAACTCTCCACTCAGAGCAGGGTCAGCTGAGATTGAGTTGCTTTGGGACCTCTCAGATGAATTTTAGTGACTCGAAATTAATTGCTCCATGTCTAGAATCTGTTTTTCTGGGATGAACTCCATTTGAATTAGTATATTTAAAAATGGATTTGAAGGAAACCATCATGCATATAGGGCTGCAATGGAGACCAGAAATCTGACTGCAGTATCTTTTCACTTAGTCCTGCAGCTGCCAGTGCCAGTAGCACTGGGCACTCAGCTATCAGGAAGGAGAGGAGCTGGTGATAAACAGGCAGTGGTCAAAACCTGTCGCCAGTGAGCAGCCAAGATCAAGGAAAGAGAAGGAAATAAAGACAGATGGATTTCCCTCCTAGCAGCCAGGAAAAGGAAAAATATCAGCAATGGTTCATATCCTTCCTTCATTTACTTCTTATCCTATGGCAGTGGGGAAAAAGAGATGCCTCATCAGGATTAGAGTTTTGCTTCTCCTCTTCATTTCTCAGTGGCCACCTCTGGGATGAAGTGATGTAAGAAGGGATGAATTTGGTGTCGCGGTCTCCAGTGAAATATATTGCTATACATCACCTGGAATGTCCTCACAGTGCTCATAAAGACTGCATCATCACCAGCACTGGGGTTTCGTCCCATATGTGAGATACAATGAGAACCTTCTTGGTGATGGAGCCTCCATCTAGACCTTTGAGGAGAAGATAATTGAATCCATTAGCAGAGGTCAATACTATCTCTGATGAGTGTTGTGTACCTGACTGCCTCTTACTGAAATCCCACTGTGAGTAAAAACTAATGACTTCTGTGAATTTCACTCAAAAATACATGTAATTTTGTGACAATTATCTGTCTGGTATATTGTCTTCTTTCATTCCCCTCTGCAGGTCACACTACAGTACTTCCCAGATAACCTTTCTTTTCCACCATCACCCCTGTGTGATCCCAAGAGGCCATTAAAATGCCAAAGATACAAGTGTGAAATGAAGAGGGCTGACGTCTCTGCCAGCACAACTTCATGGATGTCAGTACCCTAGGGAACTGAGCTATGCTAGGGAAACATTTAAGATTTTCAGTGTGAGCAGTGTCCCCTTAGTGGCATAGACATACTCTTTTTGCATTCATGATGAGTGACAACTTGAAATGCCTGCCCTCAGGCATGTGGCAGCAGCGTGAGATACTACGAAAAGCCGAGTTCCTTCTGAAACAAAGGGAATGATTTCATTAAGTTAAAACCTCTGAGTACTGGTGTAAGCAGACGTAGAAGTGAGAATGACAAAAACCATTATGCAGGAGCCGCACTGTGGACAGCAAATACAGCTGGAGCTGGGCAGGTGGTGAATACAGCATAGGTTAAAGCATTGTGGTCTCCTGTGCCAGGTCACCTTCCCACTGCCTCAGACCTTGAGGAATGTCCTTGAGTATTAGCAAGCATTTTACAAACAGTTTTGCTGTGACCAAAGTGCTCAGGCTTTCCTTTTAGATAAACAACATCTCTGCATTTTAGCCTTTTCTTTGTAGTTTGCTGCCTCCAACAGGATTACTAGGAACATTTTCTTCAGTCAGTGACTAAGGACCTGCAATAATAAGAGCAGCTGACTTTGATTCTCACAGAGGAGGGCAGAATGGTCCTGAGAAACAAGCAACAGATTTGTAGATGTCAAGAGATGTCAGCTAGATATTAACACAGCTACAGATTGAAAATTACCTATCTTGACAGTTGTTTAAGCATTAATGAAGCCACTGTTTAAAAGTTTATGATTAACACCAGATTTAAAAATCAATTGCTTTTTTGAAAATAAACCAAGACAAGTCTTTCATTCTTCCAGTGTAATTCTTGGAGGTTTTATCTCTACGAAAGGGCAGAGAAAATAAGAGATGATTGCTGTGAGCTGCCTCTCAAGCCAACCCCTCACATGCAAACTGTCTCTATTATTACACACGTTATAGCACAGGATCTTTGAACCACAAGTGCAAAGTCTTGGTTCATTAGGACTAATGAAACTTGAGCATAAGTTCAAAGTCTCAAGACAGGTCAACCAGATTGCTGGGTGCTAGAAAAATATGAAAGTGCTGCTTGACTTAAAGGAGTGAAACTGCCAAACACAAGCTCAAGTGGGTCAAAAAATCCGTATGTGCTTGCAGACCTGCACAAACACACATGAAAAGTGGGGCAGATAGACTAAAAGACTGGGCAGGGACATGCAATACCCATCATGTTCCCTGCAAGAAACAAGGCAAAATGATTAAAGGGGATTTCTCAGAAGTGGAATATGAGCACCAGGACAGAGTGGTCCCTGGACGGATGGTTGAGGCCAGCTGCAAGTCTCAGCCTGAACCGCAGTGATCCCTACCTCCCAGCAGCTCAAACCAGTGGCCCACTAGACCCTTTAGTCACCACAGTGATTTTCTTACCAAAAGGGTGTTACATGAAGAAAAACCAAATCAGCAAGACAATATGAAAGGATTTCTTCCTTTCTGCATTTAACTGCATTTTCCCACTGTGTAAGCAAGCTTGAACCTGGAGAGACATACTGATCTCAGTATTAAGGTGCTTAAGAGCTGTGTGTTTGTATAAAGCTGTATTTAGATTAAAACTTTATGACCTCTTAACATACACAAGTCTAAAAATAACATTAGGCACATGTTTTTTATCACAGTTAAAGCTATTGCAACAAATTCCATCCAACATCACACCCAGCTGCTTGCTGTTATGTTGCATAGTAACAATATTCAGGAAAAACAAAAACCACTTTTGGTCAAGTGAGATGGGGAATGAAGATCTAATAGCAGCCCCAAAAACTCCATGAAGCCCTTGAAGGAAGATACACAGCTGATTCTGTGGCATTTACCCTGATAAGGGAGACACAGGAAAAAGGCAGATGCAAACTAGAGACCAAGCCTAGTGCCATCATACCCAGTCAGGGAACAGGTTGGGGTAGGAACACACTTTCCTGAGAATCAGCAAACATTTTTTTTGTCCCTGATACAAGGAAAAGACACAGAAATGTTGCACCCTTGTCCTGTCTAATCCGCTCAGACGATGAAGTGAGGTAAAGACTACATTAAGCATCCTCCAGCTTGGCTGTGCTCTGCTCTGTGTTGCTGGGAGCTGGGAATCAGCAGAGCAGCCCTTATTTCAGGCTACTCTGTGCCTGAGATATTCAGGAGAAGGACAGTAGTGAAGAAGGGAAGGAAGAAGAGCAGGCTATGAACACCTGAGCACATCTTCATGCAATTGAAGCATCATGAAATCACATTAATGAAATGAGGAACCAGTCCACAGACACAAAAGCATCAAACCCTTGGAAATGGCATGTCTGTGGTAAGCCCTGATGACCAGCTAGTTTTCAGTGTGGCCCAGTTCATGCTCCTGAGTCTGGTCACCTCTAAACTTTCATACTCAGTTTTTCCTGTATGGAAAAAAGAATTAACTCAGATGCCAAACACTCCAAAATACCTTCAGTGACATGAACTTCAGCATCTGATCTACTTTTTTGAAACTCAGCCAACACTTCTCTTTCATTAATAGGAGCAGAAAAACACTGTTTCTCAGATCCTTCTGCTCAGCTTAGAGGCAACCACACATGCATTTGGCACTTTGTCAGTCAAGAAATAAAAATAAAGAGTTTATAAAGAAAATGCTGACACAAATTCTGTCAGGGCTACTGGGCATCCATGTAATATGGGTGAAGATCACAAGCTGTTACTGCAATTGAACCCACCCTGGTGAAGCCACACTGCTTTTGCCCACACGTGAAAGATACTGGTGCTATCTTTGTGCTAATATCTGCTTTGGAAAGGCTGCTGACAATACATTTGATCTTAGTTGATCCTAAGTTAGAAGCTAAATGGAAGCAGATAGCTAAAGGCTTATGGGAATGGAGGCTTAATTACTCATTGCTGCCAAGGCAAAACTCCCAATGCTTTCAGAATGTAATCACAAGGTTCAGTAAAGAACAGAAGCATCTGGGGAAAAATCACACTATTCTGTAACTCAGCAGAATTTCAACATTCGCTTCATATGTGATCAGACATTGGGAGGTGTTTTCAGTGCTTTCTTTTAGAGGTAAGTCCCTCTTTAAGGAATTTGTGTTTTAGTAATAGCTTAAAAACATAAAATTTGGGTGATATGAAAAAATAGTATGAAATTTCTGTTTCTTTGAAATAATGTGAGCAAATATCCTATGAAGCCTCCCTACAGCAGTACATCTATTGTTTCTGATCTTACATAATGTCTTTGTGTCTTACTCTAAAATTTATGTTGTAATATTTGTACAGACAATAGAATTTCACATAGATATTTGCAGTAGCTGAATCAAATAATAGCAGTGGTGAAGACAATAAACTCCTTCACTGTGTCCTAATTTATTACACTTGACTAAAATGGTTTAGAGGAATCTCTGAGCCACGCAGCACAGCAATTTGGTGCTTCATGGACAAGTTGTATTTTCCTAGGTGTAAACTAAATTATTTATATAATGTGGGGAGCATATGAGGCATCCGTTACCTGATACTTTCCAAACAATAGGATGGAAAATAGCCAGCATTAATCGATCATCCAGCTGTCCAGTTACTCTGTGTGGGCAATTTATGTCAGATGCTATATAATCACTTTGAAGTATTTTCCACAAATAAATCTTCCCTATAGAGGGAGGTCGTTGTCTTTAGAAAAACTATTTATGAGCAGTGATTTGCCAGCTTGAGGACTTGGGTAGGACGTGAGCCAAGCTCCCGTCCCTGCCGAACAGCGGGGCTGGTGTTCACATCCAAACACACCTGATGGAAGGGCTGAGTCAACAGGACACTGCATCATTTTTCCAAGACAGGTTTCTGCGAGCTGTCAGAGGCAGTTTGGCCTGGTTCAGAGGAATCAGTTATTAAAATTAAAGCTAGTTTCCAAACCAGCTGTAAGAAAACCACCTTAGACAGGCTTCCCTGACCCACTGGCTCAGCAGGACTGGGCAGGCAGGTAGGTTTGCTGGTCTGTTCCCCAGACCTGGTGGTCAGCAGCCAAGCAGGAGCCCATGTGACTGAACCAGGCAACCTGGGAGAGGAACAATTCCTGCTCTGGGAACAGGTGCCACAGCTTGGCACAAAGTCCAAGTCAAACAAATTAGCAAGGGCAGCATGACCCCGTGCACCAGTGCAGCCAGGCCCCGGCCCTTACATGGAGAAACCATGGCTGGTCCATGGGAATGTCTCATGTTTGAATGTCACCCAGAGCTTCATGGCAAAATCAGCGCCAGCAGCATCAAAGCATCATCTTCCTATCCTGGATCAGAACAGGGTATTTCATCCCATCCAAACATGGTGATAATCAATTAATCAAATAACAAGTTATTCTGGCCAATAAAAATGTTGACAAACTATTTTTTTTCTTCTCACTAAGCTACCAGTTCTGAGAAGCTCTGCTCTATCAGTGTTCTTGCCTCCTTTCAACTATGTGTCCCACATGAATGTTTGGGAAAGCTTTCTTTCTTATATCTCAGCTTTCTACTCCACCAAAGAAAATATAGTTACATCAAAGACCAACTGCCTCTTAAGTTTGCAGCTTCATCTCTTTGTTGTTTTGAGGGTATTTTTTGTTGGTTGTTTTTTTTTTTTTTTTCCTTTTTTTTTTTTTCTTTTTTTTTGTTTTTCATTTAACAAGAATTCTGCCTTTGGAAAAGTCAGCCTTAGAACATTCCTCAACCTACAAAGTGATGAAATGCTCTGCACAACACAAACTGGGGTGACAGATCAACACTGCATGTTTTAATGGACACTTATAGCGTGTCCACAAAAAGTTTCTGTTTTATCTGGTAGAGTATTACACACAATATTTTTCAAACGTGTATGGAAGAATACAGAAAAATCTAATTTGTTATGACTGCAGTGTAAATTCTTCAGCTGGCCTCAGCAGTAGTGCCTGGGGGGCATACAGAAACTTTGTAATACATGAAAAATAATTGCCTTTCTTCATCTTTTCCTTGCTGCTCCACAAGACTCTGATAACTGGTAATCTTGATAGGCTGAGCAATTCCAGTTAAGCCTTTGCAATGACAAACTCATCTTTCCATGTGTGCTGGTAATCCCAGTTTCCCCAGAAGAATCAGCCTGGGCAGCAAAGATTCCTGATGCTAACCATTTGGGATGCTCCACTGCCATCTACAAAGGCAGAGCCAGAGGGGGTGCATGTGCCCTGCTGCTCTGGGAGGGATTTATTTCATAATCAATGTCTCCCACACTTGCTCTGGCCCTCCTTTCCATTTTCAAACCAGTCCATCTTTTCCTTTCTTCCTGCCTCACTCTTCTTTTCCCAAGTCTTTCTATGACTATATTTTTCATTTTTCCTTATCTAAACTTTCACTTTGTTAATTTCTTCCTTTATCCCCTTAAAACTCACTCCCTGCCATGCACTACTGATCCCCAGGAGAGGAGCTGGTGGTGGCAGGACCATTTTGCTCCTCCAAGACCTCTCCTCCACTGATTCCTCTTTCCCATAAAGGATGTTTAAATACTACAGAAAAAAAAAAACACAAAACAATGACAGAAGTTATGGGTAAAATACGAGAATATCCCTTTTCCCTGTACATTAACTAAAACAGATTCTTCAACTTAGTAGAGCTTTTGCTAAAGTACTGGAAGACCTCTGGACTTTTTTGGACTTCCCAAGCAGAAAGGATTGCCCTACACAAAATTACCATACCTCCCCTCCAAAGATACACAACGTTTGAATATTATTGTTAATAAGAAGTGCCACTCAAGTACCTGGGGTCTGAAAAGGCTTGCAGTGAACATCAGATCAGACCTGTACACACAGACATACCTGAGTACTTGAGCTCCTTCTTCCCCCTGGCATGGTATCAAATACTCAAAATCCCCTATGGATTTACCATGCATGGAGCTCACCTTGGTGGCTGGCAATTACGATGGCTGATTTGGAGAGGGGGCACCTTCAGATCTTGGGGGTTAAGCCATTCTCTGGAGGTGTAATGCTCTCCCAACTGCCCCTCGAGCACATGGCTCTATGAGCCCGTAAGGACACACAGGACCACAGCTGAGGGATGGACGAAGAGAGGGTTTATTGGGGATGGGGGTTTATATGGGTTTCAGGGGGATTGGAAAGGGACCAATTACAAGGTCAAGGTGATACAGAAAAACCCAATCAGGTAAAGAGTTAACAGCCAATAGAAAGAGGTGAACAAAGGCCATTGGGAAGACCTCAGGGTATCTTCCCAGGACATTCCTGCATAAGGGTCCTTCACAGGGGGGTGTCAGGAAGGGGACAGAGTGACTTTGCAAAGTACAGAAAAGCCATCTTAAGATCTGTTTAAACAACATTAAAAACTTCTGTTTCTATAACCCTTGAGCTGTTTTCTCCTTTTCCTTCACCAGTCCATCTCTGGCAGGATTTCTTCCACCCTATATAGGGCAAATCCATTCCTACAGGCAATGTTCTGGAGTTAACCTTCCTCCCCTCCTCCTACCACCTCCATGGCAAACTGTCAAATCTTCCAGTCATGCTAAAAACAGAGATGAAATACAGCTGGTGATTCATTATTTTTTAACAGAGGTGTTTGGACTCTTCTGAGTCTGAATCACAATGGCAAATTATTAATTTTGTTGGCATTTTCACTTGCTATTAAAATACAAGTTGAGGTTTATATGGCAGTGGTGGAGACCAAGGAAATCACCAGCTGAACCCAGTCAGTGTGCAGGAAAAAAACCCAAAGTGTTTCCCATCAAGAAAACCTGACCATGGGACACCTACATCTTTAGCAAAAGGCAAGCAAAGGCTCAGCTCTCTGGTGAGTGCAGGGAAGCTTCTGGTCCATCTTTTCAGTCTGCCACAGGAGCCTGCAGACCACAATCAAAGTGTGCTCCTACTGGCCCCAGCTCTGAGACAGCAAAGTGCAGAGCTGGTTAAATTGCTGCTTCACAGGGGAAATCCTATCCAGTTTCCAAAAAATGAATATGTGTTGTTCTGGTCATCCCCATGATCTTCTAAGCGATTTGTTCTTGCAAGTGCTAAGAGAACACAGAGGGTTCAACTGAAAGCTGAGTCCTGTCTGTATCCAAATCAAATTCTGTACTGCAATTGACCTGCAGACATGGTGAGACCCTTCAGTCTCAGGGAAGAGGTGGGATGTGGGCATTCTTCTGCCATGCCTCTTCCTGGACATGAAAGGTCAAGCACCCTCCCTCTAGTTCCAGCACTAGCATTATTCATCATCCTCCTGACAGGGGCATAGGCACAAATCCAGAGGAGTCCCAAAGAAGAAACCAGAGTGCATGTCAATCATGACACCAACAAGAAAGGGAAAGAAGATGATCTTGCTTTGCTCTTCACCCTTTTGCTTAGAGTTTTCCTTCAATTTTTGTTCATTTGGTCACAGAGAGTTCCAGAAAATCATATAGCCTACATTTGATCCAAGATTCTTTCTAAAATTTTTGTTCTTCACACTCCTTTCTACAAAAGAGGAATTTTCATTTTAACTGGGCCTCCTTATCTTTGCGGGAGAGATCAACTATCTAACTAGCAAAATATAGGGCCATTACAAAACAGGGTAATAAGAGTTTGACTGCTTATCTTAATGATAATTTATTCATTAGCTAAAGAGGCATATAGCTGGGAGATGTGAATTTATTTACAGTTCATGCTTGACCTTTTTAACGTCTAGTAAAATCATGTTATGGAACTGTTTGAAAATTTATTATCCCCATTTAGCAATGCTGACATTTTGTGATTATTGGCTCTGGAAAATCTACTGGCACTGTCAGGCAGAGAAAGTTCAGAAATTGCTTCCAGGGAACAACAAAGCTCTGATTTTTAGAGTGCTGAACACTAACAGATCCTTTTTATTGCATATTTTTAATATCCACAAAAAAAGGAAAAACAAGCTGCAAAGCAAAGCTGAAAATGGAAAGGAGAAAAATACCCTTGATTAAATGCAAATCAGAACAGGGCTTCGCTCCCAGCTGTGTGAAGTCAATGGTAAAAAGCATCATACTTCAAAGCAAGAATGATCAGGTCCAGGGGCACTCCAAGACCAGTCCTTTGCCAGTTTAGACTGATGACAGGTGGAAAATAGCTCAAAATAGTCCAGCTGGCAGCAAAGCAGCCATACATGAGCCTCAGGCCTGGGGAGGGGGGCAGATGTTGCAGGCCAGGAGCCTCAGGAATTAGTGCTTGAGAAACCTTCCAAGTTCTTAGGCCACACAAGCGTCCTGCACACGAACAAGAAGGGGTGAGGATGGCCCCACGGGGCTCTTTAAGTCACCAATGGCACATTATGTTTCTTGTGCATGGCCCAAGGCGCTGTTCCTCAGCAGGTATCTGGTACACAGCAGTGATGAAGTTGGGTCACTGCCTGAGTAAAACCTGTATTAAATTGTCGTAAAATTGTCAGTAGGTAGTAGCTTGATGCGGTGCTCAGGATGGTATTGAAAAAACCTTTGCTGAGATACTTCAACTGGGTTGTTGTACAGAAGCAAAACATTACCATAGAATGACCATTTGCAGTCTTTTTTAGAAGATATTATGTTTTTCCTGACCTTTCATTTTCAGTGACCTTCCTTTTCAAACATTACCAAATTACTTGGCAAAACTCTCCTTTCTCCCTTTAAATTTTTCCACCTAGTACTAACAAAAAGTGGCATTATATTTGTAGAAACCAATATATTTTTGTACAGTAATAAAAAACCAGGTGTTTCACCAAAGTGCTCTTAAAATTCAGAAGGATACTGATTCATAAAACTCTTTCCATTGGCAAGATGAGGCAGCTGATCTCAGCTCCTGAAATGCACATGTTCACAGTGCATCAGTGCTTCTGAAGGAATTAGCTATACAGGGTTGCAGCTGCTCTGGGCAAACGCACAGATAACCAGTTTAACACTGGAGGATGTGGATCTTCCAGTACACTTGGCTTGCTATAAAATCTTTAATGAAACCAGATAAAAAATTCTTTCAGAGTTGCAGCTACAAAGAGAACCAAGAAATAAAAAGCTTTACAGCCTTTCAAAGATCCAATTTTCAGATCTGGTTTGCTATCACATTTGCAAATTCCATAAGACGATATGGCCTCATGTTGCACTGGGGGAAGTTTAGATTGGATACTAGGAAAACATTTTTCACTGAAAGGGTGGTCAAACATTGGGACAGGCTGCCCGTGGAAGTGGAGGATTCACCATCCCTGGAAATGTTCAAAAGATATGTAGATGTGTCACTTGTAATGTTGCTACATGGAATAAGATGCTATGAACCCCCTTTCAAAGAAGGCTGCTGTGATTTTAGCATTTAAATGACATTTTAATACTTCTCACTATCACCTGAGAGCTCATATGGATTAATAGAATTATTTCAGCATTTTAAACAGATGTGCATTGTTTGATATTCAAAGACCATGCAGATGGAGCATATGAGCATCTCCTTACAATATACTCTGTAGTATAATTCATGTAGAGTCTCAGTTGATTTTGTGTCTGGTCCAGGTCTGAGTTTACATCATGGAAATGAGAAAAATACCTGAGCGGTGAGATGGGGTTAGATGAGCAAACCAGTTTGGGAACTGGGAATTGCCAGGGACATTTCTGCTGTCCCTGGATTGGGATGGCAGCTGGCACATCAGCATGATTCTGCTTGGTGATATCACAGCACTTCAGTAAGTGATCAAGAATATGCCAAAGAGATGCTCTTAGGTTCAGTACATATTAAGTAACTCAAAGACCAAGTTCTCACCATATTGCTGAAATAAAGTTCAATGTGGCTGCAGTCAACCAGCCATTATTTCTTTTTTTTTTTTTTTTTTTTTTTTTTTTTTTTTTTTTTTTTTTCAAGCCCATGTTACCTGTCACTAGAGAGATGCTTTGCAGAAAGCGGGTTTGGGAGGATGGTTTTGGCTGCACCAATCTTACCTTTGCTCTCTGTCACCTCTGAGGTAGGCATAATTGCCTTTATCCAAGTGGGATATGTTGCTACCTCACACTAGCTCAACTTTTTAGAAGACGAGAAATAGAGAACAAAAGAAAGTTGAAATTCATTAAAATAGCCCTTATGAGCCTAAATAGAAAGTTCACTGGCAAAGGCTGTGAGGTAGAAACAACCATGGCCATAGCTTTGCAACAAAAGGCCCAGAGCAGTTGCCCACATATGTCCGGGAAGGGGTGCTCCGGGTGCCTTGGGGTGTCCCAGCTCACACCAGTTGGCTGGCAAACGTGCCACGGGGTCAGCAGGAAGCCTGAGAGGCTCTGAGTTGGCCAAAGGCAAGCCATCCTTTCCCACTTCTTTAGGTCCACCATCACATTCACCAGTCCTGCACGAGTGTCCCTGGTGACAGTCATGCTCTGTTCTCATGTTCATGTTCAGGACCTGAAACCAGACTCCTCCAAAGTGCACTGAGGGGTGTTCCAATAGGACAGAAGCACCCATAGTCTGCAACACTGTTTCTTTTTCCTTCCTTCCTTCCTTTCCCCAGTCCACTGGGGTACTGCAAGGGCTATTACCAGATTTTTACCTGCCTATAGAATATGAAGATTCAAAGGCCACACAGTACTGTAAGAGCCATGGCATGATTCAATTAAAATGCAACAGCAGCTAAATAATTATCACTTTATTCCATTAGTCCACATTCAGAAAGCAGAGTTACCAGCACTCAGTGACTTCCCACAATTATTTTAAATCTTTTTTAAATGTGGTAATGAAGAAAATTCATGGAGTTTTTCTGCAGTAGCTTGCTGCTGAAGGACTTATTCATCAACTGGTCATTTACCCTTCTATTAACATTTGCAAGTCAGCTTTTAAGGAAATTTTGCATATTTGCACTCATGTAGCATTTTAAAATACGAACTGTTAATGAGTAAATGTTATTTAGAAGGGAGAAACATTTTGGATAGTCATTCAAGAAAAATGCCAGTATCAACATGGAAAGCATGCTCCCTTTTTCATGGAAAATGGAAAAAAGATTGGACTTTTTAATGCTAGGGATACGTTCAAACACAAGTGGCCATGGGCAAGCAGATTTCTATTCGTCTATTCTCAAAACATCAGAGTGATGAAAGTTTCAGATCTCTGTGTCCAAGTCTTAAGGACTAGATTGTGTTATTGTTGTTTTAGAAAACATTCCTTCCACTAGTCTGCTACATGTTAAGAGTGTTGCAGTGATGACCAGCCCATAGGAGACTGAAAAATATGTTCTCCAGCTCCATACATGAACATGGGAAATTAAATAGAGCTCAGTGTGAGAGTAAGATCTGAGGCTGCCTGCAATGCATTACTTACTGCTGCTGCCCCCAGGCCAAGGAAAGGTGATGTTGGCATTACAGCTCCTCTTTGCAAGTGCCATATTAGAGGCAGGTGCTGACTGCTCAGGAAGCACTTTGGAGCATGCTCAGTGCCCAAATATCTGAAAGCACATGGGCTATGTTATATATGGCTTCTCCCTGGTGAATATTCCTAATGAATAGTGAACTGACTGAAGATGCCCAAAAATGAGAATCCTTTAGAATAACAGCAGTTCAGCAGGCAGCACAGGTGTGTAGGAGACTCATCCCCAGCCACACAGTGAAGATGGAAGAATAAACACTACAACACTAAATTTTAAGTTAATTCTATTTGACTTTTCTTCAAAAAGGCCAAAAGGAAGTGATAACTAGCAGTCATGTAAAGCAAGAGATCTCAGAATGAATGCACAGATACATTCACAGATCCAGGTGA